>OY720638.1:61370930-62570930 GCA_963169105.1 Ceriagrion tenellum
GATGTCAATTGTTATTTCGGTTATCGGATGGGAGTGGTGGCTAGAGTTCTGGCTAACCATACGGACGGCCAGGGTTCAAATCCCTGCAGAGGAGAATGTATTTCAGAGAGAACCCGATCCATGCCTGAGTATCTTGTGGAGGGCTTTTCAAGAGCAGTACTCCGTCTGTCGGTTGAGACGTTAACCCGTGGTCACCTCGGCGCCTTTTGGTAAGAGGCCCACGCCGGGTTTCATCCACCCTTCCTCCCTAACCTGTCCCTTATGGCGCAAATGACCTTAGCTGTCGGTCGCCTCCCCAAATATTCAATCCGATCCGTAATAGTTCGATGATATGCGTACGGATTTTCTCCTAAACGCGAATTCATACAATTCATATTACTAAAGTGGATCCTAAGAAAAATCAAGGTATCATACGGAATGAAAAACACGTCTTTACCAACAGTTATAGCTTATATTTCACATTCCGCGCCGTGAACTCAAGTCATAACAATGCCTCGATTGAGACGAAATTTTGAAAATATAATTCTTGCCTCGTTTTTTCACGTGTAGTTGTTTTCAAAGTATTGATAGATGTACTCACGTGAAGTGTGGTTCGAGAATATTTTTTTCCGATTTACTTGAAAAGTTATTATAATGTGCGCTAATTTTACTCGCTATTCGCGCACCAAACACCATTGACTCTCTCCTGCCTTGTTCAGAGGCGCTACTAAATATGGCGGTGTGTCACGGGCGTTCCTACTCAAATGTTTAAATTTGGAAATTTTAGAAAAAAGACTAAGGTTACTGGTGAGATAATTTTCCTCAAGTCTTGCAGACGCGGTGTGTGGTAATGCTTATGGATCAAACTGAATATACTAATTAGGCGTTTGTTCGTAATCTCCAACGCCGTGCTTTTGTGCACAGTTGTGTCTCGCGAGGACTTTATTATACGAATGTGAAGGAGTTTGTGAGGTAATATCTGTGGTTTCGAGCGTCGGAAAGTGCTTACCATCACGATATCATCTCGGTTAATGAGTTCTAAGCCGCACACCATAGAAAATTGCATAGATCCGTATGTGTGCGATGACTTTCTCAGGATACGGACGTTATTTCAAATTGTAGGATCTAAGTCATTCCCGACGAATGCTTAGGATGAAGAGTTCTCGGGTTCCATGTCGGGTTATGCTGTTGAACCGCTCCGACGTTTCAATGACGTAGTCTGCCATCGCCTTCAGGGTGAATTATTTCCGCCAGAATTGTTGTAGACAAATAACTTGAACCGAGACAAAGGTTTTCAACTCGGCAGTGCTTGGAAACCTGCTCTGAGGATGTTAAAAGTTGCGGGAAAAAACTGACCAATGAAAGCAAACCTAACCAAAAAATGTGACTCTATATACATTACAATTCTGGCAAAAATCATTCACCCTGAAGACGATGGCAGACTTCGTCATCGAAACGTCGATACAGTTCAACATTGCAACTCAGCTAAAAACCAGAGAACTCTTTATCCTTGTTTTTAAATTCTTCTGTCAAACAAAGCTGTCCATTTGCGCGTCCATTCCTTTACCGGCAAAAACACTCGTAGAGTTATTTATAGCTCCGGGTTCGAGTCTTGACCAAGACGAATGGCTTCTCCTCTGAGGAATTTTGCACGCGTATAATACGAAACGGAGTTTTGATGCTGCTAATTATTGGATGGATGTTTTGTTTTGGTGATTTCTTTTTCTCGTGTTGGCATAACGATCAATCTCCTTCTTTCGGTCATTTTGCTGTGACCACTTCATGTTTTTACACTGTTTTTCGGCAGGTAATCTTCATCCATGTTATGCTAGTTTCTTCTTGTATGTCATTTGCGCCATGTATTTTTCATTCTTCCTTCATTCTTGATATTTAGGCCGCTTATCATGAGAGTCGTGCGAAATGCAATACTGACATGAAACTTGGCGCGAAGTTAAATATTAATTTTTATAGTGATTATTGTATTTGACCCCAAACATCGTACGGTAACTTTGCTATCATTACGTCATGATACAAAATGGCTTCAGGTTTTATTTTAATAGCAATTAGTAATCAAATTTTGGTTCTATTATTTCACTTTACTTCATTTTATGGTCTGTAATTCCAAGAAAAGTCACTGAAATACGACGTATTGGCATGGTATATGGATTCGATAATTGTGACCGGTTTAAAAACTGAAAAAGGGTTATTCTCTTCGGTGGAATAAAATTTCTTGAAGACACATGTTAATAAATACAAATGAAGGCAGGAAAAATGTAAAGATGGTCATTTTGAAATCATTGTGTGTTTTGTCTGCAAGATGTACCAGGAGTGTTTGTATTCCCAGCTAATAGCATACCTTCTGATGAAACAATAGGCTGCAAATGTTTCTTGAAGATTTGCTAGCTTTCGACGAAATTAAAGGACTTCCAGCAATCATCAAGACAACTCTGTTTAAAGAGTCACGAGGTAGGTGAGCAAATGCCAAAAGACAAATTGTGGAACGTTCAAAAACATTCGTAGAAACAAATTTGAGAACACAAGCCAACGCGATTATTTAATGAGTAGAAAAATTCTCCTTTTGTGATACACCATTTCTTTGCTATAAAAAAGCTCCCACTGGCTCATACTAACCTTAACCAGATACCTGTGGTGACCTGCAGTTTACCCATATTTGACATTATCTCAGCAAAATGACAATGGTAACATCCTGAATTATACGGAGAAGATAACATGGCAATCATCATAGGAATATTACATGCTGAAATGTCATTTCTGGTAGTTACAGAAACTCAGATATGTGGGAGTGACCAGGGCGATATTTTGGTAGAATCCATTGATGTCACAGAGGAAATTGTTGTTCAATGTTTCAAAGGATGGAACAGAAAACGTACACTCCACGTACACTTAGTTAGCGTTGCATCTCTTGATGTACTCCTCCTGTATCCACTCTGTTACATGTACTTTATTTAAGGTTTGACTGGCAAAACCTAGTTTAGCAGAATAATTTGTTCTACATGTACTTATTACTCAGTACGCCACCTTAGAGATGTTTGGCAGGGGATGAGTTATCACCTAAATGCACAATACCGTGAAAGTAACCTTTACCAACGAGGACTACACATCAGGTAGGTAGACTACCAACGCTACAGAAACTACTGAATCAATGTATAATTCTACTACGTAAACGGGACACGGGAATCATACAGGGAACATGCGAAACGTGATGTTAGTACGATGTGTTACATTAGTTTTGGCCATTTATTCACTCTTGCTCAACAAATAAATTTAAGCAATTTTTCAATCTCAGCTAATAAACACTAAAATTTGCACTACATGGAGACAATACATATGAAGATGCGGCAAATGTGCATAGTTTCTCACCTCCTCAGTAACTTTATTGAGTGTTTGATTTGCTAAAACTCAAGGACTAGAGTGTGCGCGACGAGTTGGATTCGCGTGAAACGTATTCTCTCGGCTATTGAAATGGCACTCGGGAAATCACAATTTTCGATGGAGATTTCGTCGAATGCATATTCATTAAGCCAAGCCATTAGCGGCCCGAGCACCCGGCTTCCGACTTCGGATTAAGATGAGGACGGACGGAACGAAATTCTCAGAATCGTAGCCATTCAATCCAACTTCAGTTTTTTACCAATTTTATGGTTGTTACTGTCATAGATACCCAACGACTTATTAGCTGTTGATAATGCGTTTTTAGTTTTCACGATGTTGTTCATAAACGTACCTGGTGTTTCTTCCACGAGCTCACGAGCGGTTTTTTCCACCATAAAAGATAGCCTTAGTTCACGGTTTCAACTTTACTACTCTTCCAAGTTACTTTGCCGAGAGCCTCATTCTCCCATACGCTTTACCATAAGATACCCCGTATAAAATTATAGATGCTCACGATATAGCTCATTAAACAGTCACCGCGACTTGGAGCCGCTTGTGGATATTAATTTTATATGGTTTCATCGTTTTTAAGTTACTGCATGCTGCTTGAGTAGACGACAGTATCATAATTTTGCACTTCAGAAATCATCTAGAAATTATTCAGTTTACTTCAGAAATTATTCCCTTTCCTCACCTAAGGATGCCTGCTTGCATTTATGAAGGCGGCTGCGACTGTCAAAAGCTTAAAGTATACATTTACATCTACACACTCACACTACCCCGCATGGGAATGTGGCAGGAGGTGTTAGGACACCAGCCGTGTGGAGGATTAGATTTTTGGAGGTGAAATTGGGACATATAGTTAGGGAGTGTATCGGGAGCTCAGTTTTTATATGCGCAGAAAGAACGAATCTCTAAGGCAATGTATTGCTCTCATTTTCTTGTATTTTTCGGACCTACAGATGTAATGTGGCGTCAAAATGATTTCCTCTGTGTCACTCTGAAACATACCTGTTCTGAATTTCTTCTGCAAACTAAGCCTGGCGTGTAGCCTCCGAGTGTATTGGGGCTTCACTTAATTTTTCTAAAAGTTACAAAACACTATACGTTCGCTCCTACCAGTTTTTAACGAAGTGCACCGCTTTCTTTTGTATTTTCTTTTTTGGTTAAACCTTTGTCCAGGATCCCAGATGCTCGCAAAGTATTCGAGGTATTGCTTACCCAGAGCGAAGTAGCATCTCTCTTTTACTTTTTCACCCGAGGACCTTCCTATTATACGCTTGGTATTTCCTAGTTTCTTTAATGCTATGTCGCATATGTCTTGTATGTGCTCCCGACAATATGTCTGAAGTTCAGGTAATTCCAAGATATTTGACTTTATCTGAAGATTTTATGTATGATGTTATTCAAGGAAGAATAAGTCCTGCAAGAAATGATAGACAGGGTTTTTTTTAGCGTCAAATATGCGGTTTTAAGCTAAGTACAACTATGTACCTTGACCCAGGTATTTAATAACGTTGGATAGCTTCGTTGGATACCAGCGAATCCAAACGCCACCCAAATAACGGGCACCAGAATTCGACCGCCAGATAACTCTGACCGCAGACCCGTTCTTGAAAGATGCATGGGCCAAGTTTTATTTAAAATAGTTTAAAAGTTAACTAACTATTAATGAAAAATATTTTAATATCTATTCCAAATAATGGAAAGCTAAGAGAATGAGGAAAATGTGGAGCATAACTTGTGTGCATGCGTCCCATACGCTCCCGCATTGTAAATATTTGTATCGAATGATGATTATCACCTTACTACGTGAGGCTAAAAATGTGTAAACGTATGCTAGAAGCGGAATTGCGAACTTAAAAGTAACTCTGTAGTTTTTAGAGCGATCATTGTGCGTTATGACGAAATACTTCTGAAATGCTCAGTGAATTATTTATTTCTTTCAAAAACCAAAGCTTATATGGAAACCTGACTCTCTGAATCAAGTTTCATTATAATTTTCATATATATAAACAAAACAAAACAATATAATTCATCATAATAATCACATTTAGTGCGACTGCCTTCAATTTTCACTCTAAACTCTCATGTATGAAATGTTTTACTCCCCAACTTTATTCGCAAAACTATTATTATTATTTGAAGAGCTGAAAGGCGAGAAATTGTAGAGAAAACTCGTGGTGAACTTCGCTGTACAGTTCAATTGACGCTGTAAAGTTCAATTGTAAAGGGGATTTATTCCCTCAAAATCATAGCAAATGCTAATACTACCTAGAAATTTCTTTCAGTTTGATTCTAAGTACCTATTTAGGGCTAATTTTACCAAGCTATATGTTATTTTACATGAAAATGCCTCTAAATGCTGCCGAAAAATAACTGAAAGTTGACGGAAATCATAATCACTGTCTTGCAACTCGAGGATAACTGTAAAAGGTTGAGGTAACATCTAACTCTGCTGAGGCGTATAACCATTTATTTCAACCCATCTAGCCACTGAAATTCCAATCCGATTCCTTAACGGCAACAGCTGTTATTTCGAACTGTTACTTAAAAACGGTTTATATAGGATCTAAATTATTACTACCGTTTTGCTAATCAGGAAGTTCATTTATTATTGCATTAACTTGCATGCAACTAAGGTTACTTGGCGATGGCATTCCTAGCAATACTACGTGTCTATTCATCATTCTCTTTCAAGTGGTCTGCGGTGCCGTTACCATCCGAGCTTTTTTTATCTTTAGTATAGCTAGTGGTAATAAATACGCGTTCATTTACTGATAAAATCGCCTCTCAAGTGATTCTCTCGGTTTGAGGCGGCTGAATTTCTTCGCCTGGAGAAGCGGTGTGTTGTTTTTACAATGTTTTTAATTCGCGACTAATAAATTCAGAGTATTTCATTGGTTTGACCAGATAATCGCCGAATATCAGCACTTCTCCTGGCGATCAATAGAAAACACAAAGCAGTTTGAATCCTTAGAACGGAGTGCATCTCCCGAAACAAACAGGTTTGTGACGGAAACGTCGGAAGCATTTTCTCTTGGTGTTAGTTACGTTTTTTGTTCTTTGTTTTAATCGAAAGCAGAACTTTTTATGTATTTTCTGTTTTGCTCTCATGAGGAAACCAAGAGCATAATAAAACGTTATTCTGTTCTAGTTTCCATCAATAATTGGCATGTATTGGCGTAGTAATCCTTTCATCTGTCTCGCGTTTGCGCCGGAAGGCGATATGTCTTTCCTTTTCTAACGCTTCCATGTTTTGAAGGCTGCGTCAACGTTTTAGAAAGGAAGAAAGGCAGTTCAAATGCGTCAATTTACTTAGCAACCTAAGTTACGTAAGTCCATGGCAAATATACGCCTGGCGACAAAATGGAGTGCAATAGCTCCAGGTCTAATTTCTTTATTCATCAGTGAATCTCTTCTTCTACTGTAAAGAATCTTGAAAGTTGTCTCCTTTTGACCCCTTTACGTGCTGAATAAGTTTTTTGATGACACATGATGGAAAAGCTAGTATGAGATTACCTAACTTGTGTCATTAATTTTTATTACAGCTCTACTACTATGGTCGAAAATAAAAAAAAACGGACGGTGGAGATAAGTTTGTTGGAATTTTTTCATGTTCGAAGCAAACTGCTTTATTTAATTCGCCAACGTAATATCTGTTTCCGATAAAAAAACAAGAAAAATTTCCATGCTGACTGACAAAGAAATTACCTTAGATTGGTAGGGTCATTCAAGTCGTTAGAAATCGCAGTTGCATTTTTATTGTTTTAGGAAATCCCTAACCTTTTAAAATGGGAGCAGAATGCTGCTAATGTTTCCAGGTACACGACGTGAAAGTTTTAGTCGCGCACATTAACGACTTAGGGATCAAAAATTTAATTCTAAGACGCCGTCACGCCTCATCCAGTGATACTCGTGCGAACAATTTTAATTGTGCCTTTGCGCTTTTTGTGGCCCGGTGAAAAAACAACGGTCGCCCGCGACCGAGCGCCCGGCTTATCTCAAGACGAGTTATAAAAGTTTTTTTCTACCGCCCAACTGGGATCGGAAACTGTGAGAAAGCTAGGGAGGAGGTCGTAAGGGAACATAAATAAACATTTGGTTCCTACCTTGCTCGCCTTCCCCTTTCCAATGAATACATGTTTGTGGCATCTTTCTTAGGCCGGCCGGACAGCAGACTCAGTTTCAGCGAACTGGTACTCGTAGAGACTCGCTCCGCCTCACGACGTCACAGCTGCGAGCGAGCCTGCGCGATGCGCCGCCTCGTAGTCGGTCGGCTCGCTCTCGTGCTCCTTCAGACCAGTCGCGAGTCGTGGTGTGTGCGGTGGGCGAAGCGGTCGCTCGTATGTGAGACGACGGTATAATCCAAGTGAACATCCATCACGGGCCTCCCTCCCCCCCGAATTCCCCCCCACTTCCTCACACGTTCACGAGTGCTCCTCCGACGATCAAACTCCATAGTCGTCCCGCGCCAGCCCAATAGTGAAGTTGTCAAGACGGGAAAAAGAAAGGATTTCACGAGTGTTTATATTTTTTACGTGGCTTTCCCCCTGCCCCCCCCTCTCCGCCCCCTAATATCAAGTCTGTCCTCCCCCGTGTGATTGGAGGGCATCGTCCCCTCCTGGTGTCTTCTTCATCTTGGTCGTGGATCATGCCCTCGACCGTGGATCCTAGAGCTGAGGTGCCTCCGAGTCCTTTGGGATGATGCCGAGGGGCTCCCGGCATATGTGACGCTGGTGGCGTGGGAGAGGCCCGGCGGGTGAAGCCGGCATTCCGCGCCCCAAAGGCCCGCGATTAGTGCGGCGGTGAAGTGTTTACCAGTGCGGAGAGTGTGATTTCGAAGGCGGCGGCGGTCATGGCCCGCGCTTTGTCAGCGCCCCGGGCCCTAAGGGTCCACCACGAGAGCCTCAAGACCCGCCCCGCCTCCCTCTTAACCGTCGTCGTGGCAATTACTTTGGAAATTTTACTCCTATCGACTGCGAGCTATTGCAAGCCGCCATTCCATGTGCATTGGAACACGACAAACTCCATGTAAGTCTCCACATGTGCCTTTGTGGCATAATTTTGTGATCTTTTCCCCTCTATGCTGCTCTTAAGATGCTTGCCCTGTGTTGGAATGGATGGGTGTGTTAAGTGCATTGCCATGTGGTCCGCCTTTGATATGCCCCCTTCCGGAGTTCGTGTCCTCTCATTTGGGTGCGCTGTCTTTATTTTGTGGTGTATGTTGTGCTTTTGTGTACCTCTGCGATGTGTTTTTAGTTTCCACTTTGTGCATCTCTTTTTTATTATGGTGGTCAACCAAACCTTTCGCTATTCACCATTTTAACCCTTGAAGTCTTCGTCCCTTAGTTGCCTGCGTCCTTTCCTGGAGTTATTAAAAATATATTTCTCGGCACTATTAGTTATCCTCTCATTGGAATGGGAGAGCCCTTCGCCGTCATAATTACCGGTGCTTCCGCTGAAATTACATGTCATTTTTTAGGAAAGGTAGAGTTTGCTTGTGTGTCGGGAATTTTTTGGGAAAGGGTGGTCAGTTTTGAGGTGCAGTTAGGTCCCGACCCGCCTATTATGAGTCACTTCGTACCTCCTCTTTGCTCTGGTCACCAATCACTCGCTCCTCCTCATCTCAAACCGAGGAGGAATGCCGTCAGAACCTAGTTCTTCGTAGGTACCCTCGGCTGGACCTCCGGGTCTGCCACTCCAGGGTTGAATCACATACTAAGGCGGTAAACAATAAATCAATTGGCCACGCCGAGGCCTTTCTCCGAATTCCCCTAAGGTCGCCAATTAATGCGATACCGTTGGTCCTGAGCCCTAGACATAATTGCAGTAATTTTCCCCGTGTATACTCATACTTTTACTTGCATTAATCGTTGGGTCCTTTTTCCCCCGTCACAAGCCAGTGTTTTATGAGATACTGTCATCTTCCGTGCGCAGAGAAGTGGCTCGCACCAGAATGAGGATCAGAGCGGTATTTTCGCTGTTTTGGAACGCCTCTGACTTCATCGGGAGATTTTCGTATTTTTTATGTTCACGGAGTCTTCCCAAAAGGTGTGCAGCCATGACGTTAGCGTTTCCGAGCTAATTGATGCCACAAAATAACCTCCTTCCCTGGAAGATATTTTGTAGCATGGCCGTAATCTATGTGGTCATTTCTTGCGCGTTCCTTCTTCCACGAGTCGTCGACCAGTTGCCGAAATTTTCATGCCAGCTCCTCGCTCGACCGTTGAAATACTTGATGACGCAAACATCCCTCGTCGGGACGGGAACTTCGGTTGTTAACTAGTCAGCTGCTTCCGTCAACGCGTAACCTATTTGTTTGAAAGTTGTTTTTAATGCCGTAATTAATTGTCGGTCAAATTTTCGTTGCCAAATATTCAGTTTTTCCTGCGCGGTAAGAAGCAGAGCTATTGTTGCCCAGCGTACGTTCGGCTATAGCGTCGGTGAGGCAATAAAATCGAAGAAACCGATCCTACGACATGTTTATGTAGGTTTTGCCTCTCAATTGAGTCCGCAAGAGTCTGTAAGGATTGTTGAAGAGCGAAAATAGAATGACTTCCAAGCACTTCTCTCCTCGACCGTAGGAATATATTTAGGCCGTTCCATAAAAAAATACTTAGGAGTTTTCAGAAGTCATTTTTTGTGGATTGCCCCTCAAACCTTATTCATCGTTGGCAGCAGGGAATCTCATCGAAGTTCCGACGCGAGCACTTCGGTAACTCGCATTTTTGTCTCATGTAGTTGTCTCGTCTTATGAAAGGTGCTTTTTCTTTTTTTGGCGGCGATTTGGATGATTTTGACGTAATAGGTGGAGGGAGAGGATGTCATGAGCGTTCTGGTCAATCTCGCGAACTAAGTTATGTTGTCCTGGGCGCCGCGGTTAGAATATGAATACATTTTGCCCCCGACTAATGAATTCCTACGTAAAGTTTGAAAAAAATTGTGGACTTGGTGCCTTGAACGAATCGTTTCTGTTGAGAAACATCTGGCTTTCGTTTTTTTCTTAGAAAACCGAATAGTTCCTCCACTCGTTCTCCCTTCACTCTCACCTCGTGACATATTTTGTGCTGCAAGCAAGAGCCTAGACAATGGCTTCGTTGTTTCCCTTTGGAAGTCGTTCGCTGTGGCTGCACGCTTGGTCGTGGCCACTTGCGTCACCATCGTGAGGTTTTTAGTCATTTATATAGTAAATAGGACAACGTCCCCTTCGAAACTTGACTTTTTTGTTTATGTCCAATTATGAACTGAGTGGGAGTATTCCCTTTTCCTTCAAATATATTGCTAGTCAAAAGACGAGATATTCATATTCTTTTCAGTGATCTTTATGGCTCTAAATGTTTGGTTTCATCGTATTACCCCGCTGTTGGGTTATATTTCCTCGTTTTCCAAGCTGTAAGAATTAGTGATGTCAAGTTTGTTTTGGCTGTATGGCGCTGCAACTTCCTTTGGCGTGAGTAAGAGCCTGCTGGCTTAAATTTGTGTCGATTATCTCATCTAACTCCCGGTTTGTTTTTGGTCTTGATTTTTCCAACGAATCGGATCTCTGGATATACAACTATCTCCACAGCTAGGCCTCTTTGAGTACTTGATTTTATTTCCCCTGTGGTTTGTGGTTTTGTTAGCCAATCCCTATAGCGCGATTATGCCGTCATGGGATTTTTTCTACGCATCAAATACACCTACATCGTCGAATATTTGTCTCCGTGTCGCCCTGGATGTGACTTACACAATATTTCATAGATGTAGGTTGTGTGTGCAAAAGTTTTACGAAAAAACTTTTTTCCTGTTTGTCACGATTTTGTGTCGAGGAGCGAATTTCCCCGTCTTTCCCGACGTGGCACCTCAGCATTTTCGGTTGCACTTAAAATTTTCGAAATTTTGTGGTCCCCGCGCGCGTAACCATCCTTGCTGGCCTTATCTTTTGTGTAATGAGCTCGCGTTTCTCAGGATGTTGCCGTTTTGCAGTTGGTGAAAAAATTTTCCGCCCACCGGTTCATAGTCACATCGAAATGTGCGCATGATAATGGACGCAATGTTGAGGTACGTGCTTCAGAGTGCCCGGGTAGAGAGAACACCATTGCCGGCCGTCAATGTCAATCCGGGCCTGTTTTTCCTCAGAGGAGGAAACCCGTTGCCGATGCGTTCCCGACCCCCGCCGGATTTTGACATTGACTTTTTTTCCAAATTTGTTCGCGCGGCGCGGCGGTTTCCTAGTGCCACAAGTTCGTCGAAGCGGGGATGTTTTGCGTCAAAAACTTTTTCTGCGTATAGCTCGCGGCGCGCCCACTCGCGGTGGCGAGTGCAAGTCTGCTCCAACAATTGGTGACCATTCTTTCGCGCTTGGTTCTGCCTCGTGCTGATTTCCGCCTCCCGACGAAGGAAGATGGCTCGCTCGCTCAGGATGGACTTCGATGTTCACCACTTCGAGGGACTGCCTCGGTCCGAGTAATTGTCACTTGAGGTGGAAGTAGCGATCGTTGTAAACGAACAAAGTTGCTTAGGGATCTGCATTCGTGTAATCATTTGTAGCATTTATGGATAAAAGTGAAAAAAATGCATGTACTGATTTGGTTTCTTGGCAGTTTAATGCTATTTTTACTCTTAGCCCTGTATAATTCCTGTATATTTCGTAATTGCTGGATTACATATGCACATATTTTCTTTTTTACGCTAAATTTTGCGTTTTATATACGGTAGTGATAGCTAATGAATGACAAGGTATCGTGCAAAAAACTCAAACGACTATCAAAAAACGACTTCGCATGCGATTTACGCTGAAGGTAGTTTGAGCGACATAGTTCCCTAGTCACAATGGGGACCATTTTCGAATTATATTTTTCAATTTCAGCTGCTCTAGGTTGCATGAATTAGATATTGCATTATTAATTGTGCTATAACATACTGTTATATTGCTGCAATCCTAAGTAAATTAAGAAAAATATCTACTCAAGTCTTAAATTTTTACTCATATTTCATGCGGTACGTTTATAACTCCTTCGCAACGGAAGGTATTTTGCATTTCTGAAAAAAGAACTAGATGCCCATGTGATTTATTCTCAAAAATAGGTGATAAAACGTACAAACTGCATACTGTTGATTGTTTGACGAGATATAGGCGTTAGAAATCCTCGTTTGTTAAATGAGGGCTCTGTGTTGTACATACACGCACCATTTCCCGTATCAAAGGGCTCTTAATTTTCGTCACATCTCGCAAAGTAGTTCGGTAAAGGGGTGATATTTTGGTATCTATGGAAGGGTGAGATATTTTTCTTTGAAACGAGGCCGAAATCATTGATTTCTAGGTGTAATGATATCTCGCTCAAGCTATCTTCAATTACGAATTCTACGCCGTTAACCCAAGACCTAACAATGCTTTTAAGTTAGGCGAAAATTTTAAAATTATACTCTTCAACCATCCATCTATATTACAACATGCATGGTGTATTCCTCCGCATAAACAGATGTACTATTAATGCGGAGCGTGGACGAAGGATTTTTGTTTTACCCCAAAAAAGTGTTAACTTGTCTCACGATTACCGCACCAGATGCCTTAAAATGTCCTTTCTTCTATCGTAGATTCTCTTCAAAGAACGTGGGTTAGTACTTTGTTCGGTGTCGTTTTTCTTTCGGGCTTTGCGTTGTCTATCGAAAAATTGTGCCAGCTTAACAGTGTATGGCACGGAGTGATTTTTCTCAGAGAAAAACATTCACTGTAAGTACTACGTGCCACCATATCGTCGAGTGTTGGTGATCAATTTGGTGTCGACTCCAAAGCAAGCATGCACAATTGCCTGGCTTGATTTTGTACGAATGCATGGCTAGAAATGGTCGGCATGTCAATGGTAAAAAAAGCTCTTTTTACCATAAATTAACCGGCCAGGGTATATGTCGTAGTGGACCGGGGTCGGGGAAAAAAATAATTGGCGCCATCATTCGAAGGGCTCGGCGACAAGCGACACGGCGGCAAATAAATTGACACTCGTGTAAAACAAAAATAAAGAGAGGACCAATAGGGCACCGGTTGCCAGGTCTCACACGTCGGTGCTAATTTTAATCCGGCGACGGCTTTTAGGTCCCCGAATCAATCGATCATCGGTCGTTATTCAGTCATAATCGCTTTGCGTTTTGGAGAGAGTCCATTTGTAATTTTGTCCTGGTATTGAAGGTGGATACATTGTGAAGATGATGTGGTTGATTGTACTGGCCAGCGAAATGAGAGTCAGCCTCGTTTTTTGCACGTAGTGTTAAGCCCGTTTTACACGGCCAATCGTCGTGGCCTTGATGTCCATCGAAGTGTAGAACGGATAATGCCATGCATGAAAAATCATGCGTACACCTACGTAATATTCTACAAGCCAACTCAAATGTGTGTGGCAGGGGATCTATCATTGCCAGCATGCAGTACACCACACCCGAACAAAATTAATGCCACACCCGAACAAAATTAATGAAACCGCGACTATCTATTCATGGGAAGATATCTGCGCATACTTTCCGTCAGTTGATATTTCAGCAACATGCGCTACGCAACAAGTGTGCTATAAATGTTAGAGAAAATATTTTTGATGAATCAATCAGTTGTCTCACTAGGTATCGACGAACCTAGTTGAGGTCTCACTGGTAGATGGTCTCATATTGGTCCCGGGAAAACGTTGTTTTACCTGGCTTTTCTGTAGTCCAGTTGCCTAAATGTATTCTCATGGTCTAACCTACCACAGTGCTTCGGGTTTCGTTAAATGTCACTGACGTCATAAGAAAACAGATCTACATTTACGTAATGCCATGCGAGCCACCACGGAGGTGTGTGGCAGGGGGTGAAGATCACCAAACATGCAAACATGCACTATTGACATGCAACTAGGATATTTAATGGAGACATGCTAGATAATGGGGTCACATGCAGCTAGATCGTTAGTATCTACATAATAAGAAAGGGATTCACAAATGAAAAAACGACTTCGTTTCCTTCCACTGATTTATTTTCTTGGTACGACATGTTTCGACACATAGAGGTCATTTTCAAGTACCAAAGGGTACTTGAAAATGACCTCTATGTGTCGAAACATGTCGTACCAAGAAAATAAATCAGTGGAAGGAAACGAAGTCGTTTTTTCATTTGTGAATATCAACTTCCACATAGTTGAGCCTGATACCATTGAACGAAGAAAGGGATTATTGGTTGTTGTTACATGCATCATTCACTGCAGACTACTCTAACTATATTTCACCTCCCTATCCCTTTGACACGCTGCCTATTGTTCTCTCTTATGGTACGCGGGAAAAATGACATTTTAATTATATCGGCACGACAATCTATCTCTCTAATCTTGTTAATCTAATCAAACCTAGCATAATACGCAGGGGTTCTTAATATATATCTAACGTCATCTGTGTATGTGTTATCTGTCACCTAAATTTTAACCTGCGTTCTGATAGTAATTCCCATCCTAGTTCTTCTATAATACTTGTAACACTTATACAATTATCATAACGGCCTTTAACAAATGTAGCAGATCTCCTTTGCACACGCTCTAATTCTTTAATCATGCCTTCCTCGTACGGATCCCATATTCTAGCGGCATATTCTGAATGAGGCCTAACAAGTGTAAAATAGCTTCTTTCTCGTACTCTCTCATCTCATTTGCCTAGAATCCTTTTTACGAATCCTAATCTACGGTTTGCTACACTAGTTATTTCCCTGATGTGTTTCCCCCATGATATGTCTTCAGTGATGGTGACGTCTAAGTATTTAATATATTCTACGTTACATATTATCTTTTCTTTGATGCTAACTTTGCTTTCTTGCTTGCTTTGCTGAAAAATGCTTTCTTTGATGCAGATGGATCTAGAACTTACACAAAAGATTGAGTTTAAATGTTAACTTTGGGTCAGAAAACGGTCCCATCCAAGTTTTTGCTGAAGACTTGTGAGACCAACGATATTGCCATTACTTGGCTTGTGAGGCCGACTAAATTGCCCATTACGTTACTTTTCTGTAGTCGCTGCACGCGTTCAGATTTGGTTTTTAAGACATCCTATTAAATATCCCAAGTACTTAAAGCGTATTCCAAGTACTATCTAAAAAGGGAATAGTACCGAAATGCCCTAACTATATTGTCGTATTTGACCAGTATCAATTTACGATTTGCTGGACCAAATATTTTCCCATTACACCCGTATCATCCTACGAGCAAAACAAGTAACGTACTCCTGTTTTCGAATCTCATGGTCTCGTGGATGACCCCTTGAAACGTGGTCACGTCGTCCATATTGGCTTCTTTTATTGACTTAACTT
The DNA here is from genome assembly GCA_963169105.1 of Ceriagrion tenellum. NCBI lineage: Eukaryota > Metazoa > Arthropoda > Insecta > Odonata > Coenagrionidae > Ceriagrion > Ceriagrion tenellum. The sequence goes on from OY720638.1 coordinate 61,386,601, forward strand.
TCTACGCGCTTGAACTGACCACCGATATTGCTATGATTAACTACGATATTGTAATGTAGAAGTCCCCTCACGTGTTACCAGGGTGTCCAGCGATGTGGAAAACTGGCAAAGCGCAGGGAAATAATTTGCGGTGGAAATATCAGGGAAACTCTGGGAATATTTGCTTTTTTCCGGAAAACCCTTGAAATTTCTCAGGGGCCATATTCTATTGGGGTAGAGAGTGAGATTTTTCTGTTATAATTGCCGTCGTGGACCCTTGGGCACGCCTCGACGTTGTGATTGGGTATTATCGTGTCCGATTTTTTTTAGCTTGGTGCTCGTGTCATTCCATTTTAAAGAATTTTATTATGACTAACTCTCAACTTAACTGCAGATATTCTCTGTCATTTATTTGTTGTTATAATTGTTTGGAAAAACGTGTTATTCATTAAATGTACCTTATTTCCTCTTCCACATAATCTAAAGAAGGCCGCTAAATTTTCAATTTTTTTCATGTATCAAGGGATGCATTTTTATTGTAGATTCGATTTAAATGTGCTCGCAGCTAAGTGTATCAAAACCCTGAAAAAAATACAATGGTTTAACGGGAAAACCTGGCAGCTCAGGGGAAAAATGTTGAAGTTCGCTGGGTGGAACCGTGTTACATTTCAGGCCGTGGCCAGGTAGCATCATATGGGAATTTTATAGCGTACCAATACCATGTTGACGTCACCAACATAATTTCACTATCGGTTGATTCTACCTAGATGCAACTATAAAATTTGCGTTAACATCTCCCGATCCAATAGTGATATCGTCTTCGTAACGTGATGTTGATTGGATAAATGTCTATAATGTGAGCATGGTGTTAGCCTAGCTGTCCAAGTAAGATATGAAAGTGACATCCGTAAGAAGGATGAAAGTTTTGACCCGGTGAATTCCTGGTCAGTCAGTGCGTGTCGGTTTAGGTAACTTATTCTGTGATGAGGAAAATCTTCCATTTAATTCCAAGAGTTAGTTAGTTGTTAGTTGTGGAATTGAGAGAATAATAAAATATTCTGTGAAAATGGATTAACTGGCCCAACAAGGAATATGTGCATATGTGCAATCACAAGTCTCTTCGAACGGTGGTGTTATCATCAACTAGTGGAAGTGTATGAGTACGTTTATCATCATATCTGTGGGTAGACGCGTAGGCCAGGTCGTGAATTTTTTTATTCTTTTCAGTTCAACTTGTTCGTTCGTTAGTTAATATTACCATTTTGGTGAAATCTCCAGTTCCTCAGTTCAGATTCGGCGAAGGTGGCCTGAGCCTTAACCGTGAGTCATTGTGTGGGCGTTTTTAATAACTTTTCATGCGAGTCGACAGAAAATTCTTGGACCACACTTCACTAAAGTACATCTGTTTATGTTGTGGAGATAGCCATTTCTATTTATAGTGTTTTAAACGATGCAAGAATTGTATTTTAAGATTTTAATATTAGTTGAAACATTGTTATGGCTTGGGTTTACGGCGCAGGATACACCAATTGAGCAAAAATCGTTGGTAAATTACGCGTTTTTTACCCGGCAGGGTACTTTGATGTTTGTTTGCAACCATTTAAATGATATGAAACGTATTTTTTCACACAGATGGAAAAATCTGTATAAATGGCATCGAGTTATTTCGAAATATGTGTCAAGTCACATGAAGCTACGTGAGAAAATAGTGTTAAATAGTCAGGAAACCAGAAATTTCTCCACTTTTATCGGTAAATATTGTTAATAAGTACACTTATTCAAAGTTTCACATAAATCTGTACATAAAAGTCGCTTCAACCCCCTCAAGTTCAGGCATTCTCAGGAATTTCCCTCCGGCGGTTGCTCTGTATAATCCGTGCTCATAAGCAAACGTCATATTTTTCTGCCGGCAAATGTCATTATCTTTGAACTTCTTCAGGTATGAGATTAACAAGTTAGTAGTTTCTGTAAAAAATATCATGGACCAATACCCGGATGCTTCTAGAGTATTTCGTAAACGATCAGTTAGTCATCGAATATTAGGGAATCGCTAAAATTTGGAGAATTCGGTCCCTTAACCAAAGCAATATCAGGGGATGTAAGCAGAGGTGAAGCCATTCCGGCGGTCGAAACAGCTACATAGATCGAATATCTCGCGCGAATCGTTATGCACTCTCCAATGCGCATCCTTTCAGCGCAGAAAAATCATGGAAATAACCCACTGTGTGAAACTGGACGCTCTATCGGGTCACTATGTAATTTCCTTCGCATATCATTCGCAACATCATCCGCCGTGTTAAGGTTATAACGCCATTAGGAATGCGATTGGTATGGGGTGGTGTGCATTCTATCGCTCCGGCGTTGATCGCGGTATTTACATGATCTCCGTCCTTCCGGAGTACATATCAAGAGGATGATATATTGGACATTTCACGAGAACGGCACTTTCTGAGGAAGGCTTCTTTTCTTGTTGAGTCACCCTTGAAAAAATATACTTTCCCCAACCCTAACAGTTCAGATTTGTGGGCTTTCTATGAGTAGACTGTATTTGTCAACGTATGATTATATATATTTATATCATCATCTCTTTATCATTGTACATACACATTTTAGGTTGATCCTAGGTTTGATTGAAGAGTACATGTACCTATCACTCTGGTCTCTTTTAAAAACGGAAATAGAGACTGAAAACAAAATTACAATATTGAAAATACGATGTATTAATATTATGTACTCTAAAGCATGTCACTGCTATACATATTGGGTGGGCTCGCCAAGTATATGCATACTCGTGAGAGCTGATAGTTGACAAGGGAGGATACCCATTCAAAAGCGCAGCAGAAGGTATAGGAGGGAATTCATTGGGCGTGCAAAAGCCAGCATAACTGAGATAAGTGGGGACTTATTGGATGAGGAGGGGTTTCTCGATCCCTCCATTAGTTGAGGAAGAGGCGCGTGGCCTGAGTAGTCCTTACTGTTTGGTCTGTCATTTGAAATTTCATTTTCATTGGTTGGGAGAATTTTTGGTGAGGGCGGTTTGCGGTTACGGTTACGGACAGATTTTTTTCATTATCGTCATCAAGGAAAGGTTTGTAAAAACGACCTGTCTGGGGAACAGAGTTCTGGTCAAAACTATAACTTGACGGCTTAATCCGTTTCATTTGGTTGTTTGATTATTTGGGGACGCCTCCGATAGCTGGGGTCATCGACACCATCGAATATAGCTTGGTGAACCAAGGATTATGATGGAAGGGGGGATGCGAAATCTGAGTTTGGCATTGTCCCACTCTGAGCGAGAGATTCGCCCCGAATCAGCAGTTTTGTAATCTTACGTGATGGGCGAAGCACTTGCATTGGCAGCCAAGTAGGAGAAGGGCACTTCCTGAAAAATCTGCGTCATTTATGGCTTTCGAAATGGAAAGTTAGGTTTTCAGCCAGACCCACGGACGGACCCGTTCCCCAAGTGAGTAGCGGGCTCCGTTTCGTTGAGAACGTTCGCCTCGAGGGCGAATACATGCTGCGAATGGCGGGCGTACGGAGTCAGTCTCCGATTCCTCGGGCATGTCGCCGGACTGGTGGGCCGCAGCGTGGTCGCCCGTCATCCTCGGAGGGTCGCGCGTAGCAGTTAAATGGCCGCTAGCGCGTCGAAGGTGGTTGCAGCGTTTTTTGTTCACGCACTGATTTTTGCGGGGAACTTTGCCTGTATGTTGATTTCGTGAAATCTGTGGATAAAGTGAAATAAATACAACATACCGATTTCCCTGTTCGGCAATCCGTTGGTATTGTTACACGTAGTATTACAGCACTTGACGTAGGTATGTCTTGCAATTTTTCGATTACCCATGTGCCGATTTTATTCCAAACGCTAAATGATAAATATCTAATAATTTTAACAGTCGTTGAGAAATTTCAAAGTTTCACGCCCTATCCAACATATATTCGCAAAGGTCATATTTCAGCGTAATTTCGAATGCCGTGCTGAAAACTGTTTCAATTGCATGTTTTGATGTAGGAAAGAAATTAAATATATTCATTGTATGATTTTCCTTATTGCCTATACGGCGAGTTCCAACGCATTACCAGGTGCACTTAAGTGTTCAGAAGATTTTTTAGCTTCCCTGAAAAAATATTCAAATGTGAAGTCAATGACCTGCGATTACTACTGCAGCCACCATAAATCACTTTCGGGCTAAATAATTCAATTGTGTGGTAGGGCTTGGTCATCTTTTAGGACTTATGCATGCCCTATTACAAGTTACCCATTACGCTGTATCCTATCGCGTCGGTAACTATCCAAAGAGCTTGTTTTCGGGTTTGGTTTAGGGATGTGACCATATTTAAATAATATCCTATCTGCCACTTCATCCTTCCATAAGCGGTTGACTTCTGTACATCTTGCAATTTTTCATCCAAGCCTTCCTTGCATTGAGAATGATAATTCTTCATTTGTTTAATGGGCTAATATTATTACAATGACCCAAAGCAATGTAAAAATATTACACTTCATTCCTAAAACTAGTAATTTATCGCTTCCTGATTTTTATAACTAAAACTTTGTACATTAGTGTGATCAAGTGATAACAAAATTTCTATTGCAAACTTTTGGTGTAAAGCGGAATATATTGAATCAGGGACACCTTCGATTTAGCGGTCGGATATGCGAATCTGAGGGATCATTGGACGTTTAAACCACTGCCAGAGAAAATATTGGATACACGCAGATGGTACTCAAATGAATTCTCAATTTTTTTGCGAATAAGGAACTGTAGACGAGCATAATGTGAAAAAAAAGTTAAGGTTATGCAATTGAGCTCACGTAATCCGGTTGTGTAAATTTAACGAACGCTCCTACCTTTGCTCGCGGAGCGCAAACATCAGAAGATATACATTTCTACGTCGTCTGGGGATTTATAATTTGAAAGCATCGGGATGAGTGGAGGTATGCTGGGATCGGGAGACAAAAAAGAAAGGGCCGAGAGGAGACTCGCGTGTGTCTCTGCCCGGACAGCGGTGAATCCGATTGCTTTCCGCCGAATGCGAGACGCGCTCCGCAGGTGAAAAATCGAAATTCTTCGGAAAACGCGTGCCTTCGGTCGGGAGGAAAAAAGTCGTCAAGAATCCCTCGGCGAAAAGACTCGCGTCATTGTCATCGCGGCTGCTCTCGCGAGTGCGTCGCGCATTCATTTTGCTCCCGCTGCGGCGGCAGCGACGGCGGACCGACGCCCGCTTCCCCCCCACCCCAGTCGAGGCATTTCTGTCGAAAGTGAAAGTATTTTGTTCTCCCCTTCGCGTGCACTCCTGCGTGCGGGGCGCGCGCGGCGGAGACCCGCCGACTGCGGCCCCCGCCGCCGCTGCCGCCGTCGGCGAGAGAGTTGAATGGGGGCGGAGGTGGGCGGTGGGCGAGGAGGTGGCTTTTCATCGTCGGCGCTCAGGTAGGGATACGAGCCCGGATTCGATCCCCGGGCGGCGCGCTCCACTGCCGGTGCGCCCCTCCCGCCTCCACTCTCGCGACGTGCGGCCCGCCGTCCCTCCCACCCCTCTCCGCCGCCGCCTCTCTTGCTGAAAGATGACGCCGTATCCGGCGAGCGGAGAGACGTATGCTTGGGGGGGTGGGGAAGGGGTGGGTTGGTTGGGTGGGGTGGAGACGGAAAAATAAAGAATCGGAAAGCGCGGAGCACACTCTCTCTGTCTCGCTATCTCACAACCTCGGAAGCAACCCGAGACGGTCCCGCCGCCGCGCTGAAGGGTAAATGGTAAGCGGTGAGGCGTTCACCGTCGCATATTTGCGTCAGTATGTTTCTCTGTGTGTGCATGTAGATGCTAGCTACGTTTTTGTGTGTGTATTTACATATAAGTCTAGGAATTTCGTCTGTGGAAGACCAACCTATGCTGTTCGAAAATGAAAAAAAAAAAGATTCCCATGAGTTTCAATTTTTTGTATTCTATAGTTTTACCACACCGACTGGAATTCTCTTCATTGCGTAAAAACATGATTTGATACAAAAACAATGTATATGATTAATTATGTATTGCTTAGAGCCTCATGTAGAGCAAAAGCAAGTATGTGTGGCGCATAGAAATAGCTCACTGTAGAAAAACACGTGTAACATTTCAACACCTCGACTAGCAAACGCTCCTGAATAGTTTTAATAGCCACTCGGCATGGCTCATGTAACTAGAGTACACAAAAGAGTGCGTTAAGTGAAACTTATGTGTAAAGTAGTCTTATTTAGCAGATTAGTTTTTTTGCAAAAATTTTGTCTCATTTCGGAAACTTGAATGGCTTAATGACCTGGTATTCGCCCGTCGCGTGAGGGTGAACCGACAGACTCTGTTGTTGTGAAATCGAAGGCAATATTACTTAGACATGTACTAATTGTATGCTACAAAGCCAATCAGTAGTTCTTTTAAAATTATATATTTGCTATATTATATGATGGAATACTCTCTCTACAATAGAAGACAGCTAAGTATTACTAATAAATATTAGGCCTCGTCATTTCGAGTGGAGTATGCAGCTATGTTTAAAGGAGATTAGGAATCATTCAACTATGTATCCACTTAGCATATTTCAGAGTGTTAGATAGTTACAACGAGAGAGATGATGTGACGTTATGGATGACTTAATCGTCAACGTAGCATGCATCTAGGCTTTTGTCGGCTTCTCCACGGCCGCAAGCCGTTGTTTCCTCGGTTAGACCGCCTGGACTGAGTGTTCTATGACTACGCGAGCCGCTGCGTCGTGGATCTCTACGGATAATGTCCATTCCGTCGGGTATATGCGGGCCAGCACGAGGCTGAACAGACGAAGAAGGTCCTTCCGGGTGAGAGCGTCCTCCGGGGCGGTCGATTCCGCACCTGTGGCTGGAGAAATAGGGCAAGATGTTGCCGGTGTCGCCTTGCCCAGCCCCGCCGGTTCCTAAGAATGCCGAGGGCGCCGAAAGTCTCCGGTGTGGTGCTCGCCACCGCAGTTGGCGCATTTGGGTTTCTCCGCGGACCTCGTTCCGCATTGTGCACGGCAGAGATCTCTCATGTGTCAGGTGGTCAAACCCCTGACACCTGCGGCATTGGGCGAACTCGAATCACGAGGAGGTCGCGAGGATACCACTCCGTATCATTTCTCGTAGGAAATGATTCCTTAATGGAGGAGACGGCGGGGGGTCTCCTGGTCCTTCATGATGACCCTCGTTAGGATTGTGGTTCGCCCGGTTCGTCGCGTCGAGATCCAGTAGGTGCTCCGTGGATCGTGGTCTCTCTCGGGTGTCCTTCATTGGTATCGACGTGTCCACACTAGTCATCGGCATTTTAGTTCACTTTAGGGAATAATTCAGTGAACCATTCAATGCTATGTTAGTTGCCTAATCGTGAGGGTAACCACATGCCGTGGTGATAGGAGAAATTGAGTCCCTGTTTTTGCCTACATCACTTTTTCCAGGTATAAACTGAATGAAGATATGGCATTGCATATCGTTTTTCCTTTTAAATCACAAAGAACTAAGAGTGCTTCCGCCTGTCAGCGAGCTAGATGGCCTCATCGTTCGCGAACTGTTCCCTGTCGGCGAGCGAGATGCATGTGATGACTCAGGCGGTGGGTAAGAGATTTATGACTATAACAACCATTCTTTCCCAGGGACAGTGAATAGATCACTTAGTTAAATAAAGTGAGTATTTCGTTTTGAATCGTTCGTTCGCGAATCATTCGTTTCTAGTCCACGACCCGGATGGCAACTGATAAGGAGAAAGAGGGTTTTGTTTTCAGTGCTACGGCGGGCTTGCGCTTATTGAATCAGCACCATTTGCCAATTAGATGGTCCAGTCGGTCTTGTCCTCTACCTCGAAGAGGTCTGGAAACGTCGCGGGGATGCGAAGCTTACAAAGTCGGATACCACGACGCAACAGGGAGAGAGGAAGGTGGTGATGATCGGGAATAGAACACACTCTGGGTTATGTCCTTCGGGAGGTCCGCAATGAACACCGAGGTGTCATTTCGGTGGGTGTGGGTTGGGAGGAAGGCTTTCGTCGATATAAAGAGGGTAGAGGACGGGGAGAGATTGTTAGTTGCCGGGGATTGGATCTCGGTGGGAGCTATGCGGGAAAGATGTTCAGGCGGTGAAGGCGAGGCTGTTGGTTTGGGCCCGGAGGAGGACGGAGTGGAGGCCGAGGGAGATGGGGTGGTTTGCGAGGAGGGGTGAGGAGGTCGCTGTCCTGGAGGCGTGGGTGCCGATGCTTTCCCGGAGACTCGGCGTTGGTCGGGAGGACTCCCGTCACGACCGCTCTCTTACTACTTCCCTGCCGCGGTCATTCAAATGACGACTGAATAGTCGTCTGGAGACTGACCACGCAGGAGTCTGCCTTCGCTGGACATCTTCTTCTGTCCTATTCCGCTGACCTTTCTCCTCTTGTTTTTAAAGAGATAGCCTTCACCGACGTAGTCACAGGTGGAAGACTAAATAGTCAAACGTGCGAGATTCCACAGAGGAAAAGTCATTCGCCTTGAGTGGAGCTCGAACCCGGTTCCATCGATTACCCGCCGAGTGCTTTAGCTACTTAACCTACCGAGGCGCCCTCTTCCAGTATGTAGAGATCCGGGTTAGAATCCTGGTCTATGGGAATGGGAATGAATTTTCCTCTGTGGAATTTCGCACTAACGTGCACTCGGGGTTACTCCGTGGAGCCATTGCCGTCGCTGGTCGCGGTATTCTCAAAATTTGTCGCCAAATATTTTTTCCGTCTGTCCTATTCATTCCTTTATCGCGTGTTTCTGTGTGTACATTCATTTTTTTATGTGCATCATTCGCCGAGTGCGCTCTTGCGGAATAAATTATATCGAAATAAATTGCAATTAACCCGCCTACTTTTTTCTACCCGGGTAGGAGGGAGAGTCTGGCTCCCGCAGCCCGCCGCGCCATCAAAAAGGCAACCCAAGGCGCGGCCGCCGCTCCTCTTCCTCATTGTCTGCCACTCGCGGTGGTTGGGTGGGGCGGGAGGGGGGGGGTGGAAAGTAGTGAACGAGGAAGCTGTTTACTCTATCGAGCCTTGGCGTCTCTTCCGCCTTGCCGAGAATCGAAAATGAAAAGCGGGATAACCCAAAAGAACGAGGGAAGGCCTTTTTTTCCCTCCCCGCCGACCGCCGTCCCTCCCCCGAATCTCGCGGCGCTCCTCCCCTCTCGCGGTGCGTCTTTCCCGCACCACCGCCCGCTCGCCGTTGCGTGAGATCAATCCCCCCCCTCTGCGCCCCTCCATCCCTTTACCCCCTCCAACCCCCCGCCACTCGCCCTCCGTGGCATCCGAAGGGCCGTGTGTCTGCGCGGGGCCTCTCCCGTTCACGGCGACCGCAATCGCAATGGGGGGGCGGGGTGGAGCGAAGGAGACGCGAAGCTGGTCCACCGTCCCTCCTCCTCCTCCACCCCTCTCTGGGAGGAAGCATCCGGACGACTGGCATCGCAGAACTTAGTGGGCTGTGCGTGTGCGCGTGATCTTCGGCAAGGTTGATGGAGTGTTGCGTCTCCTTTTGAAAGTTCACAGTATTAAGTATTATTAATAAAGTACGTAGTGCCTCTCCACACTTTATTATATACCCGATCGATTTCGGCGTCTTCGTCTGATTCTCAAGGTGCGCAGAATAATGTTAGCATTGAGAGTGTTTTATGTATAATGCTTATGATCGGGAAGACATGTTTTTCTTCATGAGGCGAGTTTGACATTTTTTCACCGTGTCATCTACGTAATATCCTGTGAGCCACCTCAAATGCCTGTGACGGGGTAAGTTACCCCAACATGCATCACACAATACGCTACATAAGTTTATGTAACCATTACTACTGGTGCTTTTTCTACCCAAATTAATGAAACTTGTCAGGATGTGTAATTTCTCAAATACACGTTTTACAAACAAATACCTGCCTCTTTGGCAGCTTTTATTATCCCTTAACGTTCTCGGAACGAATGGCATAGGCGGATGACTGCTCCCTACCTTCCTAAGGAGACTCGGACTCACCTCTAGGACGAGGGAACTGGTTGTTTTTGAAGTGTTACCCCAATATTGCGCTGTCCATTCATCCCGTTATTCCTTCTGTTGAATATTGGCATTTGAGTAAGCTACCAGGTGATTGTTTGGTTTTGGATGGTTCTTGTCTAATCGTCACAATTTCTTGCACATCGTAACGTTTTCCCTCCCTTGGGTGACCCGCCTTTAAATCCCGCCGAAGTTCTTCATTTCGTCTCCCTCTTCTTATTTCGTCCTGAATTCCGGTCTTCTTCCGTCCTCTTCCCCACTGTTCTCCCCTCTATCACCCTCTCCTTTCAAGACGTCCTCCCTCCATCTCCTCTGCCTCCTCCGAGCCGCCTCCATCACTAGCTACCTCTCCTCTCCGACCTTATCCGATACTTAAACAGAAGCGGAATCGTGTAGAAAAATCGGACAATAATTGTCACCGACTTTTTTTTTCATCTGGTGAAAATATTTCGCGCCGTCTCTAGTCAACGTTTCCTAGATCATTTGACAGCCACCTTCCTTGTATGGTGTTCGTCTTTGCCCTCGTCGCGAGCGCATTGCCCTTTGGTGTGCGCCCTCCGTCACGCGGTTGGCCTTCCGCGTGCTCCCGTGCGTGGAATACAACCAATAGTTTGCATTAAGGTAGTCCGAGCGAGATAGTTTCCTAGTCATATTGGAGACCATATTTGAATTATACGTTTTAATTTCATCAGCTGAAGGACACATCAATTAAATATTGCATTATTAATGGTGCAATAATATAGTTTTATGTAGCAGAGATTGTAAGTAATTAAATGAAAATATCTAAATAAGTCTCAAACTTGACTCAAAACGGAAGGTTTTTTGTGATACCCAAGAACCTACTGCGGTGGCAATATGATTAATTTTCTAAAATAGTAGTTGATAAAACATACAAACTACACAGTTTTTTTATGACATCTAAGTGTTAGAAATGCCTCATTTTGTAAATAATGTCTCTCTGGAGTGCATGCACCCACCATTTCTCATGTAAAAGAGCTGCTATTTTTAGGCGAGATGTTTTTCTTTAAAATGAGACAAAATTCATTGATTTCTAATGAAAATGATATTTCGCTCAAACTACCTTAATTTTGGAAGCGAATCACTCGCGAGGCATTACATCTGCGCCGAGCCCTTCGAGCAACCTCAAGAGTGTAGCAGTTAATGAATTTTCACTTAACACGCATCTCACTGTATGCCATCGTAGTTGTTGGGGTGTCAGTGCACTGTGTTACCTCTAATAGGAGAAGGGATAAAATAGTTATATCCAGGGTTTGCAAGGTGTGGTATTGCTTTTGTGTAGTTAATCTGTACAAAAGCTTTACATAGCAATGAGCGTACGGGACCGGACCCTCCCTCGGAAGTAAAATTTTGAATTTATAAACTTCCTTAAGGGTACCAACGTTAATATTTACAAATATTAATTAGCATAATATTATTTGAATATTCGGGAAAGGGCTTGAGAATGCAAATTTGTCGTTTTTCAAAACTTTTCCAGGACCCCTTGGTACTTCGCCCATCAGAAGTATTTTGGCCCCTCCCCCCATGAGCCAAATTATGACTACTGTGTATAGCATAGAAAAGTTCTTCACGTACACTGCCATTCGAGCAACCTGATTATTAAGTCATAGTGGTAACTATCATGATTTCTAACCGTTCGTGGGGTAGGTAATCCCTTTAAACATACATTTGCTGCTATGCACTTCAACAATGGAGTTATGAATTAGTCGAGCATACTATGTCAGTGTTTGCATAGCGTTTTGGCGAACAAATGGAATGTATGTTTGTTAAACTTACGTAAAATGTCCGTCATAAATTTTACTGAAGGTCTGATGGTGACTCCCATCCTACTTCTGTGCTATTGAATGGCACCATATTGACGGATTTTTACTTACCTGACCGACCACATGTCCCATTCATCCATTTAAGGTTATCTCGCAAATATCCCTAAAACTGACATTAAGAGGTGAGCGCGTTTCTCGGTGAGCATCCTCTGCCCGGAGCACAGCTTGGAGTTCGCGGGGTTTTAAAATTCGGTTAAAACTGGGGACATTAATGAAAATTCTTATAAAATGGAGGAAATCTATCATCTGAACCCGGTGATGCCCCATACTTTGATTATTATTTAGAAGAATGGAACGTTTTGTTATTTATGGCGGTGACAGGGGGTGGAAAAGAGCGTTGTGATGCTTTGGAGATTGGCAGAAATTGGCTTAGTTTTGCTTGGAGTAAAGGAAGCCATATTTGTATTTCATAGTTGTTTAGGTTTTGAACGCTTATTTGTGTGATTATAGTTTTCTTGCGATAATTTCTGCGTGTTACCTGTATTTTTTAATCTTTACTAATTTTCCCTATGATTCGTATTCGTTAGATATATGTTATTGATATTTTTTCTCTGCAATGTAAGTTAATCTTCAGTGTAGCCCTGATAATGCATGGTTGGAATGCTAAAAGTTAGCATTCGAGGAATAAATTAAATAGTAATTTATTTCTCAATGCAAATTACAATTTCAACTTAAACATCAGAAAAATATAATAATGCGAATAATTATTTTGCTTGCATGTTGACGTGGTGATTTGTTTTTCAAAAGTTCGTTTGATTGTGAATGAAGCAAGGACCTAGATCATTCTATTCCCTTGTCCTCAACGTCATAATTTGGGAAAAAAGCCAAGGAAAACGTGCCGTCGTCGCTCACGTCATGATCCGAGGGCATTTCGCCTTTCTTTCCCGGTGGCGTTTAATCCTCCTTAGCCTTGGCTCTTTCCTCCCGTCCCTCGGGGCGGGTCGCTTTTGTCCTCCCGTCAGGCATTGCGGCCGTCGTCTCACTTCGCGGGTGAATCAGATGAGGGCCGGCATTATGGTTGGTGCGTTTGGGCGACGATATTGTTTTCTCCGCCAGGCTGCGGAATGTGTTGCGCCGACGCCATTGCGTTGCCCCCATCTCGGTGCACCACGCGAGCCTCGTGTGCCATTGAGCGCCTTTCGACCCCGACGGGGACCCGGCAACAGTCGTCCCCCATCGCCGCAACCCTCCCGTCCCGACTTCCCCACGTTCGGGCGAGGCTGGCGAAGGAGAGGCGGCCGCTTGTCGAGGGATTCCGGAACTGTCTGGGCTCCGGGCGATTCTTGTGTGTCACCCGAAGTCGGTGGGGCTCCACGGAGAGGACCCGAGACACTCGTTGGGAATTACTGTCGGAGCGCCGGCCCGACCATCAACATCTGCCGGTTCGCCCTCGATTTGATCTCAATCGAAAGTTTGTAGAACAATCCCAACGATAGCTATCTATTTTTTATTTACCGGTCGAAATGAAACGATTTAGTTTATTTTTATCCCCTAAAATTGCCACTAAGTCTTGCTGTCGTAGTGTTCTGAAATGTCTATCTTGTGGGTATTTCTACGAAAGAAAAAACACCTTGTTTTTGAGAGCTTTTAATCTTGAGACTGAAAGTAGTTGAATAAAAATATTCTGGAACTGACAGAATTTTTAGGGAATATGTCCTTCAGTCTGCCTTCATGTACATTACCCAAATAGTTTTCTGTTGTGATGGTAAAGACTAGGGGTTCTCCACCGTGTCAAACTCTCCATCTCTGCCGACGTTTCGATCTACGAGTCATCCATCGTCGCCAGGGCATGACGCTGGAACAAGCCAAGACCCGTGGGACATCTGTTATAACTTTGCGGAAGCTGGTCCGGGGCATCGGGAGGCAAAGTTATCTCCTCGGCTCTGCTTTTCATATCGTGCGAGCGCGACGAAAGGATTCAAGGGCCGAGATGTGTGCTGGACCATTGTGGAATGTGAGTCCTCTGGACTCGTGCCGTTGGAGCCATTGAGCTAGTTTGAGGGAGATTTATCTCTAGTCATAATAAAGACCGTATTCGGATTTTGTGTCCAGTTTAGCAGCTGTAAGAAGCATGAATTAAAGTATTGTAGTATTTATGCCTCAAAAATATAGTTTCACAGTTTTATATTACTCTAATCCTTTGTATTTAAATAAGTATAATAACATAAGTCTTTAGGTTGACTAATTTATTTTCTCACTCTACAATGTAAATACACCCATAACTTACGTATTTTGCATTTCTGTAAAAATGCGGTAATTTATTTATTTATTTGTTAAAATAGTTGATAAAACAAAAAATACTTGATATTAAGTTGCGGATTGAAATCTTGGTATTAGAAATTTCTAATTTTTCAAATTAGTTTCTTTAGAGTACATGGACCCACCATGTCTCTTGGAACACGGCTTCTACTATTTTGGCAAAGATCTCGACAAATACTTCGGTAATTGCCTAATGTTTTGGTATCTTTGGAAAGTAGAGAAATTTTTCTTTCAAATGAGACGAAACTCATCGAGTTCTTGGCTAAATATCATCTTGCTCAAACCATTGTTAAGTGTTCCAATTTCACAACTGCTTCAGGATATCCCTCCCAATTGTGTTTCGTTTAGCTGGAGCTTCCCTCGGGATGTGAGCGATTATGTCCAAGCCGGGACGTGCTGTAATGCTGACCGCGTGACTTAGGATCCGAGAGAATATCTGTCGATGCAGCGACAAATATGTGGGCAATTTGCCGTCTCATTATGGTGTAAAATGCGTAGGGAAAGAAGCTGCCTCGAAGTTTCATCACTCCAAAACAATCCACTGGTGATGATATCACACTGCTCTCTTCTGTCTGTCTCTCAGACGCGTCGTTTTTAGCCGAATACATTCACTCAGTTGTCGGTGTGCCTGCTCGGAATAGAAATAATTTAATTACAACTGCTTTCATGTAATTACAGACGTGATGAAATTTCCTCAAAATATTTTGTCCATTTGATAAAAGTATTCAGTTTCCTAGATATGACATTGGTAGGCAGCTATGAAAAGTGTACTATCTGGTACACTTATGATTCTCCATAATAAGAAATTCCTTGGATGTTTTTGGACGAAAAATGCAATTGTACCCCATTGAAACGCTGCCCATCTCATGGCTCAACGTAATGCGGCATAACATGACAAAATGGCTAGTGAGTGGGTAAAATATGAACAAGATAAAGCTTCCTCATCTAGATGGGTGTTTGTGAGCTTACCTAGCGGGAGACATATCCGCGGTGGGCATTCTCACTGTTTTCTGTCGACTGTCCTTTAAGGGTAACGTGTATGGAGATCCGTTTATCCTTCCTAATAGGTGTGTAATCATCCTCAAATATATTTACGTCTACGCTCCCAGCAATCCATCAAATAGATGGGCCTATGCTAAAGAGGGATTGCCTTTCTGCTCCCCCTCTCACCCCCCCCATTGCCGGAGTCCGGTGGCGAGAAGCTGCGAGAAGCCTGGGGATGGATGATCCGCGAACGCATTTTGCGGAGAGAGACGAGAGGAAAAAAATACGCAACGAACGAGTCCCGTGACAAATTGGAAACGTGCCTCGGAATCTTGGCTAGCGCCGCTCGTGTTTTGGGAGTCTCCGTGTACTCAGACTCGGACTAATCGTGCAAGGTCGACTCCGAGGAAGAGGCCGGGTCCTCTCCGCGGCGTGCCAGTGCTCTGTGGGGGGGGGGAGGAGGGGGGCGATCATCGCCACCGCTCCCGCCCAAGTGCTCTCATGAGTCAACACTTTGAAAGTCGTTCTCTCTCCTCAGTGAATGTCTGATGCTGGGGAAATGTTGCTTTTTGTGACCGAATCATTTGTGGCCAGTGAGGTAAAGAGGTACTCTTTCAGAAATGTGTAGATGCTCGAATAATGGACCGAATGAAAATGACATTGTTAACTCCACTAGGGGTTTATTAGCTCGACCCAGGTTTCGTCTTCAGGGGTCAAAATTAGGAAACGGGTAAAACCTACATGAGGGACGTTGGTATTAGGTGAAAAGGCAACAAACCGTAATATGGCACAAAGTGTCGAAACCCGGGTCGTGCTAATAAACCTCTAGTGGAGTTAACAAAGTCATTTTTATTTGGTCCATTATGGATAACTCCCACAAATTAAAGCCTGCAACCACTTCCTTTGCTCGAATTGTGTTAGGTTAATGCTATTATTTATTGGAAGTATTGTTAGGACGATATCTAATGTTATCGTGTTTTCTGCATGCTATCAGGGGAAGAGGAATGCCAACCTTGAGTTGGTTTGTGTGATTGCCTTCAGATCTTTCTTCCTACCCATTCATCCGCTGTGTCTGCACCTCACTTAATCTTCTACCTTTTTTACCTTACACCAAAGTTTCTCAGGTAGGCTTCAGCAGTTTCATAATTTTGATCCCTGAGCGCAGCTTCCATTACAAGCGAACATAATGAATCTTTGAGTTGGACACCTGTTTGGAATTTCATTGGTTGCTGGTTAACGTTGATGAGGGAGTTAAGACCTACGGCTCGGAAGTAAAGCATTTTACTTCTGCCCGAGACGCACAATAATTTTCCTTCGCTTCTATCCACTCAATTCTCTTTGATTCTGAAAAAAATCAATGGAATGAACACTAAGTGTGGGGGGGGGGGGGGTTTAGCTCTGTGTGAGGACCATTTCCTACCCTCTGTGTTGGTAGCCATTACCCATACAGATTCTCACTGGTAATTTGGGCAATTCTATCCTCGCTTTGTGATGGTAAATACAAGGTACTGCTCTACCAATTCTCGCGGTTTTTGTGTTCAAATCTCTCATCTTTCGCCCACAGTAGCTCTTTTATTTCATTTAGCAAGATCATGCGTTGTGTGTGGTTGTCGTTTTACTCATTTTTAAGATCAATGTAGTTGCATATTTTTGTCGTAGTCTGGTTTCTCTCCATTAAAAATTGCCAATCACCTCATAAAGCCACAGATGCAGTCGGGGCAGGTTTTCTGTTACAAGGACGCACCAACTATTGGGTTGCCTTAGGAGTAGCTAATGAACGCTGGAGACTCGAGAGCCGGCTCTTGAAATTTCGGGTAACTCGACGTGTGGCCTTTACATAACTTCCGACACGTGCTGTTGAAACTACAAAAAAGTGTACCATTAACACTTAAAAAGCTTTGACTGGCGCCTGGAGCTATAAAAGTTATCACATTTTGGGAACCGTCATGGCTTAGAGATAAGGGTAAGATAATGATGGGTAATCCATTGGTGTGATCATTAAAGGCAGTGCATTTGGGAAGGGGTTTTCGGTGCGGAGCGGGGAAGTGCACGTGGCCGCTGAAGGTCTCGACGGCGTCCGATGGAAGGAATGGATTCAGTGCAGGATTACTGGGCGTGTGAGGGCCGCGCGTGTTAAGTGCCGTGCCGCACACGCGTGCACCAATGGACAGAAGCACCTTGGCTCGGGTGCCGAATTTATGATTGCGTTCCGAATGGGAACTGTGCTAATGGGATGGCCAGCGTACGCGCTTTTGGTGCAAAAACTCTCCGTGGCGCCCCTTACTGTGCGGTCTTCACCTCTGGCTTGTTACGTGAATTTTCAAGTTGGAAGAACTGAGAATATGGAGCCCTGGCCGTTAAGGCTGTTTGGTGCTATTTTAGTTTACGCTGAAATTTGCTTGAAACTTCGCGTACATGTTATCATTATAGATAGATATGACAAAAAATGCCCTATATCGATTTGGCTATTGCAATTCATCCGTCCCCGGTGGCGATGGGGTCAAGTCCACGCCTGCTAACTCGAGGGTCGCGGGTTCGAATCACGCCTGAGTGGAATCAACCCCACTGAGGTTATTTGGTTGTATGTACTCGTCTGTTGTTGTTATTCACCTGAAATAAATTGGCCAAATGCGCTGTATTCGGGGCAGTGGAGATAAAATAATATTTAACACGTTGCCTTGTGGCAAATGACGTATTTTGTAGTAGTTTGATATAATATGCATAGATTTCTTTCTAAAGTCAAAGTAAAATTTCAATTTATTATAATGCTCTCTCACTAGATATTAATGTGTCGCGGTGATTCGGTAAAATACATATGAGGAGAAATTAGCGCAAAAATGTCAACTGCTGCTCCGAAAACAGGAGTCGTAACCAATGGTTATGAAAGGAAATGTTAAAATGTATATTTCTTACAAAATTTCTAAAACTGCTCGTTAGATGAGTCCCACCGGATAAACGGATGTGCTCGTATAATAAATATGTGGTTGATGGAATTAACATCATCCCAATATGCGCTCAGTGAGCCACGAATACCGATCCAGCCACCTTTAAAAGAGCGTGGGAGGGGCCGGGCTTAATGGTTATCGTTTTCTTGCCGTGCGATTATGTGCGTATTTTTTGTGCTTTTCATCCTATTACCATTCCCCTATGCATTGCCACTCCGAAGTCGTGCAATTTTTCCGACCGGTGATGCTCGCGTGCTTTCTCCGGCCTAGATTTTCACCTACGCTCTCGGAAAATTGAGTGCAACTAGTCTGCGAGCAGGCTGTCGCCGGGGACAATTTCGCGAGGAGTGCGGCTCGGCTTCATTAAGATTTGAATTTGCTCTGGTTGAGTCTGTTGGGTAGTTTACCTAAAATGCTGTGTAGCATTGCCGATTCTTTTCCTTTGTAAATGTGGATTTCTGTTATGTATTTAACGTCCTCTTCCTGAGACGTCAACAGTCATTTCCAAAATTAATTAAAAACGTCGGAGGGCGAATGATTAGTATGTTGCATTATGTTACCTCTGATACTGTGTAGGGATTCGGGCGTTTTAAAAAGATGTACCATTTTTTTTAAATTCAGAGTGCCTGAACTGTAGAAATTTTCCCATATTGCGGTTTCTTCTGTCAGCGCCGAGATCCAATATTAACGTTTTACTTCCGAATGTGTGTTCATGCTTGAGCCACATGCAATAACTATACCTATGTTCAGCAAAAGAATTGGGTTAATTCGTTGGAGTCTTCAAACGTAAGTTTCCGTTGACCTGTTGAATCATGAGAGAATATCTGCTTCTATCATGTATTAGCGCTTTCCTGACGAGTTGAATACTGTCCCCGCTTGGAAACTTTACCTTCATTCGCTCTAGCTTTTTGTGAAGTGTCTGCTTTGGTCATAAAATGACAAATTTGGGGTGGAATACGAGCACAAAATAGAATCAACCGTTACTCGTGTTCCTGGTTGAAATATGTGCGGTGAAAAAGTTTGTGAATAGAACTGTGAGGGAATGAGGGTTGATATGTGGGAAATTGGGATTTCTTCCGAATAAAAACTTCTACTTCTCGGAAATATTTGGTCAAGTATAGGCCCATGAGCGCTCGATTATAGGACACCTCACATATTTTTCCTTATGTGGTTCGATGTCATTTCCCTTAAAATTTCCCACGATTTCCGTTATCTTCCTGTAAGCCTAAGCTCGTATTAATGGGCTTCTCATGTTAACGGTGTTTCGCCTTTTCGCGCCATGATAAATCGTCTTTAGGATAGAAAAATTGCCCCCCCCCCTCCAAGACTGGAAGGATAATCATTGCTGGCTCCTCCACTGAATTGGTCAATCAATACGGAGCGCCGGAAATATACAACTTCCTGTACTCTTTCAAGTCAACGGATGGCATTGGCCGGGTTGTGACATTCCGGACGATGATTGTTGCTGTAATGAGCCAGTGTGCGAGCATATTTTTGGTCTTGACGAATCGTGGCACTTCAGCACACATCCGGTCTCAGTGTGCGGTCCTTCGCAAATGTTTTCCACGTCGTTGATTGGTGTGAGTAGCGCCTGCCACTTGCACCGCATTACCTTTGTACTCGCTCATGTTTCCCTCATTCGCGCTGCTTTTTACATTTTTAGCGGTCACAGATTATTGCCCACGCTACAACCCTTTGAAGTTTACGAAGTGTTTTCACTGCAGTCGTGATGTTGTAGATTTTTTTCACTGGAAAACACAACAGCAGTTTTTTTTTGATAGCTTAAGCGAGAAATCATACCACCCGGAATTCAAAGATTGTGGTCTCCGTGCATAGAAAGTTGTCTCACCTTTCCAAATACACCAAAATATTACCGTACTACTTTTCGAGGTATTCACCAGGAAATAATGGCTATTTTCCATCGGAAATGTAATGGATATTTACTCGAGAGTGACTTTATTTTAAAGAATGTGAAATATCAAGCGTTCTTGATGGAGAATCCTTAGCCCACTTCTAACACTTAGAACTCTTGCCGGTAATAGATATTGATGAAGGAATCCTGTATGATTGATGCCTTCCTACAAGTTTTTACACGGCCATTGGACTGGTAATGTCGGGGGTGCGGTATTTTCACTCAAATCGTAACCCATGTCCAATTAATTATATAATTAACCAGTCAGTGACTCCTGGCGACTGAAACAGCCTGTGCGGCATTCCTATTATAATTGATTGAATCAATTCTGCCAAAATGAGGTGAATATGACGTTGATAACTTAAAGTGAAGGTCACACTGCGTACGTAAAAGCTAGCGTGATTTGTGGAAGGCTGCTAGGTCCTGCTGAAAGCGCTCTCAGTCGTGAAATTAGCGAGTTAGGTGGAAACTAGCACCGCATCAATTGTGAAATGTAGTGACTCAGCCGGTGTGTATTTATTTTCCAAAACCCCGTGACCATCGGCCTTTTACTTCCGGTGTAATAATAGCTACAACAGCAACAGCAATGATGAACAACCAGCCATGAACCATTGAACTTGTAGTGTGAAGTGGTGAAATATCAACTTGGCCGGGTCTCTAACCCGCGACCCTCGGAATGGCAGGTAAGGACCTCATTGCCTCCGCAGCCGACGATGGAGATAGTGCATGCTAGACTTCGTGCTGCTTCTATATCACACGACACTCGAAAGCTTATCATGCTGGCGGGTATACTCGGCTTTATGTTTCATCAGGTATCGTGTGAGATTGGTTTTAATTAAGGTAGCCGCCCGTGTGATGCCACGGGGCAAGTGAGCGGCGTCCGTGTCCGCAGTAATGTCGGGCATTCCACGCGGAAAATATTTCGGGTGGTGCCAGCGTGTCCTCCCTCGTTAATACGCGCCCAGCATTTGGCCGTGAAGTTTTTATTCAGTGTTTTTCCCCCGCGTGGGCAGCGTGCTGAAAACCGTCGATTCATTTGGGCGAGAGCAGCCGATGATGGGTGGGCGCGGATTTGCGAAACTTCTCTCTCACCGTTCATGCCCGTGAGAGGCGAGTACCGAACGGAATTGAGGGTAAAATCTTCCACGTTCCTAAAAAAAGTTGATTCCCAGTCGATCTCTATTCCTCTAGAATTATCGCCAGAAGTTCCACCGCTTCCGGTGAAGAGCGATTTTTTTAATTTCCCTTTCCCCTCATTCCAGTACGCCCGGGGAGGGAATTGTATCTTGCAAGATTTTCGGGGATAATAACGGAGAAATAAAATGCAGGAACGAATTTCCGCTCGGCAGCGGATTAATTAAAAGAAGGCGGCTTTTCGGGGGATTGGGGTGGAGGCTCTAGAACCTTTCCGCAAGGCGTTTGGGATGGCATCCGTGGTGGGTGACAATGAGTCGGCCCGTGTGTTTACTGACTGCGTGCTTAATCCACGCGCCTCTACGGCCCCGTGTCCAATATGGAGGCGAACCTTTTCGTGCCTCCACGCGGTCGATTGGTATCCCGGAAAATCGGTGGAATGGGAAGGGGGAAGAAGGGCTGGCCCATTGAAAACGAGCATTTGCACGATTTTATCCACTGTCGAATGCATATTCGTGTAACTCGTGCTTGTATCATTTGCCCGCGGTGTGGCTTTCACCGGATGGCTTCCATTTCTCCTCTTCTCCACTTGTCAAGGTTTGAAGGTAGTCCGAGCGAAACATAATTTCACCTATATCTCGATGAATCTGGTCCCATTTATAAGGTAAACATCTCGATTTTACAAAATTACCAAACTATTAGGCCCTTACCGAACTACTTTCCGAGATTTTAGGCGGAAAATACCAGCTCTTTTACGTGGTAAATGATGAGTGCATGAAATTCAGAGAGACCTATTTAATAAATGAGGAATGCCTAACACCTAGATCTCGTCAAAAAATGAACAGTGTTTGTAGTATGTATGTATTTTTTGTCAGAATCGCAAAAAACCTTTGTGAACCCGTTGTGAAGGAGTTGGAAACGTACCGCGTGAAAAAATTAGTCAAATTATAGAATTATGTAAATATATTTATTCGAATAGTTGGTATTCTAGTCTTATATTGGTATACTATTTTACCATTAATATTGCAATGAGTAATTCATACCTCATACAGCTGCTGAAATTAAAACATACAATTCGAATATGGTCTCCACTACGGCAAGGGAACTATCTCGCTCAACCTACCTTAATTCTGTTCCAGGTTTCGCTTAGCCATCTTATCCTTGGTCTTCCGACTCTTCTTCTACGCAATGGATTACGCTCCAAAGCCTGCTTTCGATATCTTTTCTCAGGCATTCGTAGTACATGACCTTTCCACCAATTTGTGTACTCGAGCAACTTATTTGATATCGGCTTCCAATCCAATTTGTCTAATCTTGCAAACCTTTTCACAGATCGAGAAAATTTCTTTTCTCATGACTCTATCTCATTTCTAATTATTTTTCTGTCCAACTTTCAGTGGCATGCATCACAGTAGGCGCTGCCATTACTTTATGAGACCCCATCTAGGTTAATTTCCTAACTTTAAAATTTTAGGTTCTTCGTGTCATCCCGCATATCCTCTGAAAATGTTAACTTTGTCGGCGATGTAATAGTCCTCGTGTGCTATATCGCATCCAAGACTCCAGAAATGGGACAGTTGTTCCAGGGGTTGTTGATCTTCTGTTATAGTTTTTGTTCTTATTGATATTTCTTCGACGAGGAGTGAAATTTCTCGCAGAAATGTGTTCCCGGCACGTCAATCTATCCTCAGTGCGGTGGTGCCATGATGCTCTGTTTCTCCTTGCCGTGCGTGTTTTGGTGCTCGCGTCCGTCTCATCCCCCTCACGCCTCCCAGCCGTCCTTTTCCATCCGGTGAGGTTTTTGCCAGCATTATTGATTTCGTTAATTTAATTCCTCCTGGGCTTCGTCATTTTCATCCCCCCCAAAATTTGAAGGCTTCACGGGCTTCTTTTTTCTCTTCTAGCGATTGCATGTTTTGAAATTGCTTTGTGGTGTATTATTATTATAATTAGTTTGTGCTTAGTCTAAACTTCTTTTTGCGAACACCGTTCATCGTCACCCTCTCTTGGTGCTAGATTCGTTTTTTCAAGATCCAAGACGAGGTAGGGACATAAATATTCGCACCCTGATAATTTTTTAATTAATAAGTTGAATTTAATGTTGGACGCCAAGTATTTACTCTATTTGTTATGTATATACATCAGACATCGATTTCTTAGATTCCCTTAGTGTGTACTGAAGCGTTTCGCTAATTTGGACTGTTGCGCCTTCGTAATTGAATATTACATGTGGCTAACTTTGAACTCCTGTTATAAATTTCCTCTACCGGTTTGAATAATTAATTTGCATCCTTTGGTGATATGAAGCTACTCTTCGTGAATTCAGGAGGATGATTTGCCTTACGCTTTAGCCAAAATTATATCCGAAGTGAACCGCTGTCATGCTCTAGTTGTCCAAAATTCATTCAAAATTTATTTTTATTGTTTATATTGTTCTATCCGGTGCCCGTTCTGCCTTGGCAGTGTTTACCTTCGTCGCAGTTACCGGATTGTGTTTCATTTTATTTATTAATACGATGCTTTTGTTCTGTGTTTTGGCGTTCATTTTTTAAGGGACGTCTCTAAAAAATTTACTGACAAGTCGTGGAGGGAAACGTCGAAATGTAACCCTTATCGAGGGAGGCTCTTGAATCATTTATTATCGCACCTGTTCCTTTGGGGCGAGCCGATGCAAGATCCGGAAAGTGGGTTACTTTAGTATTGACTGCCTCTAAACCTCCTCCCGTATATCTGCGAGAAACCAAAAGCTGTTTGAAGGCAAAAAAATTACTGGTCTCAGTCTCGTCGTGCTTCGCAATTAAATGTCTTTCGCGCGCGCCTTCTGTTTAGAAGATTGGTGTCCAGCCTTAAGGTTTTCCTCGAACCTTTAAGGAAGAGTCGAGGGATCGCACCGCCGTGTTGAAAAAAAGGCATCATCCCTCTCCACCTTAAATATTTCCAGAACAGGGAAAAAATAATTTCCCAAATGGATAACCACAAGATCCATAAAGTGTATAATTAGGCGTGATTGGGCCCCGCTTCTCCCCCCACCCGCCTCCCCTCCAATCCCCGCGGGACGGTGCCTGGGACCGCCTTGATGATGCAGATGATCACAAGGCGCCCTCGGCGTCGTCTTCCGAAAAGATTCTCTCGTGCCCGTCTCTGGGAGAACTATTTAAATGATGGGGGAAAAAGGTTTTTTTGATGCCCCGTTCACCCACCGTCCCACCAGCCGGCGCTATATATAACTAATGGCCGAAGTGTCATGCGAGTTCGATTTGAATCAGGGGTGGTGCACGAGCCAGAGGAATGTCTTCTTATGTTAATGCGCGCGTTTCAGGGGTCGTCCGCGTCTCGGGAAGTTGGGAGTGAATCGGTAGTGATCTGCGGTCGCGATCGCCGTGTACGACGCCAGCGGCGTCTTTCTTAAGTCTCCGAGCAGATCAGTCGCGAGCGACAAATTTCGCGCGTGAAACAGGGCGCCATATTTTACCTAAGCCTGCCGACTTATAGCTTATCGAGGCGTGCGTCAAGCTTGGCTCACGTTTATTTATGTCTTGTGGAGCGTGAGGTGCGTGTCAGAAATCATGTCACTCTGTGAACTATTTGCGAATATATCCAGTCGGGTCTGGTGAGGTGTGGTGGAAGAGGATTATGAACTGAAATTATAAAACTTGGTTCCTGTCCTGTGGATAATTTATTTGCACTCTGCACTTCAACGTCGAAGCGTCATCTTCCGGCACTCTGTCTTGTGATTTGTATTTGCATTATTCACTGCTCTGCCTCGGCTCGGAAAAAATTACTGCTCCGAAGGTATAGATTTTTCACCTCATCAGCGTATTTTGCTGACACTCCAGGCGTGACGAGAGTACAAAATGCTCATTGTAGTATACATTATTTTAATTACCGTGATGATTTAGATGGCTCCTGGCAGCTTAATCATGCTTGGAGGTGATTTTATATTCTTGGAAATTGTGTGGTAATGTAGATGAATTGTTTTATTCGTCGAGTTGTGGCTCGGGATGACGTGAATTATGCATTGCCTCCTCATCAAATTGGTCGTTCATCACGTGTAATGGCGCCGGATAGAAGTGGTGCGAATGCGGCGAGACGCTACTCTAATCGTTGCAATTAATTTATAGTCGGTTTTGAGGATGTGAATATTTCGTGTGTCTGCATGGATGAAGTGCTCTCTCGAGACTTTGATAAGACACGAAATGCATGCCGAGATGCCATTAACGTGTCAATCACGTCACACAAGGCCAGGTTAGTGGTGGCAATTGGCCTTCAAAATATGTTTTCCCATCAGGCGCCATGGATTTAGAGCAAATGGGCCGCGACCGATATTTTCGTGATGGGTTCTGGGAACGTTCTCTTTCGTCCCGACTGAAATGGTCGTTTGAGTTAGGATTCATTTTGGATTGTTTAGGCCTGTGCATGGAAATTTCTTGGAGACGCGCGTAGAACTAGAAAGGGTTTTGTTCGCCTCTTAATTAATATTTCAGCCCCGTATGAGAAATATGGCTTGTTTGTGGTGTCTCTTGGTCCATTCTCCATAATGTGTTCGGCGCGACGGTTTGAGATGCAATGAGTCATCTGCCTTTATAGTCGCGGCAGAGCTCGTGATGATGAGTCACTAATGAGAGAAAAGTTAACTGCCTCCCTTAGCATTGGGGCGAGTTTTGACCCCGCATTCTAAATAACGGGTCCTCAGAATGAATGTCGAGGATTGGTGACATAAATTCTTTCAAGAGCGCGGACATGGTGTCAAATCGTCCAGAAAAAAGCTGAATCACATTTTCGGCTCTGATGGCGTTGATTGCTAGTTGAGATGTGGTGGAAAGCAGGATTGGTCCTTTTTTGGACGCATTGCCCAGGATTTTGATGGAGGAAGCGCTCCTTGGCCTGGGCTCCCCACATTATAGGCTTAACCTCCTAAATAAATTTCAGGAAAATCATTTTACTGACGACGTAAAAAACATACTATTAACCCCTTCGTACTACGGCAGATTAGATCGCGCCAATAAAATTAGAGAGCTAGATTGTAGAACCGATAGGTATAAAATGTCATTTTTTCCGCGTACCATTCGGGACCATAACAGCTGTGATCGTCGTCATGAATAGTTCGAGTATTGACAATAGGCAGGCAGTTAATCTTTCTCATTATATTCTCCTCTTTCTTATTTATGCATGATGTAAATAATGATGTTCTTATTTATGCATGATATTTTGAATCTGAAGTAGTAGTCTTTGTATCCCTTGCATGTTAGAACGATTGGAGATAGAATGTTTCTTGGGTATTAGATTTGTAATTAGCGCTTTGCATGTGTGGTACGCGGGTTTTAATGTAATGTCGGTGTTCTACCATATCATTCATGCATGCCTGGTGCGAAAGCACCCCCTGCCACACACCCTTTGGGTGGCTTGCAGGGTATGACGTAGATGTAGATGCATTGTGACTGCATCTACATGGTACCATGCGAGGCGTTGCAAGGGTGTGGGTGGCATGGGGTGATAGAGTACCGGCCATGAAGCAGGGAGTGTATGGGAAAAGAATTGGAAGAGGGAAAAGGACTGTCGGAAAGATGGAAGGACGGAACAAAGGGAGGGAAATTGATGTTTACAGAGCGTAATTGTAACTCACTCTGTTTTTCTGTAGCCGCTATTGGTGCATTTGATTAAGAAAAGCTTTTAACTACCTGTTAAACAATGTCTCTCTTATTGTGTCGCTTTTTTCAGTTCTTTAGAGAGATGTCGGAGAGGGAGGAAAATTCAGAATATGCAGTCCAAGAAAGGATTTCACTTGGGAGATGAAAGAAGGTTTTTAGTGCCTCCAGGAATAAAAATCCTATAAAAAAACAGCTATAAATCAACGCATGGAGAAAAAGAATAAAACGAACTGACATATACTACGACAAAGATAAACGCAATAGTGGTAAAATATCGGATTGTTTAGTACAGACGTGCCGATGTATAGGATATATTTATAAATACACAGATGTAGTAGTGGAAACAGAGGGCTGGCTTGCCTAAGATATAAGCGATAGTGAAATTTTTCCTCCGAGAAATAAAATATGTCGACGTTATCGACCTAACGGGATCGGCGGAGGAGTAACTGTAGCATTTAAATCACGTTTAAATTGCTCCGCACACGTACTCAAGTACAAAGGAATAGAGAGCGTCTGGTTCGCCATAATAAAACGGGCCATTGGAAGCATAGGCTTTTGTTCAATCTGCTGGCCAACCGATTCCATCAAAGAAGATGTTTTCCAATTAGGAGCGTATCTACTTTCGCTTCGAGAAACGGCGAACGGGTAATAATTGTCGGCGGGGATTCCACTTTACCGTCTATTAACTTGAAAACCTATGGCGCAGAAACTAGATCCATAATCCGAGAAACTGGCGAGGTATTAACTAAGGTGTTTTCAAGGCACTCTCTTACCCAAGTAGTTAACAAACCCACTGAAGGTAACAGTGTATTACACCTCTTAGCTGTCAGCCACCCAGCGATGATTAAACACATGGATATCCTCAATGGCATAAGTGGTCATGAGGGGATTTTTGCCGCTTAAAAAGCAACGATTGAGGTCCTAGTACCACCCATACAAAATGTTAAACACTCGAAAAAAGTTATTTCCTAAAATGCAGTGGGGTAATAAAACTTTTACTCCCGGATTTCGTAGTTAGTACTGAAGGCGGGATCACTGAGGTGTCATGGAAATGTTTTAGAAAGTCTACGCGAAGAAATCCATGTATTTACTCCAATAAAGCTAAATCAGGAGAGAGAAGAACCTCTTTGTTACATTAACGCAGTAAGACAGGAACTCCAGAGGCTGAGGACTTTTCACTACTTCACTTTGCACTCATAAACACTGCCAATAATGGCAATTCTTGTTGTTGTTCGTTCTTGTTGATTCTTGCTTCCTCGAAGCAAGGAGGAAACTAATTTGTATTTTTTAACACTGGCAAAATCATGTACACGAATTGTCAGATTGATCATTGGTATAATCAAAACTTGGCCTAATTGTACTATTTTCACACAATTTAAATTCTCCTCTTAGCCCTTATATTTTATTATTTGCTTTTACTCATTTCGCCCGAGGCTGTTAATGTCATTGAAAAAAAAAATATTTTTGTATTTCAAATTGTCACTTGGCCCCTTTTTTTGCCCATTTGACTAAGTGTGACACTAGGTGATATTTTCGGTCATTACCGTCATCTAATTGCACTCTCTGATTATTTAAAGTAATCTGCCACTCAACTGACTCAAAGTTATGGGTGCGTCAGGAGAAAATCTTGCATGAGATAATTACGAAATTTTACAAAGTGTAGGTTAAGTATTTAAAGTCCCCTGGTATTATCGGAGAGGTTTCGTTTGGCGCCTTCCAAGTTTATCAGTCTTCCCGTCACTTCAGCGAAGGTTATAATGATGGACAAATAACGAGACCTACACGATTGCAATACGAAGTTTGCCGAATCTAGTCTGAGGCCGGTCGGAATAACGTGTGTTGCCAAGTCGGCTGCTGCGTTACAACATGTCTGGTTACTCAAATGATAATGAGAACTCGCCTTGTATTTAGATTTATGCGTTTAGGAATTGTTAGGTTCTTTTATTTGACTTCTTTGTCATATAATCCCTAGAAGAATTACATTTAAATTTTGCTACCGACGTAAAAACTTACTCTAACTAATAGTTTCGGAGGCGTATCTACTGGTTTCTTTGGTGGTTTTCGAGGTAGGTGACTGTCATTTTTATCCTTTTAAGGAAATGTTGATTGCCGTTCAAAATAATGAATAACGAGTTCGCATCCAAGATTGAATGCAAAGCTAGCCAAAAATGGTAAGTACAACATTTTATTCTCGTTGTGGGTCTTTCTCCGTGGTTACAAATGCTCAAGAAACAGGTTTTTGCGATACTTATTCATTGGAATGCGCGATCTTCAATGTCTTCTGTCAGAGGTATCATGCCATAAATAAATTAAATTGATTTCCAGTTATTTCTTAATGCGATTCAACTTGCCATCTTTCATCAACATTCAAAAAATGTTCGAATATCCGCCCTGAGATGAATTTTTATGGGATTCTCCCCTCGTTGGTAAGGTAGTCATGGCATTGAAAAGCTGCTGGGAACAAATGTGCAAATATTTTTTGGCGTAGCGGATCCTAATTTTAGGCCGTGGTTGGCACATTAGGACAGCTCGTCGAGGTATTTTCTATGTTTTTTTTTCTACCTTCAGCGGAATCCGGGATACATATTTGTCTCGTGCTCCGAGCGTCACGTAAGGAATCTTGGTGGTTGAAGTCATCGGTTCTAGTACCATTTTATGTAGTGCACACAGGTGCAGTTACTGGTTCTCTTCCAAAAAATCAGTATCCGACAACCTGGGATCGCCTATCGCTTGTTCTCTCACGAATGTACTCACATCGACGAAAAATATCGTGTGATTTTGATGATGGTTTAGAAAAGCTTGCTTGGTTTGGTTTCACACGCTGTTGGACTTGCATATTACTAAAGATCAAAATTTTACTAGTCGGAACTTCAATGGTTTGAAAGTTATTTTGTGTTCTTTGGTGTCCTTTTTGCGTTCGGCGGTGTGGGTTTTGTATTCAGTTATAAATTTATTCCTATTTTTCCGTATTTTTCCTTCTCTTTTTGAAGTTCTTCGTGTCATTGATGTTCAACCAATCTCCTGATACAGTGCTAGACTAGGGATGTGAGTTGACCAATTTTACCTATCGATAATCGATTTAAAAAATTCACCGTGATACTTCGATTTCGATTCTCGTCATCGATCATCGGTGTACGATGATCGATGGGCATCGTTGATCGATGGATATTGTTTATTGGTGGAGCATTCCCGTTCGGAATTTTGGTTTAGCTATTACGTAAAGACGGAATTGGATGAACCTAAATCGTGAAGGACTCGAAACTAATTTGTTAGGAGGTTAATGAAGTATAGAAATAGCAATTTTCCACCAGAAAAATAAATTTAATGTGACCACGATTTCGGTGTATTACATTATGATCAGGTTCCGATGATGATGTGGCACATCCATACCACGGTCGTATGAAATTTATTCATATAGGAGAAAATTTCTGTTTCTGCTCTTTATTACATTTTACTTCCTCCGCATCGCGCCAGATACTTCTCTTTTTGTAAGGAGGGTGTTTCGAATGGACTCTTGGACATTGTCGATTAATGGCGTTAATTGTCATCGACGCGATTCATTGCTAACCCTCAATGACTGATATCGTGGTTGGCGAATGCGATTTATCGACTCGTCAACGTTTATCGGTTTCGTGCTTTGGAGTAGATGGAGAAAGCACTTGTTATGCTGGCTAATGGCCAACGTTCTAGCCTGGGCCGCCATATTAGTTCTCCCCGATTTACCGTATTGCTTATGGACTGGTCCACCAAATTGTCAATTTTAGATGCTCTTAGACAATAACTCACTTCATATCAGCACTCATTTATATATATTCAGTATATTTATATAAGTATACATTTATTAATTTAAAAAATATTGAATTCACTGAAGTGAAAACACACGCTGAGTCGAAACTAGTTGTACCCAAATAAAAACTGGTGGAGAAGTACATTGTTTATACATCTGTGACAATGAATTTCCACATTGATAAACCTGAGAACAGCAAAATTTTATATTGATTATAAACCGTGTTTCCAGCGAAAAAATTAGGAAAATGGAATGGAAGTAATAGCCACAAGTTACTAGTGTGTGTTTCAAGTGTGAGTTATCTGAAATTTTCAACAGTGGATCGATGTTCTTGCTTATGATTCCCTCTCGTGCATCTACTCGTCCGTGAAAAAGTAGAAAAAGAAGGGGACGCAATGTGCTTCTACTTCTTACCCTGCAAGCAACCACAAGGGTGTTTGGCAGGCGTGACTTATTACCAACATGAACTTCAGTGAAGAAATTTACTTTCACCAACAAGCACCACACTATCGGTGGATTACGAATGCTACAGAAACTACTAAAATAATCCATAGTGTAACTATGAACACGTGACACAAGATTCACGCAGGGAACATGCAAAACATGGTGTTTGCACTACTCGGCAGATTTGGAAACATGTATCAGGGGGCATATGAATTAATCAGCTTCACTCCCTGCCAACTAACCTAATTCTAAATCCTAACGCAGGCCTTATGGTCTCTTATCGATGGCGGGAAAAACGACATTTTAAACAATTCTGTTCTAGAATCTACTTCCCTTATTTTATTCTCGTTATGATCTACTGTGGTATGTGGGAGTTCGTAGGATGTTGAAAATTTCGTCTGAAAATAGATCGGTTATATATTTACATAAAAGATTGTGCCTAATTTTCAAGCGACGGTCTGAAAGGGATTCCCATCCAAGTTTTTGCAACAATGTGGCGGGTATTTCTACATCTACATAGTGCCCCGCGAGCCGCCGCATGGGCGTGTGAGTGTTAGGTCACCATCCTATATGTAAGTTTTTGGGAGGTGAAATAGTTACATGTATTATAGGAGTGTATTTAGTGGAGCTCAGTTTTTATTGTGGTCGCTTATTGTGCTCGCAAAGAACGAGTTTTGGTACCTGTCTGTTCAACGGTGTATCTCTCTAATTTTATCGCATCTACATCTACATCTACGTCATACTCTGCAAGCCACCCAAAGGGTGTGTGGCAGGGGGTGCTTTCGCACCAGGCATGCATGAATGATATGGTAGAACCCCGACATTACATTAAAACCCGCGTACCACACATGCAAAGCGCCAATTAAAAATCTAATACCCAAGAAACATTCTATCTTCAATCGTTCCAACATGCAAGGGATACAAAGACTGCTACTACAGATTCAAAATATCATGCATAAATAAGAACATCAATATTTACATCATGCATAAATAAGAGAGTAGAGAATATAATGAGAAAGATTTACTGCCTGCCTATTATCAATACTCGAACTATTCATGACGACGATCACAGCTGTTATGGTCCGGAATGGTACGCGGAAAAAATGACATTTTATACCTATCGGTTCTACAATCTAGCTCTCTAATTTTATTGGCGCGATCTAATCTGCCGTAGTACGAAGGGGTTAATAGTATGTTTTTTACGTCGTCAGTAAAATGATTTTCCTGAAATTTATTTAGGAGGTTAAGCCTATAATTTAATCTACGCTTTGATAGCGATTCCCATCCTAATTCTTCTAACAGTCCAGACACACTAGCCAACTTATCGTAGCATCGTTTCACAAACCTTGCTCCTCTTCGCTGTACGTGATCTAACTCTGATATCAACCCCGTTTCGTATGGATCCCATACACTAACAGCATATTCCAGATGAGGCCCAACGATTGAAAAATAACAACGCATCTGTCAGACCTAGAGATGTAATGAGGCGTCGTGATAATATTCTGTGTGTCGCTCTGAAAAAATTCGGTTGTCGGGCCACACTTTGAAGGCGTAGTTATGCCCTGTTCATCCGCCATCAGTGGTTTCGTCACTCGCGCGGAGGTTCAGCCGCAGCGCGGTTCCACGCTCTCGGGGGGGGGAAGCGGCGATGATGGTCTCTCTCGTGGTGCTGTTGGGAGCATCGGCAGTGCGTGGCTCCACGACCGTCTTAATGGCCCATTTAAAACGAATCCCGGCCTCGTGATCCACCTCTCTTTTCGGCTGCACCGGCTCCTCGCGTCCTGGGAGAGGGGGAAGAAAAGCACCCTCAATCCACGATTATCCCCGAATTGTTAAAACTCGCCCCACGTGGGTTATAAGTCATAGGGGAAGGGTTGGAGAGGGGAGGGAGAGAGGGGGGGGGGAGTAGAAGAAGAAGGGTGGTGTGCGCAAAACCGTGAAAAGAGGCGTCAAAAGATGCGGTTAGGCGTGAGGATATTAGGTGAGAGGGCCGGAGAGGGGGGCGGGGGGGGGGGGGGGCTGGAAGGGGTGGGGGAGGATTTGGCGTGATTATCGTCGAAGAGGTGGTAGAACCTTGAGGCGGGCGTCTTCTCTCGTCTTTTTCATATCATTAGGTGCCGAGGTTGGGTCGTGAGGGGGGAGTAACTGGGGGGGGGGGGGAGAATTTTCCATGATGGCGGCCTCCGGGGGGCCGTTAGGTGAGATGCTTTTGCCCGGCGTGCGTGTGGGGGACGGCTGCCTCTCCTCGCAACGGGCTAGTGCAGCGCGACACGGAGGGAAGGATGTTCTAAGGCCCTCTTTCTCTCTCCCTCCGTCCCTACCTCCCTTCCTCCCTCCCCCGGCACCGCCTCCACCTCCTCCTCCTCCTTCTCGTCCGCTCTTCCTTGCCGCTGTTGCCGAGGAGTCGTGTGTGTGCCTGCGTTCGCCGGCCAGCACATGTGAGTGCGTACAGGGGAGAGTGGGCGGGTAAGGCGGGGGGGGAGGCGGAGATGGGGGGGAGAGGGAGGGATAGGCGGTCGAGAAAGAGCGAGAGATTCGTGGCCTGGACAAAGCCGGGCCGGGGTTGAGTTGCCGTGAGCCGGCGGCGGGCCAGCGACCTCCCTGGCCGCCCGGTTGGCGGGCCGGAGAGAGCGGGATAGGAGTGGGCGGTCTGTATAGCAGTGACTCTGCGGAGGAGGAATGTGAGTGAGGTGAGCCGGAAGGTTGGCGAGAGGGGAGGCGCGCTGAGGGGGAGGAGGTGGGGGCAAGAGGGGGGAGGACGGGAGGAGGAGGTTGAAGCAGTCGGTCGGAAGGCTCTTTTTCTCGAGACAGAGCCACCCTCCCAATATTTCGCTCTTTCCTCTCATCTTTTATGGTCGGGTCTCTCTCGAGCATTGACGCAGTGGCCAGAGGAGTTTCTATCGAAACGATGAATAGGAGATTACGAGCGATGATAGATGAGGGGGTGGGAGGCAGGCCAGGAGGGCGGGGTGGGGGCGCCGGGGAAAGGGGTTGAGAAGTTGCGGGGCGGAGTGTGTAACCCGATTGGTGCCCAGAGCGAGGTTCGAACCGCCGCCGCGGCGACGGTGCCTCCGCTCTCGGCCGATGTTGCCACGATCTTGCGTCGGCATGCGAGAGGGAAAATTGAACTATTCTAATGGTACGGGGAGGCTGGCGGAAGGTTTTCGAGGCACGGGAATGCGCCGCTCCTTTGCTCCCACCGTTCCACGGCGGCGTTTGTGACATCTGCATTTGAGTCCGGTTAAAAGTTGTCCGGCAAGGGTTGTGACGGCGCCTTCGTCGTTTGGTGAACGTGGGTTTCATTTCTGGCACGAAGGGGCGGCTTGAGTCCGCCCGAGTCGTCGAACGAGCAAACTGCTTTCCATCCATTTCGGTCCTATTATCACAAAACTCTGCGGTCATACCGATTTATTTCCTCGTTTTACTCCCGTAGGCGATGGCGTCTTAGCTACCTTTTATTGTTAGCACGTATTATTCCTTTGTCTCTCGGATTTTATCTGCATGGATAATGTATTTGTAGTCAAGCCGTCGTGTAGGTGTGAAAACGTTTCGCTTCACATTGTATTATCACTGTCAGTCCTGTAGTTGTCTTGATTTTAATATTTTGTAGCCTTGTGCTTTCTGTTCCTGTTTTTTCCATCCCCTCCACAGCTTGTTCACACCTGAGGTGAGAGTGCATTCTTTGTTCGCGTCGGCGCTCAAGATTGCTTCATGCAGAAAGGTGCAAAACACTTGATATGCAGTCGACAAGTACACGTGTAGTAAGTGTACTTTGGCAGGAGCTGAGTGGAACGAGGAGAGGCGATTGCCTGTCCCTTTCCCCGCTCCATTAAAGGCAGGAATCCATCAATCAATCAAAGCGACTGGGCTGGCTAGAGGAGAGTAGCATCTTCCCCATGATTATTCATCACTCTTTCCCCTCTATTCTTTTAGCACGGCTTATTTTGTAGACAACACCGGGGATACTGTACACATGTTCGCCCCAGGAAAGGCTGTAATTTATTGCCACACCCGCAACTGACAACAGTTTTTTGTAGCATATCAGCAGATTTTTGTCGCAACTACCTGTTACTATGACACAGCGACCAAAGAAAAATCCCCGCCGGAATCCATTGAGTTTTCCTGCACGTTTGGGCTTTCGGCAGTCTGAGCGAGAAGATTTCCCAGTCATAATGGAGACCATATTCGAATTGTACGTTTTAATTTCAGCAGCTGCGGGAGGCGTGAATTAAAGATTGCAGTGTTAATGGCGAAATGAAAAACTTTTATATGAATTAAATTCTTGGTAATTAAATAAAAATATCTACTTAAATCTTTAATTTGTCTTTTATTTTTTATTCCATTTGGAACTCCTTCACTACGGAAGGCATTTTTTACAATTCAGAAAACTATACTGCGGTGGTAATTTATTAAAAATAGTTAAGAAATCATACAAACTGCATGCTTCATTTTTTTATATCTAGGTGTTGGGAATCTATCACTGTTTCTTAGAATAAGGTCTCTGGGGTGCATGCTCGTACCATATCTGATGTTAAATGGCTGGTTTTTATTAGTAAATTTTCTGCAATTTTCTTGAAAAATAGTTTCCGAAAAGTCTGATATTTTGGTATTTTCAGAAGCGTGAGATATTTTTCTTTGAAATGAGACCAATTTCATTGATTTCTCGGTGAAATGATAGTTCTCTTCAACCACCTTAAATTACGAGCTGAGAGTATTTAAATTCTTGGAAAACTGTCTGCCTAACGTTTAATTCATTAATTTTTGGTTTTAATTGTTGCAATAGATTATTTGCGGTTCGTCCTACATCTCGACTCTTATGGGCTGAGCTACGAAGGACTGAATTTGCAGCGATTTTCATCTTGCGAGAGTCTTTTGCGGTTGATTTTTTAGATCTTGAGGTGATTGTTTATTATTTCTCTAAAAACTTTCTTATACTGTGTATTATTTCAGTTTCGGCGCTTTTTTCTTAGTAGATGGCTTTTAAATGAAATAAAACTTGAATCAATTTTGTGGAGTTCCATGTTGATTAGGAAAAATAATTTTTACACTCCACTGGTCAGTTTACAGGTCTGTGATTTAGTGCACGATCCGGATTTCAATGCCTGGCATCATCTTTAGGTGCTCACTGACACGTAAAAAAGGTATTGAGAAGGTTTATATAGTAATGGAAGGTGGATATGGGGGTGGAATAGTGGGTGGGAGATCTTAGGGAAGCAATCATAGAAGGGGTAAAATATAGCCATCGAGGTTTATTATAGGTTGTTTGACAGAGGGGGGGGGGGTTATTTTTTGTAGGAAAGCTGGCTCAAGGTTTTGAGGACTGGGGTAGAGGCTGGAAACAAACATTCATTAAGGATAGAGCAACCAGGATCATACAATCCTTTTAAAAAGTTAAGGGTAATGTGTTTTTCATTTATTGAATTGGTAGCTTTTGTGTGAAGCATATCACAAGTTCGTCTCTCTCTCCCGCAATATGCTTATTTAGAAAGTCATGTTTCACTGTTGGGGAATTGAATTGCTATCATTAGATCAAACGTCAACGCTTTTATTAAATGTGGTTTTCAATGAGTTTTTGTCGTGTAGGACTACTATACTTTATGTGTTATTGATCATACCGTTGATATGAGCGTGGATTCGTTGTAAGGATGATAACTTTGTAATCTTTCACACTTATATTACAATAAGACTGACTGGTTTCGATGTTCTTACATCATCATCAGCGTTCTAAATGCTTGGCCAAGTACAGGATGCGATATACAGGGCGGGGTATCGGGGAGGGGATGAGGGGTGAAGGACCTTTGGGTGGAGGGGAAGAGGATTAGGCCGGTTATACAATGCAAGGACAACATACCCAAAGAAAAGCGTAGATACAACGTCAAATATTAAAGTATAAAGAGGGGACAATTTTTCTGGAACCAAGTCCTCTATAACTCTGCGGTTAAACATTGTAAACGCTGAAACTATTTCAAAATTTTAGAAAAAAAGTCTCGCCTGAAGAAGTTATTATTCTTTGACTAATGTGTCACAAATCCACACGGTCAATTCACCAATCATCACGTGTTGAGAGGACTGTGGTCCGTTTCCTCACGTTAGTGGAGAGATTCATCTGTCCTTACCTCACGTTTGGCAGGCTTCGCCACTGAGTTCTCACGCTTACAGCCACTTTAAAGTGCCGGGAAGTGAAGTCCAAAGCACGCATTTTCGTTTGCCCGGGATGTGGTGGCTGCGTCCCCGTCCCAACGATTGTGAATTCGTTTGCCTCGCTCCGAGCACCGCCTTTCATTACGACGGCACCGATGAAATCGTGACGACTCTGCCCGTTCCCCTATGCTTTAGAAGCTGCTGGAGTAATGCTCTTGAAACTTTTTTATTGCCACCCCTGGGCTCAATTAGCTCGTGAACTGTAATCGAACTGGTAGCTAGCCATCATAGTCGAACCAAAAGTGTAAATTCCATCTTCGAGTGGACGGAGGAATGTGTTTTTACGCTCATAAATGATGATGAAGTTAATGAAATTGCTCTTTGATTCCCCGAGCTTCTTTCATATCCCGAGTTTATAGCTGTGGGTAATAAGAATACTTTCCCATTTTTCGGCCGACAGCGCCCAAGCCTGCGTATTTTTTTTTAAGTAGTTGTCTCCCCCTGCCCTAGGCTGGCTTGATTATTTCCTGCGAGAGTTGTCGGTTGATTGCATAAATGCGTTCCCTGGAGAACACTTTAGCGAATGCGTTTTGAAGCGTTCCATTTGCTAAACTTCCTTTTCCAGTGCATTCATTTCGTACCTAACCTTCCCCGCCGTTAAATGGATCCATTGTGAAACTTCCACCTCGAATCCTCCCCTCGAACTTGAAAGTCAATCAAATTAAAGTTTGTGGTCAATTAAGAATGCTCTGTACTCCCGGAACGTACCTCGCGTCATTTTCGATTAAGGTGAAGCTGCAAGTCCTCTGCGGGCCGCGGCGCGCACGTCTTCTGGGTAAATTTCTCTTTTACATATCAATTTCGCTTAGACCTCTCCGCTCCCAAGGAAGATATTTTTAGCCCACGAATGACAAATACGCCGCTTTGTCATTCGAATCTGGGCTACTTGGCCATCTCGGTTCGTTACATCCCCCCCCCACTCTCGTGTTTGCCCCACAGGCCTACGCTCATTAATTCTACGGTGCACACACCTGCCAAAAATATTTGCTTGGCTATTTCAGTGCATACATTCATCCGATCCTTGTTTGATGATACTCGGAGCTGTCAAAATTGGCTCCGTTGAACAGGTAAATCTTTCGTCTTCCCTTCTCGGTGTTTTTCTGCTCGTTTTCATCCCGCAGCGTAAACAATCCCTCCTAGAGTCGACCCTAGGGTATCAGCGGCTAACGAGCCCAGTTTCCGCTTGACCCTCTTCGGCGTGTTTACTTCTCGGTGTTAGGAATTTCGGGGCGAAGGAGTTCGAGGGCAACTTTATTCGCGGTTCTCGAAGTTCCCCTTTCCGTCTTCGCCTCGCCGACCAGAAAGGATCCTTTTGTTGCTCTCGGAATCAACCGCTATTTGTCTATCTAGGCCGCGGATCACACGGGCGTGCGGTGCCCTGTAAAATGAGTACCTGCGCCCGACAATGAGGTTCCTTGTATGTCCTCCCTCGGGCAGTGCGCCCAAAGCCCTCAACGTCATTATCCGACCGCATGAGTTAGTGTGTTTTCCTGTGTTCGTGTGCGGAGTGTACCGTTATGAAAGTGACAAGCGTGAATTGGGCGGCGAGTGTCGCCCGAAAACGGTTGCCGTCTCGGCCATAGCCCGTTGCGTCTATATATATTTGGCGTTGGACGTTAATTATGTGCTAAGTTTTCGCGCGAACACACCTTAATGCTGTCGCTCCATATGGTCATTTTAAATCCCCCGTGACAGGCTGATTCTGGAATCTTAACCGTCCGGAAAGGTCAGCATACGCCGCGTGCGCGTGTTTGTGCGTGCGTGAGTGAGTGTGAAAACGAGTTCTCGAAACGCTGTGGGAGGGTGTGTTGGGGGGTATGGGGGGGGAGAGGGGGATGCGCCACTCGGCTCACTGTTTCTCGAAGGCTCTCCGGCTGGTAAGCCCATCAATGGCCGTTATTAAGACTTTGGGCTAAGGTTTCGGGTGAAATTTATCTTTTAACCGGGGGAGGTATTTCGACTTTCATCTGGGGGTAAAACTGGGAATTTAAACTCGAGATAGATTGCTTGTGGAGGTGCGAGTTGGCGCGGCGACTCAATGGCCCGAGCCAGGTGCTTATTTCTCGGGTTGAATGTGATACATAACAGGTAGGCTTAATTATAAACCCGTTTGTAATTCTACGCGCTCGCTTCCATCTTTGCATTCGGATTTCTACCGTCTCGTGGTTTTGATGCAAAATTCGACTCGCGTAGGACTTGGTGTATCGGAAGGAAAGTGCGCGATGCAATCTCTCATTCTCTCTCTCTCTTTCTGTCTCGCGCGATGGATTTCTTCGGAGGTTGTTGTACTTCCAACGTGGCCGGAAATTTCCTCCACTTCTCCTGCTCCGGATTGTATATCGCCCGCTGAGGTAGATGATGAGGGTATATCGTCATCAAACTGTGGCCTGGAAACCGTAAAAACAGCTATTTTGGTCATGTAGCTCTATTTGGGAAGTCCTCCGGGTGAGAGGCTACACTAAGTGCCGACGTTTCGATGGCCGAGTCGTCCATCGTATCCAGGGAACAATCATGAGAATATTTGCGGTGGACGACGGTGGACGACTCGGCCATCGAAACGTCGCCATTTAATAGAGTCTCTCACCCGTTGGACTTCCCGAATAGAGCTACTTAACGGCTCACGTCGGAAAAGTCTCGAATTTTACTTCACATTGGCCATCCCTGCTCTTTAGGTACTTGCCTTTCGTAACACAACGGAATGGGCGAATTAGTGATTGTAGAGCAAGAATAACCCCCACCTGTTTGAAATTCACGGCAAGGTACTCTCGAAACATAAGTTGGTTACTGATTCCAATGGATTCTTCTTATGGATTTTATCACAGTTTTTCCAGAAATGCGATTATTATCAAATAAAATAAATAAGAATGTATGTTAGGAGAATGCATATTGAATTCAGTTCATGCTGATTTTTAGTTAAAAAAATCATAAGATTCTTACAATATTGATTGGAATATCTGCATGATGCAGGAATAAAAACTTTGTAATTATCCACAGAAAAAAAATTTACTGCAACCTGTGTTTCGATGCTTTTACATCATGATCAGCATCATCATCGATGTTTTCACGTCATAATCACATGGTGATGATGTAAAAACATCGAAACCTAGGTCGTTGTAAAATTCATTTCCGTGGATGATTGCAAAGCTTTTATTTTTTATTGCAAAGTTATTATTTATCCACAGAAATAATTTTTACTGCAACCTGGGTTTCGATGCTTTTACATCATGATCGATGTCTTTACATCATCATCACTAAATGGTGATGTATATACAAATATCGACGCCTAGGTTGCCGTTAAATTTATTTCTGTGGATAATTGCAAAGCTTTTATTTTTGATTGCAAATTTATTATTTATCCACAGAAATAAATTTTATTGCGACCTAGGTTTCGATGCTTTTACATCATGATCGATGTCTTTACATCATCATCACCTGATGATGATGTAAAAACATCGACACCTAGGTCGCCGTAAAATTTATTTCTTTGGATAATTGCACACGTATTTCTTAGTGCAAAGTTATTATTTATCCACAGAAATAAATTTTGCTGCGACGTAGGTTTCGATGCTTTTATATCATGATCGATATTTTTACATCATCATCACTTGATGATGCTGTAAAAACATCGAAATCTAGGTCGCCGTTTAGTGGATAATTGCAAGGTTTTTATTTCTGAGTCATGATTTCTAGTTAGTTATCGATGAAAAAAAAATCGTAAAATTTTCAAAATCAGTGCTGCAACCCGTACGCGCGGAAGGAAAAATCGGGGTTCACGAAGACGTCGGACGGGTTACCCGCCCACGTTACAGCTTGTAGGATTGGCCGCAATGGCGAACTCTCTCCCTCTTCATCTCCCTCAATGCTATCGCCCTTAATGTCTCCAAAGGTGCCCTTCTCATTTTTATGAAAGAGACGCGGGGTTAGCGTCTCCGTGGCTAGTCGCATCTCTCTCTCCTCTGGGCCGCCGCGCGCGATGAGAACCGACTGCATGTGTTTCTCGAGTCTCGGAACCCATTCTCTGTCCGTCCCTTCGTTTTTGTGCGTGGCCGTTGTTGTAAATTTAGAGGGCGACTGCTTTCGCTCGCGGCAGCCCCCCCCCCCCTTCCCACTCTCCCTTCCTCCTTTTTTTCCCTCTCCGTTCCTGCCAGTTGAGAGATTGTCTCTCCAAGCGGAGATATTATCGCTCCACTTTTTTACGGCGTTGATTGTGAAACCATATTCTCTTTTATTACTTCAGGTGGGGCGGGGGGGGGGGGGTGGCGGACGTAAGGGAAAGAACTACATTTAAGCAATGGAATGCAATCTTAACATCTGTGAAAGTATTGGACGCTCTCCATTCACTCTAGTCAGCTAATCGCGTCGCAACACCGCAGTGCCCTTGTCGTGCGCTCGTTTTTCCGATCGGGAGCGAAGTCGATGTGCGCCGGACAACAAAAGAGCGTCGATAAACGCAACCGCGATTTTTGTTTTCCGTATAGATTCTCCGGAAAACCTTCAAACATGGGCGTTGGAATACTTCTTTTGTTACTCCGTGGTGAAAACCTTACGTTTTTTTAAATAATTATATAATCGGATTCGATAATTATGCCAAAATTATGCATTCGTGATGGTTGTGCACATATGGAATCTAATTCTACGTATTACCCGGAGAAACGCCGCATGGGCGTGTGGCAGGAGGTGTTTAGGTACCAATAGTGTGTAGTTGTTTAGGATGAGGTTTTGGATGGTGTAATTGGTTAAGTGGGAAAGTATTGAGTGGCGATCAATTTTTATTATGGACACATATTGTCAAATTTTAAGCTATCCGGGACTAGCCACGGAGTTCCACTTTTACGGAGTCAACCGCAATGCACAAATGTGCGAATTTCCACAGAGAAAAAATCATCCACCTTGACCGGGATCTTCTTTATTGAAGCAGTGTCATGGCGTGGGTATGTGGCACAGGAACCGTGGCATTTGTAAGCGACCATTATAATTGAAAAGCATTTTTTCGCATCCCGGTCAAGGCGGATGATTTTTTCTCTGTGGAAATTCGACACATATTGCGCCTCGAAAGAACGAATTTTTGTACCTATCTGTTCGGCAATGTGTATATCTTATTTTATCGCTCCTTTCGGACCTAGAAATGTAGTATGGCATTAAAATAATATTCTCTATACATTTAGAATGCAACATTTGTTGGTTACCGAGCGCTTCGCCTACTTGCGTCATTTCATTCAATGTCGTTATTCTGGGCTTAAGTGCGCCGACGTATTCCGGTGTGGGATAATTTCAGCGCCTTGCATGAAGAGCTTCCATTGACGTGTATGTCACCATCATCACTTGTTACGCTGTAAAGTGGATTGCCAATTGCAAATATCCTTCCGGACTTCACTCAGCAAGGCGAAGCGGCCTCCATTCTGTTTCCCACGCCGATTAGCCTCCTCACTCCTTTTCATTTCGTTCGCGCTGGGCTCAGGTGGTTGGAGCGGTAATCGTGACTCATTGAATCCACATTTTAATAACTTCTCGAGTAAGCCGTTGGAAAATTCTTGCACCGCTCTTCACTTAAGAACGTCTGTTTCTATGATGGAAGTGGCCATGTATTTGGTTAGAAAAAAAATGACATGACGATCGTATTTTTAAATTTTCTTCTTTATTGAAGCAGTGTCATGGCGTGGGTATGTGGCACAGGAATTGAAATTTAAGCAATGATTCATGCGTAAATACGTGTTTTTTATTCGGAATTGTACCGTGGCATTTGTAAGCGACCATTATAATTGAAAAGCATTTTTTCGCGTTCCAGAGAGAACCTGTACAAATGGACTCGAAGTATTTCGGAGCGCATTCCTATTGCTATAAGTTTGCGTGTTAAATTACCGTTTAGTTGCAAATAAACCATATCGGTGACATGTAATTTTTTTTTTATATTTTAACTAAGGATGAGCCGAATATAAATGTCGATTCTCGATTCCACCGATTCTCAGGATTAGAATTGGTATCGAGAATCGATCGTATAAAGTCGATTCCGATTCCATCGATTCGGGATAGATAAATGTTCAAATGAAATTTCATTTATCACATCATATTTGTCTCTGTAATTTTGGGTGTAGGCTATCAATTTGTACTTTTTATGTACCTCAATAAGCTGAGGATACATTTGCTATTTGTTAATAAATATACTTTTTGAGCGACTTGTCTTTGTTATTTTATTTCAGCCAATACTTAAACTTAAATAATAGCCGTACGCTGCTTGTATATTAATATCCCACCTGTTATCAGGAATAATAATCGATGGAATCGGAATCGAGAGTGTGGAATCGATTTGAAAGAATCGGAATCGAAAAAAAGTGGAATCGACTCATCCCTTAGCTTTTAACTACACATATCTATAACTTGCAAGTACACGTAAGTTTCCTGCAAGTCTGCTCATGATCGAAAATCGTTCCAAACACTTTCAGTTGAACTGAGTTAAATATTGGACGTCGAGCGGCGGTGCTTAGCTGAGACAATTTCTTCCAGGTCTTCTCATCTCCTGTTAATTTTTTTCTCTTTCCGCTTTTAGTATGGGGTGGGGGGGAAGGGGGGGAAGCGGCTTTTCTCCGGTGTGTGATGCACGGCGAAATTTCCCCCCGCATACCATAATCCCTTTGTTGAATAAGTGTCTTTCCTCCGGATAAATAATGCAAGAGCGCGGCCGTGTGTCTGGCTCCCAACTTATTTCCCCCCGCGTCGTAAAGCGACGAAAGGATAGCACCGACGGCAGCGACGGGAATTGTGTAGCGGGCGATAATTTACGCGAGCCGTAAATAAGTTGTGCCGTGCGTCGGAGAGCGGTGTCCGGGGTCTTCTCCGCGGTGGCCGTGCGAACACTCGGCACAATCCCGCAGTTGAACGCTCGTCCCCGTCCCCGTCCGTGCGCCACGCTGGTGCACGGGCGCGCGCTCGCACCCGGAGGAAGTCCTGGAGGCGTCCACTCGCCATCCGAAGGATTTGTTCCCCTCCCCCCCAGACCACTCCTCCCCCTCCCACCGACAAAAGATGTCCGAATTTATGTCGCCGCGTTGTCGTTCGTGACAAGCCCCCGAAGTCGCTGTAGTTACGTGGCCAACGACGAGCAAAGTTGGGCGGCAGATTCACTATACGTCCGTTCGTTGCCGATTTATGTCCCCTTGATTAGCCCATCTATAGAGCGTTCCACATTCGGATGACTGCGTGAGCCTTATGGAGGGCGCTGTTGCCAAACTTATACTCTGAGTGCTCTCCTCAATGCCACGTCGGCAGTCCTTTCCATTATAGCGCTAAATCAAAAAAGTTACATTTGAGGATTGCATTTGCATATTTGAGTCCTCCTAGATGTGCAGTCGGTGCGCTTCGTAGTACGGTGACAATTTTCTTGCTTCTGTTGGCAACCTCGCACCTCTATGGAGGTTTACGGAGGAAGCGTATCTCAATAGGAGCTCGTACTGTCTACTATCTCCCTATATTGTGCTC
Source organism: Ceriagrion tenellum (assembly GCA_963169105.1). Classification (NCBI taxonomy): domain Eukaryota; kingdom Metazoa; phylum Arthropoda; class Insecta; order Odonata; family Coenagrionidae; genus Ceriagrion; species Ceriagrion tenellum. Next base: position 61,431,223 of record OY720638.1, read on the forward strand.
AACTATAGAAATCTCCCCTTCACTCATCCTTCCCGCTCGACCCCCGCACTCCACTCCCCGGGAGCCGAAGCCATTTCTATTACCTCCGCCCGCACCTCTCCTCCCATTCCACGCACTGTCTCATCTACGGCCCGCGGCGAAGGCGGCATCTTCTCATTTCCCCGTGCATTACAGCTGGCGATCGCCGGATCCGCTCCGATAGGGCCGGCCGCACCCCCCCCCCCTCTCCACACCACCCTCCCCGGTGACGAATATCCCGGGAGCGGATGTGCTAAATATTCGGCGAATTAGGTGGTGGCGGAGGAATTGTGGAAGCGCCTGACAGCCGTTTGCACATCTCTCTCTCGCCGGAGGGTGGGATGGTTAATTGAGGGACGGGGGAGCGAGGGATGGGGTGGAAACCCGGCGTCAGACCACGTCTTGTTATGCATGTGTACGGAGGGGTTGATGTTTGGCGCCGGACGGCCCGTGCATGTGTGTTGCATCGTGTGCACTACAGGTGTACTTTAGTGAGGTTTACTTTTGAGCAGAATTTCAATACAAACGTGCGTCTACACACAGATATTTTATCTGCCTCAGCTCTGCCTCAGCTCTGCCTACTGTCCATTAAAAGTTCGAGTCCGTGGAGTTTATGACGCTGTATCTTCAAGTAGGGTCAACCGATTTTAACGAAAAGAAATGAATCATAAAAATGATGCATTTCATTTCGTTAAAATGCATCATAAAAATAGAATAATCATTTTTACGTTTCCTGATGTTGGTAAAAATTTTCCTATCCTTATCTACACTTTTATGATATTTGTGTTGAAGAAAGGCCATGTTTTCGGCGTTCAAAACCCGATGACCCGACTTTATATTATCGCCAGTCTCTTAATATTTATTGTAGAGGTGAGATGTTTGGATATAAGTTGGCTAAATGTGTTTATAAGATACCAAAGGAAAAAATGTTCCTATTTTGAGTTTTACACGAGCTGCTGTAAAATTTGTAAACGTCGGCTAATTCCGAAGCTAACGATGCAATAGAGGTTGGAGTTATACTGTTATCACCGCAATGACGCCAGTTTTATTAATATGTGCAAAACCATTAGTCCAATATCCTGGGATTTCCAATAACGATTTAGTTTGGCAGTGTTCATGGATAGAACTTTGCTTCATGCGAGTTTTTTGTGATTTCTTGGTACGTGTAATTGCACAAGCAAATGTGAAAGAAGAATATCTCTCTCCGTAATTACTTAACCCCTCACATAAATATATAAGTCATGAGTATGATGCATATGACTATAAAAAATTCTCGACTTTTCGATTGCGAGAAGGCCTCGACAGAACACTATCGATATCATCAAAGTCCATGTAATTAGGGGTCCCGGAGTCCACTTAAGTGGAGACGCTACTGAATTGCTGACAGGGCGTGTCAACGTTGTGCTTAAGTGGAAGGTTCATTTAAATGTTCACTCAAGTGGTTAGTGAAGGTGCGGCATATCCCAGTGATACTTTCGCGATATGTTCGTCTCTTGTTGATGCGGCCGGTGAGGAGTTTAGCCTTACGAGGGGAGGAATTTACCCCGCCGGCCCCGGTGGCGGCGGGGTTATGTCCTCGCCTGCTAAACCGAGGGTCGCGGGTTCGAGTCCCGCCTGGGCGGGTGGGCCACCACCCAGGGTATGGATGTGTGTCAAGTTCTGTTGGTCCGGTTTCTGGAAAACCTGATGACAGGCTCAGCAGCCTATCAGGATTCGGGCCAACAGAATCGTCCGGCAAGCAAAAAAAAAATTCCGGGGACGGAACCGAAAAGGGTGGGGGGGCGCAGGGCCGGGATAGTTTCGTGCCAGCGACCGCACTCGTAGTTGAAGCAGGGGTGGTCAATCCCGTCGCCCATCGCCGCAAGTGGGACATGGGTGGGGTCAAAATTTCATTTTCCGGGTTAAAATCCCTCCATTCAAATTGAAATCTTATCACAATTACAAGGTTTTGCATTTTATTGGCTAGGCAGGAAAATTTCTAATTTTTTCCTCATCGTCGGCTGCTTTCATCGGTCTCTTAGATAAGACTCCAATCAGCTTTGATTTTGGCCAAAAGCTTTAATCGTCGGGAAATTTCTTGATTTGTATCCCTTTTTTGATGCGTTCCATCTCTGATATCTCTCGGCTTGCGGTCTGTTTGTGTTCACGATCATTTTTATCTCATTGTTTTGCGGGAGATAAAATTGCATGTGGATGTTTTCACCGTTATTTATTTTTGTATATATATTATATATATATATATATATATATATGTATATATATATTATATATATGTTTATGGTCTCGGAGCAAGCTACCGATATTAAGATTCCTGGCTGTTGTGTTACACTTCACGATCGCCAAAAACGTGACTGCTCTCCATTTTAATGTTTTCCTCTCCTCCCCTATTGGCAATGAATTCGCCAATGTGTCAATTCGTCATTCACCTAGGGAAAGTGACAATTCTATCAATCGGCAGTTCTGTAAGATTTTTTAGAACTTTTGCCCAGGTTACTGTTGTGCATACGTCAGAGTTGAGAATGAGTGCATCCCTTTGTGATTTTCAGTTGTTAATGCTTAGTCTGTGGTTTGGCTGCGTCTGTGGGACTCCTTGTGGTTGGTTGCTTGGTTATGGCTGGTTTATACGCAAGGTCGGTTGTATCATCAACCTTAGTTCCATTGAGCGTAGGATTTAATATTGATTTTTCACCTTAACGTTCAGCCTCTATGACCCCAACTGAAAAACATTGGGCCGCAAAAATTGTTGCCGTGACTGGTGTCTCAGTTTATTAATTCAGTTGTCGATTCTGTTCTTGAGGTTTTCCGTGTTCATATTTTGCTCATTTCTCGAAAGTGGTGAAAAAAATCATTTGGTTGACCATGTTGGGATTATCCGTAGCTTAAACAACGACGTGTGGAAGTACGACTTTTCCTATGCATCCGTAACCTTTTCTTCTTATACGACTTAATGAAAAGCCATCGTTTCCGAGTTTATCTGGCATTTGGAATTAAACCTCACCCACCCATTGGCGCCACAAATCATGGGAGTTAATGCGAGGAAGGATGGCGCTTAAACGTGTATTTTTTTACGTTGAATGTCGGAAATATCCTTGAGGTTTCCCACCTTCCGCGGGTGTCTACAAAAAGTCGTAGTTGTGTTGTGAGGCAATCGTCAAAAAATCTATGTGGTCGGCATCAATTTCAGGCGCTTACGCCGTGAAAAAAATTGTTGAAACTTGTCTCTTCCCGGTCGAACTTGGGGGCTGCGGCCTCACAATTACTCGCGAATGGATATTTCCATCCCTCCTCTCCGCCTCAATAGGCCGGTGTCGTCGACTACCGTGAAGGCTCTATCTTATTATCCTGCTGATTGTCGTGCCCCAATTCATTTCTCTAGTGCCGCCAATTTAATCTCCGGCGGACGGTGGCCGTTCCTACCATTTGTTTTGGTGTGGATTTTCGCCTCTTGTCACGGTCACTTTGAGCCGGCTGCAAAAAAGGGGCGGTCGCACGGCTGCCCGCCTCTCCCCGGTGATCCGTACAGACTGATGCCCGCCGATGGCCGGGGAGTGAGAGAGGAGTGTGGGGGGGGGGGCGGGAGCAAGGCGGGTGGGGAGATAGTAAGGGAGTGAGAGGGAGGGAAAGGGAGAATGGGACATCGCTGGGATGTAGCGGTGCGAAACTCCTTGCCTCAGCCTCAGAATTCTACGGCAGAGTTTTTTTTTTAAGTCTTCTGTCGGTTAAAGGTTGGTTTTGTTGAAAGTCCGTGAAACTCCTCCCAATTTTCTGCACTCCGAGAGCCCGTTTACCTACAGTATTTCCATTTTCGCCTCTGCATACGATCTACCCTTCTTCGTCCCGTCCATAAAACCTATTCTCTAGCTGACCTTCCCCGTTTGCCCAACGTCTTTCCCTTTATCAGTGAACCCTATCTTTAGCAGCCTATCTCTGCTCATTATTTCCTCCTGCCACCTACTCTGCCTACTCAGGATTTCGTTCATAAGTTTCCTTTCCTCGCCTACTATACCCAGCACTTTCATGTTAGTCTTTCTCTCCGTCCAACGCACGTTCTCCAACCTTATCTGCACCCAAATCATTCACGTTCTCCTCTCTCAGGGTTCACCACTGCCCAAAAATCCAGATCGCAGCAGATCGGTGCGACTCAAGTCCACCTCTTCAGTGGTCTTGGGCGTGTGAGTGCACGGAGGGGGTATGGCGAATGAAGTGTAGGAACACCTGTGTTATCTTTCCAGTATTAGTGAGGGAGAAGGGAAATATATATTAATGATGGGCTAGTGCTCTATGCTGTACCCTGACGAAGAAGATTTTAAACTAAAGGCTCAACAAACGTCTGAATGCGTCCACGGGGAGAAGTTCATTGATAGTAAAGAATTGAGCGCTGACCCTAGGGACCCTTAACTACTTCAAATTCATGATTTTTTTCGTGAAACCTAATTTATTACGCCAAGGGTTGAAATTCGCCGTGAAAAAAAAACTTTACTTGACCGGGATTAGAACCCGGATCTCTCAATTTCCGGTCAGGAGTGTTAGCCAAATACACATCTAGTTCACATAAACCACCCTCGAAATTCGCATCGAAGGAATATGTCTTGGTTGCAACTGGCTAACACACCTGACCGGCTATTGGGAGATCCAGGTTCGAATCCCGGTCAAGTCAAGTGATTTTTTTTTCTCTGTGGCGAATTTCAACCCTTGGTGTATATTCACCCGTGCGAGTGACTTCGTTGCATATCATTTCTGCGTGCGGTACTTGGAAAAAGCTGACTTTATGGGCATTTTTTTGGTCGTAGGCTCCAATGGGACACCTGGAAAACGAGATTTTCCTCCCTACCTGGTTCTTAATCCTGATTTTTTTCACGACACTCCTTGCTCCTGTGATGGACTCACATGAAAAGAGTTTCTTACGTTGGTTTGGCCAACTCGAGAGAATGGATGAGGGTCGAATAGATAATCAGGTGTAAGATAGCAATGTTGACGTTGTGAGAGGAAGATATAGACCACGGAAATCGTGTGAATGTGGTAAAAGAGAGTATAAGGAGCGTTAAAAATAGGAGAGCGGGTATGAAACTATGCATGAGTGTAAGGAAAGTGAAAGTGGCTTGTAGGAGTAGAGTATTATGGAGGAAATAATTAAAAGGGAGCTAGTTTTATGGGGATAACGGCTTTAATGAAATTCTTCACCTTTGCCTGCGCGAAAGGTGATGGGGTGACGTGCCCGGGCGCGTATAATTCCTCTGCCTGGTCTTTCCCGTCCTCCCGACGTTCGTTTTGTGGCATCGAGAATCGTCACCACGGAAGGCGATTCAATCGGGCCATTTCGGGCGGTTCGACGGCTCGCGGTTTAGTTTGGCAGGGTGGCTAGACGTGCCATGGGTCCGCCCCCGTGTGCCCCCGGGTATCGCTCGCGAAGGAGGCTGTGCCTGGCCTCGGCAGCGTGCCGTGGGCCGGATTTGCCGCGAGTCCGATCCCCGCGGCTGAAGCTTTGACGGGCGGCGGAGTCTGGGTCCAGCGGCGGAGCGGGTCGCGCCCGCCTCGATACCACCCGCCGCTGCTTGTCGCAAGCCCCGGCGACGCCGCCATCGTATACACTCGGCGTAACCAGTGTGCGTGCAGTTACGGCGTGGATTTCACACTGATAAGTCATATACCGTGGTCGCTGTGTGCAGCCACCTCCAGGGTTGTCCACGAACAAGTTAATAGCTAAAACCCTGAGCCGAACGGAAGTGGAAATCAAGCATACTAGAGGGAATCTGTCTCTGAGGAGCACCCATAGAGTTACTAATTGCTGGCTTACAACGGTTTCAAGTCAGATATAATAATCCGAGCCACGGGATAATTCATTCATAGGTATTTCGGGCCCGTTCGGGTCCCATAGGCCCCGTAGCTCACGGCGCTTGGCGCTCCTCCCGCCCACGATTCCAATATCCATTTCATCACGGATGCAATGGCTTCATCCCGATTGTGGCGTCAACTGAAATGAAATGGATTCCCTCGAGAACCAACCCACAAGCAAGTGCTTATTTTTAATGCATTACGACGTGGCGGGTGGATGTCGAAACGCGCCATGGTCAAGTAGAGTTCATTCATTGGTCGTTCAATCCTAAGATTGGTTGACTGTAGACCTCCACCCTTCCCTGTCTACTGCTAGTTTCCTTACCTCCTGGTATCTCTTCCCATGTACTTTTCTCTTTATTTGGTCCATGTACTTATTCCTTCGTCGTCCTCTGGGGACCTGCACCCCTATTTTCCCTTAAATTATGTTCTTCACCAACCCATTGTGTCTCAGGGTGTGTCCAATCCATCTTGCTCTTCTTTTCTCTGTCGTGTTTCATGTAGTCCTTTCCTCTTCTGTTCTTATGTACACTTCATCATTTCTCCTTTTGTCCGTCCATTTTATCTACAGCGTCCTCCTCCAGCACCAGGTTTCGAAGGCTTCTAGTCTTTTCTGATCAGCTTTTCCAATGGTCCATGCTTCCGATCCATAGAGTGCTACACTCCACATGGATGTTTTCACATAAATTTTCCTGTTTTGCTGTCTTTTCTGTAAGCACACGATAAATTATATCTAGTTTGAAAGGGATTATATAATTCGTGCTAAAAATTGCCCCCGCGACACATCAAGCGTAAAATTAGTAGATATGCCTATTCCATTTCTGATTATTTGTCTCGGAGAAACGTTCTGTTTCCCATTCCCTCGCTTTTGTGTCCATTTAACTAATGTCTTCTTTATTGGCATCCAATTTCTCATAGAATAGGTTTTTATACACACCGTCGTGACCGGCTTTAATTCTTTCTCCTCTTATTTTTTTGAGCTACGTACTAAATGGCCGATAGATGCTGTGTCATATCCGGGCGATCCCGTGGAGCGTCATGTACCAGAGACCTTATATTCGGCTGGCGAACTCCACCGTAGAGATGCAAGGCCTGGTATCATGTCATGACCTATTAAGTAATTACGCCAACACCCTCTCTCTCTCTCTCTATGACAGCATTTTTTGATGGGGGGATGTTGTATCATCCCAACAATGCGGCCAGCAATCCCCAGATCGGAAACGCCAGTTGTAGAATGGTTTCATGGTCGAGATGGATTTAGATATCCCGGAGACGGAATAAAGTGAAGTCACCCTTGGCGTACACGGAAACATTTGAGATTCTATAGAAAACGAGCCGCCTTAACTACCACGTCCGGTCCAACTCCGGTCAAGATGGCCGCCACTTTATTAAGGTCCCGTCCCCCACACATCAGAGCGTGGAAATATCTTCCACTTGAATTGGGATGTTGACGTAATGATATGAGTGTCCAATGTTAAATGTAGTCCTTATTGTTATTTCTCACAGCATATGTATTTTATTTTCAATTTGTAAGTTTGGTTTGTGGTACATAACTTACATTCCGAGGACTGCCGCAGATTTATGATCCTCTTGGGACTAAAATGGGCCTCGCATTATTAATTATGGGTTGTCGATGTGGTAGCTTCAAGTGTGCTTGAGAATTCTATTCAGAAAGGGAAGTGTAACCTGAGTCTCTGGAGATTAGTTAGCATACTCCGATTGGGCAAGACTTGTTCATGAAAACCATCAGTAAATGCGTGAAATTAAGTAATCTCATTTTCTCGGTTTTTATATTCTCTATCTCCATGAAAGTGTTTATTTCGGTTAAACCAGGAAAGTATATTTTCCTTATTTGTTCGCATCTGAGGTTTTTTTATTATGATAAAACAGCGGCCATCTTGTCTATCATCGTAACTTATTGTAATAAAGTTGTCGAAGAACGCGTTAATTAAGATTAGTTATTATTTTTTATTGTGAATAATTTCATTCTTGTGTTAAATTTGGTTTAGTAGCAAATCATTTATTGTGTGCTTCCGCAAGTTGATCTCATATATAGTTCAACGTGCTTGCCTAACCGGTCTTTTCGCCCCTTATCTCGGCTTGCTGTCGATTTTGTATAATATGCTCGGCGAAAGTTGTGTCTTGTACCAGCTGTCTCCGGAATAAATTATCGAACTTTTCTTTGAGAAATAGCCCAAGCTCTTTCATTTTTTGGGCTCAATAATTTCTTTGGAAATACTTAGATTCCTTGAGCTTTTTTGACTTTTTTTTTAGAGAGGCTTGTTCGGCAGCTGGTATATGAATGGACACCGTGTAAGAACGCCAAGTGATGGCGCTCGTGTGGGCCAGACGCGTGATATTACGAAGACGGATGTTCCCGTTGTTCCGGAAGCTATTTGTGTTGAGGCGACGTGTATTATCCCACTCGTAGACACACCTTCAGCGACACAGTTGCGATAGAAATTTGAATACACGATTGTTTAACATCAACACGCAACGCTGGACCTGTACACCTCGTATCAGGGCTCACTTATCAGAACAATGAGTCAACCGAGAAATTTGGGATTTCATTTACATAAAAGTATTCAATTTAACCGTTAATAAAATATAGAATGCATGTTTCCAACAGCTGCTGAAGTTGAAACGCATAATTCGAATTTGATCTCTTTTATGACTAGGGAATTATCTCGCTGAAACCACCTTTAGTTTTTTTGACGTACCTCGATCAGTGGAGGATTATTCGTGTAGAGATAAGTCTTTGCTCTTGTGACAAGTGTATCAAGACTGCCCAGATAATCGTTTGTGCTGTGTTACCCAAGGGTTTTCTGAGATTTAGTGTAACATCTCCAATTGCTCGTGATACGAGTACGTCATCTGTCCATTATGATTTCTTTTGAAATGTATATCGTGGCGTTTCATTTCACTATATAATCCTTATTTCGCAATGAAATTGTTCGATTTGTTGACTCAGTATTTTAATGAATGTTTTATTTTTTAAACTCGCAGGTAGAGGTAGTTATTTTCTATGCAATGCTTTTGTGTGATTCATTCCATCCGTGAGGTTTTTGTCGAAATCTTGCCGAGGAGCGAGAAGTCGCCGCGGGCCTTTCTATCGGGCGCCAGGTGTGACAACCTGGAAGTCTTGTACGAAAGAATCCAAAGTTATTCTAATATGCAAAATTTATTGAGGCTGCCAAAATATTTCATGAAAGGGTAAAACTTGAAAAAAATGATATCAGCCTCCGTTAGATATACGTTTTCTGCCATAGCATACTACAGTGAACGAAAACAAATGTTCCACACACTGGCCAAAATGCATGAAATCCTTATATCCTCTATAATCCTTATGCATGAAATGAGTATATATGTGCCAATGAATTCGGCGTTGTCTCATCCACCTTGTGATGCGTAGTTTCTGCATGTTCGTGGCTTTATGGGTTCGTAACGGTTCTGTCGCACTTTCAAACAAAATGTGTGATAGGTAATCAGGGAAACAGTCAGGGTCATAATAGTGGTTCCTGAGTATGCGACGCATTTTGCCCGTAGGCTGTGCCAGGACGAAGGCGCATTACTATTGCATCTGGCCTCAATCGTGGTATCTTGCTCTCACCCCTGTTATACAAAGGGCATTCCTTTCAATGTACACCATTTTATCACGTCTGCAAGTATTATTTGGATAATGAAGTGATAATTTTTTTGTACAATTGCCTATTCATTTTGACTTTGTGCCTTTTGCTATTGTCTTACCCCCTTAGTTAATCTGACAGCCCTTTGAATGCCTCCTCTTGGCCCAGGGACTTAATTTATGTTGACTGTGCAATTGAACGCTCGCTGTGGTCGATTTGATTACTTACGACGCTTCAATCGTATCGTTGAGAGCGCACATTAGATACTGGGGAAGATGAGCTAGTTATCTGCTTCCGTTAGTGGACCTTCATTTCGAGGGGCGCGGGCTCCGCGAGAGTGCGTTCGAATTCCCATGTAACGTTGTCATTATACGCCTGAGAAATTAATTTATTCAGTGGGAAGCTCCCGCGGGCGTCTCTTTCACTCGGGACGTATTTCGACGCTCGTATAGGCATTCAGACGGGCTTCCTTGCGCTCGCCAAGTTCTTCCTCGGTTAATGCATTTGAAATACGCTTCGCCAAGGTAATTGACCGCACATAAAGTGTCGTTACTTCAGTGTGTGCTTAGTGCCACTCTTCGTTATATTTTGCATGAGCCGTGATCATTACTTGAGGGTATGTTAATAGGAGAGGAAGTCTAACAGCTGGTCACAGGTTGTTAAAGCCTCCGCGTGTAATTTTGTGCACATATCTTCTGATACTTTCGGAACGTTAACTTGTGACGAGCCGTGGGGCCTGTGAATTGACTGGTCTCCTAACTTTAGGTGGATTGAAGGGGAGCAGGTCCTCGTTAATACTTGGGTAATCCTATAGTTGTCCACGGCAGATCTGTTTTGACGATTTCCAAGTGCTTATTATTTCGTGTATCAATGATTGGAACTACTCGGTATCTCTTGTCTTGCGGTCCATTATATTTTATATCTTCTGGATCTGCTGTTGGTGACTTCTTATCAATATTCGGCGTGTATACTTCGCTCAAAGTAGTCGAACTTTGTTTCCATCGAGTTCAATATCCACGCCCAGTTTCCCAGCAATGTGCAAAGCAATTTTTCCGGAAATGCGCTCACCCTTTTGGTTGACAAGACTTCAAGTCCCCATAACTTTACTCTCCGAGTATTTTTTCCTGGTTGGTACAGAAAGGTCCAAGTGTAGGTGTTTCACCAACAAAGTCCTGCTAAAGTCCAGCTACCAACTACTTGAGAGATACAACTGAGAGGTAGGTACTGAACGACGCTGAGGGAGAATTGACGTTGAGAATCAGGTATGATTTGTAAGAATGTCTTTATAAATAACTGCGATGTCAAGTTTCTGACGACACATTGTACCATCCATAATCGTGCAAAACTATAGGAAAAGTCAAATTCATCGCGTAATGAGATCACCTTTGTAATATTCCGTGATGGCTGTTGGAACTAAGGTCACCAATGGGAGTAAAAATTAAGAAAGAAGGAGGAATTATAAGTTTTCAGGACACGAGTATGACTTGTAGCTGACTTTCTGATACCTCATAGTGGAGCAACAAATACTGATAATGCTGCGAGTCGTTTCTTTTCCACTGGCAAACTTTGCGAGGAATTTTTGCGGCAAAATAACCGCTAAGATATAAACTTTAATGCCTCAAATTCCTCGTGTATTGTCGGCACTCTCTTAAGACAGTTTGTGCGAGATTGTTCCCTTGTCAAAATTGAGACCGTATTCAAATTAAACCTTTTAATTTCAGCAGCTCTCGGAAGCATGAAATTAATATTGTATTATTAATGGTGCAATATAATACTGTACACGGCTGAAGTTTTAATAAATTAAATAAAAAATCTTCATTCTAAGTCTTATTATTATTAAGTCTTTAACTTGACTCTTTTTTTTCGCGCGGTACGTTTAAAACTCCTTTACAACGTAAGGTTTTTTGTGATAATAATGCGCTATAAGCGATTACGGCTATCCCACCTCTGCCTCATGTTAAACCTATCGTGCTCTTTATATTCTAGCATATTTTCCTTAGGCTGCTTTTAGCCGTTGACATCATTAACGCTTGTGCCGAGTAAGGCCAACAGAAAAGTATCCAAACCTCGTAATCTCTACTATTACTCAGTGTTTATCAAGGACTGTGTAATAGTCGAAACCATGGGTCGGAAGAAGTAAAACTTTCCGTGGAACATTACTAAGTGAAATAATTTCCAAACTATCGCAATGTGGTTCCATCAAGTTAAACCTGAAAATTTGATAAAATTTGATAGCCCTTTTTATGTAAGAAGCAAAAGAATCAGGCATAGACCTTGACAAGGGTGACAGGGATGAGGTATGTTATTAAAGACTTTTATTTCCGTACCTTATACATTAGAATACAGGAATAAACTAGAATATCTTATAAAAAATAAATCTGTTGAATCAAATTTCATTATATTTTTCATCTATTCCCCTCATTACAAAATATATATATTTGTTCGATAATTTATCGCAACTGTGCACTGATAGTTCGCTATTAAAGTAGTTACTGGAAAAAAGTCTATATTGGTGATACAAATTTAGTAATTTCAGGAATAAAATGAGGTGTATGGATCTATTATAGTTGACCAACCTTTTAATAGTCGCAGATATTGTTTCCTTTGTAAGCCACTTTGTTACATAGAGGTTCCTCTTTGTTATGCATGAAAACTAGCATTACATTCTTATTTAGAAGGTAAATCGGAAATGAATCGAAAAAAAAAAACTTTTTTTTCTTGAAAAAATATCGGTCATTTGATTAATGGGCAGGGTTTCTTTTCGATTTCTGCCCTCGTGCCACGGAGGGTTGCGTTTTCGACCCGATGCTTTCGTTTGGTCCTGTGTCTATTTAGTGGCCGGGGTGTGATTTCCATCCGTAGTGGTCTCCGGTACACTCTGGAGTCAACACTTCGTGGGGCAACCGAAATGTGCGCATTTTCGGGTCGTCTCGCCCGTGTCCCGGAGCGGCCATTAATCGAAATCCGTTGTCTATTGTTCCAGGCCACCACAAGGTGACCCGAAGTCTCTGACCCCTCAATCTCAACTCTCAAAGGATACTCCTCGGGAGTCCTATTCGGAGCCGTCGCGTGTGTGTGCCGGTCGTAAGGGTATTAGCAAAGCTAGTCAATGTTGATGAAGTCTTCTAGGGTTTTGCACCGGGTCAGGTATCGGTTGGCCGACGTTTCGATCGACTCCCTACGCCATCGTCCTCAGGGCATGTCAGTAGGCGAAACCTGTGTCCTGTATAGAAAAATATACTGTTACAATGCGAAGGAACCGATTCGCTAATATACAATCTTTTCTCGCTCTTATCCATATATATATTTACTGATTTCTTTATTATATTGATTATATTTACTGATAGTACTTGTGTGCAAAGTTTCACACAGATTTGTGCTCAAAAGTCTGAAAATTCGCTCGGTTAAACTTAAACTCTCGGTTCGTGCCCTCCTCACCCGATCTGGACCGCTGCCCTCGCCGCGTCGAGACAGTCCTTCCTCCCCCGGCTCGCGGTGCCGTGTGCGTGGTGCCGTATGCAGAAGGCGACGCCCGGCCGCGTGCCCGGATGGAGCGCAGAGCCGTGATTGCTGCTCGCGCGAGCAGGGCAACGAGTCATCTCGACGACCTCGCCGACCGTGCTTTGCCGTCCGCGAGCGATTAAGCGTGCAGTCGTCTCGTCTCATCTCATCGGAAGTGTCGCGTTCCATCCGCGAATCACGCTGTTGGGTTGGTGAGGAGACGCGTGAGAGAGAGAGAGAGTCAGCAAGCGTTGACCGCAAGATGTCGCCTCGATCGCAGGACGGCGCGTGGTCACAGGGCGGAGAGAAATGGAGTCACGGGCGGATGAAGCGAATGGGGGAAGTGCAGGGTTTTTCTAAAAGTCAGTGCCCACTTAAGGTTGTTGGAGTAAAATATACGTTCTTTGAAGGGAAAATTAGAAAAAAGAAAGGCCATTTTAAGCCACCTGGAGCGGTAATCATGAGATATTTTATTATTTTATTTGGGTAAACCGAAAAAAAAATCCTTCGACCACGCTTCACATTAGGACATATGTTTATTTAGTGAAAATTACCATGCATGTTGTAATATAGACAGATGATTTAAAGAGTTTTATTTTTTTACTGTCTAAATCAAAGCATTGGTAAAAATAAAATAAAATTAAAGCATTGCCATGACTTTGGTTAACGACGCGGAATTCGAAATTTAAGGCTGTTTGAGCGAAATATCATTTCACTTAGAAATCAAGGAATTTGGTCTCATCCTGAAGGGAAGCATCTCACCCTTCCAAACCTACCAAAATATCAGACCCTCATCGAAGTACTTTCCGAGATATTTGACGAATAAAACCTACCTAACACCTTGATCTTGTCAAAAAATAGTTGTTAGTTTGTATGTATTCTCACTACTTTTTAAAATAAATCATATTGCTGCCGCAGTATTTTTTTAGGATGACAAATCTTTCCGTCTTGAAGGAGTTTTAAAAGATCCGCGTGAAATACTGAGTCAAGTTAAAGTCTTTTATATATATTTTATTTGATCATATAGAATTTCAGTTTTATATAAGTAGAATTATGGACTGTTTAATATATGCTTCCTACAGCTGCTGACATTGAAACGTGTACTTCTAGTATGACCTCTTTTATGACTAAGGGACGATCTATGTCACACTACCGTAAGCAGGTTTCACCGTGACACTGTGAGTCAAAACTAAAACCAGATTATTTCTTTTTTCTAATGTTTTTGAAGATCCAGACTTCGCAGATTGAATGCGTTAGATTTTTGTTTCCACCAGCCCTAATTCAGCACAATTGGTCTATTTAAATCGGGCAAACAACCACGACAGATGCACATAAACACCTATGTCATAAGCGGTGAAAATTCCACTCGGGAGGGACTCGAACCCGCGACACTCGGTTTAGCTTTCAGGACTTCACCCCGTCGCGACCGGGGCCGACAAATTTATATTTTTATTGATAATTATGCAGATATTATTAGTATATATCCGATATTTATAACTATGACGGTGTATTTTTATCTTGACGATTGGCGATTTATTTAACGTAATTATTCATAAGTTTATCGACTTACTCTTCGCCCAAATTTATTTATCCGCGGTTGGATAAACCCGCATTTTCTCAATCTGCCACTTCCTCCTGACAGTTTTCGCTCCTCTCGTCATGAATCCGTCTCGATTGTCAACTCCCATCCATTCTCTCGACGTGGTCAAACCAACGGAATAAACTCCTTTCATGCACAATTATTACGTGGGCATCAAATTTCCTGCTCTTTCATGATTCACCCTTTCCCTGACACCCTCCCTCCTATATTTAGCGAGGGATTGACGAGCGAGTCTAGAACAAGGAAGTGAACGCCATTGGCTGATTCGAGAACGGGCCGGAGACTTATCCAACTTATCTTTGATTTGATGACTGCTGTTATTGATGTACGAAAGCGATTAATCAAAAGCTATTAGTGTCCCAGCGGGCCGTTAGGCGTGGGCCAGACAAGGCGTGAAGGTAGTTTGAGCAAGATGTTTCCCTAGTCAAAATGGAGGCCATATTCGAATTTCAAGTTGTAATTTCTGAAAATCTAGGTAGCATTACATAAATATTGTTATATTTATAGTGCAATAATATTATTTTATATGACTGGAATTCCAAATTAAATAAATATATCAACGCTAGTGTTCACCTTGACTCTTTTATTTCCCGCGGTACTTTAAAAAATCTTTCCCAACTGAAGGTTTTTTTGTGACTCTGAAGGAGGCACTGAGGTTCGCACATGATTTCTTTCATATAATAGGTGAAGTCCATTTCTATGTAAAATGACTAGTACTTGTTGACCAACATCTCAATAAGGTGTGCGGTTGGGGGCTAATATTTTTAATTTTTTTGGATGGGTGAGATATTTTTCTTTCAATGCGATCGAATCCATTCCTTTGAGGCTGCTGATTACCAATATTTATATCACTAATTTATGCATACTATGAGAGAATGATCTATTCAGTAAACCAAATCACGCGGGGTGAGGTGTTAACAAACAGTTGTACTAAATCTAGTCTATGAGGTGAGGTTGATAATTTCATAAAAAGAATCTATTTAAGCTATCGCGGTCACTTTCTGTCCACGGAAAGGACCTAATTTTTAATTTACCCGTTATACTATTTAGTTCCTTTATATTTCATTTGTTGTTTTCGACGAAATATATCGAACTTCCGTAAGAAATAGTCTGTTGTGGAGTTAAACGTATGATTTTACCTGATTACGATTCTTTGTAAGATCTGTCGGACTCTCCAAGCCTAATGCATGTGCAACTTAGTCTCTTTCCTAGGTTTGGCATGACAACTGATCACAAATTTAGCTGCTCTCTCCTCTACTTGATCTATTTCTGAGATTAATCCTACTTCGCAAGTACTCATACTAGCGGCACAAGTGAGACTTGTGTTTTTATTAATCTACTAGGTGAGGTAGGTTTAAATGGAAGAAAGAGCAGTCTTCTAGATTTTTTACGGTGTAGACCTCTACGTAAGTACACGATTTTTTTCATCATACCAGCGTACTTTCTCATCATGTCCATAAAACCTAATCTCTTTCTTCCACTTCCCTGCTTGCCCAGCATCCTTACCTCTACCACAGTCTTCATCAACTCTCCGTCCCTCATTACATCTTTTAAGAATCTTCTCTGCCTCCTCCTAATCTCATCCAACTTTCTTTACTTCCCCCATCACCCCTGACACTTCTTGTTTTGTCTTCCTTTCTCTCCACAGCACCTTCTCCTTCCTCCACCACATGTCGAAAGCTGGAGACTATCTTCGTCTTCCTCTCTCAGAGTCCCCGTTTCTGTCCCGTACAACGCAGTACTTCATATTAACTTTTTCACATATCTCCTCATTATATCATTACCCTTTGGTCCGCTTCTACCGCTCCTTTCTATTGCTAAGCCCTTCTTTTGCTATCGATAGGCATTCTCCTCTTCATGTCTTTGCTAGCAATCCCGTTTTCTTTTAGCATACTATCCTAATAATGAAATGGCTCCACTTGCTGCAGTTTATCTCATGTGTTATGACGTCTCGCTTTTTTAACTTTAAAAATGTCGTAACTTCTTATTTCTTATGATCTTGTTCCATTACTGCATAAGTTTGAAATTTAATCAATGACCGAGTAACCATGTCCTGGTCTTCCGCGAATTTGACTGGCTCTATCAGATGGCCTTTTTTATTCCAACCTCTAGTTCTTACAATGCCTCTTGTACCATTTCTTTGGCATAAATTAAAATAACAGAAAGACTTCAATGGTTAGCCTACCCTTTTAGTGCAACCTATTGATTGCCCGCCTCAACCTTAACCAGCCTCCTCACCTGTGCCCTTCTGGGTCGTATATTAGTTTCGAATGAGGCTCCTATCTCGCCAATCTTGCACTCTTTTAAACGGTTTTCCGTTTTTGCTGTTCCAAATTAACTCCCTCAAATGCCATTTGCGAAAGGCTGACAGCAAAAACATCCAGGCTAGACGTAATGTTCCTTCCTCTAAGTGTTTTCTTTACAGCGTCGCGAGTTAACCTCCGTTTCCTGAACGATCATTCCGAGCTGATCATTGCCTCATCAATAATGTTTTATACACTCCAAGCTTTCATTGCTTAATTTATAACAATCTTTGCTGCGTGTGAACTCAATGTTCTGCACTTATATTTTGCCGCTTTCTTCTGTTCCGTAAAAGGGATCGAGCAATCTTCCTTCCCTGAAGATTTTACTAAAATGTTCGAGTAAGGATCGTCTTCCGTTGCCCAAATTCTTCAGTGTCTCCGACGTCATCTATTCCCACAGCTTTCCCTGTCTTCGTCTCTTGTGATATCTGTTCCATTTCCATCTCCAGAGTATCCTTGCCGAAATTATCCTTGTTGATTCCTCTCTCATTCGCTCCAAATTTCTACGGGAGACGATGACAGTGCGAACGGGGCAGGCCAGTCTAGCGATCACGAGTTAAGGCGTGGTGGACGTTCTTGGTCAGCGGTGTCAGCGCAGGGTTGGGTCAGAGGTTTTCCGCATCCTAGGGCCCGGTTTCGCAGAGGCTGATGATGGTTTATGATAATTTGAGCTAGAATTTCCTTAGTCCTAATAAAGACGTATTGGATTAATGGTATTGGTAGTAACTTGGTGGAATTCCTTCATAATGAAATGCTGAATCGCTTAGTTTTCCTCAGTCTTTTGTGGAAAGCTAAGTTACTCATTATTCAATTATGACGTATTGGAATTTAACTTTTTACTTCAGAAGCTGTAGGAAGCATGAAGTAAATATTTATATATAAATGGCGCAAAACTTGTTTTATACATGGTGTGGTGGTATTATTTGCTAATTTGAAGGGTTAATCAAACAAAAAGTGTTTTAGTAATCGTTATAGTTATTTTGTCTCCATATTCTACAACATTGGAAATTCTCGTTTAATCTGTCTTAAAAATTGTATCCAACAAGTGGCTTCAATTTCTCATTCATATTATTATGCCAGAGTTAACGAGTTAAGGTAAAATTTCAAATCAGCAAATTACGCTGCCGCACCCTGAATGACTAATATCCCTAGTTATTAACTAAGTACACATTCCAGAGTCTTTGATTTGACTCATTTTTTCGTGACGTGCGGGGAAAAGGCTTCACGTCATAGCGTTTTTTTTAGCAATTCTGTAAAATTGTCTCCGGCGAGCGATTGATTTGTTTTGGAAAGTAGTTGAAAAAGTGCAGGGTGCCCGCTGTTAAAGTTCTGACGAGATCTCGGCGTTAGAATTTCCTCATTTTTTGCGTCAAGTGTCTATCGCGTTCCATTTCCCATGGGAAATGGCTGGTATTTTTAGGGAATTATCTCGAAAAGTAGTGCGTGTATTTTGGTGCCATTGGAAAGGCGAGATATTTTCCTTTGAAATGAGACCAAATTCATTGGATTCTAGGTGAAATGACATTTCGCTCAAGCTATCTTAATGAGGGTTTATGGCTCGTGGAAAAAGTCTTTTGGGTGTACGGGAAGGGGGGGTGTCTCACGCAGTATGTGTGGTCGTGTGGACGACATCTACCCTTCTCCCTCCCTCCCTCCCCCCCGCACCCCCACACTCTCCCACCTCCCCACCCACTCCCCCATTCATCTACCCTCCATCCCCCCCCCTCATGAGTCTGTCTCTACCTCCACCAAGCGTTCCCCGTGTCTGTCTCTCCGGCCTCCCCCTCCACACGTCATACCTTTCTTTCCGTTCGTCTCGAGGAGCCAACCTCTCTCCCCTCCCGCACCTCCTCCCCGCCGTTCCGTCCCCGCTCCTTCGCCCACACCTCCCCGGCGTTCCCTCCCCGCTCCTTCCCACACCTCCCCGCCGTTCCTTCTCCTCCCTATCCTCTCAAACGCGTCTCGCCCTTTTCCAATTCCCTTGCAGACCTCCCGTCCCCTTCCTCCCGCCGTCGACGTCTGCAAGGCCCTCGACCAAAGTGCTATACGAAGCTCCGCTTACGTAATTTTGACGCGCCCACCCCCCCTCCCCTTCCGCCCCCCCCCCCCGCCGCCGCCGTCATCGTCGTCGTCTTCGTCGTCTACCTCCACCCGCCGTAATATTTTTTACTCGCGCCCTCACCGTAGGAAAAAAATTGAGGAAAGCGGGAGTTGCGTGCGCTGCGCGGAGTCAAATGTATTCACCCTTCGACTCCATCCGGTGTCTCTCTCTCGTCCCCTTTGCGCACGTTTAATTAGGCGACAATAACGATTAAAATCACGGTTAGCCATCATAATAGGCAAAGTCATACCCCTGCTCATGGCAAATAACTGACCTCCTCTAATGGCCAGTTGCAGTAACGACACAATTATGTTTTTCTATACTGTCATGGGATCCAGAAGCCATGGCAACCATTCAATAAGTGTTGCAGAAAAATTAAATAAATTTATTGGTTTCTTAACTTCTGGCATGTTGCTATGAGTTTCATAAATAGCCAAGATGATGGATGCGCAATGAACCGATTGGAGACTTAATTACTAGATTAAAGAGTTGTTTTGAGACAAATTACCAGCTAATTTACTTATTATTAATTACCATGTGTATTAGCAATTATTCATAGGCTAAAATTTCACAAATTTTATCCGGTGGTAGAAGATTAGTTCATACTCTCGAACTTTACTATTGGTAAATGAGTAATGAGACTGGTAAACGTGTTCCTTCAACCCGAATATTTTTATGAAATCGATAACTTAATGGATCTCATAACTAAAGAGTCCATAGCTAACTTTTCTTGCAACCGGCCATAAGCCGAAGCGGAAATGATACAAATTGGCTTTAATTTTACTTCAGATATCCATACATTTATTTTTTGTGTTTTTAGGCTTTGAGAGTACATTACATTAATAACATTATATTGAATTTACGAAAAATGTACAAATTCAATACCTTAGCTATAAAAGCAAACTCATATAAAAGCGATATAATATAAATCTAATAAAATGCACACTATTAAGCGACTTTACAACTTCATGGTCCTGCTAAGCCATTCGTGGCTTATCAGCAGGTGCCTTTTATCATTTTTCGGTCGTGTTTTTATTTATCACTAGCTAAAAACTAGCCCTAAATTCTATATATAAGTAACAATAAATAATTTGCGAAATGCACAAACATAATTTATATGCTCAACAACCATTCCTTTGTCCTCTTTACTTCCCTTGTAAATTCCAATTTTTTTAGATCATCACTCATATGGGTAATATTAATGGATCACTTGTGGGTAATAGTTGGTTCCGAGCTCAAGTTTTAGCGAGGTTCTTCCAAAGTCGTGATAGATACTGTTTTCGACTTATATTTTTTTTAGTTTCAGTGGCTGCTAGAGGTATGGAGTAAATATTGTTGTATTTATTGCGCAAAACTATATTTTTACCGGAACTGATTTTCTCCGTAATTGAATAAATATAATGCTGTATAATTTTACTAATTTTTCTCGCCGTACGCAAAAGAAGCCTTCACAAGAAAAGTTTTTTTTGCGAGTCAGTTAAAAAATATTGCCGTAATTGATTGATTTTTAAAAATAGTTGGGAAAACGTAAAAATATCACTCTGTCAAATTTCTGACGAAATTTGGGCGCTAGGAATTCCTCAGTTTTTGTAATTTAGTGTCCCTGGAGGGCCTACCCATAAAATTTTCCATGGAAAAAATGGCTTTTAATTTTTTGGCTGATATCTCAAAATTTGTGTGTTTTCGCATCTTTGGAATGGGGAAACTTTTCCTTCAAATGCGGCGAACTTCATTTAGTTGTACGCGAAATGATGTCTCTCTTGAACGACCTCAACTGGCTGAAGCACGCGGCGCGCTATCTCAGGATCCGGGTTCGTGTTCCGGTCAAGGCGAATAGTCGCTCCTCTGAAATGGAATTTCCCGTGTACGGAGTGGTCGGCATGTTTCCCACGCTGCCTCGTCTCACTTCTTCCCCCCCCACCCCAACTCCCCCGCCCACTCCCTCTTTTCGGTCATCTCGCCTTGCATTCTGCGTCCCAATGTCGAGGCGGACTTATTGAAAGAGCGTCGGGTCACATCTTCGATTGCAGTGGGCTCTATCGGGCGAGAATCGAGAATGCCTTTGTTGTTCAATGTCGAGGCCGAAGCTAGAGTTGAATTGAATAACGCCCTTGGTTTCCCCATGCGAGCAAAACAGAAAATACATGTACAGTTTTCCCTTAATTAAAAACAACAATAAAAGATACCTGGCCAACAAATCACAGTGGAAAATACAAAAAGTGTGTTAACAACCGATAAATAATACAAAATTCTTATATGGGAAATGTGATATCAATCAATAGTGTTGACAATTATATTTATATAAAAAAATAGTTGAGTGCACAGACAGAATACGCACTATTAATTTTTTACCAGGTCTAGGTGTTAGAAATACATCAATTTTTAAAGAACGTTACTCGAGAGTGCATAAACGTACAATTTCCTTAGCAAAATGGCTCATATTTTTCGTCAAATATCTCGTATATCTCGTAAAATAGTACTGTTAGGGGCTGATATTTTGGTATTGTTGGATGTGTGATGTATTATTGTTTTAAACGAGACTAAATTTATTAATTTTTAGGTGAAATGATATCTCACTCAAATAATCTTAAACTCAGCACGATGCGTGATTTTAACCACCTGCTTCGCGTGTATGTGCTTCGTGCTTTATTCGTGAAGTAGTTTGGTTCTCTCTCTTCCTTCTCTCCCCCTCAATCCTTTCCCTTTTCCTCCATCCACTTTTACCCCTCCCCCTTGTGACGCATGTCTGTACCAGAAACATTTGCGGGAGCTTTACTAATTAGCGGAGAGGTATTCGTCTCACAGCGTCGTGTGGTACTTCGCACTAAATTTGCTGTCATCGTGGAACGTGGAGGCGTACGCATGATCAATATAAATTAAGCACGTCGATAAAGGCAATCAATTACTGTAACTATGCTAGGAAATAAAGTTTAATTTCTTCTCATGTTAAATGACGCTGTGGATTGGCTGACTTCTGTTGAAAATCTTTTGTGTAGGTTTTTTGGCCGTTTTTTTTCGCCTAGTGACATTTTTTTTACTTAATGGTATCTAGCTGAAAACTTGGTGTAATTTTTTCGATTTTAGACCCTGGGTGATTTGGTGTTAATCCAATATCTAGAGACGCTTTCAAACTGTGTCGAGAAAATGACGCGTGCACCGGAAAGTTCCAAAATGTTCGTGAATAAAATTTTCTGTCGCTTAAATGTTCTATTATAAAATGTAATATTGGTTGTTGTGCAGGGATTACGTCTAATGACGTTCGCGAAGGCCTCGCCTCTCCCGATGCCGGGTGCGACACCCTCCACCAGTGGGCGGCGTGGCGTACTCGCCTGGATTCAATTATCTGCGATTGACTTCCTTGTTCGAGGGTAATTGATAGATAGGAGGGCCATCCCGTCCCCGTTTCCCAACGGAACTTTTAGCTCGACACCACGACGCGGACTACCTTTTGTCTGGCTCCTGCCCTTCGATCTATATGGCATGGGTGGCCCTACCGGGAGCAATTACTATCGCTCCAACCAGTACAGCTATAGGGGTTATTGGACCGCGGAAGCCAATCCACCCCGTCGACTTTTATGTCGAAGGGAAGGGGTGATTTAGTTATGAAATTTAATTTCATTGCTCCTATGGCGAGCACGTACATTGCTGCAATGCGAGTGAGCACGTCATCGGAATTGTTTAAGGTAATTGGTTGAACGAAAAGCGTGGTGGAGAGTGAAGTGGCAAAAATTTAATTTTCTCAATTGCAATCCGATGTTTCAATATGGCGATGTGAGTGGCTGCTGCGGTGGCCGAGAGGGAACGGTCACATGGGACCCCCGATGAGTGGTCCAGCAGAAAAGGCGAATATGTTTTTTTTTGTGTCTCTGCGACGTGTGATCCGTGTCTGGCCGCTAAGGTTATGCAACATATTCGAGCCTCCCGCCGTAGAATGAAATCGAAGCGAGTTTGAGGTTTAAAGCCCGTAACCTTGTGGGCATCAGGAAGCTTTATATGAATCTCTCTACTTTTAAGACTTTGCTACTGAGAAAATTAACGATTTTAGGGTGGTTAGAGCGAAATATTTAACCAATATGTCAATAAATTTAGTCTCTTATTAAAGGTAAGTATCTCACCCTTCCAAAGATGCCAAAATGTCAAACCCACACCGAAATACTTTCCGAGATTTTTGCTTGGGAAGCGGTTCGTGTCGTCACTCGAGAAATATATCATTTTAAGAAATGAGGAATTTCTATAACATAGATCTCGTAAAAAAAATATCAGCTTGTAGTTTGTATGTTTCCTCAACTAGTTTTAGAAATTAAACGTATAAACATCGCGGTGATTTTTCAGAATCACAGAAAAACCTTCCGATGAGAAGGAGTTTTAATCGTCCCGCGTAAAAAAATGAGTCAAGTTAAAGACTTATACAGATATTCTTATTTAGTTACTAGAGATTTCTGTCTTGTTAAAGTATATCATTGCAGCCATAATATTACAATATTTACTTCATGCTTCCTACAGCTGCTGAAATTAAAATGTAAAATTTGAATATGGTCTCCATTATGACTTGGCAAGTATGTCGCTCAAAGTACCTTAATTTCTGATACTAATAACTTTAAGTGCGTTCGCGTGTATTTTCATACTGACGGCCTTGTGAATAGAATTCCTGTGTTTTCAAGATGTGCTTACCTCTCTGAAGTTAGTGGCCTTTTATAACTTTTAGTGTAAGTGTTTGTGTTTTTCAGACCAAGGCTGTGCTCTTATTTTAGGTAACTGCTTCGTTCGTAAGTGTTCATTCGTATCATTCGTAAGTGTTCGGTTGGCAGTACTGTAAATTTTAGTGTAGATCTCGATTAGTGTATATTAAGGGTAGATTGAAACGTAGATTGTCAGCTCCTTCATCTTGTTGCCGCATGCTTAGTCGGCAGCTCGGTCTATTGTTTTTTTTATTATACTCTAAAGATATCGTGCTGTCTATCATTTATTACAAACTCTTACAGCACATGTTTCAACTGTCTTGCAGTCATCATCTAAGTCTTACCTGTTGATGACTGCAAGACAGTTGAAACACGTGTTGTAAGAGTTTTTAATTAATGGTAGACAGCACGATATCTTTTGAGTATCATTGAAAAAAAAGCTGTTCTACAATATCTCGCTTGAGTAAGGGGAATTAATTCGGTCTATTGTGTTCAGATTTGGCTGTTGCTTGCAGAAAGAAAATGTTAGCTGAAAAAATCTGTTGCCTCAGTAGCGGGGTTCATCTGAGAATCCTTAACACAGGCGTTTGCGTAAGAAACGCTAGTACTTCTAAATTTGAGTTAGTGTATTCATTCTATTTCCCATTTCTTAACTGATGTAAAGCAACTCCGTAGTTATTCAATCTCTCCTCCGTATCGAATGAATGCAAGCGGTTTTGTGAATCCGTCAACAATGCTGTGGGGATATACAATTAAAAAAGCTTCTTTCGTTTATTTTTCTGTTATCTTCTAACTTAATTTCATCTTGATGAGTTATTTACGACATTTCTACGTGATTTCTACGTGATGGCGTATCTTTCGCGGCTGCCGTTCGTTCTGAAGACATTTTTTTTTCTTTTATAAAATCCTTTCGTTTACTCTACGGGTTTAATGAATGCGGTATTTGTGTCCGATCTCGGAAAGCTCATTTAAATGCATTTAGAAATGCTATCGGGTTTGTGTCTCACTTCAACGTATTACCGATGTTATGATTCCAGCGGTTTTTCTGTAGGTCCGCAAATATAGATATCTTAGTCTTTACGGCGGTCTCAAGCATTACGTACTGTCATTGTAATGAAAAGAGGAATTTCACGGCGTTTAATAGTTACATTCGCGTGTTTTTAATGTTGAAAAAAAGGTAAGATTTTTCAGGTCCAGTGAGCGTAACTCAGGGTTGGAGGGAGTAATAGCCGCTGAAACCGGTTTCAAGGTGAACGCAGAGGGGAACATCGGTTGAGGGTGACGGTGCTTTTTTCTCTTTATTAACCCACTGGATTACAAATTTTATGCAATGGAAAGACTGGCTTGTCTTTCGAGGCAATAGCACATAAGGACTTTCACTCTGGGTGCTCACCGTGATTAGTCATGTCACTGAAATTGTAATGCTCACTTCTTCAGGTTCACGGAAGAATTTCTCCAATAAAATTGCCGAGGGAGGGAAACGGGTTTTCACCAAGTATGTCGAAGAATTTAAGAAAAAAGTGGTCTACCTCAGTCAAGCAACCTATGGGACGGAAAGTAGGTATGATGTTCCGGTTAATTGTTCTATTGTTGTAATAAAAGGGATAGTAATAGATGTGCGAGAAGGGTAGCCGCGTTTGCAGTGTCGTGTGATCGGTCGGTGATTTTTTTCGGAATGAAGGCCGGAAATATATGTCGTAGTTGACGAATCATAAAAATATCGAAATCCACAAGTAAAAATTTATTACGACCCAGGTTTCGCTTATTACAGCATCATCAGGCAGCATCATCTGATGATGAAGTAATAAGCGAAACCTAGGTCATAATGAATTTGCACTTGTGGAATTTTCTCGTTTTGTGATTTGTCAGTTATCTACATCTACGGAATGCAGTGAAGCCACCACTAGGGTGTGTGGCACGGGTTGATTCCACACCAGGTATGCAGCACTCATCCCAGTTCAAATCAGAACCGCGAACGTTCCACCGAATGCCCGGCGTAGGCCAAAAGCTGTCAGGGCAACGGTTTCGGTTCCACAGAATATCGCCGGAATCTTCAGAATTTGTGGGCGTTGTTCCAGCTGTGTGAATTGAACGATGAGCTCTGTTTATAAACCAAGAGTAATTTATGTAACTCTTTCATTTTGAATGTTGTATCTCTAACATCAAGGTCGCTGAATACCGATACAATCTTCGGAACGCAAACGAGTCCGCTGTT
This sequence comes from Ceriagrion tenellum, assembly GCA_963169105.1. NCBI lineage: Eukaryota > Metazoa > Arthropoda > Insecta > Odonata > Coenagrionidae > Ceriagrion > Ceriagrion tenellum. The sequence goes on from OY720638.1 coordinate 61,457,098, forward strand.
AATGTGCTTATTTAATTGTATTCTCTGTAAGCATAGCATAGGATGTTCAACCTTTTTGATGACTTGTCAGTGCATTTGTGCACGAAATGATGGCTGGCTCCTCATATCTGCAGACTTACTTGGGTGTGCAATGGTGATGTTTGATCAGTAAGCACTTTATTATTCACTATTTGAATTTATATAGTATCGAATATATATGTTAGATAGTATCGAATATAAATTTCACAGAACTGCCAATGATAATGGTCGAGGAAGTGAGCATACCGTTCAGTAACAGTGTGAAAAATTTGGGGCTGACATTAACCATGAATCTTTCCTGGAAAGAACACACGATGAGGGATCCAACAAAATAAATGCAATTTTACATCAATTTAAAATCCATAGAAATCTACTGCCACTTCAGTTAAAAAAGAAACTTGTTACCTCACTCATTCTTCCGCACCTAGACTACTGTCGTCTCGTGTTCAATGTCGTAACTGAGGAGTTGAATATTAAGCTACAGCGTTTGTTGAACTCCTGTGTGAGATTCATCTTTAATCTACGGCGAGATGAACACATTACCCCTTATTTTAAAAGGCTCTCCTGTCTTGATCTTAAATCAAGAATAAAATATAACATGGCCTGCTTCATGTTCAACCTCCTCAAATATGCGAGCCCTCAGTACATAATGGATCGTCTTCTCTCAAGTAGTAAATACACTAATGTTGTTACTAGACAAGACCCCTGTTTTTTGTATCCCCCCCAGTTCCGGACAGCTACAGTCCAGAAATCGTTTACAGTTGTTGCCTAAAAGCTGTGGAATGACTTGCCTAAACTGGTAAAAGGCAGTGCATCACTGGTAATATTTAAGAGAAAGATTATCACACACTTACTTTCTGGAATGCTGACCATGTAACTCATTTATCAGTTCATTGATGTGATGCGTAAGAAGAAGCAATTCATTTCCTTTTTTTCTTTTCATTGGCTAAGCTAAATTTCCTTTTTAAATGTTGTGTTATTTGTTTATTGATATGTTTAATGTTCGTTTTCCTGTTAGAAGAAGAAATTCAGTTCTTTTTCTACATTGCTAAATGATAATGTTGTTTATGTCTATTGTTAGCAATTCATATGATAACTTCCCTTTTTTGTTTCCTGATTGGCTTATTCCCATATTAATTGTCTTGCATACCACTTTATTTCATTTCTATGTTCCAAAGGAGTTCACTCCTAGAACAATAAACGAGTTTATTATTATTATTTGGATGCCACACTTTTTTTCCCTATTGCCGGCAATTTTTGGATGTGATGCCTAGTTAATATGTCAGATGCCAGATATTTAAGTTAAGTTAGGATACAAGTTAAAATTTCTAGTTACGAATGAATGGGCTTTCAATTCAGTATGCACGCACGTTCCTCGCTGTAACCATATTAATGAAATTTCTCTTTTTACAACTTATTACTTGCATGAGGCGGCAGTTGCTGTTTCTTTTCCGCCATTTTTGTAACTAGGCAAATTTTAAAATGAACCAACTTTTTTAAACCTTTCGTTGAGGATTCTTTTATGCTTTTATATTAATTTCCAAGGATATAAGTTGAGCTAAATTGCTAAAAACACTGTCCTATTTTCTCATGAACTGGTACAAAATATCCACAAATAAAGTTTTCTTTCGACTCGGTTTACTTAGCTGATACATCAAATTCGGTTGGTGTATGAGATTCTAGTGATGACGATCCGCCTGAAGATGACGCATCAACATTTAAGCCCGGGTCGAGTGCGAATTTCATTTCTTGGAATAATTGCACCATCTATTATTTCCTGACTCGATTTCACGGTAATCTATGGAGTTTATATTTTCATCGCTTAACCTTATCGCATCTAGACCCGTAAAGGTCACAAAAATCCGCCGGGCAAGAGGATGCCTGGGTAGCTTAACTGGCTAAAGCACTCGGCCGGAAATCGAGGGATCCGGGTCCCGGTCAAGGCGGATGAGTTTTTCTCTGTGGAAATTCGCTTAACCTTATGTTTGGCTTTATATTTTTTCATGTTTTCCCCTACGGGGCTATGTTGCTTGAAGGCTTGAGTTGTTTTTTTTTCTGAATTAACGACGTCATGACACTGGACTAGTATTAGGGGATGTGTCGTTCTTTTATTTAGCAATCCTCGAGCAACTTTGATTACTTACTTTGACTTAAACCCTTAGTGACGCGTGTAACATGCACCAGTAGCTGCTCCGGCCCGGGAAGCATTGCCTTCTACATCTGCATGCTACCCTGCGAGCCGCCACTTACGTGTGTTGCAGCAGCTGTTAGGGCGTCCACCGAGTAAAGGATAATTTTTGGAGGTGAAATGGTGAAGTGTATCATGGGAGTGTTTGGAGTGGAGCTCAGTTTTTATGACGGTCACGCATTGTGCGTGGAAAGAACAAATTTTTGTACCTATCTAAAACGAAGTGCAGTAGATGTTGTACTGTCCACTATTTCTAATACCGGAAACTTTACAACACGTGTTTCGGCATTTTATTGGCTATCATCAGGTACAGTGTGCAGGTACAATCTCTTTGTCTCCCCTCCCCTCCCGATTCCCTCCCTCCTCGACAATCTTCCTGTTGTGGAGTTAGCGACACATGTGCGAGCTTTCGACGCTGAGGACGGGCAAATTCTTGGGGCAGGGGCGTCGAGACATTTGTTCCAACATTAATTTGCAATCGCTAGTTTGGACACTGAACAGGGTCGCGCGGAGTCTCTGTTCATTCCTGGCTTTAACCCTCTCAGTGCGGCGGGCCGATACATCGGCTCATGCGCAAATATTGTTAAACTGGAGCACACTGATATAATTACAATTATTTTTAGATGATGTAAAAACCTTTTATCGTTTTTACGTATTTCAATTTATTCAAAATAGGAAAAAATACATCAAAATCTACATAATACCCTGCGAGCCGCCGCATGGGCGTGCGGCAGGGGGTGTTGGGTCACCAGCCGTGTAAGTTTTTGGAGATGAAATGATGACATGAATTATAGGAGTGTATTTAGTGGAGCTCAATTTTTATTGTGTTCGCTTATTGTCCGCGGAAATGACGAGTTTTTGTACCTATCTATTCGGCAGTGTATCTCTCTTTATTTTATCGCATCTGTCAGATCTAGAGATGTAGTGAGGAGTCATGTTAATATTCTCAATGTCGCTTTGAAAAAATATCAGTTCTGAATTTATCAAGCAACCTAAGCCTAGCGTGTAGGCTCCGAGTCTCTAGGGGCTCCCACCTTAATCCCTCTTAAAGTTGTGAGACACTATATGTACGCTCATAGCAGTTTTTAATGAAGCGTGCTACTTTTCATTTTATTTTGTTAATTTTTTTGGTTAAATCTTTATGAACAGGGTCCCAAATGCTCGCGGCGTATTTGAGGTGTGGCCTAACTAAAGCGAAGTAGCATCATTATGAAGTTCGATTTTTATTCCAGTGGACGTTCGACCTTCCCAAGGAACATGGTGTCAGCATTAAAGCCCATATTCATGCCGATGACTTATCCATTTTGAAGTAAACTTAGGTTTGTATCGACGTCGCCATCGCAGAATGGATTTGATGACGCCCAATAGTTCAGTCAGCCCGTTAGTGACGATGGGTCTCGGTAGACTTGACGCGTTTGCAAGTCATGAGGTGCGAACTCTGTATCTTGGGAGCGGATTCGACTTATCGCATGGGCTTTGAGCGTCTTGGATGAGTCGTCTAAATCGATTGCAGGAAGAGCAGCGTTAAGAGCAATGTGACCGAAGCGAGCGTCCATGATTAACGAGGGACGAAGGTTCGAGGCTCACCGCTTCGCCCCTCATCTTCCTCCCGCACTCGCATGCAACGATGTTCCACCCGTCGGCAAAGCAAAATGAATTGTGTATACATGTGCTATCATCCTTATTAAATATTGATTCCCATCAACGAGACGTTGTTCACGGGCCGGTTATAATTTATCCGACGACTGATGCATCGCTCCCAAGCCTCGGCTCGTTGATGCTTCTCACGTTGGACGTGAGCGAGAATGGAGGATTTTCTGATAAGCAGGTCAGCGCGAGTGCCTTCAAGTGGTATCGATACTTAAATGATGTCCGATGACTGATATCGTTGCTTGGTTGAACCCCACGGGAAGATAATAGCGTTAATTTCATTACTTACACCTCACGTGAGCGTTTTAATCTTCTCAAGAGGGCTATATAACCTCGTATTTTTGTGTGTGCCGTTTCAATAGCATTGCTGTCACGGAGTCGTGTAGTTATTACGTTTTGGGGATGCTGGACTGAATATGGAGATTGGTCGATGTGCAAATCGTTCCGATATAGTGGACCTTTTACCGAGTTCCCCCCCCCCCCCCCACCTCGCCATTTCCATGGTTCGAATCATTTAAAGCGATAGGATTTCTAATGGCTGCAGTTTTTGAAAAAATGACACACATCTAGTTTAATTGATGTGCCTGGTTTTATTACCATGTGATTTCCCTGTTGTATGATTTGCATCGTTCACATTTTCTTCGCAAAATACATTTGTACATAGCATAAATAACATTTGTACAGGTCTAGCAGAAGTGTATTCCGTTGTTTCGCCGTTTCTCGCTCCTTAGACCGCTCAATTTTGAGTTTTTTTTTCCGTGTGGATTTAATGTGCGGAAAGGTAGGGTGTTGTCGACGTTATCAGATGAGAGACACGTTTTTGCCGTGTTACGTGGATGTGGAAAAAGTCAAACATATCATTCGACGTCGGGACCACCGTCCTGGCTCGTCCTGGCATTCTTTCGCTCGCAAAGCGTTCCCAGCGTATGACAAGCGTTTTTCCTCGATGCATCTAGTGTCGTTGGTCTCTCGTTCATCCCTTTAACATAGCTGGCGGCGTGGCGGATTCTCGTGGAATCAATCCATCAGCTCCTCCTCCGGGTCGCCTCTTCCGAGGGAGGATTTTCCTCGTCGCCGTTCAAAGGAGGGTCGGGGTGACGGCACCTGGGGAAGGTGGGAGGGGGAGGCCCATGGCTCGGAGCCACCAACGCTCCTGTAGGGATGAGTATGATGAGGTATGGTAACGAATGTATCGATAATGTACTCACAGTGAGTATCGAATAAAATGTATCGATGATACGTAAGTATTGAAACAAATGCCTAGATATTTGTAAGTATCGAATTAACAGATAAGGGTGAGTACCAAATAAGTGAATTATAATAATTATTAAAGTATTCTGCCGGTTATAGTAGCTTTTGTTGAATGTCAGAGAATCTCCTCACGGTTTTCTACTCTTTCAGGGGGCTATCTCACGCAAGTATGTCCTTTTTCGCCTCAGCATACGATCCACCCTTCTTCATCCCGTCTACGAAACCAATTCTCTTTCTTCCTCTTCCCCACTCGCCCAACATCCTTCCCTCTATCACATTCTTGAGCAACCTCTCGCCCCTTTTAGCAATTATCGAATAGACAAATTATAAATACAAGTAATTATCTACATCTACATCTACGTGATACCCTGCGAGCCACCGCGAGGGTGTGTGGCAGGGGGTGAAGATCACCAAACATGCAGTTTTGACATGCAAGTAGGATATTTAAGGGAGATATGCTAGATAATATGTTCACATGGAGCTAGATGGTTAGTATCTACATAATAAGGAAGGGATTATTGATTTTTATTACATGCATCATGCACTACAGACTACTCTAATTATATTTCACCTACCTATCCCTTTGCTACGCTGCCTATTGTTCTCTCTTATAGTTCGAGGGAAAAATGACATTTTAAATCTATCGGTACGACAATCTATCTCTCTAATCTTGTTAATATGATCAAACCTAGCATAATACGCAGGGGTTCTCAATATATATCTAACGTCATCTGTGAACAACTCTGTTTCGAATTTACTTAAAAGGTTTAACCTAAATTTTAACCTGCGTTCTGATAGTAATTCCCATCCGAGTTCTTCTATTAAGCTCGTAACACTTATACAATTATCATAACGGCCTTTAACAAACCTAGCAGATCTCCTTTGCACGCGCTCTAATTCTTTAATCATACCGTCCTCGTACGGATCCCATATACTAGTGGCATATTCTAAATGAGGCCTGACAAGTGTAAAATAGCTTCTTTTTCGTACTCTCTCATCGCATTTGCCTAGAACCCTTTTTACGAATCCTAATCTACGGTTTGTTACACTAGTTATTTCCCTGATGTGTTTCTACATCTACATTATTGCCTGGCAAATAGTTTCCGTGGACTACAGTTCTGAAGAATTAAAAGATGCCGTCATTATTACCCATTGCCGTTACTCATTGATGATAACAAACGCTTTCTGTGTTTACTAGATAATTTTCTCACCATCATGTTGATTGTAATATTTTGCGCAGCTGTACTGCTAGGCAAATGCCATGCGTAGGTTGGTAAAAACGGGACACATTGCTCGTCTGAGATTACAATTCATCAATCAACAGATATTAGTTTCCGTCGGTTAAATGTTTCGTAGAAATTAATGAAATGAGCGATCACCCGGGAAAGGAAATGGTAGGAAGAAATTAAGATATTAATTGCAAGATTTGCGGAAGACTTTGAGTTAACATGGCGCTGAAACCAAGACCACAACTTCCACGAAATTAAGTATAAATGCATAATTCGTCACTTGCGGCAATTCATTTGGGCCTCCCCTTCCATTTGCACGGTAAATCGGCGCTCCATTGCATTCCATACGTAAGGTTTCCATGCCACAGTGCGAATACTCTTTTTAATAAATCATCGAGGGAACAGTATTGTCACAGAACAGTATGTTGTAGAGAAGCGATGGAATAAAAGAGATGCATAGGTGCAAAAATTCGTTCTTTCCGCGAACAATAAGCGACTACAGTAAAAACTGAGCTCCACTAAATACACTCCCGTAATACACGTCACCATTTCACCTCCCATAACCTTATCTTTTACATCTTTACACGGCTGGTGTTCTAACACCCCTGTCACACGCCCATGCGGCGGTTCGCATAGTAGTGTGTTTATGAATTGGGTACGAAAGTATTCGAGAACAAAATAAATCGATAAGCGTGAAATATCGAGCTTTTCCATATCTCCCGTCAACATTTTCCGTATCCTCGCCTGCAAGGGAGTGGTATCCAGTGAGTTCCCGGATTCTGAGCGACGTTACTTACCGAATCGTGTGCCCTTCCACGGAAGACGCGGTCGAATTCTTTCCATGACGAGAATCCTTCTGATCTCCCTGTCGGATTCTCGTAATTCTCAGAAGAGGGCGGAGTGAAGAAAAAACAGGCTCGCAATGCAAATACTTTCCCCATCACGCCTCTAACGTCACTCTCCATCCCTTCCCGTGATGCTCTTCCCGTCAACTCCCTCACCCGAAAGCCATTTCTGGATTATCTTTCCCTATTTTTGGTTCCGCGTTGATTTCTAAGCGCACCTCTCCCACGTAATCCGTGGCTCTACACTCAGCACGAACGTCGGCGTGCCGTCATCACTGGCCGGTCAATCCTATTATTGGTTGTCTGCAGCCCTCCGTCCTTCCCCATCTTATGCTAGGTTGCTTACTTCCTGGTAGCTCTTCCGATGCACTCTCCTCTTTATTTGGTCCATGGATTTATTATTGGGTCTTCCCCTAGGGCGAGTCACTATCAGCGAGTTAAATAATTTTCATCATTTTTTTATTCTTCCGGAAAATTTTCATGGAAGCTATTTAATAATATAATAATAATATCTTTTTATTACCTACATAATGCATTTACAAGATTAGCATGGACGTTGTACACAATATGATGTAATATAAGTACCCCTAGGGAGAACCTGTTTCGTGGTTACCATTATGAATAATGTTACAAAGACCGATCAGGTGCTAATTCTTGATTTTCAGTCGCATTATAATAAATTTATTCAATGATTAAATTGTTATATAATTTTGTGCGTTCGTTTCATTGAAAACACCCCAATTGAGAGAATTGAATCTCACATTACTTCTCAAAAATGTCACACACACATTTATTTGATAATAATTCACTCGTAATTCGGTATTTACTTATATTATAATTTGTCGATTCCATACTAATATCGGCACCTTCGTTTCAATGCGTATGTGACATCGATAGATTTAATCGACTCTCATTGTGAGTACACTATCGATACTTGCGATCTTCGTCACTCGTGGAACTCGATTCGATTTGAACAACTCCACCTAAAACGCTGGACAATGGTCGAGGTATCGATGTTTGAGAAGCATGCTGGAGGTCTTTCCTTTCCTTCTCCTCCACATCTCTTACCTCCTCTCTTACCTCCCGTCCCCCCTACCTCCCTATTCTACGCGGTTTCTCTCTCCGAGTGGCCCTATTCTACGCGGGTTTCAATGTAATGTCGATGTTCTACCGTAGCATTCATGCATGCCTGGTGTGGAAGCACCCCCTGCCACACACCCTTTGGGTGGCTTGCAGGGTATGACGTAGATGTTCATGTATTCTCTCCACTCGTCACCCACCGTTGTCTTCGACACCCGGTGCCACACGCTCCTGCGACGCCTCCCGCCTTGAAGACGTGAAGATGAAGGAGCGTCCTCTCGCATGTGCTGGCCTTGCGGTGATCACGGTTTGCTGCCTGAAATACGTCAGTGACGGTAGTTTTTTTTTAAATCCTTTACCATGGGCTCTGAGATGAAACAGGATATTAAATCGGAGCGCAGAGTTTGAAAATCGGAAACTAGTTTTATTCTCTAAGGTTGTGGAAGATTATTTTGCAAACTGGAGTAGTTATCGGAAATGTATATACCTATGTGCTACAGTAAGGACTTCCGTTATAATATTTGACGCTCGTCAGATACTCGCTCTCTATTCAGTTACTTCTACATATAGGTCCCTTTATGTTCGCAATGCAAGTTCCTGTGTATTTCTCAATCTCCGGAAGAGTAAAAAGTGAATAGGACGTAATCATATGTCAATATGTGGGTTAAGTGAGTGAAAAACGATTACGTTAAATATTTATTATAAGATCTGTACATTATCTATGTAAAATATCACTAAATATAGATTGCAAATTTTATCTGGTGCAATATGCACAGTAATGTCGTAGCATTGAAAAGAAAATATTGGAGTTACTGGCGGAGCGAGAGACGCCTTGTGACGTAATTTGCCTGTGACCTAGGCGGCAGGCCTCGCGGACATGTTACGCGAATTCGAGTTTGAAGGCGGAGAATATCTAGGGATACGAGTAAATGACGTCACGAACCATTTAAAGGGCGGCCATCTTGAAAGCTATCTTTAAAGAGATATTTAATAAACGCAAATGACGCCGAAATGAAATACTTAAGGCCGCCTTACACGGTACACTTTATTGTACAAACGAATGTATTGACTCTTTCATGAGGGAAATTGTACCGTGTAAATCGGCATATTGTGTGATTGAATGACTGAACGGGAAGTAGAACCTGCTCTAATTCCATTAATTTTCTTGTACAATCTATGATTCATTCGTTCGTGCAATAAAATGCACTGTGTTAAGCGGTCTCTACCCATGTTTTCGTGTTCTGGACATCATGTTGTTTCTGATAAAGGTCTGGGAATAAATCACGCGAGTGCCCTTTGTGCGGGCGGATGCGTGAGCGTCCCGCTCTTGACTTCTCTCAGGTCGACGGCGGGCCTCGAGCGAGCATCTCGACCGTGTACGCGTTGGGACGCGAAGGCGCTCTCCTTCCGAGAATTTGAGGGCGGAAAAATGCCATAATTTGGTGGAGAGGCCATGAAAGTTGTAATGAGGGAATTTATTAGAAGTTTTTCCTCTCGGCTCTCTCTCTTTCTCTCCCCCTCTTGTCTTTTCATCTCGTTCCCTCCTCGGATTTCCTCGACACCACGTGATGGGAGCCACTTCCCAGGAGGCCCAGCCCCGGGCGATTCCCCCCCACTCCGCCGTCTTATTGGCACGCAACGCGCTTCGGACGCGTCCTCACTTCCGGCCGCCGCTGCTGCGTCTCCGCCCGGTGCTTCTGGAACGTCCATTCGGTGAGCGCGAGGCGGCTTCGTGAAAAGACGCGGCCCGCGGCGGTCTATTTCCTCCGACGTGTAATGAACTTGACGAAAAATTTCGGAGATTTTAATGGGAGCGCTCATCGTCGTGTCTGTCCAGAGAGTTTGGCATTGTTTTTGCCGAGTGCGAAAGCGGGCAATGTACGACGCCTCTAAGTTCGCGAATGTTTTCCAGAGTTTTCCCAAGTTATATGAGAGACCATTTTTGAATTTTTTTATCTCAGCAGCATTATAGGCATGATTTAAACTACTTATATATAAATGGCGCAAAGCTAATGTTTAATATGACGACAATTCTGAGTCATTAACTGAGTATTCATGCATAAGTCTTCCATTAGACTCATTTTTCCCTACCGTGCAAGGTAGTAGCCACCACATCGGACGGTTATTTTTTGCAATTCTAAAGAATTTTAGTGATGAGTAATTTATTTGTTTTAAAATGGCTGAGAAGACATACAAGGCACCCACTGTTTAATTTCTTACGAGATCTAGGAAGTTAGTTATAAGAAGAAGAATCTAGTTAGAAATTCATCATTTTTTAAATAAGGCCTTTTTGGTGTGATGTCCGTACCATTTACCATGTAAAATGGCTGGAATCTGTTGGCTAATGTCACGAATAGTAGTGAAGTAATCGGCATATATTTTTATTTGTTTGGCATGATGAATGTCTTCTATACCTACAATGAGAACAATCACATTGAATTCTATATAAAATGATATCTCGCTCAAACTGCCATGCGGGATAACCGTAAGGAATTTTAGCCCGGCGTGACCTAGGTTCCAGGTAATAAGTAAACGGTGTTTTTGCGGAAAAAGAATCTAGAAAGAAGAGAAAACAAGATCAACATCATTTCAATATTCATTTCGATGGCTACGGCTCGGCCCCTTCACCGACTCTTACCCTATGGTTCCACCATACTCGGGGGCCATTGGTTATTCTCGGCTCGTGTTTAGGCTCGAGGAGCTTAGTCCAGAGCCAAGAAAATTCGACAACGAACTGCCCGCTTAAGATGATACGTGTGCAATCGTTTTCTTGAAGGAAATGAGGGAGGAAAAAAGACTCGCACGACTCATCAAGCGTCTCTTGATAGCTCGGAGCAAGCGGGATCGACCAACATTTTCTGGTCGCAGAAATATTTTTCGAATTAGCGTTTCCTTGGATCCATTTCGTCCCGACGCCCGCAGAGCATTTACGTTTTGTTTTTTTTGTGTCACTGACCATTGAATTTAGCCTTTTGTTTTGGTTTCTAACCGAGTCGTGGGGACGTGCGTTATGCTCGCTCAGAGCCTCCCGCGCCTGCGGACCTGGTTCAATTGTGTGTTTTATTTGCTGCCCCTTCGTCTTTCCTCGGCGTTTCCCGACGATGAAATCATTTACTCGGGGCTTCGAAGAGGAGGACGTGCAGAAGTGAGTGAATTGGAGGGGTGCAAATGTGAATGGAGCCCGTATTCGGCCAGTCTTTGTTCGGGCACGGGAGACTAGGCGGGCGGGCTGGTCCTCGAATTCGCCGCCATTTTGGTTCCTTTCCTGCCCGCGCGATATTTTCCTTGGGCGTCATTCTTTTTCGGTGCCGAGATGATTGGGCCGTGTCTGCCGCTTAGAAGGCTTTAGCGTCTCTCCCCCAGACTTACACCATCGCCGCCCCATAATTATATAATGGATATCTTCCCTAGGGTACCCTAATTTTCCCTAAGGCACCCATTTTGGGAGTGACCCGCGCCACATTTTGAGGCACGGCGTCGTAAACTTTACGTCTTTCCGTATATAGGTCCGACACCATCGCTTTTCTGATATCTATTTAATTAAATGGTGACGTGTCTCGGCTTAACTTGCCTTGGCAATCTTTTGTGGGTGTTGATTTCGGCAGTATTGCCCAAAAGGGGATCTTGTTCCGCTGAGGATTCATTGCTCCCCCGTTTTTCTGGGCGCATAGGCTCCAATACAGTAAGTCCTCGATTTAAGTCTAATTGGATGTTATGCCATTGATAACAAGATTCTTCGGAAAAACTTTTCTCGTATAATGTAAATAAAGTGGATTATAATTGCATATTTGTGCTTTTTTAATGTTTAGACATTTGTCCTGTCTAAAATAGCTATGTAAAATCTTTTTCATTTAAAGTACGCGAAAAACGTACTAATAATTCAACTCCTCGTTAAGTAATGATATTGAAGTAGTCACCAGTATCTGGCTCCATTTTACGTCACTCTTTTTCAGCACGCATCTCCGACGTTAATGGAGTACTTACTGTAATTCGTGAAGGTTCTGTGCGTCGCGGTCGTATATTGCGTTACGATCTTACCAGAGGCTCATCGTTTTTCATTTTTTATATTATTCTTTTCTGGTCTCTCGGCTTACCTCCCAGCTCATCGAAGACTTTTGATCCACGTAGATTCGCTACGATATAGAGTCGCCTTTTGCCCATTTCTGCATGATTGGAAGTGTCAAACTATTGTGATATCAGACGCCGAGAAAGGGTTTTGTTGCGAATTTATTGGAATTCGATCATGGATTTTCTCCTCTTAACCCCAATGCCTGTTGTGGATTTTTGGCTGTGCCTTCCACTGTGAAATTTGAATAACGTCGTCACGTCTATCGAAGAGGGATCAGGGAGATCATGAAAGGTCCTCTGCGTGAAGTGCTCTGCGTTTGATGTGAAGTCTACCTTTGGACTTAAGGTGGTAATTCATCGGCACTAGGCAAATGCCGTTCCCGGGTTCACCCATCTTTCTTTCCGCACAAAATGAACCAATCTAGCCGTCTCAATGACAAAAAGATCTCTGTTGTCGGAGGTCTCCCTGTAGAAATTACCAACCAGCACATATCGCCTCCTCCCAACCAAATTTTGTAAAATGGCGGACGAAATTAACGCATACTCTTCGCGCTCCTGAATACGGCATTCGGAGGAACAATTAAAGAGAGCACTTACCACATAGAACTGGCAACAGTGAGGAAAGCCTTATGATCCGTTAATTTTTCAAATTCAACTGTAGCACTTATTTGATTTTGAGCCTAGAGCATATTTATTGCTTTGTTTTCGAGCGTACTTATAAACTCCCTCCTAAAAACTCTCTCCCCCCTCTCCATAATAAAAATGTTCTCTCACGGTGTTTCGTCTGGTTCATGTCGGACAATATGTCCAATCCTGACGTACACCAAAATATTTTTCCTACAAGCTCAAATTAGAACATTTATCATGATCAATTTTTCGATCACCTTTTTAAATTACGTGTCCAGTACTTATTTTACCCGTCGAATTGCAGTCACAGAACAAATGCCGAGCTGCTACTAATGTAACGAATTAAAACTAGTATTGTGTGTACGGGGCCTATTTTTTTACTATAATTACTTACTCTTTGGATACTAAAAATTCTGATCTTAATAGGGATGCAAGTTTTTACATCCCTCGTCACTTAAAATGTAAATGAATGTGAGTCCTTAGTTCATCTAGAGGGAACGGAAACAGTGGAAACAACAGAATATTTCATTTCCGAAAGTGGAAACACTCTCTGCTCTCGTCGATAAGGAATAATTTCGGTCTAATTATCCAACTTTCTTCTTATTACATGAAGCTCTGAAATCACTTTGAAGACTAATCTAACCAATGCAGAGCACGTGAATAAATATACGTCAAATAAGCATAAAAAAACATCCTCCAACTCAATCGCCTGTAAGATATTAATGAAGGATGAAATTCCCGTCGAACGTATCGTACCTACATGGTAGCAAATCCTGCGCTGCATATACACAATTTTAAGAAGCTGTTATAATCGAGTGGAATTGTAATGAGTGAAGTGATTGAAAAATTAGGTGTCGATGGTGCAGGTGCGTGAGTCTTTTCGCCGCTGTCAGCTTTCGATGGATATGCTGTCGATACGCAAGCTTCCCTAATTGGCCGAGTGTTATATTCATTTCACTTGACGCACCTAGGCTATCCTAACTCTAAACACTCGCCCATGCTTCGTCAATCTTCAGGATTGGAATTTGGGGAGGCGACCGACAGCTTAAGTCATTTGCGCCATACGAGATAGGTAAGGGTGGAAGGGTGGATAGAAACCCGGCGTTGGCATTAGCCTGCTCTTGACGAAAGGCGCCAAGGAGTCCACGGTTTAACGTCTCATCCGACAGACGGAGTACTGTACTTGAAGTGCCCTCCACAAGACTGTCAAGTAAGGGTTTACTCTGAAAAACATCCTCCTCTGCAGGGATTCGAACCCTGGCCGTCCGTATGATTAACCAGTACTCTGGCCACCAAACCAACCCGATCCCCGTCATTCTTCAGTTTAAGGTAGCCTGAGCGAAATATCATTTCATCTAGAACTCAGTGAATTTGGTCTCATTTTAAATAAAAACATCTTGCTTTTCCTAGTTTACATAAATTTCAGCCCCTTATCGATCTACTTTCCGAGATATTTGACGAAAATTACCGTCCCTTCCACACGGGAAATGGTACTTGTATACACTCCTGAGAGACATTTGAAAAATAGGTAATTTCTAACACCTAGATCTCGTCAAAAAGTAATAGTATGTAGTTTGTGTTTTTATCATTTTTAAAAATAAATCTTAAACTTACCGCAGCAATTTTTTCCGAATCGTAAAAAAATCTTACGTTGTGGAGGAGTTTTAAACGTACCGTGTGAAGAAAATGAGTCAATAATAAGACTTGCGTAAGTATTTTTATTGAATTACGAAGAATATTAGTCAGCATAAAGGTAGATTATTGCACCATTAATAAGGCAATATATAATTCACGCTTCCTACAGCTGCTGCAATCTAATGGTATAATTCGAATGTGGTCTCCGTTTTGACTAGGGAACTATCTTGCTCGAGCTGCCTTTAAGCGTGTTACACCGTGTAGTCGTCACCGAATTGATTCGTATGTGTTTCTCCGTTGATTGCCCCGACGCTAATTTGAATTCGATTTTCGGCCTCGCATCAGGTGGCGGCCATAAACTTGCCGGCAAATGCCCCGAGTGGGCCCCGTGCCAGTCGCCTCCCGCGCCGGAGTTGTCTTCGGCTTCCACTCCTCTGGCCATCCCTCTCTCACACTCTGAGCCTTCTCCTCCTTGGAGGTGGAAGAAGGCTTCTCGCCTCTGACCTTGACTCTGGGAGCTATATCACACCTCGCTCCGAGGGAGCGGTGGGGGGAGAGACGAGGGGTGGAGGGAGGCGAGTGGGGGAGGGAGGGGCGAGATTCGAATAGAGAGTCTTGTTAATAATGGGTGCGGTGGTGATAGGGGGAGGCGGCTGGTTCTCGTGGAGCGAACATCAAGGGGCCTCCGGGCCGAAGTTGACTCGTTCTGTACGCGCTGCCGTCATCCACGGATTCGTGCATTTGCGGCCGGGGCGTGCGGCGGTGAGGGGGAGGCTCGTTTCCAGCCGCGTCGGGCCGAGTTTCCGTGTGGGCTACGATTTATCTCGTGGTAATATCCGAAAGCGTCAAGATCCTTCGGGAATTAAATGATCTCGGATGTCTCTTTAAAGTTCGCACCGATGGAGCTCGCTGGGAGAAAGTTAACGGATTTCTACGTCGTGTTTGGTGGAGACCGACTGCTGAAGTCGTGAGCGCCGTGAGTTGTCCTTTCACCTAGAAATCGACAAATTTGGTCTAAATTTAGAGATGAATGTCTCGCCTTTCCAAAAATATCAGGATATCAAGCCTTAGACTTTACGAGATATTTGCGGAAAAGATACCGGCCATTGTGAATGGGAAATGGTACGCGTCTGCACTCCAGAGAGAGGTTATTCAAAGATCAGGAATTTATAACACCTAGTATGCGTAAGGACGTTAACAGTGTAGTTTTATTTTGTTTTCTCAAATTAAAAAAATTAAATCATATACCGCTGTAATTATTCCGAATCACAAAAAAATCTTCCGTTGTGAAAGTGTCAAACGTGCAGCGTGAATAAATGAGACAAGTAAAAGACTTGCATTGATATTTTTATTAAATTACTGAGAATTTCAATCTTATTATAGTATATTATAGCATCAGTAATGTGACAGTTTTTCCAACAACTGCGAAAATAAATTTAAAAAATTCAATTGGAGAAAGAGTAGAGAGAAACCTGGCAACAGCATTAACCTGCTCTGAAAGTCATTTTACACGAGACTCGGCGCCACACCTTGAGTTTATCGCAGCAGCCATGGCAATGGGAAATTTATTATTTCGCGTCTAGAAGAAAGTATGTACTCGCATAATAGAATCATTGCGAAATATATGTCACGTGTCGTGAAGCTGCGTGCTTAAAAAGCATGGACTTGCCAAAAAACCAAATGGGTAGGATGTAATCTTTTTCACTTCGATACATAAATATTTTTAATAATCACTCATATTCAACGTTTCACGCCAATCTGTACATGAAGGAAGTCCCTCCTACCACAATAATCAGAAAAGTTGACAAACGGCCGAAAGAGGAATGGTACGCGTATCATTCCATGATGATGCAATGACGGGCCAGGAATGTAAATTCGTTTAGGCGTTATAAAATTGGAAAATAGGTAACTCAAAGCGAAATTTTCTCGACAGTGCTGCCGATTTGTGATCCAGCTCGGAGGAATGGCGTCACCCACTGGCGAGTGGCCAAAAAAGTTCCTTCCTCAGAAACACTGCTGTTTCCCTCATGATTCATGCCAGAAAACTGAATCAGTTTCATGTATTTTTGCGCTTTGATATCTAATATCACTGAGGAGAACGCGTATGCAAAATTTCTTGCAAATCTGTGCAAACAAAAATCCCTCCGCACGCCTTGATGTGGTCGGGGCGGGAATCGGGATCCGTTGTGTGCAACCTAAAATAACTCCTGAAGTAATTGGGAAAAAAATTCTTGAACCACACCTCAATTGAGTGCACAGTAATCATGCATGTTTTAATATAAACGATGTAAGAATTGTACATTACATTTATCGTCCCAACTAGATGACCCGAGCGAATATTTCGCGCAGTATGCAGCTTCTTCCTGTTTCTTCCTTCTTTCTTCCTGTTCTTCTACCAGTCGAATATTTCGCACAGTGTGCAGCTTCTTCCTGTTTCTTCCTTCTTTCTTCCTGTTCTTCTACCAGTCGAATATTTCGCACAGTGTGCAGCTTCTTCCTGTTTCTTCCTTCTTTCTTCCTGTTCTTCTACCAGTCGAATATTTCGCACAGTGTGCAGCTTCTTCCTGTTTCTTCCTGTTCTTTTACCTGTTTCTTCCCATGGACAATTATACGTTATTTATGTTTGTGTTAGAGATACATAACGTAAACGTAAACAGTAAATGGCCACACTGATTGCATGTAGAATGTAAACAATCTAACTAAAAGATGTGTTAATAGATGGCGCCTCTTACAGTCTTTTAAGCACGTAACCATTGCCGACATATTAGTTGATTATATTATCAGCAGATGGCGTTGTATCATTTTTTTAACAAAAACTTTAATTTTAAACAATTTGTCTATTTTTCATCAATATTGGGTAACATAAGCTTTAAAACGATGTTTGAATCATTAATTTTGATGAATAATTATGGCAGTTATGGCGTTGCGACAAAAAAACACCTTTGAGAAGTAATATATACGGATGTGTGGAGTCGATATACCTCGAGCGAGTAATCGACATGGAAAAATCGAAACTTTTAAGTCAAATTAATGGGTAAATAGTGAAATTTGAGATTGAGATTGTATTTGTCGTCAGAAGCCGGTGATTCAACGTTTAAAATGACACCTCATTTATCACTGTAGGTGCAGTATTAACGGAGCATATACGGAATGACAGAAAAAGACCTTTCTGTAATAATATATATGATTATTGTTATGGCTTGGATACACGGTGCAGAATTCTCAGTTTTAGCGTAAATTGGTGTTTTTTTATTCGGAATGATACCTTGATATTTAATGGGAACCATTTTAATAACATTAAAGGTATTTTTTCGCGTTTAGGAAAAACTCTGTTCGTATTCTATCTCATTATTTCGAAATATATGTCAAATTCCGTGAGGCTACGTGTTAAAATAGCGTTAAATTGCCAAGAAACCCAATCGGTGACATGTTTTGCTTATTTATATGCGTACTAGCTGTGCCGGGCATGTGTTCCTATGACTGTTTTTCTTTCTAAGTTGGCAAACATGTACAAAGCAAACAGAAACGAAATTGAGACCGAGTCTAATTAATTCCTCGTACCTACAAAGGAATTTGTAACGCAAAAATGATGATGGCATAGGTTTCCGTTCCATGCCCATGCTGCGGTTTCCAAGTGAATAAAACATTCTATTGTTGAAGCACATCAAAAATTTAAGATTTTCGAGCTTAAAAATCCAATTTTAGGAAAAAGCGAGGCGTTTACGATAATCGAATGCAAGAATTAAAAATAACAAACAAATAGACCACTGCTCCGAATCCTATTGTACGTACTCATGAATTACGCACATTTTAACACCAATTATGTCTCACTGATACGATTCTTATGCGCGCGACATTATGCCTAGCTGATACGTTTCTGATGCACGTGATTGAGCAACTCGTACACGATTTGCCTCGTTGCTTGCTTGTCGTTCCTCACTTGTTTGAGAAGCTCGCGCGCCAGCACTTATTTGTTGAAACGACTTGCTCTCCACCTATTGTACAATGGATTTAATAATTCAGAAACTTTTGCGGAAGCGCGTACAAAAACTTAACCAAGTTTCATCGTAATCTGATGAATGATATTGGAACGCGCAGATGATGAACAAAAAAACATTCATTTTTTATATTAGATTCATAATGTGTACGCTTATGTAAAGTTTCGCGCAAATCTGTTCTATATGAAAGTCGCTCCGACCACCTTAAGTCTAGCTCATCTTTATTCCATTCCTCATCTCCACTCGTGGTTTTTCCTCGTCGCATCGCCCCGGAGGTCATTTGCCCTCCACCCCACGAAGCACTCCTCTCAACATTCCCGACTTCGTTGGCTGCAACCGGGAACGGACCCGAGGGCTCGTGCGTCGTTTGTAATCGGGCGCCGGCGGCTCGTGTCCCAGACGCTCACTCTACTCGCCTCCTCCCACCTCTGGAAGCTGTCGCTTATCACAGGGAGACACTTTTTCATCGATGGGATTCTTCATCTGAGCTCAACTGTACACTTAGATCGTCTACCAATCCACGGAGGGCGCACCCTATGCTCAACACCCTTATGCTCCTGCGTTAATATATATCGCTTGCCATTGTATAGATATAATTTCATTGTATAGATAATATTTTTGTATTATTCCATTTTTCATCTCCTCTCTTATCTGCACGTGCGCTACACGTACGCTCTTTTAGGCGCTTTTCTGAGGATGGCGCCAAAGTCTTCTTGTGGCAGTTATGACAACTATAAATAGTTGACGCATGCATTCCGCGGTCACATAATGAATAACTTTTGAAAAACACGTCTTTGAAGAATGCCTGCAAAGTGTTCGTATGATAGTTTAGTGTGTAATTCGTCTGTCACATGTGGAAAAAATAGATTTTCCTGCCGTTTCCCTGCTTGCATTGACTCAATACCGTTATTGTTGAATTACTGTCCCACGTATAACTTTATATGCGGCATATCTTTTCCAGTCCATATTTTCACTTGCCAATTCACTGTATCAACCTCAGTCCTAAGTCTTCGTTGACAGTAGACGGTCTCCCTTTTCGCCGTTCGCTCATTCGATTTTTCTCCGATTCCTCCCCGCCCACTCTGCCACCCACCCAATATCCCCGCCGCCGTCCTCCGCCCCCTTTTCCCCCCCTCGTCCCTTCTCCCCCCCTCGTCCCATCTCCCAGACTTCCCCGAGGTATTTAACCGCTCTGGCAAAGGTTTATTTTTTTTGTCTTCTCCCTCTTCGTCTCATTCTTTCCTCGGGAGGGCGCTTGCCCTGTCGTCTTCTCCTCCCAGTCTCTTTCCCACCCCTTAAGGGGGCTGGATACCTCGGCCTAAAAAATCCCTTTCAGTTCTGGCTTCTACCGCAGCCTAGGAGAAGAGATCTCCACCTTCCCAAAGCTCTCGACAACAGGGATGCCGATTGCACTGGGAAAAATGCGTTGCTTGGTTTCAGGGGAATGCTCTCTGTGACATTATAATATGCAATTGGTTATACTCTTATGGTGGAAGAGATGAAAGATTCCTGGTGAAAGGAACTGCAAAGATTTTCCGGGCACAATGTCACACGAGTGATGGCGATCACCTGATACACGGCTCTATTACGTATCTTCCGCGGTCGACATATTCTTGTAGAAATCAACAAGCGAAACGTTATCACACTCCTGCTAAGTATTAACCCTTATTCAAGAGTGAACCAAATAAAAATGACTTTGTTAACTCAACTAGAGGTTTATTAGCACGATCCGGATTTCGACACCTCGTGTCATCTTCAGGTTCATGCGGAACAAAGGTTAACAAAGCCAATTTTACTTGGGCCATAATGGATAACTTCCACGAAGTAAGGCCTACAGCCATTTCCCTTATTCCAGAGGACTGTGAAAAATGATTTGCAATAAGTTGCTAAGCAAATTCGTAACATGAAAGCCCGCAGACGTCTGCGAGAGCGTTTTCGACCGTGATTTACTCCCCGGTAAGCTTCATTTTCCTCTGCTCCATGGCATGTGAGGGCGAAATACTTGTGCCGTCAAGAGCAGAGAACATATGCGAAGTCTCTCACCAGTCGATACCCGCTACTGTGACAGTGAATCGCTTCAGATCTGAATTGATGTGAAGTGATGGCACGATAGGCCAATGCTAGTACCGAGTTTCTCTCCTCCTTCCACCTGCCCGCCCGTAACTCTTGCATTACCAGCGATCCTACCTGTTCTCATTCACGTGAATGACCCGAGTGGTTCAGGCGACCAATGGGCTGGAATCTAGCGCGCCTCATCCACTGACCTATCTCATCACTCGTCGTTCCCCCGAAGCCGCGCCGCGCGCCCGTGGCTACTCTGTGTCGCGAGACGAGGTAAATAACGCTCGTGAAATATTTTGCTTCTCAGAAAATAAACAGTTCCGTCGACCTGAACTCCCGATTCGCCCGGGGAGCTAACACGTGATAGTTGGAGCGAGATTCTTCCCCAGTCATAAGGGAAAACATGGTCGTGTTTCTTTTTTTTTTAACTTTAGCGGCAGAAGCATGATGTAAATATTACAATTTCTATTCCGCAAAAATATTGTTGCATGCGGACGAAATTTTCAGTATCTGGCTAAATATGCATATATCAGTCTTGAATTTGCTCATTTTTTTCTCGGCGCACGGTGAAAATGCCTTCACGATGGAAGATGTTTTTGCGAATCTGTGAATATTATTTCGGTAAGTCATTAATTTATTTGTGAAAATAGTGTATAAAATGTGCAAAGTACACAATTTTAAATTTATGCCGAAATTCATGCATTAGAAAGCCCTCGTTTTTCAGAATGAACTCCCTCGGTACACACGCATATTATTTCCTGTAGGAGAAGACTGTTATTTTCACAAAATATCTCGATACGTGGGTGGCTGGTATTTTTGGAATCACGAGAGCTTTTTCTTAAAATAATTTAAATTCGTTGAGTCCTATTTGTATCCCACTCTTATTGCCATTATTAATTATATCAGGGAAGTAAACTTCAGGCTTGCTGAAGTGCGCGTAGTTATGTAGGCTGGCGTGGAATCGAAGGGTTAGTTACCGATTCAGGTGAGGAAATTTGAACTCCACGGCCTCTTCGTTTCAGAGGCAAAACAAAGAGTTGTTTCATGACAGTATCTCGGTATGGCGGTTCAATTGGTGATAGTACTTTCGGAGGTAGTTATGTTGGGAGTAGCTCATCCTTTTGGGTGTCGTTCATTGGTGGTAGTTCATTAACACGCCGGGTAGCTTAATTTTCCTAGATTTTAAACATGACTTCGAGTCATCTTAGTTTAATGAATACCGATTCAGGTCTTTGCCCAGTCTGCTTCCCATCCTCTCTTTCTCGCTTGCATTTGTTCAATATTAGATTACCTTCGCGTCTTTCTCGAGCTAGCATATTACTCCGCATGCCCACTTACATTATCACTTCATTATGTTGTGAAAATGTGTATTTGTGAAAATGGTGCATAAAATGTGCAAAGTACACAATTTTAAATTTATGCCGAAATTCATGCATTAGAAAGCCCTCGTTTTTTTATTAATTTTTTTTTATTTTAATTTTTTTTTATTTTTTATTTAAATTCACTTTTTAAGAATGGCGTGGAATCGAAGGGTTAGTTACCGATTCAGGTGAGGAAAGTTTAACTCCACGGCCTCTTCGGTTCAGAGGCAAAACAAAGAGTTGTTTCATGACAGTATCTCGGTATGGCGGTGCAATTGGTGATAGTACTTTCGGAGGTAGTTATGTTGGGAGTAGTTCATCCTTTTGGGTGTCGTGTCGGTCTCCCATCACGTACAACCTCATTTTCCTAAAAGCTCTTCTTCCATCTCCCATTACATACGCTCCCCACTCTTTTCTCCCTCTTCCACTCCCAATCACCTTAATCCTTGTCATATTTCTTGTATTGTATATCTCAAAACATAATAATAAGCAAGTCTGACTGACTGACCGTGTGCCAGTGTATTCCGGAATGTCCGATTACAGCTTGTCATATCTAGAAATATAGGTCTGTGGATTCACGGATACATACGCTCCCCACTCTTTTCTCCCTCTTCCATCTCCCACTTCCGGAGCGAACGTAAAGTGTAGTATACACTTTACGTTCGCTCTTCTTCCATCTCCCCTCCCCCAGCAAATTCACTTCCTCATGTTATCGATCCAGTTTCTCTTTCGCCTAAAAACCTTGCTTCAACTCGCTTTTCCGCGAATAAGGAGCATATATAGACGATAGAGAACAGCAATCGGCATCTTCATTCCACTTTGGTTAAGTTTTTTGCTGCTAATACGTGAAATTCTCCGTTTATATCTGTTACAAGTTAAGGACACTTAAAATGGGCAGTAGACAACTATCTTGAAGTGATAGTTCTTCGCGAAATGAGGTGCATATTTCCCACAAACGTCGTCGTCGCGAAAGGAAAGGACACGCTTTCTATTCGTGTACTGCATCTCACTTTCGCCTTGCGCTTAAATTTCCCGCCCGTTCCTCTAATCTCGCATTCGTCCCCCCCCCTCAATCACGTACAGTCTCATTTTCCTAAAATCTTTGTCATCCGCGGACTTTTCTCGGCATATCTATAAAAATGTAGACATTTTTTAAATGTTTGTTTTATAGAAATAAATAGCCAAGACGCCTAATCGGTAACATTCATTTTTTCCTTTTTTATCTCTGCAAATTATTAGTTAGAACACGTATGCAATATAAGTTATAGTTTCATGCTTAACTTAGTGGAAACGCGGCACATTAAATGATTTGTCGCATCGTGTAGTATACACATTATTTTTAAGGTAAAAGATAATGTTTCATGGGAGAATTTAAAAACACTTAGTAATATTCCACAAAGATTTATTTTCCCAACCGGTTTCAACGCTGACGCGTCATTATCAAGGGTACAATTCTAGAATAATACCCTTTGAATAAATAGAATTGTACCCTTGATAATGACGCGTCAGCGTTGAAACCGGTTGGGAAAATAAATCTTTGTGGAATATTACTAAGTGTTTTTAAATTCTCCCACGTTATGTTATTCCACCAAGTAGAGCCGTCAACAGTTGAAATATTGATAATGTTTCATTTTATTTTTTAGGTAAAAATTAAAGTGTTGAATGTACAAAGCGAGAAATTATGTCACGCATGCAATGTTTTACTCATATCTGAACATACATGAAAATCGTTCCAATCACCTTAATCCTTGTCATATTTCTTGTATTGTATGTCTCAATACATAATAATAAACGAGTCTGACTGACTGACCGTGTGCCAGTGTATTCCGGAATGTCCGATTACAGCTTCTCATATCTAGAAATATAGGTCGACGGAGTCACGGAGACACTCTTTTCTCCCACTTCCATCTCCCACTTCCATGCTCTCGTGAGTGAGCAGTAGTACTAGGGTCGAAGCGGGAATGGTGTTGAAACAGGGTTCAGGGTTTATCTCCCCACCCCCGCCCCGCCTCCTTGGTACATCTCCCTCCCACTGTGGCATTAAAATTCCCGGAAGCTCTTTTCGTCGCCGAGTAAACAGTCGAATCCCCAAACTTCCCTCTCCCTCGAGTGGAAAAGGAAGATTAGCGTATTTTGTTATTCGCGGCCTAACATCTCTCTCTTTCCCGTGTTCTTCACCTTTCCCTGAGCTGCAGTGCGAAAGGATTGGCGAATGAGACACGCCCCCCCCTCCACCCATCAGCTGGGGAAGTTCCCACGGCTCGCCCCCGCCGGCCCTGGCCGCGGGACGAAGGCATTTTCAGCGGGCGCCGAGATTTTCGTCTTTGCTTGGCGGGTGGTTTAACGCTGTTGGCCTCTCCTCGCTGGAACCAGCACGTTTGCCCCATTTCAACGAGGGTTGATGTGTCGTTTTTAAGGTAATCCGAGCGAGATAATTCCCCTAGTCATAATAGAGATCATATTCGAATTATACGTTTTATTTTCACCAGCTGTAGGGCACATAAATTAAATATTGCATTATTAATGGTGCTATAATATAGTTTTATATGACAGAAATTATAAGTAATTAAATGAAAATATCCAAATAAGTCTTAAACTTGACTCGTTTTTCTCGCACGTTTGAAACTCCTTCAAAACGGAAGGTTTCTTTGTGATACTCAAGAACCTACTGCGGTGACAATATGATTTATTTTCAAAGATGGTGGAGAAAACATACAAACTACACGCTGTTAGATTTTTACGACATCTAAGTGTTAGAAATTCCTTATTTTGTAAATAATGTCTCTCTGGAGTGCATACACGTACCATTTCCCATGTAAAAGGGATGGTATTTTTTTGGCAAATATCTCCGAAAGTAATGTGGTAAGGTGTTGAATTTTTGGTGTCAGTGGAGGGGTGAGATATTTAATCTTTAAAATGAGACAAAATTCATTGATTTCTTAGTAAAATGATATTTCGCTCAAACTACTTTAATGAGGGTTTGGGCCATAGTTCTCAGCCTCATCGTCATGGAATATCCTGATTCGGTAGTCGTTTTCACGGTTTTGAAAACTCTGAAATGGCTTTGCTCGTGTCGCCAGAATTACTCAAGGCGTTATTTTCTTTATCCTTAAGGTAGTTTGTATGAGATAACGTTTCACTAGAATCAATAAAAAATTAATCTCATTTTAAAAAACTCTCACCTTTCCGATGTTGCTAAAATGTCTGTCATTCGCCGCATTTCTTTTCGCGATATTTTCCCACAAATATCAGTCATTTCACATGGGACGGGAATGCGTGCAATCCAAGAGACCTCATTTATAAATAAATGAGGAATTTCTAATGCTTATATCTCGTCAGAAATTTCCAATGGGTTCCTTGTACGTTTTCTCTTCTATTTTTAAAAACAAATCTTTTATCAATCGCAGAAATGTTTACAGAATCGCAAAAACATACTCTTGATGAGGACTTCTGAGATCTTATACCCCTTACGCCGTCAATAAATAAGTCAAGTTAAAGACTTAGGCATGCGTTTGCACTAATTTACTGGGAATATCAGTCGTGTTAAACAGATTCTTGTGCCTTTAAAATTTAAAATACTTCATGCTTCCTTCAGCGGTTGAAAGGAAGAAATAAAAACGAATATGGTCTCTATTTTGACTAGGGAATAATCTCGCTCAAAGTACCTTAATTTTGTGCCAGAACGTGAAGTTTTTTTTTCACTTTTAGCCAAAGCTGCACGGAGTCATGGATTTGCATCAGTTTCATTAAGGAGGGGTTACGTGGGGTGGAATGGGCCGGTATTTTTCGGCGTTCTCCGAGTCGGGGATGTGGAGGGCCTTGGGTGTGAACGCCATTCCCCGCCCCACACCGCGTCCCTCCTGCCATAATGAAGACCGTAATCAATCAGAGGAAGCCCCTCCCACACCCCAACCACCTCCTCCTCTTCCCCCTCGCCCCATTCCCCGCTCTCTTTCGTCCCGTGTTTGGCGGGAGCGGGGCGAAGTGGGCAGGGAAACCGGGGCGCTAAGATTCGTCGGCGGGAGAGGCTGGGGAGAGGTTGGATGGGGCGGGGGAGTGATAGAGGTTGGGGGAGGGGACGGAACACTGACGGGAGAAGATAGGGGAGGAAGCTTTGTGTCTTCTTCTCCACCGGGCGGAGGAAAGGCGGCGTCTGCCATTGTCGTGGTGGGAGACTGAGCGTGTGTTTATACGTTAAAAGGTATTTTGCGCGAGGTATTATTTGTCGTAGAATTCAAAGAATTTGCTCTGTTTTTAAAGAAAAATATCTCGCCATTCCGAAGGTACATCAACATCAACCACGCATCGCAACAAAAATATCAACCCTTTATTGCACTCCTGATAATCATCAGCAAACGCCAGCCATTTTAATTTAGAAATGACACAGGTATACACTTCAGAGAGAGTTTATTTTTAGAAATTCTTACGAAAAAAAATGTCAATTTCTTACCGCTCTCCTTTTTCTGATAATATCAGCAAAAGCCAGCCTTTTATGCAGGAATAGGTAGTGGTATGCACTTTATAGAGAATTTATTTTTAAAAAATGAAGATTTTATAACGCCTAGATCTTGTGAGAAATTTATTAATGCGTAGAAATAATACACAACTCGCTCCTCTAGGAGATGCCGATGAGCACGCGGGAGTATATTGTTTATTTTATTTTACATTTTTATAGTTTTTCACTTCAAGTCACTCCCAATTTTTTGCCTTCCTCCTTTGTTGTTTACCGAAGGCATGTTATAAATAATGTTTAGTCTTTTTCAGTAAAAGTATTTTCGGCTGCCCAACTCACTCCTCGTCTTCATTGAGGAGCTTTTCAATTTAACCGCGGAGGAGAAGAGTCGCTGGCTCTCACGAAAATACTTGCTCATGATCTCTCTTCGGTTACCGGGGAAACAGCTCTTCCACCTCATTTGTCACTCTTTTTACAATTTAGCAGCGATTCAGTCTATTCTCTTTGTTAGGTTTCTCAAACTAGTCTGAATTGAACTCTTCATGACACGAAAATGTTTTGAAACCTTCACTTTCGCCAAAAACAAGCAAAAATCGAGCCTGGCACTCGAGCGAGTTAAATTTAGCTTATTGGGCGATACCGAGGGGTATGCAACTCTGAGAAATGGTGTACGCCTGTTGAGAAATGCTCGCGAGATGGACAGAAATTGACAGAAATGGATAGAAATGGACAGAAATGGATAGAAATGGACAAAATGGATAGAAATTGACAGAAATGGACATAAATGAATAGAAATGGATAGAAATGCGGTGTACACTTGCTTCTGATGTTGCGTACCCCTCGGGAGATACCTTGTGGAAGTAGAGTACAGATGCCATGTTTTCACTGTAAAAGTTTTTGTTCACTTTCCACAGAAATTTTTATTTCACCGACCAAGGTTTCAACAAAACTGTATCTTGAAAATAACATAGTTTTGTCGAAACCTTGGTCGGTGAAATAAAATTTCTGTGGAAAGTGAACAAGAACTCGAGCGAGTGCCAATTACGCGTGTACACTGGCGCCGGACATCCCTCCTTGTCGGCGGGTTGCGCCTGTGATGGGGGCGCGCGAGAGAAGTCATTTCGTACGCCTTGTTCCTCGTTCGCTCTTCCGTCCCCCTCCCTCCTTCCTCCACCCTCTCACAGTCCATTCTCACCTTTTTCCCACCCCCCACTGCTCCGCTTCTCCGGCACCTCTTCGTCGTCTTCCGCCAACCCCTCACGAGAAATAGCCCTCCGCCCGCGATGTATGCCACGTCATCCTGACCACCTCAGGTAGCTTGAGCGAGATTTTTGTCCCTAGTCTGAGCGCAAACACTATCCCAATATTTTATTTTAATTTTTACTTCAGCAGCTGAAGAAGCTTGAAGTAAATGTTTTAGTGTTAATGGAAGGATGGTGAAGATGCGGTGGACGGAAAGGAAGACTAACGAGCAAGTGCTTGAGATGGTGGGCGAGGAAAGGAAACTTGGAACCCGAGTTAGGCAGAGTCGATGGATAGAGGAAGTAATGAACGGGATTGGTTGCTCAAGAGTGTGATAGAGGGAAGGATGTTGGGCAAGCGGGGAAGGGGAAGAAAGAGAATAGGTTTCATGGACGGGATGAAGAGGGATAGATCGAATGCTTAGGCGAGAGAGGAAATACTAGATACAGATAGGACCCTGAAAGTGTAGAAATACGGGAGGAGATTTTCATACTGTCAACAAAGCCTACCTTTTACCGGTGGAATATTTAAAAAATATTGTGTTACTTTAGTGTAATTCCCTATAATTAACTTAACATTCATGCATGTGAGTATTTAATGTGACTAAATTTTTCGTGACGTACAACATTTGTAATGCGTTGTTTTACGAAATTCCAATATGTGAATATTACGAAGATTTTTTCCTGTGATTCTGGAAAAACTGCGGTGCGGAGAGATGTAATGATTATTTTCTTCAAATAGTTTAGAAAACATGTAAGGAACCCAGTGTAAGATTTCTAGCGACATTTTAGTTCTAGAAATTCCTCGTTAAAACATCTGGGAATGTAGTGCGATTAGAGTCAGATTATTCGGTGTCTTGGGAAAGTTTTGATTTTTTTTCCTTAACATGTGAACAAATTCTTTGAATTGTCGGAGAAATAATAATTAGCTCAAACTACCTTAGGAAAAATCATGACAATGCCTTGATGAGTGGTGGTTGGAGATATCTTCATTCACATGCAGTATAAACTTTGCATTAGTGTACCCTTTTTATTATTAGCACGTATAGATTTGTTTAAAAATTGCATGTTACCGATTTGGTTTCTTGTAATTTGGACACTATATTATCGCAGAGCTTTAAGGTAATTGACATATATAATTCGAGGTAATTACACTTTATGTATGAATTTTTCAATAAACGTGAAATAATACCTTTAACATCATTATGATGGTTAATTTCAAATATCAAGGTTATGTACCGAAAAAATGCGTATCGTATGATTTTCGCTTAAATTTCAAAAATCCGCCCCGAATATACATGGTTATTTCCTCCGAGCGTACAGATCCACTTCCATGAAGTGTGGTCCATGCATTTTTTCCACTCTCTTGAATGGTTATTAAAATGTGCCCTCCATGATACACGATTACCGCTATAGCCACCTTAAGTGTACATTTAAGTACACCGTTCTTTTGAGCACACCGTGTAGACGTGCTGCCTCCACTCAAGTGGCAGGTCTTCAAAAATGGACTCGGAGACCCTTATTTAAGTGGACCTGGTTAGCGTTCCGTCGAGGAGTATCGGTAATTATCCGCATCATACTTGTGTTTACATCATTTATACGAGTATTTGCGTAATATTGCTCGTGTCATTCTTCTTTTTGATTTTTTTGTCGATTTATACATGCTATTCTTGAAATACCTACTTAAACACACACACTCGCGCGGCACAAAGTTCTTTCCATGAACACTAGTTAACGCCGAGATAGATTTAATATTTGTGTGTACACGAATGCCTGTATTTAAGTGAACCCTTCACCTTAAGTGCACCTGCAGTCCAGACGGGGCAATTCATTCACTCGAATCTATTGATTCCGCGTGTGTCACTCGAGTGGCATAAAAGGCTGGAGTGGCCAATGTTGTCGGCACGGCGGGTTAACGTGGCATTTGCGCCTTAAAGAGTAGGTACGTGTTTTTCTGACGCATTACAGCAATTGACTATCGCGCACGAAATGTCATCCGCGTGGCCTCCCCGTGCCTTCGGCGTGTTTACGCATTCGTTCGTCCTTCGAAGCGTGCGAGTGCCGCCGTTGCATTTTACCCACCCCTCTCTCCTTCCCTCTCCGCCCGTTTCTCACCCTCCCGCGTGCACGCTCCTACACCCCTTGCATATGCCGAGCGTAATTGTTTATTCCCAATGCCGGTCTTACGTTCGCGCTTCACGAGGCCGGTGTGCCGCCCCCCCCATTCCCCCCCCCCCCCCCCACGAATATAATTACGTTTCTCGGCGACGGCACAATTAGGATTAAAAAGTCTCGAGGTGGTTGCAGAGATCTTTGTTTATGCCCAGATTTGCGTGAAACTGTGCAGACTTTTACTCATAAGTAATGTGTATGGACTCAACTGAAAGAATGAACGTTACCGATTTGGTTTCTTGGGAATCGACTACTATTTTAAATCGTAGCCTTGTGGAAATTTGTAATTTTTCGAAATTATTCTATGAAATATGCTCAGATTTCCCTTTGAACACGATATAATATATTTTTCATATTATTATAACGATAGCTAATATATATAAATTATCATGCCGAGTCAAAAAACACGCAATTGCGTTGTCGCATGATTTTCGCTTCGATTTCGAATTCCTCTACGTGAACACAAGTCATTAAAATTCTTTAATTAAGGTGAAATTTTTAATATGTAACTCTTCGGTCATTTACATTCTTGTATTGCATTTGCTGTTATCCTAAGATTGGTTGACTGCAGCCCACCACCCTTCCCTATCTAATGCTAATTTTCTGGCTTCATGGTAGTTCTTCCTATGTACCTTCCTCTTTAATGGTAACCATGTGGTACAAATAAGATTCACTATCACTTTTTTAGTACTTAGTCACCTGCCTACCAAATTTATTCTCAAAAGTTAATTTCCATTAGAATTTATAGGGTGGTGCCTAACTTCACTTATATATGTATTACTATATATCTATAAAACGTGAAGTGCTTTTGACTTACATGAATAGTTTTTGAAATGCACTCAATGACTCACGATTACCGCTCCGGCCACCTTAAATGCGAAATTTAGGCGACGCCTTCGCCATTACTCGGCGATGCCGCGAGTCCCCTCCGGGACCCATCACACAAGTCTTATTTTGTGCGAGTGATGCTTTTTGCGTAACGTTTGCAAGCGTCCCGCGTGACGCTTGCTAGATTTCCTGAACGTGCACGGATAAAGTTGAGAGAAATTACGGGGAAATTCGTTAGTCACGCGTTGAAAATGGGTATGACTGCCTTTGTGCATGTTGAAAATTCTAATGTTAACGTGATTGGGCGCTATGTGTGAAAAGTAATTTTTTGGGTAAAATACAGGGCGCTCTCGCAAATGAGCTAAAACTTCAGTTTGGTTTTATTAACTGCTGTTGTCAACGTGGCGTGAACTTGGAAATTAGTTTTTAATGGATTAGATAATTTCCTTGAGTATTTAATTATTTGTGAGCTAATAATTTCTTAACAGTTTCCTGATTTAAAATAAGAGACTTTAAGACTTCTCGTCACAGCTATGATTGTAAGGATGTGATGTATTCAAGCGTCAACGTTTGGCACAAAGTTAAATGATGCAGTCAACCATGTCGAAGGGAATTTCTGATTGGCCATAAAGGAAATAAAATGTGTTGAAAATCGATTCGGGTGCGCTATGTATTGTTCTGATAATTTAGTTCATCCGTCCGTCGCAGAAATATAATGCAGTACCGTAAAAGTTGGGTTACTGTACTCTTCGAGAGAATCCTTGTACCGTGCCAAAAAAATAACTTCTTCTGTTGGACGAGTAATGAAGCGTTAGAGTAAAGTTATCAACTATTGCAACAGATGTTGCAGTAGAGTACATTTGACAAAAGCAATAGTTTATGTCGACTGCCGAAGCATTCTTGTTGGCCGTCGTAATTATGTACCTGTGAAACTTATCGAAAATAATTGCTCCGTACTTTCATTACCACAGTTAAACTATCAAGTGGTGATTATGAAAGTTTATATTTATGTTATCCATGGTAACCATTCATTCATTGGTCGTTAAATCCTAAGACTGGTTGACTGCAGCCCTCCACCCTTCCCTATCTATTTCTAATTCTCGGACTTCATGACAGTTCCCCCATGTACTTTCCTCTTCACTGGTAACCATGCAGTACAAAGAAGATTCACCATGTGCAAGAAAACTTAAAATCGAGAACATTTAAGAACCCGCAATGATCGTTCAAAGAACTCTTGCGAAAAGACGTTTCTGATATAAATGAAGGAAAAAGTAATGCCAGTTAACCAACACCTTACGTTACTTGAACGGAGCGAGTTTTATGACTCTGCATTGGAGAGGGAGCGTTGATATTTCCTTTCTCTTGGCGTAAAACTTGCTCGAGGCTGAGCGCTAAGGAGTGGGGAGGGCGAGCAATTGTCACGCCTCCGGATTTATGTTTCGCACCTTGAAAGTCTTCCCCGGGCTCATGGGGTGGCGGGAGTGAGCGTCCGGGAGTGAAGTCGAGGGCCACGCGTGCTACACGCCATCATCGCTGCACGCTCGTGTTGCCCTTTGTTTGCATTGGCTTCTTTGCAGGAATCCACTCTTGGGGTCGTAATTGGGTTGATATCCGTCGGTGGTAATGAACGTCACCGAAGAAAAACTTCACCAGTCGTCACAGTTCGCTATTCGGAGGCCAGGCGGTGAATTTTCACCGCTCGGTGATGCGATAGGAAAAAAAGAGAACAACTACAAACAGCGAGTGAAATTGTGCTTCCCAGAAGAAAATGTCTTGCGTTGGGGTTGCCATTCCTTGGATATGGCAGTGATCGGCGGATACAAGGAAATATTAACCCTTTGAGCGGCAAGGCGTGATATCACGTCTTGGGTGCCTTTACATTAGTGCTGATGACGTGATATCACGTCATGGGTATCGTGAGTGTTCCAGCTTTCACTAGGGGGCCTAGCGAAAGTTCCCTAGACAAAGCTGGAACACTCATGGTACCCATGACGTGATATCACGCCATCAGCACAGGCGTGAAGACATCCATGACGTGATATCATGTCATGTCGCACTCAAAGTGTTAACAAATTGACGAAAGGATATTACACTTAACATAACAAGAGTGTCCTTACATCCTTACTTTGTGTTTCTGTATCACCTTTACATTCAAATAAACAGTTTATTACAATCTCAACAATTTAGATAAGAAAATCATTCAGCATCTTCTTGTTAGATAAATCAACCCCTCAATTTCTTTTTAAAAAATACTTGACTTTTAAAAAAGTATAGTTCTTTTGGTATCTGAGTGTATGTTTTCGGTGCTAGAAAACTGTAAAAATGTATGCACACATCAACGTTTGGCTTAGGAATTGAGTTGTATTGGTTTCTTCCCTACTTTGTTGATAGAAGACATGCTTAATTTGTGTCTCTCCGCGATAGTGAAAAACATCATAAATTTACACTCGTATAAATGCCTGTTTAGAAGAATGTAAGTTTGAATAAATGAATGAATAGATGTTGGTACGACCTCCTCTAATTCCCAGTCGCCCCGGGTAGCCAATGGCGTGGTACTACATGAAACAGAATACGATTTGCTGTGAACAAAGCACTCCATCCGAACTCATGGGGCACCGTCTTCAATTTCAATTTCTTCATTTTCTTCCTTCACGTAATTTTAGGGGTTTGTGAGCGGAAAACCTGGGAAATAATGTAGCTAGCACCAAAAATTACGGTAAACTATGCTCTCATACCATTAATTATGAGCTTGGTGGCTACTAATTGATTTTTTATTCATCCGCGATTGGAAAGAAAGCACTGTTAGACATTTTTCCAGTAAGATTTTAACCTTAAAATACCTGAGTCCGTATGTAATCCATCACCTTTGGGTGTATGTGAGCTCACATTCGGTAAAGTCATGCAAATAATTGGGCTAGGTGTTAGAACTGAAGCATTGTCCACTTAGAGTCAACGTGTATTCCAATATACACCTAAACCGTACTAATCCAGGGATTTCGTCGATGGCTTATTTATTTGTCTTCATTCTACTACATTCCGGGAATTATAGTGATCTAAATCACTCTTTGACTAATGGAAAGGTCTTAACTGATCGAGAAAATCCTTTCTGGACAGCTCCAGTTATAATTTCGAATGCAAACATAGCTGATATACATGCAATTGTAATCGTCTGCTTTACGCAAAACTCGCCATCTTAGCTATCAAAGCCAAAGCCAAATATAGCCAAAGTCTTAGCTATCGTCCGATGACATTATTGACACTTCGACGCAATACTAGGAGGTGGTGATATCGGTGATGGAATAAGACTGATCGGTGATCTAAATCACTCTTTGACTAATGGAAAGGTCTTAACTGATCGAGAAAATCCTTTCTGGACAGCTCCAGTTATAATTTCGAATGCAAACATAGCTGATATACATGCAATTGTAATCGTCTGCTTTACGCAAAACTCGCCATCTTAGCTATCAAAGCCAAAGCCAAATATAGCCAAAGTCTTAGCTATCGTCCGATGACATTATTGACACTTCGACGCAATACTAGGAGGTGGTGATATCGGTGATGGAATAAGACCGTCCAGCCGATCGGTGATGTCGTGGTACCCCATTTTGGGTGAATAGCGTCGCCTCGTCGGCTTACAGAATCGGTAAGGCGGTGACGGGAGATGTGATCTCCCCGGCGGACACTCGTCAACGGTGATACCGAGCTAGAGAATACGACCCCTAGAAGTGGCCGTCGCTCAATCCCGAAGGCCTTCGCTTTGTCGCGAATCGCGCATAGCTCGCCGTAGGAATTGGATTTACTCCGCGACAGTCCTTGGTATTCCACCCGTGCGTTCTTTCTCCCGCTCTCGAAGCGGAAACGAACTTCCCCGCCCCTGCCCCCCCCCCCATGGGAAACGGAGGTGTGAACCCCGTGCATTCGATCCGATGCGATTCCTTCTCTCGATATGTCGGATCGCCCGGAGCCGAAGAGGAATTCCCCGCGGCTCCGCTGAAATACAGCGAAAATGCTAATGTGGGCGACTTCCGGGAAGCCTTTGTGTGTGAGTGTTGGAAAGGATGCATTTTGGCATTATCTGCCCTGGGTGTCTGAGGGGAACCTTCTTATCGGAGTGGAGAACGTGTAAACCCTTAAGGTGGCTGGGGTGGGAGTCGTGAGTCGTTGAGTGCTCATTTAAATAGCTTTTCAAGCTAGTCGAAAAAACTTCTTGGACCACATTACGCTGAAGTACGTATGTTTTTATAGCGAAAATCACCTTGCATGTAGCCTTGTGATTGATTTCGGGTCATGCTTCAAATTATCGCCTCAATAAAAGCATGGCTATGACTTAACTGCGCAGAATTAGAAATTTAAACTGAAACAAATTGTACGCACGTGTGTTTAACTCGACATGATATCTTGATATTGGTTTGTGCCCAGTATTATGATATGAGATGCATTATTTCGCGTTTAGGAGAAAATCAGTGCATATCTAATCGATATATATCAAAATATAGTGCGAATATATCGCGAAATATGGTAGTATATAAAGTGCCATGCAACGGCTACGAATTTTGTTAGTATGAAGGGAGAAACGTATTTGGATTAAACGATTCTAAGACTATTTAATTCTTAGAAACAAAACATCTTTTGGTTTGTCCGGAATGGCATTTATCGAATTTTCGATCATAAATTTTTAAACTACATAGAAGTCGCGAAAGTAAGCTGGCAATAAACAAGTCATAATGGAGATCACATTCGAACTTTAAGCTATAATTTTAGCAGCTATAAAAGGCATTAAGTAAATATTGCGGTACTAATGTTACGAAGATAGGTATACTTTTATGTGACTGAAATTATCAGTAGTTAAATATAAATATAGATGTAAGTCCTTGACTTGACTCATTTCTTTCACGCGGTGTGTTTTAAACTCCTTCATAACGGAAGGGTTTTTTGTGGGTCTGAAAATATTTCTGCAGCGAGTATAGGACTTATTTTAAAAATATGGCTGAGGAAACATACCAAGTTCACACTATTTATTTTGATGCTATATGTTAGAATATCATTAAATTGCCAACAAACCCAATCGGTAAAAAGCCATTTTTTTCGCTCAATGTACGGGTATTATTAATAAGTACACTTATGCAAAATTTTATGCAAATCTGTGCGTAACCAATAATGGATCCAAGCTTCTTCAGCCTACTTTACTCGGGTCAAGTAGACTGTCAGATGGGACAGTACAGTAAAGTGGAATACTGCACTTGTATCGTTTAAGCAGTTCCGGTCAAGTACCTATTTGCGTTGTGCAGCGAGGCTGGTAGTTGTTCACGGTAGACAAGTGGCTCGACTTGACTGCTACCCGCATCACCAATTTTATCACTCGATCGCCTACTTGAGCGGCCATTTTGCCAATGTGAAAAGATCCGAGAAGCAGGCGGGCCCGGTAGGGAGGCCTCTATTGTAGTCTTGTCAGGTATCGGCATACTTTATGTATTTGCACCCTTTTACGGTGCAGTTTGCGAATGATGGTGTGATCAGAAGGGGATACTCTCCGGCTTATTCAGCTCTATTGTGAAAGATCTCTCTCGATCGGCTCGATCCAGCAATCGCGGTAAAAATATGAGAAAAGCTGCCGCGGAGGACTGGTTTTATTCCATTTCTTCCAACGGAAGATTCGTTTAATAAATTTCAAATTTTCACTACCCGACGCGACTCGCAGCAATGTTCCTTGCACCGCGCCTGAACCGCGTGTCAACGTTTTTGCTAAATGTGCACTCGGGCGAAATCGAGCAGAACACAATACGCAACTGGGGATGCGAGTCACGCGACCCGTGTAAACCATCCTTAAATTCCTCATACATAAGTCGTGTGCACGGAGACAATTATGTTCTTGCGATCTCGAATATCGAATTTACGCCACGCATACGTTTGTGTGAACACTACGGGCATTTATTATTTCCCATGAGAAGCGCACGCACATTTTTAAAAGTCCCGTCCTCTGAAGCGGCATCTTGATTGTTTGACATTACTGCCGGAAATGTTACCTATGATTTACGTCATATTACGTATTACTTATTTTTTTTATTTTCAACTTTGCAATCATGTGTAAATTACCCTTTTATTATTATTATTATCATTTCATGTGTATTTCATGTACTGTTTTTTTTTGTTGGTGTTACATTAGCTTTATACCTCTGCAGATTTTCGCAAGTTTTTCGCACTCCCCTTCACATGTGGGTGTTTTCCTACAGTGGGTTTTTTCATCAAGGATATCACCTCCTAACTTCCTTACCTTTTCCCCACATATGTATATTGTATTTGCCTGACGAGGGGCTGGATGGAAGAAGGGACTGCCTTAGTCTCAATCTCGCCCCAATAAATACGCCTTGTCATTAAAATTATTATTGTTATTATGATATATCAACTAAGTTTCAATCAACTAAAACTATGGAATCTCGTCGTTTCCTCTTCGGGCCGCAGCGAGTCCAATACCTGACGTCATCCGCCGGATTCTTGATGACGTAATGTTTTGACGCTTCCAGGCGACTGTTATGTTCGACGTAAATTTTTTCGTGAAAGAAATTTACTGTCGATAAATGGCTGTCGAATGAAACGAACCGTGGAATGTACGGCCAATGAAAAACCCGTGGTACAAGGTGATCAAATATTTACTGCACAGTCATAGTCATATTTACTGTATAATTCGCAGTTATGTTGGACTGCCCCCCTCTCCGCCATTACTGACCCCCCTGAGAGAGGGTTCTGCATCTACATCAACTTATTACCCTGCAAGCCACCACAATGGTGTTTGGCAGGGGGTGACTTATCACCGGCATGAACTACAGTGAGGAAATTTACTTTCACCAACATGCACCACGTAATGGGTATGCTACAAATGCCACGGAAACTACCAAAATAATCTATACTGTGACTATGATAGTGTGACACAAGAGTCATGCAGGAAACATGCTAAACACCGTGCTAGCACTACTCGGCAGATTTAGAAACATTCTTTTGGGGAGTGCATATGAATTAATCAACTACACTACCTGTCAGCTAACCTAATTCAGTCTCAATGCAGCCGTTATGGCCTCTTATCGATCGCCAGAGAAACGACATTTTTAAGCTTTCTGTTCTACAGTCTATTTCCCTTATTTTATTCTCATGATCTGATCTACCGTAGAATGTTGGATTTCGTAAGATATTGAAAACTTCCTCTGAAAATAAATCGGTTTTTAATTTACTCAAATGATTGATTCTAATTTTCAATCCACGAGCTGAAAGCGATTCCCATCCTAGTTTTTTGGTCTGAAAAGCCTAGGGTTTTGGTCTGAAAAGATCGGCTCGAAAAACAAAGAAAGCTCAGCTAATTAATGCATTTTAACTTTTCCATCGCTGTAGCCGACGGAATGAATCGCGGGGTAGATCAAGGGAGGCGCAAAAGCTTTGAACGTAAGAGATTCAACGAAGGCAAGAGGTCAATATACGTTGAGCACAGGTGGGCCAGGAAGTCCACATGAAGCAGAGATGAACGTAAATGAAAATAGGGGAATCAAACGCGAACAAATCGAATTTGCATATGGAAACAAACAGCAGAAAGCAAGGATAGTGAACTCGACGGGGAGAAAACATCAGTTCCGTTATCTAATACCCGTTGACTGTGAAACGTGTGTTAGAATTAGGGTGATTTCGAAGCGTCCAGTGTAAAGAAGATAAAACTCAGGCTGGTGTATTCGACAGAGTACATCTACATCTACGTCATACCCTGCAAGCCACCCAAAGGGTGTGTGGCAGGGGGTGCTTTCACACCAGGCATGCATGAATGATACGGTAGAACACCGAAATTACATTGAAACCCGCGTACCACACATGCAAAGCGCCAATTAAAAATCTAATACCCAAGAAACATTCTATCGTCAATCGTTCCAACATGCAAGGGATACAAACACTACTACTACAGTTTCAAAATATAATGCATAAATAAGAACATCAATATTTACATCATGCATAAATTAGAACGTAGAGAATATAAAGAAAGATCTACAGACTAGCTAATATCACTAATAGTACTGTTCATGACGACGATCACAGCTGTTATGGTCCCGAATGGTACGCGGAAAAAATGACATTTTATACCTATCGGTTCTACAATCAAGCTCTCTAATTTTATTGGCGCGATCTAATCTGCCGTAGTACGAGGGGATTAATAGTATGTCTTTTACGTCGTCAGAGAAATGATTTTCTTGAGATTTAGTTAGAAGGTTAAGCCTATAATTTAATCTACGCTGTGATAGCGATTCCCATCCTAATTCTTCTAACAGTCCAGACACACTAGCCAACTTATCGTAGCATCGTTTCACAAACCTAGCTCCTCTTCGCTGTACGCGATCTAACTCTGATATCAACCCCGTTTCGTATGGTTAAGAACATCGATATTTACATCATGCACAAATAAGAAAGAGGAGAGTATAAAGAAAATGATTTAGAATAGAGCGAAAGCGCCTGAGCACGCTTTCCCCGTGTCAATGCAGGGCAACTTCTGTTCTAACAAGCGCTACGAACGCATGAGCCCGACCAGATAAGGTTCTATTTTCTGGATATGGATTCATACATCCCTCCTAGTTTGTGTGGTGGCATGTCGAATATTCGCGTCTGCGAATTCATGCCTTTCTCTCTCGTTCTGGGAAACGCGTCGTGGAACTAGGCGTTTAAGCAGTTCTAGTGGGATAACATTACGCCTATAATTCAATTAATTTGGACTCACTGTATAGAAAAATATCTCGCCCTTCCAAAGATACCAAAATATAAGCCCCTCACGAAACTACTTTCCGAGAAATTTGCCAAAAAATTCCAGCCATTTTACATGGGAAATGGTACGTGTGCGCATCCCTGAGATATTTTACTTAGAAAATGACGATTTTCTCACGCCTGGATTGATTCGGAAAATTGACCAGGGTCATCTTTTGTTTTTTTCTGCTATTATTTGAAACAAAATCAGTCAAATATTTACAGGATCTCAAAATTAAAATGGAAAATTTCCGATGTGATAGCTTTCTCCCCGTACAGCGTGAAAAAGGGAGACAAGCCGAGGGAAAATGCGTTCGCATTCAGTTTATTACAGGAAATTTCATTCATATCAAACAATATATCTGCGTCTTTAGTACAAATATATTTACTTCATGCTTCGTAGAGCTTCTAAAATGAAATATTTCGAATATGGTCTATTTTGAATAACTCTTATTTTGATTAAGGAAAAATCTCGCCCCAACTATCCTTAGAATGTGTAGTCCTCTTGCTAGCAATATATAATAGAAACCGCCATAGGATATACCATAGGATTAACAGTTGAAGTCGATGGCTTCGCCTTTAACACCTCGGCCGAGGATTCGTTGGCCTGACTTACCCTCTCTCGCACGCGGTTCAACGTGGAAATAAACCCGCCCCACCTCCCCCGGGCCGCAACACCACCCCCACCCCTCCGCCTCCCCTCGTTTCCCCTGCCCCCCCCCAACCCCAACTCCCCCCAACGTGCATTCCAAGCGTTTGGTGAGCGGCTCGCCGATTGAAATCTCGTCTATAAGCCATGAGGTCTCGAGGGCCGCTCTCCGCTCGCCGGACGAGGGTTAAAGTTTTGTGGGGGATCGTTAAAAAAAATTTAAGTAATATCCTTGTTAAAACTCGTGTACAGCTGTTAGAAATTATTAACA
Organism: Ceriagrion tenellum; assembly: GCA_963169105.1. Classification (NCBI taxonomy): domain Eukaryota; kingdom Metazoa; phylum Arthropoda; class Insecta; order Odonata; family Coenagrionidae; genus Ceriagrion; species Ceriagrion tenellum. The sequence continues at coordinate 61,497,489 of OY720638.1, forward strand.
CGTCTCTGGTTGGCGCGCCAGAGGAGCTTCTCAGGAGGCCGGAGTATCGGGGCACAGTGGTCATCTCTAGTGGTCGTTTTGATTCAGTAAAACAAATGACGAGGGAAACTACATGTGGTCGAGTAATATGTTGTTTGTGTTAAGATAGGAACGTACTTAGGGTAAACTAATCTAAGACTGATTAATTTTTGGCCACATAATATATTTTGACTTATACTGAAGGCCATTTATTGAGTTCTCAGTCATTAGTTTGTAACTGAAGAGAAGTAACCAAAGAAAGATGGCAGAGTAAAAGTCGATATATGCGCCGACAATCACGTATAGCTATGGATCATGGACTTCGAGGTAATCACGAACGAAACCAGCACGAAAGCAAACTACAAGCTGTGGAGATTAGGTTTTTCGGACGCTTTGAGAACAACACAAGAATAGATAGAATCAGAACATGCTCATACACAAAAACCTCTGGGTGACACCCCTAATCATTAAAATCGTAGACTCGCAATTGAGTTGGGAAGCAGAGGAAGGCCCAGATTGAAATGGGAAGATAAAGTGAGGGCGAGTGGTTAAAGCAGAGGACCAATGTGGGCAGGAACGAGGGTGATAGCTCTTAAGGTGGTTTGAGAGAGATTTTTTTCCTAGTCATGTTGGAGACCACATTAAAATTTGACGCTATAAATTTAGTACACCAAGAAAGGATGAAGTACATGTTGTAATATTAATATGTAATACTATAATATACTTATACGTGACTGAAATTGTAAGATTTTAAATAAGAATACCTTGTAAGTCTTTAACCCGACTCATTTTTTTCACACGGCACGTTTATTATTCCTTCACAACGGAAGATTTTGTTTATGATTCTGAAGAAATTACTGGGTTGACTTTATGATTTGTTTATAAAAATAGTTGATGATGCAAACTACACCCTGTAAATTTTTTGACGAGATCTACGTTGTAGAAGTACCTCGTTTTTTTAGTTATATTTCAGGAGTACATACACGTACCATTTCCCATATAAAATGGCCTGAATTTGTTTGCTAATGTCTTGCAAACTAGCGAGTTAAGTGGCTGATATTGTTGTATCTTTGTAAGCGTTGGACATTTTTCTTTAAAAAATGGGACCAAATTCATTGATTTCTGGGTGACTTTTTTGCTCAAATTACCATAACAGGACTGAATGGCATGCTTCGAGCAAAACCATTACACTCAACGGGAAGAAGAAGATTGACTGAGGCAAAAAAGAAGTATAATTGTTGGGTAGTGTGCAGGCGGCTGACAGTCATCGTTCCGTGGAAAGATTTTTTCATGAGCAAACGACGGAAAAAGTGGTGTCGGAGGTGTATAAACAGTATTCTTTCCCGGTAAACGTTGCGGAAGGGGAGTGAAAAAATTATCGGGGAGGTGGGGTGGGGTGGAATTCCCAAGCCATGAGTTTCGCTTCTCTCTCATCGCTGCGCCAAGGGGATCATGAGAAAATCCGCTTTTTCGCTCATCTTCTGTCTTCGGGTGAGAGTGGTAGTGAGTTCCGTTGTCGGTGAGTCAAGACTGCGTGTCGCGACCGGTGTTGACCTCCCCCCCTCCTCCCCTTCCGAGGCTCGCATTTTTTATCCGTCGTGTGCCAAAGAGGCTATCATATTTAAAAGAGGCCTTTCGTTCATTTGAAGAAATATCCTGACCTTTTCGATTGAAAGGGAAAGGCGGAGAATAGAGCTGCAGGAAGTGGTTGCGGGGCGCCGGTGACCTTTTGCTTGCTCAAGTCGGGACTGTGGCTGGGTGACCTTGCTTCATTTCCCATTCAAGCTCCTGTTCGGTTAAAGGATGCCCGCCTCGGTGGCGCATTCTACAGCTGACACCTCATGGAAGGGGAAGGCAATTAAATCACCCGTCAAATTTGATGGTTTACTGAGAATTTCGTATTCGAATGAAGTGGTGGACAGAGAAACGCCATAATTGAGGCCACAAACAGTGGATAATCTCTTATAATTCCTGTAAAATAGAATTAATTCATTTGATATGTGAGGAAATACGTGTTTTCTTTTAATGTAATCACTCAGCCTCAATTTAAAGTCGCTATTAAACGCCCGGACACGTTACAAAGCCACTGCTAACTTTTATTTAAGCTGTTATGATCTTTTGTCATCTTGAAATTAAAATTGGCGTTTACTCAAGTGTTTAAAATTTCTTAGTGTTCTAAAAATATTGCTGATTTTATCAGGGGCAGACGATCCTCTCGGAATCAGAGCTATTCTACAATTGAAATCTCCCGTGGAAACCTGTTTGCACCTCTATATTCGGACATAAAATTAGTTCCTTCGTTTAATATAAAAATGTAAAAAATATTATCGCGGTGCGTAGCCTGCTGGCTAGAAGGGAGAATATGTTATAGAGAAGGGAACCTCACTCCCACGTAAGTTAGGCGGATCATGTTGTAAAGCTTACCTAAGTTTTTGCGAGAGTTATAATATCGATGGATTAAAAATATTTTTTCCACATGGACTGTAATAATGAAATGTTGGCCTCCAACACTGTGACAACTTTCTTGATTCGTTATAGGATAATAACGTGACATCCTCCCTTGAAGTAATCGAAGCTTAACGCTTGAGGATATCCCTCCGTACCTTGCGGGGATCGACCACTGATAATCCCCGGCGACAAGCTATCCGATGTCAGAGTGCGTCCGAGGAGGGAAAAGATTGGACATGCTAGTTTCGCATCGTCGACTCGAGGAGTTGGGAGTCGAGTCTATTTATTCCCTCGCGACGGCGACAATTTTCCTTTCGGATCCTCCGCGCCTCCATGTTCTTCTTCCGCGGAGTCCCTTCACCACGCGGTGACCTCCTCGATCGAGGGAGGATTGTCGTCCCGCCCGTCCGATCGCGCCGCGCAGGTGGCTGACCCCCGTGCATCGAGGGCTTCCAAACGTTCCAACAGTTATTCCAACCCAGGGGTCACGGGGTGGGTTGAGTGCGCGTACTTGCAGGGCCGGATTCGAATCGCGTCAGAGGCCCCGAGAGTCGCCTCGCGAGGCGCCCAAGTTCCATCTCGGTCGCGCGTGCGTTAGGTGCAACACGGGAGAGGCACATCCTCGCCTCATTTTCCGCCCACCCGATGCAAGTGGCGCCCCCTCGAGAGAGAGAGCCTTTCCTCTCTCTTTCTCTCTCACCGGTGGCGGAGAGGCCATCCGGAGGGAGGAGGAGCTGGCAACGCCGCGGCGTGACCACGGCGAAAGCTCCGAGGCGCCCTCCTCGTCGACGATGTAAGTTTTCTCAGTGTGTGTTGTGTGAGGGGGGGGGGCATTTTTGAGAGGGTTTCATTGTTGGCGGCAAGTGCGGCCGCGGGCCCCGCAGCATTATTCTCCGGCGAGTCCTTCTTCCCACCTCCTCCCCCCCCCCGCACCATTCTCTCCGAATGGCTCATCCGTCCGCCACCCCCCAGCAGAGGTCCTCCCGCCGACCGGCAATCTGCTTGGGAGTCGCGCTGTGGAAGAAGGTGGCAGCTCTACCGGAGAGTGAGGTAGTGGAGGCAGCAGGAATTCCAGGCGAGGACTCAATCCCCCTGCTGCCTCCTCCACCTCCTCCGGGGCCCTCCTCCTGCCCCCCACTTCTCGCTCCCGCCTCGCTCCACCTCTCCCCCACCCCCCTTCGACACCTCCCACCGCTGCAGCTCTCCTCACCTCCCCGAGGGTCGCGCACCGTTGCCGGCTGTCCTCTCACTCTCGCGGCCCGCCTCTGGATGCACAAACGCCGGCCCTCGCCCGGGCCGCGCGCCGGCCACCTCCTCGAACCGCAGCCGTCTTCGCGCCGAGCACCCCCGAAAGGCCCGAGCATCACACTTCGCCTCGTTTCACGTCCACGGAGCTATGTCGCTCGCGCCTCGGTGTTGCGCGGTGGCGTGAAAGCCGGTAGACGGGCCGCCACCGCCACCCCCCGTCCCTCCGCCTCAAAGGCCGACTCTCTTGCGGGGCCGCCACCCCCAACGCCATTTGGCAACGCCGCGCGCGTGAGGTGGGATTGGCAGGTGAGGGAGTGAAGACTATTCGACGCATTCGGAGAGCGAGAGGTCCGTGGAAGGGGCGGCCCCGTGCAAAGTGGTGAATAGGTGTGCGGCCGGTGGTGTGGGTCGCGGTGGGGTGGGGCGTGCGGCCCGCGGGAGGGTGCGCCCCACGAGATGCTGTGTCCGTCCGGTGATTCGAGTGGGCGGCGGAGCGAATGGCCGGCGTGTCTCGGGGGGCTGGGGGAGGGGGGGATGAGGTGTTTTTTGGCCGATGGCGGTCGAAGACTCGAGGTTTCATCTACATATTATCCTGCGAGCCACCTCAAGGGTGTGTGGCAGGGGTGAGTGATCACCAACATGCACTTTAATGTGCCCTAATAAAGTTGATGAAACTACGTCTAATCTAATACATTGGCAGTAAAATCTGCGGAAACTTGTCAAAAGAGGAACTCTTACCATCATGAACTACTCTATTGCCTTGCTACCTATGCTACAGAAACTAATTTTATTTATCAATTTAAAAACTACTTACACCAACAGAGATTCAGGAATCACGCAGGAATCTTGCGAAACCACATAGTGCTACGATGCAGATTAAGTGACAATATTTGGACTCGGAAACTATAGGTATTAATTAATTTTGCTACAATATAAACGATCAGAAATACAAGGGTCATGCAGGAACGTTGCCAAACGTACATACATACATATCAATCACGCCGTTCCCTTCCGGGGTAGGCACAGTCACAAAGTTTCACTCCCTCTGCCACACGCCCATGCGGCAGCTCGCAGGTAATTATGTAGATAAATACATATTTGTACACCTAACTCTACTTCAATAATTTCCTCCGTACTGACCTATCCTTGCACACGCCTTTTGCCTCATTTACCCCCATACACTGCTCCATAATGTTGTAATACTGTGTTGCAGATTAAGAAACAAGCATTAGGGATCAAATCTATTAATTAGCAACACTACCTAGCGATTAACCCCCTTAAAATTTGCATTGGCAGCTATTATTGTCTCTTATAGATTGCGAGGAAAAGTAACGTTTTAAACTTGTCCGTTCTGCTGTCAATTTTTCGTAATTTTTCTCATGAATCGAAAAGGGTTGGAGGAGAAAGATCGCTTGACCCTAGGAGTGAAGTTCATTGAAATTCAAATATTGTAGGTTGAACTGTTGCCGATCCACTGGCTGTGTTCGTTGTTGTAGTCACAACGTTGCTATCACAGCTTTTCCACTCTATTCTCCGAGGTTTTTTTGCCCGTGGTTGAATTTCTGGATGATGTCTCTCTGTGAGAGTAGTCGGATTCTCAACCGGCGGCGATTAGCTATTGCAGCATCTCTCGTCCTTGTATAGGTATACTTTTAAAATGTGATCTTTCTTTAAGTCCATTTTGCTCGGAGCACGTAATTCATCTACATGTACGAAATACCGTGCAAGCAACCACTAGGGTATGTGGCACGGGGTGATTCCACACCAGGCATGCAGCACGGGGTGATTCCACACCAGGCATGCAGCAATCATCCCAGTTCAATTCAGAACCGCGCACGTTCCCCCGAATGCCAGGCGCAGGCCGAAAGCAGTCAAGGGCAACGGTACGCAGTCAGACCATAAACCAGGAGAGTGATACGTAGAAAAACATGCTACCATGCAGTACACTATTCAAGATATAACTACTGGTTAATATTATTAATGCGACAAATAAATAGCACTTCAAGGTACTAAGACATGCAGGAGTATATCATGTCGGGGATTTCATGCGAAGTTAGTATCTACAATTCATGTTAAGATACTTAGCTCTACTGAAAAAACCTATTTAACGTAGTCAGTATCCTAGAAATGATCTGTCACAACTATTGTGGTCCCTTATTGTACGTGGAAAAAATGACATCTTAAATCTATCGGTTCTGCAGTCTATTTCCTTAATCTTTTTCCTACGATCGTTCCGACCATAATAGTTTGGCTCTAGCAAAATATTTTGAACGGATTAAAATAATTGCTCAATCTGATATGTGTAATTACGAGCATTTTAAATTGCGTTGTGTAAAGTGGTGAATTGCAAGAATTCATGTGCAAATGCTTGAACGCGATATGCCAAAACAACCCGTTCTAATTCAATTGTCATTCCGCGCTAGATTGAGAAAAGCATGCGGTTTAAAATTGTGCAAGTTCGTGCCCCGTGTAAAGCGGACTTTAGAAGGGAAATACTGCTTCCGGTGCCATCGGTAATCTCTCTTCGTCCAGAGATGTTTAATCACCACCCTCTTTTTCGCTATCCTCCCTGTCCTAAGGTTTTTTTTCTAATTTATAAGGTGATTGAAGCGGTAGTCTTGGGTCTTGGAATGCACATATGAATAATTTTTCAAGGACGTCAAAAATGAATTCTCTGATCTCACGCCAATAACGTACATGCGTGTATACGGTTTAATAACCTTGTGTGTAGTAATTTAAATGATGCATTAATTATGTTTGTAAAAATTCGCCTTATTCTAAACACAGCTACGACCGCGCGGAATACAAAATTCAAGCAAAAAGTCATATGAAAATACGTTTTTTTTTAACTCGGAATGATATTTCGATATTTACTAGTCACTATTATAGTTACGAGAAATGTATTATTGTGAATAAGCTCTTAACTATAAACGTTTACATGTTTAATCGAATTATTTCAAAATATTTGTCACGTGACGTAAGACTACGTGTTAAAATAGCATAAAATTGCCGAGAAACCAAATCGTTTACGTGCAGTTTATTCGTATTAATTCACGCATATTACGAATAGGGACGCATGTGCAAATGATCGCGCAAATCCGTGCATATACGTTAATCGTCCCGACCACCTCAAGCCACGGATAATTCGACGTTGTAATTTTTAGTTATCCTTGTTCCAAGCTTTAGCCATGTGGCGGCAAAAGCGTCTCGCGTCGTGTTTAGCGAACGTAAGAAAATTCATTCTGTGAGCAGACCCTATCGGAATTACTTTGCGGCGACCGTGACCCTTTGACCCGCCACCGGTGCCCTATTAACCAGGCCACTTTGTTATCTACTTTCTGCGTTCTCGCGTGATTGTCGCTGGAATTCAGTGGCCGTCGGGAATGCAAAGGCCAGGAAAAGGACGTTTTTTGAGGCATTTTTTGACATTGTTCAACTACGCCTTCTGCGTGCAAGATATTGTACCGTTTCGGCGTGAATGCAAGCTGCCGGTTCTTGGCATTGACTCTAATCTATCGCTTAAAGTATGCAACTATTAATTTCCTTTTGTCGGAAGTGTTTGTGGTTGCTCGCCTCAAAACGCAATCGCGTGATGGAATTAAGGGAAAAAACTTTGCAATATTAGAATACAAACATTTATTGAAGTTCGAGACCCGTTATGGGATAATTTTAGCATTTTGTCCGTTTGAATGGTTTAATATCAGTCGATCTGTAACCCATTTTAGTGAGTTGATCACTTGGGTGTACAAAAGCGTAGTTTCATAACTTTGCTTTCAAGCTAAGTTACCCCTCGCTTCGTTGATCTTTTCAATAATCAGCGACGTGACATTACTTTGCCCCACATGGAAATTTATCCATTAAAATTGCTCAACGCTCAGCTGCCGCCAGGCTTACGCGAACTGTTAAAGTGTTAGTTTTTAATTTAACCAAATATTTGGGCTGGTTCATCATGGAGTACTACTTCTTTTACCTGTTCCTAGCTTTTGTCTATCTTCATGTTTGTTATATATGTTTTCAACTTCGTCTACGGAAGTTAGTATTGTGCCTCAATCCGTCTTCACATTTTATATTGTACGCTGTCGCACGGGTACACTGTTCCTGAATCAGACGCCGAGTATCTCTGCAGTGAGTATCGTCGAATGAGGCAGAAGCCTGGAAAAATAAGGGCTCGTAGAAGGATCGAAGCAGAAAATTACAAAGGCGAAAAGTTCCCCGAAAGAATTTTACTCTTTTCCGAAACTTGCCAAAAAAAGCATCAAGGGAGCTTAAGGCAAATGTATATTCTTTGCCGAACTTTGCCTGGCTGCTCGCCGCATCTGAATCCACTCTTGGAGTGCACCAATGCATGTCACGTTTCATATTTGAAAGAAATCGCGTTCAGTGTTGAGTTGACGTGAGCCTTTAGGCCAAAACATATGAAAGGGCTGAAACGAGAGCGTGGAGGGCATTTACGTCAGATCAGCTTGATGTATAGCTCAAATATTACTTCACTGCTAACTTTCTTGCGAAATTCGAAGTTTCCTTGGGGTTTGCATGGAGCCAGTCCCGGAAGACGGATTTATGGCTTCTGTCGGATTGCATGGACCCTCCCCCTCCCGCAATGTCACTGGAGCTCTTGGCATCCATGAACTAGCCCTAATTAACTTTCGCGTAAACTTGAATGTCGTAAAAAGCACAGCGTAAAGGGATTTTGTTTCTTAGTTCTCCTCGTCGAAGTTTGCTGCCTCAATCTCTCGTGGAACTGGGTGATGAACTATCCGATATAACGTCTTATTTCTGTTGCCACAGTCAACAGACCTCTAAGACGAGAGTTCACGCGGACTATTGACGCAAAACGCGTGGGGTGATCTGCCAAGTTTAGTTGCTATCGCGAAACTTCATTCATTTTATCTGCGCGACCTGCAATGTGTACGTGTCATCGCCGTATTATGATGGATGATCCCGGATTGTGCGTGGCATGTTTAACTTTTCTAGATTCTGATTTAACGAGGCTTTTTTGCATCAGCGTACGGAACCGAGATTCGAAATGTATCTCGCTATATATCCGATGAATTAACTCTCATTGCTCTTATCTCGTTTGATTTTTTTTCATTTTTTATTTTTCCTCTTCTTCCTTATGTACTACATTCGTACCGGGTGATCTCGTAGCCTTCATTTTGTGCGCCGGATAAGGTTCACGAAGTTACTTATTCATTTTAGCATGTAACTTTTTGTAGCCCTTAGAAATTTCTTTCTGGTATTCGGTGGCTATCTTCTAACGGAGGAATCGTCGCCTCTGATGCCTCTTTATTAATTTTTATGTTACCACAAATAAATTTGCCCCTTATAAGTTCGAGAAGTAATTATCTCTTTATTTTGTTTGTCAGAGAGGACTTATAGATCGTATATGAACTCTTGAATCCCATCTTTTGATGAACCAATGCCATGTTTATTGGATATAAGGGTAAAATCTGGAAAAGATTTATTTGGTGACGTATTTCGCCATTTTTAGGCTTCATAACAACGAAAAATGAGAATGTGAGACCTCTTTTCTTTAAATATTAAGATATTTGAGATATTCAGAAGTGGTTTGTTTCACAGTGACACAGAGGATTTTATCATGACGCCTCACTACATTTCTAGGTCTGACAGATGCGATAAAATAAGAGAGATACTCTGCCAAACAGATCGGTACAAAAACTCTTTCCGCGCAAAATAAGCGACCACAATAAAAATTGGGCTCCTCTAAATACACTCCAATAGTACATGTCACCATTTCACCTCCAAAAGTTTACATCTTTACAGGGCTGGTGACCTACCACCCCTTGTCCATGCGGTGGCTTGCCGGGTAGTATGTAGATGTAGATTATGTGTAGGTAGTGTGTAAATATTAAAATGAAAGGAAGAGGCTGGACCCAAACGTTTGGGCATTCGTTTTTGGAATCGTTTGAGATGTACTCGTAGATTTATCGCAGTTTGTGATAGATATTACCCTTCGTCTTTTTAACTGATTTCATTGCGTTCGCATTCTTAAATGTTTTCTGCAAGGTTGCAAGATTTTTCCTATATAATCAAAACGCTTGTAATTGGTGATTTAACTTTAGAGCTTTAGTACATGTCGTCTAGGATGTTTTTTACTTTTTAGATGTCTTTTCCCGTTTTTCCTCACATAAACGCTGATAGAGATTTGATGGAAGACCTTACATCTACATATTACCCTTCTAGCCACCTCAAGGGTATTTGGTGGTCCCAGTGTTCGATAAAATTCCTAGCGCTTGTGTCTGAGCAAATGTGCTCTTGGCATGCAGAGTGGAGAACGTCTAAGATCATGAGGAGTTGTAATCACGCACGCCTGGCGATGCCAGTAATTTCGAAAACCTCTGTTTTGCTGTCGACCGCATCGGGAATCCCGGCCCCACCCTATCAGGAAATGAAGTCACGAATAGAAAGTTATCGTATCGGAAGTGCAAAATATTATCGTCGTATATGGATGGAGTTGGGGTGAGGGAACCGAGCGATTGATTTCCTATCCAAGGCGTCACAAAGAGAAGGTAAAGCCTTCTCTAAACCTGTGTCACAATTCATTCGCCTCCATATTGGTCAGTGGGAAGGTCTTTGTATTCAACGCCATGTTTATACAACTGTATCGCTCTTGTCTCACAACCGTTAATGGGCCAAGGGGGAGGGGCCCACCCCAAGCTGACAGGGAAGTGGGCTCCGATACTCGCGCTACAGTCCTGAGTGAATACGGCGAATTTCGTTACTTCGTAACCCGTCCACTGTCCATTCTTTGGTCCTCAGTTGATATCTGTGCTTAGCGTAGGTAGGCAATCGAAGTCGGAAATCGATGTGCAACAACTCTTCTTACCGGTCCCAAATATTGCATTGCATGTGGATGTCGACCTATATGTGGCGTAAATAAAACGAATAAATGTATCAATTAATTAAATAGAAAATAAGAAATTGATTCAATTATAAATAAAAAAATGCATACTCCATTTTTTCGTCCGATTTAACCTCATTTCCCGATCTTCCGTGAATTTAACCAACCTCCCTGCAAAGTCTCCTATCTGTGCACTGTCTTCCGCTGGTATGCAGTCCAATTCTTCCCCCCCCTGTTCTTCACCTCCCCCTCCGCTATCCTTCCCCATAATCCGCGTACGTTTCTTCGACTCCCGCTTGGCAGTAGAGCGCTCGAGCCTGGAGAAGTGATATACGTTCCAGTTCCAAGCAATTAGTACATGGAACTGGAACTAGTACTGGTACGTTCCAGTTCCATGTACTAATTGCATGGAACTGGAAAAGCCACCGACGGAAATGTAAAAAAGAGCGCGATATAAAAGCACCTACCGTTTAGGTGGATGGAGAGGGAAAAACGTCGTCTAACTGTAGCCCGAGGTCCGAGAAAGCATCACATTGCTTCACACCGTTCTTTACTTGCTTCACTTTGGATATCACGGAGAAGTGGATGCATTAGTGGATATTTTAAACAAAAATTCTTCCATCTGTTGATAATTTCAAGAAAGTAAATATTGAAACATTTTTCATTTGGAGGCATCGATAATACTCGATTTTGCGATGTTTTGTGCTCGGAATAGAGTATAATCAATTTAAGTAAACGAAAATATATAATAAGAGGAACGCTTGTCAAAAAATAATGATTTCAAGTTGGCTATCGAATGAAAACATCACAAAAATGGAAGATTAGAGCGTCGGCCCATAAGCTCTGAGGTTAATCGGCGGGGGGGGGGGACAAATATGGCGTTGTTATGTTTCAGCGTCAGGCTTTGGCCGACATAGTTCGCACACCCACCATCAACCTCAATGGTGCCGACCATAATGGTGGAGTTGGCTTGAGGAACCACGTGAAATGTCGCCTCCCATTTATTTTCTAACCTCCATGGTTTCTCCCGGCGCCCAAAAGTTTCGAGGAGGGGAAGCACACGCGGCCTTGCTGAGCGTTTTGCTCTCGAGTTGACCATTCGAAGCAGGTGTGGTGTTTTCTTTGGCCACCCGCTGCCCTGGGGATGTCCACGTGCACCACTTCAAACAATTCCTAGGGTCTTGCCGAGCCCATTCTCGAACTCCCGGCTTTGCCCCCCCCCTCTCCTAGGCCTCTGGTCCTCCTTGTGGCATCCTCCTCCTCCGCCTCCCCTGGGTATGTTTTCCCCCCACCCCTCGCATTTTCGTATGGTACTCCATGCGAGATTTTTCCCTCGCCATTATAGAGACAAATTTCAAGTATTTTTTTCTTGTTTCAGCCGCTGTAAGAAACATGATGGAAATGTTTTTTTTTATTATTGGCGCGAAAATACTGTTCTATTTGAGTGATATCACCGGTAGATAACTAAAAATGCATACACGAGGCGTTAATTTCACTAACTGTTCCTCTTCTTACCGTGAAAATGCCTTCATAATGGAAGGTTTTTGTGATTCTGCAAAATTATTTTAATTTATTTTTAAAATTAGTTGACAAAGCACACTTAAATTTCTGACGAGATCTAGATGTTAGACGTTCAATTTTTATAAACTGTCTCCCTGGAGTGCGTACCCGTCCCATATCGCATGTGAAACGGCTGGTGTGTTTTGGCGAAATCTCTATAATTACAGGGTGGCGATCGTCAGGGAAAACCGGGAAACCATGGAATAGTCGGGGAATTTTGAATTTCTGGAAAAGTCAGGGAATTCTCGTAATAGTCGGGGAGAAACTGGCATAGGAATCCTGGTTATTTTTTTATCATTACGTTTATCAGCCAGTCTTTCACGCCTTTTATTTCACCAACTAACACTAACGTCCATCGCTGACGTCCATGGAATAAGCCCCATCAATTCGTGGAATATACAGTTGTGAATCTCGTAGTTGTGAATCTTAGTTATTAATCTTAATTATGAATCAGGCGCACGATGTATCCATTTTGTATATCCTCATTGCGATATTTTACTGGTTGTGTTAAAAGTCATGATCGCAATGTATTACGCTCATCACAAGGAATCCGAGGCTATGTTGTTCGGAAAATTTTACCTCCCTTTTTTTTAACTTCCGAAACTCAGGTCGTGAGGTAGCTGGACATGCTTGCAGTTCTAAAAATACGAGACGATGATTAGAAAATTTAGAAAATTTAAAGCTGCTGTAGAAAATTCAATCCAGCAGAAAAAATATTCCAATAATAGGTAACCTTTTGGCGATAGGTCAGGGAAATTGGTAAATCCCTCAGGGAAAGGTCGGGGAATTTGAAAATTGGAAATCAGTAGCCACTCTGTATTACGGCAGAACCTGGCAGATATTTGCTATCGGTTTAAAGGCGAGGTGTTTGTCTTTGAAATAGGACCAAACTTACTGATTTCTGGGCGAAATGGCACCTCGCTCAAGCCACCCTAATCATACGAAATTCCACGGAGAAAAAAAAATCCGCCTTTACTGGGATTCGAATCCGGGTCCCTCGATTTCCGGCCGAGTGCTTTAGCCAGTTAAGCTACTGAGGCGCCCTCTTTCCCTGTGGATTTTAGTATAATTGATTTAGTTGAATTTTAGATTTAGAATTTTAGTATAAATTTAGGATTTAGTCGAATTGGAAACAACCCTGTGGCATTTCGTAAAATTGTGCATTGCGGGTGACTCCGTGAAAGTGGAACTGAGTGGCTAATCCCGGATAGCTTAAAATCTGCCACCCTAATCACTTGAGACGTTCTCTGCGGCTTCGCTGCAACCACGAGAGGCTGGCCTTCGGCCGCATTGTCCCCCGTCCGCGTGCGTGCCCGGATCCCGAGAATGCCTCCTCGTCGTGTGGGCCACGGGGGAACGCTTCCCGAAAGTGCTACACGCCCCTTTACAGCGGCCCCACCCCCTCCGAGCCCGCCACCCTCGAGTAATTGATGCCCGCGGCCTTTGTCGGCCGTGGATCCTCCTCCCTTCTCGCCCCCCCCCCTCTCGCCCTCCCCCCCTAACCCATCGGTCCCCTTCCTACCCTCCCCCACCCCGCCCTTCTTTCGACCCGTCGGGATGATCCGTTGTGGGTCGAATTTGGCTACGATCCTTATGTATGAGGTTGTCAGTCAGTCAAGTCGCCCGGGAAAGTTTTCGGCTCTGCCCCGTATGACGTCCGGCTGAAATGTGCTCATCCCATTCGCGTTCATGAATTATTCCTCGATTTCTTAGTTGTCTGAATGACGGAGGTTGATGACTCAACATCAATGCTCTTGCTCAGGTTTGACCCCGAGGGTGGTTGTATAAATACTTGGACGTTTCCCAGATTTCTCTGACTTGGTTTATGGCTGAACCTATTCCGCCTTCTTGTCCTCGTGTGTGAAAACGTACTTGAAGGCGGGTTATTTATGCCGAATCGTGGTGGATAACCTTTTCGATGTTGATTATATAACCGGCCTCTCGCATAATTCTCTCGTTCAGATTCTGCTGTCATTTTGAGGGCGGAGAGTAATTGCTTAACTTTCCCAGAGAAGGCTAATCATTCCTGGGTCGACTTACAATTAGTTGAACTACTGCCTGATGAAAAAATATTGTCAAGTAGTAGAGCAGCGTTGAAATTGTCTACCGGAGGAGAAATTAGTAACTCTTCTATTGAAACACTCAGTTATTTTAATCACTAGGTTGAACCTAATTTTCTCGAGTTCTCATCGAAAATTGGCCTCCTTTTGGATTTTTATATACTACTTCTTTTCTTACGTTTTTGGTATAATCACTGTACTCAGTCACATACACCTGGGAGGTAGCTAGTCCAGAATATTTTCGCGATCTCCTCTAATTCGAAGGGATTACTGAATTTAGGTGGTTAAAGCGCTAGTTGTGAGTCATTGACTGCACATTTTAATAACTTGTCTAGTAATCACTGCACTCAGTCACAAACACCTGGAAGGTAGTTTTTCCAGAATATTTTTGCGATCTCCTCGAAATCGAAGGGAATGCTGAATTGAGGTGGTTAAAGCGCTAATCGCGAGTCATTGACTGCAAGTTTTGACAACTTTTCAAGTAAGTTGAAATAAATTCTTGCACCACCCTTCACTTGAATATATTCATCTATTTATAAGAAATTATTGGAAACTACCATGCATGTTGTAATATAAGTGATGCGAGAATTGTATTTTTAAATTTTTGCGAAAATCGTTGGTAAATACAAATTTTATTTTTATTTTTTATTTATAAATATTTTATGCGGTATGATAGCCTGATATTTACTACGTACCACCGCGGTGCACCGTGACAGCGCAAAACGTATGTTTTCGCGTTTAGGAGAAAATCTGCTCGTATGTCATCGAATTGTTTCGAAATATGTGTCCAGTGCCATAAGGCCACGTTTTTAAACAGTATCACATCGATAAGAATCTAAATCGGTCACTTGCAAATATTTCGCTTTCATCCATTCATATTGCGAATGCGTTCACGTTTGCGAAATTTCACGCATACCTGTGCTGAAACGAAAATCGCTTCGACCGCTTCAAGCGTTTCTGGAAAGCAGCTTGTAAACGTTAGTGAAAGTACCAGTGAGTAATAGCTCCCGTAATAATTCCCCAACCTTGGCTCATCCTGACGGAGTTTGCGTCCGTCAGTCGACGGCCGGCGCCTGTCGAGACGTTGCGGTGGCGGGTCTGCCTTCGTGAATACTCTGCCCTCGCCATTCCAACACTCTCCTAATAAACGTCCAAATGGCGAGCGTCAAGCTAGCTACTGCGAGATGTCAAAAGCGAGGAGGGTTTTATGTAATTTTTGCCATTTTCATCGTCTCTTCCTCTCTATCACTTTCGTTTGAGATTCGCACCGCTCCCCTTCCTGTGTGGGCGTCTCACTGCGCCTAAAACCTTGATGAGTTTTCGAGCTTTAACCCTTTGATTGCGGTATGACGTGATATCACGTCATGGTTGTCTTTACGCTGGTGCCGATGACGTGATATCACGTCATTGGTACTATGAGTGCTCCAGCTTTCACTAGGAGGCCTAGTAAAAGTTCTCTAGTGAAAACTGGAACACACTCAGAACCCTTGACGTGATATAACGCCAGAAGCACTAGCGTAAAGACAACCATGACGTGATATGACGTCATGCCGCACTCAACGGGTAAAGATGGTTGGGGAGATTTGCGTCTTTGTAAAGATTTGCGTGAAACTTTGTATTCCTTTACATATTAGTAATATGTATAGAGTATAAAGCGAAAATAATTCCATGTTATCGATTTGGTTTCTTTTCACTTTAATGCTTTTTTATCACGTGGTCTTCAAGTACTTGGCTAATATTTCGAAATAATTCGGCGACATATGTTCAGAGCTTCTCCTAACGCGAAAACATACAATTCATATTATTATAATGGTTCTTAGTAAATATCAAGGTATCATGCCGAATGAAAAACACGTATTTACTTCCGATTTTCGCTTCAATTTCGAGTGCCACGCCGAAAACCAAAGTCATAAGAGTGCTCAAAAATTAACAAAAATGTGTAAGTTTTACGTGGAGTACGTTCGTACGGCTTATTGCACGATTGGTTTCGTCGAATAGTCGAAACTAGCGTCCGATTCGACAAAACCGGTCTTACAATAAATACTCTGCGTAAAAATTACAAAGTTTTGATAATTCCTGAGCATGGAAAAGTTTTACTAAGTTAAGGCTGAAACTATTGAATTGGTCATAGCAATGATTTCATTGTGACGAATATTATAAAATATAGTTCGTACATCATTTTTAGTACAATATGTATGGTTATTTCCAAGGTGTGAATAGATGGACTTAAGTGTAGTGTGGCCTAAGAATGTCTCTCGTCTTACTGGAAAAGTTATTGAAATGTACACTCAATGACTCACGATTCGCGCTCCAACCTCCTTAATTAATCCAAGTCCACATACTACCCTGTAAGTAACCTTAAGGGCGTCTAGTAGGGGTAAAATTATCACCAACATGCGCTATAATGTAGGTATGATAGGTAGATAGTTCAGGGATGAAGTTTTTTCCACGTCAGCCTCAAGTGTTTCACAGAACTGTGACAAGGGCATTGCATTTCATGCAAATCACCTTGATTTTGTGAGATTTACTTGAATTTCATGGACCACAATTGTCATGGTTTTCGTTTCAAGTATTCAATTGCAATACATGCTCGCATGTCAGCCTTGTTCATTCAAATGTACACATCGTTCATTCATTGGTCGTTCAATCCTAAGATTGGTTGACTGCAGCACTCCACCCTTTCCTATCTAATGTTAGTTCCCTTACATCCTTGTATCTCTTCTTATGTATATACTATCAACTTCACCAACATGCATAACTCTCTATGTGTTCTACTTATTCAACAGAAACTATTTGTATCAGTACATTTTTCTCCTACATAGACGAGGTATGAGAGTCATGCAGGTATAATGCGAAACATGATGTCAGTACTACTTGGCAGATTAAGAACCGAGCATCAGGGAGTTAATGAAGGAATCAGCTACACTAAATGTTGACAAATCTCATGGAGGCCTCCCTATCGAGTTTTTCTCGCTGGGATATCGTTAATTGAGTTGAGTATCACGATCACTTACTAAAACGACATATTGAACACTTTTAGTTCTCCATCCGTGTAGATACAACTCGCCAAAATCTCCGACCCTTCGTTGCTTTTCCACGTGTCTCCTTTATTCCGAGACCGGGATTACCGCCCGCGATTCTAATAAACCCACCCCTGGGAAGCTATTCTGTAAGGCTTCGCTAATTCCGAGTCACGGAAGGGGCGGAATTTTGACAACGCAGCCGCGGAAATTTTAAAGATGGCCAATCAAAATGAGAGTTGTCGGGAGATATCTCGTCACGTCCACGGACTTCCCGACGCTCGACCGCGTCGAGTCCTTACGAAATATGGCCCCTGGCCTACCTTGACTCGCTTCGTCCTCCGTGTCCTGGCAGCGAGGGGCTCAGGAGTGAATGCGCTGATCCCGTCCCAGGTCGTCCAACCGGGCGGGTACTGATAGCAAGGGACTCGCTCTCGCGCCAAACTCGCTCCCGCGTTTACGCAACCTCGTTCTCCCGTTCCCATGTTTCCACGCTAATTGCTCGCAGCGATTCGCGGTTTCCCACTGTGGGCGGAGGTGCGCTGGGAAATGTATCCGCCGCCGGCGCGGCGAGCGTGGCAGTGTGTCATAATCGCGGCATCATGTCTCTCCCCCTTATGCCGCGTCTACACTGACCACTAAAATGCACACTTAAATGCACCTTTCACTTAAGTGCACCGTGTAGACGCCGGTTGGGCTGCGGAGGTACCGTTACGTCCCGGATGGATCGGATGCTAGCCACCACGGCAGTTAAACTACATTTTCTTCCCAATGTTGGCTTTTGAGGCAATTAAATTCTAGATCTCTCTCCACGAGAGACCAAGGTGCACATTCCCAACGAAGAAGTATTTAATAGAGCTTCATTACGTCGCGACAGAGAAAATATTGTCATGCCAACTCACCCCAATTTATGGTAGTTGTACTCGTTTGCCACTGGCTGTGCTAATAATCGTAAGCTCCAACAATACTGTCTGACTCCTTGCGTTCTTGTAGATTGTGGCTATCCCAAGTCGTAAATATTTTGGACTTTCTCATTGTAATAATTTACCATGTTTGTTGTCATGTTGCACTCAATGTAACTCTATTCCTGTTGAAGTTATTCGGGAAGGTTAACACAAGCTTATAATCGACGATTGTGCGTTGACACAAACTGATTATCATCTCCCAAAGATTCCTTGCTCGTGTTCATATTGTTGGTTAATGGAGACAGATTTGAAGCTGTTTTCCTGGGCCAAATGAGAGGAAGACCAAATTGCAAGAATGTTATACTCTTTCTGTGAGGAATATATTTTTATTCGTGAGGGGCTTCTCCCGATGCCCTCAATTTGTCTAATCTTTTTTTCCCGAAAGTTATCTGGGATACATTTTTCGTAGGCTCAGTTGGTCTCTTTCATAGATTCTTCCCTTTGCTACAGAAGGTGTTTAGCTTCTCTCGGAAGCAGTGGAAGACTAATTAACTCAAGGAGTCTTTTTCTTATACTGGGAGTAATGAGCAGCTATTATTGCCCAGCGGTCTCAAACCTGAGCAAATTCTGTGAAACTTGGCCGGTCGATTTCATGAATTTCTTTGCATGAAAAAATTAAAAACATGAGTAGTCCACGTCCTCCGAGACCTTTGAAACGGTTTCATACTACTTGCTGTTTTCTTCTGCTCTTAGCGTGATTCTCCACCGGTGACTTTACGATTCGCGGTTCGGATTTCGCGGCAACAATTTACGATGCCCTCCGAATTTGGACCGTGGGGATCCCCGTGGGTATTAAACTCGCAGGTAGCGCTCCTCAGAAACGAGGTCAGTCATGGGTAGCCAATGAAATACATTTACGGAGTCGTTCGATTTTTGGTGATGAAACATATCTTCATTTCGAGTTCGAAATCAAGAGGCGGGCATAATTCATTCTATCTGGGCCAACATTTGGCCGCAGATGAGAGCCAACGGCGGTTTGTTGGAGGCGTATTAGTTGTGGATTGGTGGAATTGGAAATGCCGACTTGAGATTAAATCTCACATTCGGCTAAGAATGTCGAATTCGGAGGTGGGAGTGAAAGATAGTGGTAGTGAATGGTACGGCGATTGCCGCGAATTGGTGCAATATTGGCTAAGGTGTTGGTGATTGAAGGTAATGTCGATAATACAGAATCTTTCAAAGTGGCTCCGAACTCAGGGTCATTCATTCCAGATTTTCTAAGAACTTGAATATGGCATTTTTGAAATACGTTTTATGAGCTGACATGCAAATTAAATATGAATTTTGGTTATTTTTTCAGTAATTCAGTCTTGAAAGTGGAGCTTATAATTTGGGCTCTTACGGAGATTGCTCAGATATAATCTCTCGTTCATGATATCGTATCATCATCAGATATCATTGCTCGACGATATCAGACGGCAGAAAACTCAATTTGAACGATAGTGCTTGTTCAAAATTTCAATTAAAACTGTTTATAAGAAGCCGCATGTCCTGGGAAACTTTGAATTCATGTACTTGATAGTAAAATGTATAGATCAGTGTGATATAAGTTGCTTGTGATCGATTTGGTTTTTTGGAAATTAAATGATATTGTAACGCCTAGCCTTATGGCACTTGATATAGATTTCGTTTTTATACTTGCTGATTTCTTCAAAAAACACAAAAATGAGTACGTTTCCTATTATTTTAATGGTTCCCCTTGAACATCAAGGTATCATGCCGAATGACAAACATGTATTTACATAAGGTTTTCGCTTAAATTTCGAATTCCGCGCCTTAAGCCCTAGTCATAGTGCTTCAGTTGAGGCGAGAAATTAAAAATACAATTCTTGCCTCATTTATATAGCAACATATGCGGTTAATGCGATCGTATGTACAATCAGGCGTGTTTAAGTGAAGTGCGTTCGAAAAATTTCTTTTCGGCTTACTTGAAAACGGTTACGGTCTGTCCGCTCCATGACTGCAGTCACCCTTAAGTGTCGAAACACGGTGGCGACTAAGATCTTGCTTTAAACTAGAGGGATGAGAACTGTGATCGCATCTCGAAGTGGTTTCCAATCAGCATTTGATTGTTGTTTTGGTGGATGCTGGCCCGGGTCGTGGTGACAGGAATGGCCGGGACGGATCGGGTCCGGCGCTTTTGTGTCCGGCACCCTCGTGGTGGCGTTCAAAGGCCCCCGTGCGTGGGCTCAGCCCGGGGCCCAGCCTCGCACATGTCGCCAAGTGGGCCGGCTGTGGCTTTTGAAAATGTTTGCGCGGTGTGGGTACGCGTCAGAAATCTTAGGGTGGATTCCCGAGGACCGTGTGGGATCGCGGTCACCCTCGAGTGGGTCAGGCCGGAAGATCTTTTGGAGACGCCTCCCTCACCTTGTGCGCGGGTCACGGGTCCGTTTTTTTTGTGTCCCGGCCAGGGTAAATACTCGAGGGTCCCACAACGGGGGAATGTATCGATTATCTATCCCACTCGTTCAAAACCTTTCCTCCACCGCCCTCGTGTGTTCCACCTTTTTCTCTCCCTTTATATCCGTCTACCCTCGAGTGATTCCCATTGAAACGTCGTATCCCATTGACTAACTCGAGCCTCCCTTGTCTCCGACCGGCCCACCACACCTCCGCCTACCCCCGGTCTCAATGGCCCCTCCACACATAAATCTTAGCGGTTACCTCTGTCGGCCAGGTGTCCACTTAGATCACTCTATTGTGTGACTCGAAGAGACTCTCCATACAAAAATCCATCCATATAAACTCGAAAGGCTTCGAGATTCTTTCAAATGGCCTGCCCATTTTACACGACTTCTCCCCATCCAAAAACTCCGCCCCTTTGCTCTCTCTTCTCCCGTATTCCAATTCTCCGTGTCCGGGGTGCCGTCTCGGCTGGAAAATGGTCTCCTTTTTCGCTGCCTTTGTCGTCTACAACAGGCCCTCCTCGACCTCCTTTTGTCCAAGGCGTTGTGTGTGACTCTGGCCCCCGCTGACTGTGCGCTGGTATGCCGTCGGAGGGACACTGCGTGTCCATGCGAGCCTTTATCTCGGGGCGTCTCCGCTCCTTGGGCTCCAGGAACGGGAATTCACCGGCGTGCTTG
The DNA here is from genome assembly GCA_963169105.1 of Ceriagrion tenellum. NCBI lineage: Eukaryota > Metazoa > Arthropoda > Insecta > Odonata > Coenagrionidae > Ceriagrion > Ceriagrion tenellum. The sequence continues at coordinate 61,518,753 of OY720638.1, forward strand.
ACCGTGTATAAAAATTTAAAGTTAGTTTGAAAGAATTTCTCCGTAGTAATAACGTAGACCATATTCGAATTTTACTTCGAATATCTGAAGCTGTAGGAAGCATAAAATAAATATTGTAATATTTATGGCGCAATAAGATACTTTCACATCATTGAAAATCTCGGTAATGAGATAAAAATACGTATAGAAGTCTTCAACTTGACTCATTTTTTTCCACGCGGTACGTTTAATACTCCTTCACAAGGTTCTCCAGTGAGTCTCAAAGTATTGCTGTGGTGACACTATGATTTATCTTAAGAATGGTTGACAAAATATACTAACTACGTACTGTAAATAATGTGGCTGTGTGTTAGAACATCATTAAATTTCCAATAAACCAAAACGATAATCTACAGTTTTTTCACTTAATCCACACATATTACAAATAATATTCTTTAAGATGACTGAAATTCTCTGTAATTAAAGGTAACTATGTACATAAGTTTTTATGTTGACTCATTTTTTCACACGGTTCATTTGAAACACCTTCATGACGGAAGGTTTTATTTGTGATTCTGAAGAAATAACGGCGGGGAGAATATGATTTATTTTTTCAAATGGATGAAGAAACATACAAGGTACCCACTGTTAAATTTCTGACGAGATCTAAGAATTCCTCATTTTTTGTGGAAAGCCTCTTTCGATTGCAGACGTGTACCATGTGCCATGTAAAATGGCTGGTATTTGTCAGCAAATATTTCGGAAAATAGTGTGGTCAGGGGCTAATATGTTGGTGTCCTCGGGAGGGTGGGTAATTTTTTTTTTAAATGGGACCAAATTCATAGATAACTTGGTGATTTTATAACTCGCTCAGTATAGCTCTATACCCTCGATACACTAGGTTAGGGGCTCGTGCTTCGTGGTGACCATCCGCGCGTGTTGAAAACAGGGTAAATTCCCGAATCGTCGAGTGTTATGAAGGTGATACTCAGCCATTTGGGTAAAGTTGTGTATTTAACAGAATAAAGCGAAAGCGCCGATCACACGTTCCCCGTGCCAATACGGGCCGAAGTTTGTCGTGACGATATCGCAAGTATAGGACATATCGAGTTATACGTGCATGAACGGGCGTAAACAATTTGACGTCCAGGGCGGACGAACTCCGCAGCAGACGATTGGATATCCCTCCGCTCGTTATCACGCATGGAACTCCATTTAACTTAAAGAACTGCTTGGAACACAGGGATTCGTTGATCCCATGCACCGCTCTCGAGTGAGTATCTCCGAATCCCGGCGAAGAATGTGTTATCACGGCGGCCCCCGCGGTCCGCCCAAGAGCCGATTCGATGGAATTGGCCTCGCCGGTCACCAGCCCTCCCCTCGTATCGGTCAATCGAGTGAGCCACCTGCGGTGTAATATATATTGATGACACGGCTTGGTCATACAGCCTCCCGATCTCGCTCACTAAAAGCTGTGGAAGTGTGACATATTAGTACCATTCTACCCCAGCCTTTGCCGTCTGTAGAACGGGCTGAGTAAAAAATGGGCTCGCGTCGCGTATCGTGCCACAAATGGCGTTTGAATTAGATGAAGGAGGAAAATGCGGATTGAATGGGTTCAGAGGAATTTCGTTAATTCCCATGTGGTCCAGACCCGTCCGAGAGATGTGTAATCGTCAATGCTGGCCTGTGGAGGTGAGGGGTTAAATATATTTGTCCTTTATAAATGTGTGTTGGCCATTTTGCATTGCATGTGACGCACGTGTGATTGTCGAAGTCGCATTCTTGATTTTTAAAATAAATTTAATAGCAAAGGACGCCCAGGAATGAAAATGCCCATCGTATTGAATCCCCTCAGGCTTTGATATCACCAACATTTATTTTAAGCGGAGCTATCTCTGCGGTCACAGTGAATGTCTCCGTAATTGGATATAAAAGCGCTCTAATGCTCTGGGCCAGATTATACATTGTTCATCCGCGATTTCTTCGAGTAAATGCCAGTTTGACGTTTGGTGTCATACGGTGTCGGGAAAAAATGTTCTGTAATGCATTTGGAAGTCTATTATTGGGGCGTAGAGGCAATCCTCCGATAATTTCTTCATAATCCGCTGTGTGATACACTTTTTTCCTCGTTAATATTGTAGGGAAAGGATTAATGCTTATGCTGGAGCAATTTTTTACAATGGAAAATGCTTTTATCTCAATTATAAATCTATAATACTTTTTCTATTTGTTTTGCATTTATTTCTTAAAAATTACGCACCAGTATCTTGCTAAACTGAATGAATACGAAAAATTGGAAATTTTTTGCATCATTTATTTTGTTCTTTTACTAAATTCAATATTAAAAATATTAATTATGTCATTTCTCTCTGAAGTGAGGTTTTCAACTGTTAAAGGTCTGAAATTGTTTTAAAGGTTTCCGCTTTTTTCCGAGAAATTGATATAATTCTTTTTCACTGCACGGAACGTGTACAAAACGCTTTCGTAAATCAGATTAATAGGGATTAATCGAAACGTATGGCTCGAAAGTAATTTCTCAAAAAGGTTCCCACTGTATTACCGCGCGGTGGAGTATCATGTCCATTTTGTGGATATCCCCAATTGTGTCGCAATTCAATTAAGCACGCATTTTTCCCGCTGTTGCATTTCGTGGAAAATCGCCGAGCGAATTGTCATTGTTTTTCTCAATTCATCTTCATCTGCATATTCGAATTGCTTGTAACATATTTGGTTTTCAGCGACATGCACCACAATTTACCCCAATAAAGCTAACGAAATTACAAATATTGATGCATTACCAAGAATCTCTGCACACTTGTCAAAAAGGGGAAGGGGAAAGGGAAACGTAAACTACACAGTAGGTATGCTACCAATACTGCAGAAACTAATTATATTGATGTATTTTGCAACTAAGTAAACGATCAGAGATACTACAGTCAGGCAGTATTCATCTGATTTATGATGCTATAGTACAATGTTGCAGATTAAGAAACAAACTACAGGAAGAAAATCAACTATTAAGCTATACTCTGTATCGACAAACCACCTTAAAGTCTCTTTGACCGTATTATGGTCTCTTATCGACCGCCAGGAAAAGTATATTTTAGACCAATCTATTCACCTGTCTATTTCTCTACTTTTATTTTCATGATCTAATGGACCGTATTATGTCGGGTATCGTGAAACATTATCGACAAATATTATTAGCGAATAAATTGCTTTGGAATTTGATGGCTGTTACCTGTCATGCGTGTGCAGTCGATGACATCTCGGGAGATTGCCAATTCCATCGCCGTTACCGTGCTTTTCTTCGTCCATTCCACGCTTTGGACTCGTCCCACTCCTCCAGTCAACCCATAAACTACTGTTTCATAGCTATACAGAGAATATTATCACGGCGCCTCACTATATCTGTAGTTCTGGCAGAAGCTATAAAATTAGAGAATTAAGTTTCCGAACAGTTAGGTACAATAACTCGTTCTTTCCGAGCTCAATGAGGCACCACAATAGAAACTGAGCTCCACTAATTACACTCCCATAATACACGTCACCATTTCACCTCCCAAAACCCTATCCCTTACATCTTTACACAGCTGGTGTCTTAATTCCCCCTGCCACACGCCCTCGCGACGGCTGTCAGGGTAGTATGTAGATGTAGATTAGCTCTGGAGCTGTTTGCTTGCTTGTAGATTAGCTGTTTGGAGCTCTAATCTTGAGTGATCGGGTGCACACTTTAAAAGCTTTTCAAGATATTCTAATAAAAATGTTTGGAGCATGCCTCACTACACTCTCTACACGGTAGAAATTACCATAATTGTAATAATATAACTGATGCGAGAATAATGATTTTAAAATTTCGTGTGTATTAAAGCATTGTTATAACTTGGGTTTACAGCGCGGTATACGAAATTTAAGCGAAAATCATATGTTAGCACGAGTATTTTTACTCGGCGTGATACATAGACATTTGTCAGCAGACATATTAATGATGTGAAACGTAAATATTCGCGTTAAGTAGAAAATCAGTACGTTTAGAATCGAATTATTTCGAAATATATGTTAACTTCGATAAGGCTAACTTAAATTAACGTTACCTTCAATGATGCAGGTTCATTCTAATGTGCGCGTAATCGAAAATCGCCCCAACCACTTTAATGAGGATGGGATGGCAATGGGAGGGAGGGGGGGGTCATATAAAGAATCGTCGAATGGGATTTTGTCGGTGTCCACCTCTGTCCTCTTGAGATCAGTGGTTCAGGAGGTCGATCAGGGAAGTTATTCGGTTGGGCCTCGGAATATGACGTGATGTCCGACGTGAAATTCTTGGAAACTTCAAAATTCATGAGGTGAGATTGGTATGAGGTTTTGACGTCACATCGAAGGCTTTTCCGTGGTTCGGCCGAATTGAGTCCTTACCGAATAAGGTCCCTGCTTTGTGGCGTCGGTCGCCCTCATCTCTCGCCAAAGGCAAAGGAAAAGGCTCCTCTCGAGTTGCATCGGACATCTACGTCTACATCTACGTGATACCCTGCGAGCCACCACGAGGGTGTGTGGCTGGGGGTGAAGATAACCAAACATGCACTATTGACATGCAAGTAGGATATTTTAGGGAGATATGCTAGATAATAGGGTCACATGGAGCTAGATGTTTAGTATCTACATAATAAGGAAGGGATTATTGATTTTTATTACATGCATCATGCACTACAGACTACTCTAACTATATTTCACCTACATATCCCTTTGCTACGCTGCCTATTGTTCTCTCTTATAGTGCGAGGGAAAATTACATTTTAAATCTATCGGTACGACAATCTATCTCTATAATCTTGTCAATATGATCAAACCTAGCATAATACGCAGGGGTTCTCAATATATATCTAACATCATCTGTGAACAACTCTATTTCAAATTTACTTAAAAGGTTTAACCTAAATTTTAACCTGCTTTCTGATAGTAATTCCCATCCGAGTTCTTCTATTAAGCTCGTAACACTTATACAATTATCATAACGGCCTTTAACAAACCTAGCAGAAACCTAGCTCCTTTGCACGCGCTCTAATTCTTTAATCATACCTTCCTCGTACGGATCCCATATACTAGCGGCATATTCTAAATGAGACCTGACAAGTGTAAAATAGCTTCTTTCTCGTACTCTCTCATCGCATTTGCCTAGAACCCTTTTTACGAATCCTAATCTACGGTTTGCTACGTTAGTTATTTCCCTGATGTGTTTCCCCCATGACAAGTCTTCAGTGATGGTGACGCCTAAGTATTTAATAGATTCTACGTTAGATATTTTCTTTTCTTTGATGCAATAATTATTCCGGGGTAAGCCATTCTTTTTCCAAAAGTTCATTATCGCGCATTTCTTCAAAGTTAATTCTAGTTGCCATCTATCGCACCAATCATCAATCGCATCTAAATCCTTACCTAAAAACTGTCAAAACGGACAAGTGTTGTATCAAACCTCGCGCAGGAATTATGGCGCACGCAGGCCTTGAAAACGGCGAGCCGAATGAATGGAGCCGATAATTTTATAATGCCATCAAATTACGTTCGTCTGCCGGGAAGAAATGGGAAAGGGAAGGAAACGCTTCTGTCATTGTCACTGGATTATAAGGATACGTGGGCTCCACGCGGCGGGGCCATAACTCATGCGCTCAGGAAGACAATCGGCCCAATAGTTCCGTTTCTTAATGAACTTGAAAATATAATGACGTGCGTTTAAAAAAGTCAAGCCCCTAAGAAACTCTCTGAATGCCACGTGACTTCGCTTCATTGTAAGTTCTTAACTTCTCCGCGGGGTTCTCTCCGTTTCCTTTCCTTCGCTTCGTCCCCTCCTCCCTCCGGAAGCCTTCCTCCCCTCGGCCTTTCTTCCTCCTCCTCAGTTACCTGAGCGCTGTCCTCCCATGTGTTCGCTTCCCTCCGATAGAGGCCACTACAGTAATCTCTCTCAACCAACGGAGATCCATTGGAAGAAATGTTAATGTTCTTTTCATGAAGGTGATGATATTTTGATGATTTTTGCTGCCGAAATCACTTCTTAATTCGAACTATCAGTGACTTAAAAAAAGTATATTAGTATTGTTATTTGAAAATTAGACCCCATACAGCATGATGCCGTTTTAAAGTGTTATGATGGAGGGCGTGTTGAAAAGAGGGGAGTGCTGAAGAGGATCTACATCTACGTCATACCCTGCAAGCCACCCAAAGGGTGTGTGGCAGGGGGTGCTTCCACACCAGGCATGCCTGAATGATACGATAGAGCACCGAAATTACATTGAAACCAGCGTACCACACATGCAACGCGCCAATTGAAAATCGACTAACCGAGAAACATTCTATCGTCAATCTTTCCAACATGCAAGGGATACCAACACTACTACTACAGTTTCAAAATATAATGCATAAATAAGAACATCAGTATTTACATCATGCATAAATTAGAACGTAGAGAATATAAAGAAAGATCTACAGACTAGCTAATATCACTAATAGTACTGTTCATGACGACGATCACAGCTGTTATGGTCCCGAATGGTACGCGGAAAAAATGACATTTTATACCTAGCGGTTCAACAATCTATCTCTCTAATTTTATTGGCGCGCTCTAATATGCCGTAGTACGAGGGGGTTAATAGTATGTTTTTTACGTTGTCAGAGAAATGATTTTCCTGAAATTTAATTAGAAGGTTAAGCCTATAATTTAATCTACGCTGTGACAGCGATTCCCATCCCAATTCTTCTATCAAACCAGACACACTAGCAAACTTATCGTAGCATTGTTTCACAAACCTGGCTCCTCTTCGCTGCGAAGGATTATGGTGGGGAGAACACTGGTGATGCGGGGAAGAGGAAGGAAGTTGATGGAGATTCTGGACGAAATGAGAGGAGGAGGACGATATGAGGATCTTAAGAGGGATCTAATGGCGATGCGGGGAAGAGGAAGGAAGAGGATAGGAATTCTGGACGAAGTGATACTAACCTCTCATGCAATCTCCGGCATGATATACTCCTGCATGTCATAGTACCTTGTAGTGCTATTTATTTGTCACATTAATAATACTAACCAGCAATTATATCTTGAGTGGTATGCTGCATGGTAGCATGTTCTGCTTCGTATCACTCTCCTAGTTTGTAGTCTGACTGCGTACCGTTGTCCTGACTGCTTTGGCCTGTGCCTGGCATTCCGGGGAACGCGCGCGGTTCTGATTGGACTGGGATGAGTGCTGCATGCCTGGTGTGGGATCACCCCATGCCACACACCCTAGTGGTAGCTTGCACGGTATTTCGTAGATGTAGATGTAAATGAAGTATGAAGAAGAGGACGTTATGAGGATCTTAAGAGGGATCTCATGGTGAATTGCGTAAAGGAAGGAAGCAGAACGGTATGTTAGGAATTAGAACGTTAAAATACGTACTGTCTGAAAAACCTACCCTTCAGCTGGTAGAATACTTGGGGAAAAAAAGGTAAAAGGTAGTATTTGTTGAAATTCAGAGAGACTCCCTCCATTTTTCTACGCTTTCAGGGTCCTATCCACCTCTAGTATATCATTTTTTGTGCCTCAGCATACAATCTATCCTTCTTCACCCCATCCATTAAACCTATTTTCTTTATTCCTCCACCTCCCTTGCACATTTAGCAAACAAAAAATGACGTGTACGTCAAAAAGTTAATAAGAAGCAGGTTAACAAATAGTACCCACACGTCGGGAGTCAACATAAGTTGTTTTGTTTGGAAAAGACTTACGGCTCGGTTAGTGAAGGCGTTGGAATATGAGGTGAAAGGGTCGATGTTATCATGTTATCAGGAAGGAATTTAGCGGAGAAGAGAGGCAAAAAATAAGGGAGCGCTTGTTGACTGATAATCTGGGAGAAATGGGTATTATTGAGCAAAGAGTGAGTCCTGGTTCATCGGGTGGGTATTCTGAAATTCAGGAGGGAAACAAGGCTGATCCGTCTTAAAATCCTCATAACGTCTTCCTCCTCTTATTTCGTCCAGAATTCCTATCCTATTCCTTCCTCTTCCCCGCACAGTGGTCGAGATCAGAGTGTCATGGATGAGTTTTGGATCAGTTTTAAGGCAGATATTGTCAAGATAACCGACGGTGAGTTAAGACAAGACAGCATACGGTTGGTTGCAAAGATGAGTGACTCTGTTTTTGACAGCGTTTTTGAATAAGTGAGTGTCCGTTAACACGCAATTCACTTTTCGTATTTTATCTCTCCAGTTCCTTTTCCCTTTTCCCTCTTCCCTTTCTTTTTCGTGGATCTTGCCTCAAATGCCCCCGTCCCCCGTTAGTGAAGCCCCCGTCACACACCCCTGCTACGCATCGCTGAGTGGTACGTAGATGTGAATGTAGCATTCAGTGGCAACCAAAAAGATTTTTCAGCTATCTGCGCAGGCTGGGGCGCGGGGAGTTAAAAGTCTTATCACACTTTTCTTGACCCCGTTCAAGAATGAGTATCCTTGTCGTTACTTGGGATTGAGTCATATCCTCTATGAGAATAGGGAATGATTTGAGCCGTACGAGGAGGTTTGTGTTTCAATGCGATTTGATGTTACACAGAGGATATCGTTTTGGTGCTGCTTTACATCTCTAGGTCCGATAGAAGCAATAAAATAAGAAGGATACTGTACCGAGCAGTAGGTACGAAAATTCGTTCATTCCATGCAAAGTATGTGACCGTAATAGAATCTTGAGCTCCAATCAAAACACTCCCAAATTACACTTCACCACTTCCACTACCAAGCTCGCGAACTATTGAGGATATTATTCACCTCTGAGAAAAAAGATTACTTATCGATAAAACTTTATTCCGGGCTAGGCAGGGTAGGTGGATGGGTGAAAAGATATCAGTAGAATGTGGGTGGGTAAATCCATGATGGAGGGAAGGATGTTGTGAAAGCGGGGAAGGGGAATAGAGGGATAAGGCATTGTGGACGGAATGAAGACTGGTAGATCGTATGCTGAGGCGAGAAAGGAAGTCCCAGAAAGGACCGTGAAAGTGTAGAAAATCGGGCGGAATTTCTCTGACTTTTAAGAAATCCTACCTTAAGCCGATGGAACTCTGAATAAAATCGGTAAAACGACACATCCTTTGGAAATGCTGTATAACTCAGAAACTATACATATGACGGAAAAAACTGTTTTGTAATTAATAATTACGTTCCAGTTTCTTATGCTTTGTCCGTGTACGTCAGCCGTGAGACTAGCAGTGTGCCGTGTGTGTAATTTGCTCCGAGATGAAGTAATGCCGATGATGAATAGGTACACATCAAAAAACGATCGTTGGTTTTTTTTTCCTGGAGCAACTCATTGGAGAATGCCTCTCGGCGGAACGGGGAAGCGATGAGGGAGGTAATGAGCTTAGCGACTGGCAAGGATAAGGGATCGCGCAGTCGGAGTCAAGTTTTTGAGAAGAGCGCTCACCGGCAGGCGTCGGCGTGCTAATACGCCTAATTTGGGGCTCGAGCGTTCCGCGAACCAAGCTGATTAACTCGAATGAAGCTTATCTTTTCCTCTCGAAAAGTCACGCCAATGAAAGTGAAATTGGAGGCCTCATCTGAATTCATTAGTTTTGGATGGTGCGGGAGCCAAAGCATAAAGAAAATGATTTCGCTCTGCTCCGCGGCCGTTGGAAATACGTTTTCTGCTCGGAATCCGAGGGCGGGACGCGGGGATGAGTGTATGGGGAAGTAGTGGGGACCTTCGCCTCGAAGGAATTCATGAATAGCAAATCAGTGGTTTTGCCTGGCGAAAGTAATTTTTGGGTCGACGTGGAGAAGTATCCGAGGCATTTTCTCCCAGAGAACAGTCTGTGTTCCCTCAAGCTCGTCTCGTATTTAAAAAGTTTACGATATGAGTTGAGAAATAGATTAATCAATTAGGTGAAAACTGCCCGCGCCGAGCCCTTCTCCGGCATGCAGGAGTCTGGATTGGATTGCCGGCCGGCCGTGTTTGCGTTGGGATAAGCTAGAAGCGAATCCGAGGGGATCAAGTATTAGAGGACACGAGATTTACAGACGGTAGTGTACTTGAACATCGATCATTGCAGTGCAGGCTTGTGTACACACACACGCGAGTCGGTATTTGAGCGCCGTCGTCCACCCGCCCGAGTCAACTGACGTGTGTAAAATAGCCCCAAGGATCCCCGCGAATCGTGTTCGACCGCGCTCCACTGACGACGGTCTGTCTGAATTGGTCACTGTGCACCACACGGATTCACCGTGCGGCAAAATTCTATTTCATGGCCTTCCCTCGTCTAAAGTTCTCTGTGTGGGACATATTTTCCTTTCCCCATCCCTGGAAAAAATCGACCGATCTAAAGGGATGTGTGAGGTGGTTGTAGCAGTACTTGTGGGCCCTTACACACACTGCCACACTTACAACAACCGTTCAAGGACGTAGAAGAAAAGCTTGGATTGCACTCCACATAAGCATATCTGATTATTCGGTGGAAAAAAACCATACCCGAAGTATATCAATGAAGCAAAAAATTTATGGAAAAAGTTTTCTCTTGGTGAAAGCATTGTTACGACTTGGGTTTAGGATGGGGAAATCAAAATTAAAGCGGAAACCATGTGTAAAGGCGTGATGTTTACTCGGCGTGGTATCTTGATACTTGTTATCTACCGTTATAGCAATTTCAAACGCATTTATCGCGTTAATGAGAAAATCTGTACCTTAAGAATCGATTTATTTCGGAATATATGTCAAGGATTGTGATGCTACGTGTCATAATGGCATTTAATTGCCAAGAATGTAACTCGGTAACATGCATTTTTTCTTGTTTATCCATACATTACTCTAATTAATACACGTATGCGAATTTTAGCGCAAATCTGCACGTAAACGAAAATCGCTCCAAGCACTTTAAGGTGTAACGTGGCCATTAATTTTCCAAGCCCACAGAATATATTCTCCTCTCTATTTTTGTTTCAATTTTAATCCTCCGTTCTTCCAATTTTGTGCGTTTCTGTGGACTTCGGAGTGTATGAATCAGTGTTTCAAAATTTAACCTTGATTTCTTCGCTCATTTCATATGCGTAGACCTGTGGTTGCAATGTGCAAATATGGGACATCTGCGTTGTTAATCCTCGGCGTCCGAGGTAGAGAAGTTAACTTCGTTTGCCGATAAAAATAAACTTTTCAAGGTGTGAATCCACGCATCGAAATCATTCTACTCTTCAAAGTTATGTTTTACTCCTGTTAAATTCTTTAAAATTACCACTTATTCCTTGAGGAGCTACGGATGACGGTGTGGCTGTATTTTTCTAGTCGGATTCCAAATACTGTGAGCTCTAACTGGCCAATAATCTCATCACTTAAAAGTTTTAACCTTCATTTTGCGAACAAGTAAAAGAAATGTTCAATAAATTTCTAGAAATAAACTTGTATGAAAGACGTCCACTTACGTACGTTTTGTCGAGTAAATTTTTCTCAAGTCCTTCGCAGTTTTTGCTCAAATCGGTCCTTCATGATCGCGGAGTCTTAAAAATAGCCAGGTAATTTGATTTTTTTACGGAATTCCAAAACTTTGGTCGTCAATCTTCCGTATTCTTGGAATTTCACTGTTCTTGAATTGAACGATGGTACTTTGAGCGAGTTATTTTTTTATTATTTATACTTACAACCCCAAAAACAGTTCATCAAATGCCTTATACATCGGGTGTTTTAACGCTAACAAGAGACGAACACACACACCCATGTCCTGGGCAGATAAAATTCTACCCAGGCGGGACTCGAACCCGCGACCTTCGGGTTAGCAGGCGAGGACTTTACTCCACCACCACCGGGTTAATTTCTCCTTGAATTAAATGAGTTTGGCCTGTTTTTAAAGAAAAATGTCTCACCATTCGAAGGATGCAGAAATATTTGCCTCTTCCAGCACTACTCTTCGAGGTGTTTTCCAACAAATACCAGTCATTTTACGTGGGAAATGAAACGGGTATGCACTCGAGAGAGACTTTTTTATTAAATGACGAATTTATAGCGCCTAGATCTGGTCAGAAATTCTACAGTGGGTATCTTGTACGTTTTCTGTACTATTTTAAAAAGTAAAGCAGTTACTCTACGTACATATTTTCATAATCGCCAAAAAAACCTTCCGATTTGAAGGCTTTTCCCGTGTGGCGTAAAATTATGATTCAAATCAAAGGCTTATCCATGCATGCTTAGCTATTTATAGGGTATGTCAGTCATGTAATTCATTATTTTGGCCTCATCATCATCAGTATTGCAATATTTACCGCTGACTTATTAGAGATGATTTAAAAAAGTATACACCAATATGTTTGTCCTTATGACTAGGAAAAACAACTCGCTCAAACTAACGTAAATGGGGCGTAATCCCATTTTCGTATTGAGATCGGGAAAGTAATATCTCCCTAGGAGAAAGGAACCCGTTCGTGATTTATTGTAATGCTGCCAAAATTAGAGTTCTATCAGACGGTGCAATTGACTTCATTGTCCAGCATTGTCAGCCGTTCCGTGGCGATGCTATTTTTAAGTCAAATTCCGACGACTTTCACTTTGGTCGAGTGAGATGAAAAGTATCCGTCCGAGAACTCGGATCGTTTATGTGATTTCGTTTGTAGACACTGAGGGTGTAGTGGGGAGCGAGGCGAGGAATGTATTTCGAGCGGTGAGCCGTTTGGCGTTCGTGTGGGGAATATCTAGGAATCCCTTTGTGTGGCCTTTCGCCAGGAATGATCGAGCCCCAATAAATTATTACAACGGGGCGCGCGGATAAGTCTCTTTTTGATATATGTTTCGTCTTCGCCACCTCACACGCTGGCATCTTTTCCAGTGGACGATATCTAAATCCTCGCCTTAGTAAATAGGGTTCGGTGCCAACATATAGAGGCATGATTGGCCCCGCAGAGTGTGGCGATTTGATTTACGCTCCGCCGGACTCGTGAGAGCAATAATTAATTACTCCCTCGATGGTATTCGATCATTCCCGGATATCCGGTGTGTGGCCGCCTCCGGGGTACGGAACACACGCGCCTAGCCAATCACGATGCTTGTTCCAGCTCGCACCGGAGTACTAGGGCGAGCAGAACCTGATTTTGATTGATCTTCGCACCGAAGCGGGAAACATCCACCTTCAAATACTGGCGCATTTCTGGGGTTTAGCCTAAACTTAGGGACGCCCTTTGTTATGACTTCCCGCTCTGGGATCATTAATTGACAAGGATCGAGTCGCACGCGGCTGCAGTTCGCTGGGTACACGCCGTGACAACTGATTACCGAGGCACAGCGGAACTGTGCGCCGCGTTTACATTAAAACTCGCCACAAGCCATTCGGCTATCAATTAATGTACATCCATCCGCAAGTCTATCCTTTATGCAGGGTTGGGGTATCCAAATGTGTGAGCAAGCCTTTAATATAGAGTCGAGCCTCCATGCATGCACGAGGGTACGGAAATGTTCTAATTGACGTCGACTCGTGTTTACCCCGGGAAAATGGGAACGCTCAGTAGCCCGCTCTGTTTCCTTGTTTTTACTCGAAGAATTTTATCATTATCATGCCCTATCCCCACAGACCTCCAGTGCTCGTTTTTTTAAGGAAGAAATGCTCTGGGGAGTCGATGCTTGTAAGAGGCACTTAGAATGTTTTTCCAGTGCTGGCAGGCCCAAAACTAGAATAACTTCTGTTGAGAGGGTTTTTAGCCGATGGGCCAAGCCCCAAATTTTGTTCTCTGAGCTCGAAGGATGCTTTAAGTGAAGAGCCCCGTCAGTCTAGATGGGGTATCGTATGGTGGCTCTCGAGTCTATAGTAGGTCGAAAGCAGACGCCGGGTTTCCTGTCCAATTCTTTTCTCCAAAGCTCTTCGTTTCTTATCCGTCCCATCCTCCTATAGCCACCGCCGCCTTCGATGGCCCCCGTAAACCCGAGGAGTGCCGTAAGTGCCGCCCGAGCTATAATCCAAGGAGATAAATGATAGAAGGCGGGAAGCTTCCTGGCGGGAGCTTCCTGGCTCGTGAAAGTGAAGCTAGTTTGATTTTGTTAACTACATGATTCACTGGCATGGCTATCGCGCGTAGTTTGTTAGCATCAAATGATGTTTTACTTTTGAAAATTATTTTTGCTTTTCATGGTCTTTTATTTATGAATCAAGTTACGGCGGCAGCTATCAACTCTCTCTCTCTCGACGTATTGACTATGTGACTGAATAAAAAAGTATTTCCAATGGATCTTATCAAAATGTCCGTCCGTAAATTGGAATCCATCTGTTTTTCTGTCTTTCGTCAATTGTGAAACAGTGTACATCAGCATGTTGGAGAAGGTGAAACAATGGAAAATATTACTTTTTCTTGTGTACATTTATAGCATTTTTTATAAAAGGAAAGGTGTCAGGGGTAACTTTGTGAAATTTCTCCATGATGGAAAAAGAACACCTTTGCAAATTTCCCTCTTAAGTCTTTTATTCAAGACCCGGGTTTTGACAGTTTATGTCTATGACGGGTGGAAACTGTCGACAACCGGGTCGTGGATTAAGGACTTACTAGTGAAATGTGCAAAGTTTTTTTCTTTTTCCCTTTAAGTAATCATTTTTGCCAACAAAATTATATAAGGTGCGTATCTGATTTCTAAATGAATTGGTATTTAGTGAAGGAAAAATTCCATCTTCGATTTAAAGTGTGAGCCATTGATTATTGGAATTTCAACTTCAATAAGCGAGTCTACGGCTTAGTGCTATTTTTTCGACCGAAATCTCAGTGCGCTCGTCAGTTCGGTGTGGAAAAGGTATTCTTAAGGCATTTTTACCCGAGGCGCTTTATTGCACGGTTCAAAGTAGCATGTATTTTCCCAATGCGGAAATTCATGCTCTGCATTAGAGCTGGGGCTATTAGCCCGTATCTCGTTTATGCTTTTGTGCTTGCTTTTTAGCAATTCGACGCTGTACATCATGCAATTTTCAATGCACATTCATGCATGCATGCAGCAGATAGTGCAATAAAATGCCTAGCCTAAAACGGTCTTTTGACCAATATACTCCTAGAGCATTCCAACGTGTATTGCTTTAAGTTACCCAGTAGTTTAGGCTCAAATAGATAGACTATCGGTGAAAGCATTAATTTTGAACGGCATACACGGTGACGGGTTTACTAGGTAGATTAGATAATTTCTACATCTCTATCTACATCTGCAAAGTACCGTGGAAGTCACCATCAGGAAACGTTGCAAGGGGTGATTCCACACAAGGTGTACAGCACACCCGTTCAATCAGCGCGTTTCCCCGATCGCTAGGCCCAGAAGAAAAAGCAATGAGGAAAACAAAGCGCGGTTGGACCGGAAACTCGGAGAGTACTACTTGGACGAACATGCTGTAAACTCGCTAAAATACGACAGCTGATCAGTATTACAAACGCTATAATTGAATATTATTACAAGAGACTCTATATCATGAAAAAAGGAACTCATGCTGGGCATTTCAAGCGGGATGAGTTGTTGATAATGATGATGGGATGTAAAACACGCGTTAAAAAGTCTACTTAACCCAACGAGGGTCGGAGTTTCACAGAATTGATATATCGGAACAATTATGGTCTCTCATAATGCGTGGGAAAGAAGACATTTTAAAGCTATCGGTTATGCTGTTTATTTCCTTTATTTGTTCTGGCTCAGGTCTCGAGGGCACTTCCTCGACAGCCGCCATGGATTCCCCTGCGTCAAGTGGCGTACCAAATGGGGTTCCATTTCCTCTCCTCGTCGATCCGTGTGGATGGGAAACACGCGCTGGACGCCCATCACCCAACTGGACGCCACCCGCGTGGTTGGCTTTTCGAGGCGCGAAAGGGCCCCGATCCCTTAAGCCTCCAGACTAGACTCGCCCCTTCGGGATACTTCCTCGGCCAGCCCGGGGGTACGGAGCCCTTATCACCTCGTTCCCTCGGCAGCATCGCCATGGCCCATCCCCAGTGCACTCACTGTGTGTGTATGTGAGTGCGTGCACACTTGTTCCGCTCCCTCCCGCCCCCTCCCCTCCCACCCTCCCCCTCGCCCTCGTCCAAAAACTTAATCAACTGAAGTGTTACAGGCTCCCCTCCATTTCACTCCCCGACCCCCGTCTAAAGCACTCCAGCCGCTTCCTCTCTTTTTCCCTCTCTCACTCTCCAGCTCCCGCCAGATGTCAGCAGGGATGCTTTTTTTAAGCGTCAATGGTGGATAGAGCTTCCTACGCCCCCTGCCAATCCAATCCCCCGAGGTGTGAGGGGTGGTGAATGCGCGGAGTCGCGGCCTACCCTCCTCCCGAATCTCCCCGTGACCCCCCGCCTCTCGAGGCAGCCACCCCCTGGCCCATCACTCGGTGGGATAAATAATCCCTACTCTCCTACTGTCGATGCAAAAATTATGCAGACTTGAGTTAGGAAATTGTTTAAAAATGAACCATATTACCTACATGAATGCAAGTTGCGTCAAAGTGTAGCTTATTTAATTGTGCGTTCAACCATAGTTTACAACTATTTTCACAATAAGCGTGCGAATTTTTTATCGTGTTGAGAACAAAAATTGCCGGTTTTTCGGCCTTTCCGAACGGAATTCTCTCTTGGACATTTAATAATGACGGAACTTGTAGCATCATCGCGATGAAATTTTTAGTACTGTCTATGGAAAACATATTTGAATGTATTTCTCATTTTCAGTTATTGATACTTTACGAAATAATAGTCGTTATTTATTTTAGGAAACAAAAACAAAAGTTGGTCAGCGTTTCTTAAACTTTTTCGGCCTCTAAGCCCGTTACGAAGCGAAAGTTTCCCGCCGAGTCCCGAGAAGTATTTAGTGTTTAGTTCTATGAGATATATTATACACTATACATATGGAGCGTGAATAACAAGGTATGTATATCAATAAAGGAAAAACTAGTTAACTACTGTAGATGGAAGCAACAGTTTTACTTTTGTGGTTTTTGTCATCTGCGTAACTGCCGCTGACGGAGCCTCTTGGGCACTAGATCCATCCGCGGTCGTGGGAGAAGGATATTTGCTATGGTGTCCCGGAATGGGACTCATCCTTCGATTTGTGTGCTCGTTAGAGGAAGTGTGTGCTAGTACAAGGGTGCACGTGAGCTGGAAACAAGCACGGCGCACCTACCGAAGACTAGTTTACTCTCCGAATCAATTTGATATTAAAGCGGGATTGGACTCCTTCCCGGCATATTATCGAAGCGTATCATTCTCGGGCTTCCCTTCGGGTCGGGTTCTCCATCTCCTCCAAAGTGTCGATTGAAGAATTTTCCGTCGTCTTCAGGGCCGTTAAATCAATCCTCGATCGTTGAAATGTTCACTAAATCCACGACTGATCGTAGAATTAATCCGTGATCAAACGGCCCTGAAGACGACGAAAAAGTCTTCCATCGAAACGTTGGCAGAGATGGAGCAGCTAACCCGGACGGAAGCCCGAGAAAAATCCACTTCATTTTACCTCATCGGTACTGCGATCAAAGGGCCAATTACCATGAACGAGTATGAGACCGTAGGTCTTAATTATCGGAACTTATCGAATAGAGGTATGCCTGTGGCTAAGTTTCATTCATCTTTTCCCGAGTAAAATTCGATTTCAGGCAAAGGTAATCCATAGCAATGCATTTTTTGCGTATCAGGTTGATTAATTTGCAGTAATTTGAGTAGTTTTCTTACTGTGCCATTTATGCCTCAACTTTTCATTCGTTCTTTTATTCATTGGAAATTTCAAATGGCTATGGCATATATGAAGGCTTTGTTTATTGTTACTCGAATTAAACAATCCTCTCCCTCATTTGTTGTAGTTACAACATCTTTCCCGGATGTCTGTGGCATTTATAAGATAAACAGTATATTCGGAGATATGATCGCAATCTCTCGGCTGTCATAAATCTGTTTCCTTCTTGTGATATGATTTTTTGGAGGTTGTTTTGATTCCATTTCCACCGTTTAAAACGTTTTGTTCGGACAGTAAAAATGCTGCATAAATGAGCGTTGGCCGGCCCCCAACCCACCTACGAGTTACCATGCCATGTCCTTCTCCCTCAGCTCTAACGTTTTGCGTTACTTGGGCGAGAATTTTCCGACGTCATGATAGAGACCACATTGGAATTATACTTTATAATTTCTGCAGCTGTATGGAGCACGAATTAAATATTGTATTAATAGTGGTTTAATGGAATAGTTTTATGACTTCAAAATCTAAATAATTAAGTAAAATGATCTTTATAAGTCTATAACTTGATTCATTTTTTTAATAATTTAATATTTTATAATGAAATATTGTATCAATAGTGGTTTAATGGAATAATTTTATGACTTCAAAGTCTAACTAATTAAGTAAAATGATTTTATAAGTCTATAAATTGATTCATTTCTTAAAATTATTTAATATTGTATAATTTAATATTGTATTAATAGTGGTTTAATGGAATAATTTTATGACTTCAAAATTTAAATAATTAAGTAAAATGGTTTTTATAAGTCTTATAGACTTGATTCATTTTTTTCACGCGGTACGTTTAAAATACCTTTTCAACGGGAGGTTTTTTGTGATTATAAAAATGTTACTGAGGTGACGATACAATTTATTTTTTAAAAAGTTCAGAAAACTTACAAACTAAACAATGTTAATTTTTTCACTAGATAGAGAGAATGTCATTTTGACGCCGCACTACATTTATAGAACCAAAAGAAATGATAAAATGAGAGAGATACATTGCCGAACAGTTAGGTCCAACAATTTGTTCTACCATGCAGAGTAAGTGGTCATAATTAAAAACTGAGCTCCACCTCAAACACTCCTATAATTTTTTTCACCATTTCACATCCCAAAAAAACTACCCTTTTTACGGATGGTGTATTAACACCCCCTTACGTACATCCGGCGGCTCGATGGATTGTGCTTAGGTGTAGATGAATTTTGATACATCTTTTGCATGTGGCAGGTGGTGCTAAGTGTTAATTGTATGTGCATAATTAGGGAATGGGGAGGCATTCCATCCCGTCTCATCGGTGACCACTTCCTTGGTATTTTCCCGCTCACCGCTTCGCCAATTATTTAAACATTGTGTGCACATAGCACCCCTTGTCACCTGAAGATGTTGTGTTAGCATTTTTAGTCGTCAGGGGTCGGATCTGAATTTTTTAGCGGAGAAGTGCACGTTTTAAGCTAGTGCGAGCGAGATAGTTCCCTAATCATAATAGTGACCATATTCGATATATTTCACCAACTGTGAGACACGCGAATTAAATATTACATTATTAATGGTGAAATAAAATAGTTTTCATGACAGAACTGGTAAGTAAACAAATGAAAATATCCAAATAAGTCTTTAACTTGACTCATTTTTTTCCGGCGGTACGTTTGAAACATTATCAAAACGGAAGGTTTATTGTGATCCCGAGGAATTAACTGCGGTGACAATATGATTAATTAACTAACTCTGGAGTGCATACACGTGCCATTTACCATTTAAAAGGGTTGGTATTTTTTTGGCAAATATCTCGGAAAGTAATGCCGTAAGGGGTTGAATTTTTCATGTCAATGGAAGGGTGATATATATTTTTTTTTACATGAGACCAAACTCAGTGATGTCTAGGAAAAATGATATTTTGCTCATACTACCTTAACGCGTAAATGTGTATAAATTCCCCTCAACTTTGCAAGAATCTTCAGATTTTATACGATCGTAATGTTTTAGTCGCATCAGCCGGCCCTGGCTCTCGCGGTCCATCGCACTCTGGCCGTCTCCAAACTTCCCGTCTTCTCGCGTCGTCCCATTTCAGGCAAGGGGGGGGCAAGCATTTTCCCTCCCCGTTCCCATTTCGGATTGCCGTGAGACTCGGGTGGTTTAAGCGCGGAGGATGGATGCCCGGTGCTTTCGAGTCCCAACGCACGGAATACTTAATTCCTATCGCTTAATTACATTATGATTACCGGGATTTATTCGCCGTGCTTACGCGTCCATAATTTTCCCCCGAAAACACAACAATGGAATTTGCCGGACACAGGAACGGCATCATACGAGAACACGAAGTTGAATGGCAGAGGAACAAATTAAATTCGCATAATGCTTTAATATGTCTAGCTTGTTAATTTGTTGCTTTGTTTTTGTGTTTTCTTTCCGTTTTTTTGTGCCCGTTCGTTCTTTTTTTTGTAATCCTCGTCTCTCTTCCGCGGGCGTACGAGGCGGAAAATGGAAGAGGGTCGCCTAACGATGCATGCCGGCCTCATTGTGAGGCGTTCCTCTACTCCTCGGCTTTATCCGCACAGGGCGCTGACTCGCTGCCCTCCTCCCTCCCTCCTTGCTTCCCCTACATCTACATAATATCCTGCGAGCTACCCCTAGGGTGTGTGGCAGGGGACGAGTTATCACCTATATGAATTACACAATACACTACTTATATGCTCCTTATATTGACCTCGGTTATTAAATATAGGAACTTTGGGTATTATGGAATACCGTTTATTTTTGTAGTTGTATGTCCAAATTTAACTCATTCTTAGTTCTCTTTTACATTTTATCATAAGCTTCAACTATTTAGTATTAAATATCTGTGTTTATCTCAGTAAAATTTAAAACATTTGCCACTGAGAAAATGTTTAAATCAAAAGTTTCACTTGGAGGGTAATATGGAATAGTCGGGAAATATGGAATAGGGTGGTAAAAATGTAGATAATCATGTAAGTTTGAAAACAAATTATTGCATACAAAACGCATTTATAGGATTGCTTTCAGCTTGAAATCTCAAAAGAATTACGTTTTAGTATTAGAGTATTACATTTATCTATTTGCAGAAGTCACAAATATAATCCTCCTCCTCAGCACCTGCACAGTCAAGGTGGGCCCACATTTTACAAGCAACGCATCTAACCCAAACTTCTCCTCTTCTATCGTCTGACAACTTTCATTCACAGAACAAACATTCTGCATCATCTTCTCTTGGTACAGAAGATGGTTGTACAAAGTCCAATTGTGATGAAACCACAGAGTGAAAAGGTTCGTCACTGCCACTGGAAGCGTCCTTAGAAACAAACTCTATATGGCAAAGTTTTTTTCCGTGGCTTGAAGCTCTCTTGTTTTTGCCTTTTATCTGAGTTACCAGGACCACTGTTGTTGCTTTTCTTCTTTTATTAATGTGCTGTTGCTTATCGTTTTTGTGTCGGGCAATATGGAATACCTAGTATTCCAAAATACCCGACACACCATCTTGGTTTTCAAAGCATCACAGCAGAACCAATTGTAGCCCTAGCCAAAAACCGAGCAATACATAACAATCTACAACTCTTTAACTTAATAAATCGCTTAGTTTTAATCACTAGTGTACATTTTCAATAATTATTACATATTTTCGAAAACTTACCAGCAAAAATGTTGTGAAACTACGAAAACAATTTTTTTTGCGCCGTAACTCACACGGTGCCTCGAAACGAACTGGACTCGCTACAGAGCATTATGGGAACATGTTGAAGTAGTTAATGCGTCTCCCGCTTGTTTGCGCCAATTGACGAATGAGAAATCACGGTGTTCCATATTGCCCGTTTATTCCATAATATCCGAAGTTCCTCTAATAATAATTTGCTTTAATTTGAAACTTGCTGTCAATGAAATATTATAATTTATTACCTTCTGATACCTCATGCTGTAGTTGTAATTTTATTATGAACTTGTTTCTTGAATTACTGACTTCATAATATGTAATACATCGCATTTTTACCTTGAATACTTGTAAACTGTTTGTTATTTGCGTAGTACAATTTCTATGTAAAAATGTAGTGTTTCATACAGCCTTGCGATTCGTCTTTGCCAATTACACTTTTTATTGTCGTTCAAAAATTCGGATTACTATGTATACCTTTTTTGTTCTTATGGGGCATATCCCCAGAACAATCAATAAATATTCTATCCTATTCTTATTTCGAGGATCCAAGTCAAATTTATAGCGTTTGTTCTCCTTTACCAATGTTTCGTTAAGTACTTTATTCCATCTTCAGGGCTAGAATGTTTAAATACCCGACAGGAAAGTAATTTTTTGTAATATCCCTTCATATTCCTAAAATATATCACACATATCCTCGCATATTTGATCTAAACCAGCAAAATAAGCAAATGATTATAAATACACAACTTCTTTCGTTCCACATTTAGTTGGCAGTACGAGATCAATGGAGGCTCGTATCCTATGTATCTCGCCACAGTTCGCCATCGAGTCCCCACCTTCAGAAGCTCAACCCGTGACCTCATCCTTTCCTCCCTTGGCATTTCTCACATTACTCACCGCCGTGTCCTATCAGATATGATGTTCCTACTCAGAATCTTCAGCGGCTCTCTACGGACCAATGGAATACTCCCTGACTTTCGTATTCATGCTACTCCCGTCCATTACGCAGTAACTCTCTACTGAATACTCCCCGATTCCGTCTTTTCATCTCCCAGCGCTCTCTCTTCTACCGAATCCCCTCCTTGTTTAACTCCTTGGCCTCGAAATATCCTTCCTTAGACCTTTTCTCCTCTGCCACCATTTTCAAATCCTCCCTGAAACACCACTTAAATGATCCACCCCTCTCCAATCCCTAAGGTCCTTCTTACGCTTGCTTCATTACTGTTTTACTTAATATATATTATGTTATTGTTTGAAAATTTTATTTATTTATTGATTATGTCTGCCAATGTAATAGCCTTTGTGCCGTTTTTGGTGGTGAAATAAATAAATAAATAAATAAAAGTAAATCTGCCCAGATGCAAATGTTATCCCACATATGAAATTCGAGTGCGGTCTAGATTATGGAAAAATCTCGCTCAAATCACTCTCAATTGGATACCGCGTCACAACAAGAAATATTCAGAACGTTGTGATCTTTGTAACTCTAGTAGAGAAAATAGTTTGCGTCGAGTTTTTTTTTGAAAGAGTGGAACTACTTTTGATGTAATGATAATTATTTTGTATTCGCCATTGACAATATACAATATTTATATGCATAATTTTGCAATCGGCAGAAAAAAATTTAAATTTTTTTTCTTTTGTTTTTCATAAATCTTATTACAATTGCTAAATAATATTTCTCTAAAACAAAATGTATTGTCGAATATTTTGCATCACATTCGTGCACCAATGTTTTTTTATGGTGGCACCAAATAGGGAAACCTTTAGAGCTACCTGAAGCTAACATGCAAAATTTGTAAAATTTATATATTTTTGTAACTGTCTTTTATCTGTATCAAAATATATGAGCAATAAATATCTATCTATCCTTAGTGGTCGGAGCGGATTTCGTGGTTTTGCAGATTTGCGTGAAACTTTTCATAAGAGTGCCCAGTAGTAAGAATTGTGGATGAATGCAACATTATTCGATGAAATATGTACGAATTTTCTCCTTTACGCGAAAACACACTCTTCATATTATTATATTGGTTCCTCTTAAATATGGTGGTAGCAACCCGAATATAAAACACGTATTTTAATATGGTTTTCGTTTAAATTTCCAACTCCGCGCCGTAAACCCATGTCATAACAATGCTGCAATTGAGTTGAAAGCTTAAAAATATAATTATTGCATTATTTATATTACAAAGTGGTCGGTTATTTCCGACGTATAAATAGATGTACTTAAGCGTGGTCCAAAACTTTTTTTCGACTTACTGGAAAAGTTATTCAAATGTGCACTCAAATAATAACTATTCGCGTTCCAACCACCGAAACGCGAAACCCAATAATCTTTACATAAGTGAGTTTTTAATGGCTGAATTTCGTTTTTAAAATCTTCTATCGAAGGTCGTTATTTCGTACAGTTCAAGCCTATATAAGCTCAACAATCTTTCCTTCAACGCAAACAGATAACAGCAACGGACGGCGATCGAGTTCAGATCTACCATATTGGATGAAATATTATATATTACTAATAGGTGGAAGTTTATTGGGTCATGAATAAAATTCAATGTAAGATGTTTTGAAAAAATGTTTTTATTACGTGAAATAATGTCTCAGCGTGCGTTGACGGTTCTCGGGCAATGGCCGTCCATTAAAATGGTCCATTGTCTCGGACAATGCGTGTGTCTCTTGTCTTGTCACCTTTGACACGCGTGTCATAGGCTCGCCATCACGGGAAGAGGAGATGAGGGGAGTTGGTGGTGGAGAAGAAAGTTTGCAACGCAGAAAAAACACGTGCACACGCAAGTCCTTCTTTTCCAGCTTCGTGTGGTTTCGGGTGCCATCGGCACGCGTATACTGGCGTGAATACAAATTCCTGGGTGGTCCTCATTTACCCGTCGATAGGCTTGTGTGATGACCGATTTTGCAGATTGATTTTTGATTATATAAGTTCCTCGATTTCGATTCGACGGATGTCATCGATCGACTTATTGGTTATGTTCGATGATCGATGGTTGTCTATGATCAATGATTACACCAAAATTTGATAAATATTTTGCTTACCCCATCCATTTTTTTCGCGTTTACTGCTTTATTTCGTGATGCTGTTGATGAATGTGAAAGTAGTTTCTATGGTGAGTGATTACACCACGTAACGAAAGTCGGCACAATTTTGGTTTATCTATTTTTTAAAAGTGTAAATTGCTTAGCTCTGTGATGCTGTTGATGAATTAAAAAGTAGTTTTCCCCCAGTGTCAATGTCATTTATTCTCGCTCCGTAATTATGTAGTTTAAAACAGAATCTCATGAAAGAGATGCAGTTGAAAACCCTTTGGGTTCAAAATTCGTCAAATAAGCCCACTGGAATCTGTCCGTAAGTGACTCTCGAGGCTTCGAGCTCGGGACTGTTTGCGTGCCGTGGCCACTCGCAACCCTTCCGCACAAGCACTCACACGCGCGCGCTATATAGCGGCCATTTGGACGGGCGCATGTATCGGAATGGGGGGGGGAGGGGGCAGGGAGCGCGAGGTTCGAACGCGCACTGGAGAAGTGTGTTCTCCGGTTGTAAGCAGGGGAGGTGGCGGCGGAGAGAACGGGCAGAGGTTGGCGTGAAAGCTGGGGGTGGTTAGGTTTTCGGTCGTGCGGAGGTGAAGCAGACACGAAGGAGAGGAGTGTGAGAAGGTCGGGAGGTAGGGAGCGGCTGTGGAGGGAGCGGTGTTGCCAAATTTCCGGAACCACCACCACCTCGTCCGCTGCCCGCGTCGCAGTGCGTGCCTCCGTCCCGCGTGAGAGGGAAGAATCATCTGGGTTGTCTCGGGAAGGAGAGGCGGCTTTTGAGGGGGGCGGTGGGGCGGGAAACCCCCCCCCCCCTCCACTCTCACACTCTTCAGGCCCCCTCCGCCTTTCCCCCCCCCGTCCGTCCCCACCCCCGCGCCTGCCCCCATCCGCGTGCTAAGATGATCATTGACTTCCCTCGCCACCCCAACACTCGCCTCTTCTCGCCCCAAATCCAACACTCCACAATCTCTCTCTCTCTCTTCTGCGTGGCCACTTCCCCCCCGCCCCCGGCCCCCTCCTGCCCCCTCATGCCCCCGCCCACGGCCCCCCTTCTCTCGACACTCTCTGCAAATCATTTCTCCTCCACGAGTCTCCTCCGAGCCTTCCTCTTTCACGAGCACACACACACCGCGGCCGTCCCTCCACCCCTCGTCCACACCCTACAAGCCATCCAGGAAACATCATCTCGCCCTTTTCTCTTTCACTTCTTCATCCCCTGCCACCCACCCCTTCCCGCCGAGCTCCTTTCACCTCCTCACTCCGCCTCCTCCTCCCCCCCTCCCCCGGGCCTCCTTCACGCCTCGCGAAAATCTTCCTCCTCTCTCACGCAGTCATCTCATCTCTTTCACGCGCCTCATGCAACTCCTGCAGAGCACGCGTTCACACGCGCGGCCCTCCCCGTGTCTCGCCGCGACGCCCCCTCCCCCCCCTTACCCTCTCGCCGTCCTCTCACGTCCCTTCACACCCTCCGTGCGCAATGGTTCGGGTACTTCGGGGAGAGACTTTTCCCCCTGGTCATTATAGAGACCAATTTGAATTTTATTTTTGTTTCTGCAACCCTAGAGAAGCATGGATTAATTTTTTTGCGTTAATGGCACGAAAATATACATTTCTTTGACTGGAAAAACCAGTAATTAACACAATAGGCGTGCACAAGAATTTGATTTGACTCATAAATTCATGCCGTACGCGAAGAAGACACAAAACATGGGGACTTTTTTTTACGACTATGTTAAAATCTCCACGGGGATCAAATGATTTCCTTGTAAAAGGGTTGAGAAAACATACAAGGTGCCCATTGTTAATTTCCGACCAGATCTTGTTCTTAGATGTTCCTCGTTCTGTAAAATGATGTCGTTTTCGAGTGTAGACCAGGAGTATTCCCCATTACTAAGATTTTTTGGTAAATATCTCGAAAAGTAGTGCCGGAATGGGAAGAAATTTTGTTTTTTTTTCTTGGGAATGGTGGGATGTTTTTATGTAAAATGAGACTAAACTCATTGACTCTGATGTAAAATGATTTCTCTCCCAAACTGCCGTAATGCTGGAAAAGATCTTGTTCCCCGAAAATTTCACGTCTACGCTCAATGCCGCCTAATGGGAAAATAACCCGAGAAATTTCCTCGCAATTTTGTCTTGACAAAAGTTTGTGGAATTCCCTAGAAAGTGTATCACCCGTTTTCCCTGTAAATTCACCTTTTGAGATTAATCTCCGTAATTTAAAGTACGGCATGGTAGGCTTTTGATAGTGAGTTGAAATGGTTTGATTATACTTGTTTTGTGTGTTTTGCATGAATTGTAGTTGACTGCTAGTGGTGATTTTGGTAATGGTTGCACACGTTTTGATGTTGAAAAATGTTTTGTCAGTATCAGTATAATTAATTGTGATAATTATAATGTAATGAAAATGAAAATATGCAAAAAAAACGTGCTGTTTTTATGAACATGTATTTTTCCCAAAGACTTATTCACTGTCCACTGCCCTCGATGCAATACAAGTGAAATTTTTCCATGATTTTATTGGTTTACTTAATTTATTTTACAACCTGGTGGGAAATGATTCAAGCACTGCCAAGCACTGTGGAAAATGATAACCCTTATAATTGTTTTCCTCGAAGAAGTGTTTTGTTCAAGAGAAATCACCTAAGACATTCAGAATTTTTTAAGGAAGAAGAGTTCTTGGCAAAGAAATACCGCAGAGTTTTAGGGAGTTTCCTTAGAAAGAGATTTATCAATGGGAATTTCACTTTCCCTTTGCATTTGCAATAGTTCCATGAAATTCATGTAGAGAAATTTCCATGGGGGCTGTGCGAGTAGAAGCGATATTATCAGGAAGATACTACTAGGCCGAACTGAGAGGAACCAATATTGCTCGGTCCTTCACACTATTAACGACAATGGCATATCCATTGAAAATTGGTTTGCTGGTGCGTAAATCTGCAATTTACTTATCCGTCCACTGAAAGGCAGTCGGGTCAGACTTGCAAAATATCATATCGCGATTTGGCGTGGAACATCCCGCCCATTTCATAAACAAGGCCGTCCCGACACGATCGTGACGGAATCCCGCGACCTACGGTTTTTTCGTCGGCAGCGTATTCGCTTGCATTCCGTGCAGAAGGAGATGTTGACACGACCCGATATGACTGCAGGCACTGGTTTAATGTGGAATGAAGTGGCTGTCCATTATTTTTCCAAATCATACGAGATCATACCCGTAGTTTTTCCTCCCTCTTCGACTTTTTGGGCTTTTTTGTCAAGGGTCGACGACGTCAACCGAATGCAGTGCTGTGTACGCTTTCCTCGAGTCAATTTTTCGTACCACTTTGTGGCTCACATGTGCATTTATTGATACAGGACGTTACTTTGGCGTTTTCGTAACCCATTGTGGTATAGTTTTTCATAATCATCCTGCGATTTTTGGTTAGTCCGTTTTTGAGAGTGGATTTTTTCCGATTATATCTCTTTATCTTCACTTAACCAGGCAAGCTACCTCAAGGGTGTTTGGCAAGGGGTGAGTTACTACCAACATGCATTATAATATATATGTAACGTTAAACAATATACTTTTCACTATAGGTACGCTCCCAATGGTACAGAAACTATTTAATTAATGTATAAAGCAACTGCGTGAACTAGATACAAGATTCACGGAGGGATCAAGCGAAACGTGATGTCAGCTCCTCGTGGCGGGTTAAAAAAATGCCATTGGGTGCAAATCAACTAATCAGCTGGAGTACCTGTCGACTAACCCACTTAAAAGTCTCATTGACTGCTGAAGTGATCAACTATCGATCGTGGGAAACATTTTAAACCTTTTTGTTCTGCCGTCTGTATCCCTAATTTTATTCTCAAAAAATATAAATGATAGCGTAATCGTTCTTTTACAATCTCCTCTTAAAAGCGAACAAGGAAACTTGTGTCACGACGGGCAACATTTACGCTTTGTGCCAATTGTAATCACCGAACAATTTCAGCGGAAGTCAGCCATTATTTCATCACCATAAAAAAAATTCATAGTTGGGAAAATGAGATCCACGTGTATGCTTTTATGCCTGAGCGTCTTAATAAAAAAGTTCTCAGTTTTCCGTCACCCTCGTATAATTTAGTATCCACCCCTTGGAAGGTTTGGCAACGACTGTGTTTTCGCAGAAAATGTTGTGGAAACTTTCATGGCCGCGCAATTTCTCGGTCATCCAGAATTTGGGGGTGGTTTTTCTTCCCTCCTGCCTTTCGGTGTTTTCTTTCCATTTTTGTCGCAATAATTACTTTCCTGTGTACATAAGAAACACTCAAAACTAGCGATGAAAGTGTTAGTGATTGTCTTCTCGTGTCCTCACACCCCCGAAACCTCCATCATCCACTCCCCCGCGGCCCCTCCCTTCCGGATCACCTCCCGAAAATAGCCCCCTATAGAGCGTTACACATTTAGTTGACGGCATGGGCCGAAAGTAGAACACTGTTGCCAAGCTTATGCTCCATGTCCGGAAAAAGGGGCCTCATAAACAACCATTATCAGCACCAGGAATTTTAATGAAGTTACTTTAGGGAATGATATATGCGTATTGGAAGACCTCGTGCTGCAAGTAGGAGGCAATATTTTGTAGTGGATTTTTCTGCTGGTAACGGCAACGCTGCATATCGGCCTTTTTGAGATTTACACTGAACGCGAACGTCAATGAGATCCCATAATGTCAACTCAATATGGAACGGACAATAGTTCGCTCTAAGGCTGCACCTCCAGTACGCCGCGAGCAATCGGGACCGTGCTAGCTGCAGGAAACTTAACTTAGGACCATTGCCGTGTACTTACTGCAAATCTAGCTGACCTCCGTAGTTCAAATATTATTCCCTAGCGAAACTTGATTTAATTTGGCTTGATGTTGGTAGGTTACCTATGCTGCCGGAAGGTGAGCTTATGGAACATAGGTATGGCAACTGTGTTCCAAGTAAGGTCCATTCTGTCAAAGAAATGTGGAACGCTCTATTGCATTTCTCTCTGCAGCCGGAAGGTGAGCTCATGGAACGTAGGTTTGGCAACTGTGTTCCTAATGAAGCCCATTCTGTCAATGAAATGTGGAACGCTCTTTAGCATTTCTCTTCCCCGTTTTGGTTCGACGAGGTTCCTACCCGGGTGCGGATTCCAACCCAGTGCTTCCCGCACCCTACGTATCACAGCCTCCCGCAAAGGACTCTGCCCTCACCCATCCCCCCTCCCCCTCTCGACGCCTTAAACTGTCGAGGCTCACGCCCCCGCCTCAGACACACTCCACATGTTCCCAAGTAAATCCCAACGACCGCCTCTCCCCACCGGCGCATTCCTTTCGCCTCCCCGCTAAGTTTCCCCGCGTCTCTTCCAATCAACCTTGTCCGCAGTTAGTCTCTCCCCCCCCGCCTCGCCTCCCCCCACCCCTCCGTACCCCCGCCACTCAAGTCGTTATATTCTCTCTCTCTCTCTCCTCTCTTCGCCCGGAGATGGGCTACAGCAGTCGCCCCCACCTTCCACAGCGCGTATCGTCTGCATTAATTATGGGCTACTGCATTGTGTGCGCCTCCGTTCCAACCCCCTCCTCCTCCCACGGCCCGCGTGTGTCACCCCTCTCGTGGCAATCGACTTTTCCGCTTCCCTTCACCTGCTCCCCCTGCCATTACCCCCGCCCACCGCCTCCAACCCTCTCTCACTGCCATCCAGTGATGGGCGGCTCGCAAGAAAACGTCTTGGGCGCGTGAATTTTCGAGGGATAAATCATTCATTGAAAATTTCCGAAGAAGTGTCCTCATTTAACTTTCTGTATACGTCTAAGTGCTAACCAGCGAGCCGCCTCAGGGGCGTGTTGCTGGGGGGAGGCGGGATTATTGGGGGGGGGACCACCAGCCGTGTAAGGACCGTGTTTGGACACCAACCGTGTAAAGTTGTAAAGGATAAGGTTTTGGAAGGTGAAATGCTGAAGTATATAAAGGGAGTTTTTGAGTGGAGCTCAGTTATTATGATGACCACATACCGTGCGTGGAACGAACGAATTTTTATACCTATCTGTTCGGCAATGTATCGCCCTTATTTTATCGCTACTGACGGACCCAAACATCAAAAATCGTAAGGAAACAAAATTTATGGGATTCTCTTGGACAAAAATGGTCCTTCTGGCCGTAAAAGTAGGAAGACATAAACTGGAACTAGTAGTGTTTGAATTTCATCTACATACACGAAATACCTTGCGAGTCACCACAAGGGTGTGTGGCACGGGATTGGTCCACACCAGGCCTGCAGTACTCATCTCAGTTGAGATCAGAACCGCGCATGTTCCCCCGGATGTCAGGCGCTGACTAAAAGTAGTCAGGAAGAAATACGCGGTTAGACCAGAAACTAGGAGTGGGCCACTTGGAGATGCTACCATGCAGTACACTACTCAATATACAACTACTGGTCAGTATTAGTAATGCGACAGATAAATAGCACTACAAAGGTACTAAATTATGCAAGAGTATGTGAGGACCCCAGAAGTTAAGGGGTCTAAGTAACAAAATCGTTGTTTTGTTAAAACTTAAGTCGAAGTTGAAAATGTTTGGGACAACCCACTAAGTAGTTAAGGAGCATTACCCTCGATAGTATAACCTGTCAAGAGAATCACTTGGATCCCTTTACCGCCAACAAGATTTGTTTTCACATCCCATTCCTGTACCTAACTTATTTTTTTTTAATGTCACTTAGACCCCTTGACTACGGGAGTCCACATATCATACCGGAGATTACATGCGAAGTTAGGAGCTGATAATCATGTTAAGTTACCACTGCTGAAAATACCTATTGAATCTGGTCAGTATCCTAGAACTGATACATCGCTATTTCTTGTGTAATACGCTGGGAAAAAACGGGCACAGTAGCGAAGACATTAGGATACGAATGGGATGAGCAAGGGAAGCGTGTTGTAATAGAAGGAAGCTGATAACTGGGGCTCGAGGTGAAAATTTAAATAAGAGGTTGAGTTAGAGTGTATGTTGGATATGGAGTGTAGTGTTGTATGAGGCAGAAACGAGGAGCCTCGGCAATGTGGACGTGAGAAGGCTGCCGGAGTTTTGAGGTGTGGTAGTGGAGGTGTAGTGGACGGTAAGGAAGACAGTCGAAGAACTGCGTTGAATGGTGGGAGAGGGATGGAAACTTCTGGATGCAGCCAGGGATAGGCAGGATAAGTGGCTGCAGGAAATAACAAGGGTCTATGGGCTGCTCAAGGCTATGATGAAGGGAAGGGTGTTGGAAAAGTGGGTCAGAGGACAAAAAGAATTCGTTTAATTAAATTAAATTTTAATTTATTTTTACTTCCCAGAATACAGCACCTACGGACAATTTATATCAGGGGAATAGCTGTAACATCACTAACACAAACACCCATGTCCTGGGCAGAAAATATTCTACCAGGGCGGGACTCGAACCCGCGACCCTCGGGTTGGCAAGCGGGAACTTTACCCCGCCGACGGGGGTGGGATGAGGAAATGTAGATCGTATGCTGAGGCAGAAAAGGAAATACTCGAGGTAGATGTCGTCCTGAAAGCGTAGAAAATCGGTATGTTTCTCTCATCCCCTCTCTCCTTCCCCCAATCATTGCCCCCCTCCGCCGTTCTACAATCTACATACTACTCTGCGAGCCGCCGCATGGGCATGTAGCAGGGGTGTTTGGTACACCAGCCGTGTAAAGATGTAAAAGATAAGGTTATGAGAGGTGAAATGGTGACGTGTATTACAGGAGTGTATTTAGTGGAGCTCAGTTTTTACTGTAGTCACTTATTGTACGCGGAAGGAACGAATTTTTGCAAATTCTTCGGGATCACAATAAAACCTTCCGTTTTGATGGAGTTTCAAACGTACCGCGTAAAAAAAATTAGTCAAGTTAAAGACTTATTTAGATATTTTCATTTGATTACTTACAATTTCTGTCATGTAAAACTATATTAATTCACCATTAATAATGAAATATTTAATTCGTGTGTCCCACCGCTGCTGAATAAAAGGTATAATCCGAATATGGTCTCTATTATGACTAGGGAACTATCTCGCTCGCACTACCTCAAGGTGGTCGGATTGATTTTTAACTTAGTAACAATTCGCGTCTAATGCCTGGTCGATATACTGAGGTAGGGTTTACTATTGAGCAGTATCGAAATGCAGGCAAGCGTATATACATATACAATATACATCTACATACTACTTTGCGTGCCGCCGCATGGGCATGTGGCAGGGGGTGTTAGGACACCAGCCGTGTAAAGATGTAAGGGATAAGGGTTTTGGGAGGTGAAATGGTGACGTGTATTATGAGAGTGTATTTAGTGTAGCTCAGTTTTGATTGTGATCGCTTAATTTGCGCGGAAAGAACGAGTTTTTGTACCCATGTGCTCGGCAATGTATCTCTCTTATGTTATGGCTTCTGTCAGGCCTAGAGATGTAGTGAGGCGTCATGATAATATTCTCTGTGTCCCTCTGAAATATGCTGTTAGGGATATGGAGTACGAACGGCGAGAAACTTATTTACCTTTCCTTCCACCAATGAGCTTACTCCGACGATGTTTGAGCGAGGGATCCTTTCGGCCAGCATTCATTTTATTTGGCCTGATTGTATGGAAAAGTATTTCACCTTTTAACAGGCCCCAAAATATTCGCCACTCGCCGCATTTCTTATGAAGATATTTTCCAAAAAAAGACGAGCCGTTTTATATGGGTAATAGATCGGGTGGGTACTCCAGAGAGACTTCATTTAAAAAAATGGGGAATTTATTTATTTTTTTTTTCGGATATTGTCCGAAATTTAATGATATGCAGTTGGTCAACTATGTTAACTATATTTGAAAATGAATAAATTTCTCATCGCAGAAATATTTGCAGGATCGGTTAACATCCTACCGATATGAAGGCTTTCCCCGTACATCATGAAAAAATATTCAAATTAAAGACTAAGCGTGCATATTTGGTTGGAATTTTAGTGATGAGAGACAGTATTTTTTTCGCTATTGATTAAAAAATATTTACATATTACGTATTAGAGCTACTTAAGTAAAGTACATGAAATACGAATGTCGTTTCTGTTCTGATTAGGGAAAAATCTCGCTTGGGCTACCATCAAGGCTAACGGAGTGATATTAAGTTTTGGGTGGTAGTCCCGTGGCGCTCTCAATTTCGTCCGCATGATGTCCTCTAGGATCGGGAGAGAGGCTCCTCTCTTGGTCGCAGGCGAGTGTCTCCTCGCATTAACTGTGAGCAATCCTTCAGCCGCCGCACCTCCGCCTCCCCCCCACCCGCTGCGCCTCCCCCCCGCCCGCCGCTCCATCTTCGCGCGGGGAAATAAAGGCGGGGCGGCGGGGGGGGGGGAGAATGAAAAGGGCATAAAAAAGTGCCCAACGGGCTGCCTCTTGCACCCCCCACCCTTGACTCTTCTTTCTGCAAAACCAGTCTCCCGCCCACACCCGCCGCCGCGCATTCCTACAGATCACCCGTCCTTCGCACGCCCTGCCACCCACCCTCCGACCACCGCTTCCACGTCCCTTCAGCGAGCGGTGTGTCTTCAGGCTCGTCTCCCCCGCTCTCGCCCCTCTCCGCATATACTGCGCTGGCACTGTCACTCGGGGACGCTCGGGGGAGTTGGTGGAGTCTCCTCCGAACGCCGCCTCCAACCTTCGGCCTCTTCTATCTTTCGTCCTCTGTCACGCCGTGCCTCGACTCTTTCACTCTCCAGAGCTTTTGGAGTCGCACTCCATGTCGTTGAATTCGTTAAATTTCGCACCGGCTGCTAAACACTTTCCGTTGATCTACGTCTCATCTGCATCATACCCTGCAAGCTACACAAAGGGGTGCTTCCACACCAGGCATGCATGAATTATACGGCAGAACACCGAAACTACATTGAAACCAGCCTACCACGCATGCAACGCGCCAATTAAAAATCTACTAACCAAGAAACATTCCATCGTCATTCGTTCTAACATGAAAAGGATACGAAGACTACTACTACAGATTCAAAATATCATGCATAAATAAGAACATCAATATTTACATCATGCATAAATAAAAACGTAGAGAATATAAAGAGAAAGATGTACGGTCTAACAATTCTCAATATTCATGACGACGATCACAGCTGTTATGGTCCCGAATAGTACGCGGAAAAAATGACATTTAATACTTATCGGTTTTACAATCTCTCTCTCTCTAATTTTATTGGCGCGTTCTAATCTGCCGGCTTCTTCTGCTTCGAATGAGGAGACGTGGTGGGACCAACTAAACGAGGAATACACTTTCAAGTGGTTTGAGCGGTAATCGTGGTTCATTGTGGGCACATTTTAATAACTTTCCGAAAACTTCGAAAAAAAACGCTTGGTACGCACTCCATTTAAGGCAGTTCGAGCGAGATGAATCCCTAGTCATAATGGAAACCATTTTCTAATCATGCGTTTTGATTGCAGAATCTGTTGGAAGCATGAATTTAACAATGCATTGTAATGGTGCATCAATATAATATTATGGGACTGAAGTTCCAATTAATGAAATGAAAAATGTCTACTCAATTCTTCTTTTTGGCTCATTTTTTTCACGCGGTTAGTTTAAAACTCCTCCTCCACGAAAAGTTTTTTGTGATTCTGAAATATTAATGCGGTGATCATATGATTTATTTTCAAAAATAGTCGATGAAACATACAAACTACATGCATAATGTTTTGAAGAGATCTAAAGTGTTCGAAATACCTCATTTTTAAAAATGAAGTGCCGTTCTGAAGTATGCGTGCCATTTCCCATGCTAAAGGGCTGATATTTTTCGTCAATAATCTGGGAAAGTAGTTCGGTAAGGGACTAATAGTTTGATATCTTTGGAAATTTGAGAGATTTTTCTTTAAAATTAGACGATATTCAATGATTTCTAGGCGAAATGGTAAGTCGCTCAAGCTACCGTAAGTTCTGAAGATTATGCGGTGAAATACCCGTGTGTGTGGTAATAGAAATAGGAATAACGCCATTATTGTATTTGAAAGTTTCGTCTCAATTCAAGCATTTTTATGAGTCCTGATCAGGGCCGGGAATTGGAAACTTAGGCGAAAATCATGTATCAACGCGTATTTTTTACTCGGCATGATGCCTTCTTATTTGTTAGCAACAAAAACTTATTTTTTCTCATTCATGGGAAAGTCTGCTCTTACCGGACTGAATTATTATAAATATATCTCAAGAGATGTACGCCCTGATAGCATTAAATTGTTAAGAAACCAAATCGGGAGGATTGGATTTTTTTTCACTTTTATTTGCAAAGCTTCCCGAAAATCTGTACGTAAACGAAAATAGCTCCCGCCAAGTGGGTGCAGCGCTCTTTTCTGACAATCTAAAAGGTCGCTGTGCGCGATGCACTAGGCATAAAAAAACTCCAGCGTTTACTCTAGCATATGGAAAATAATTGCGTGGCGAACTATATGAATTGTCTGAATGACTGAACGGAAATGAGAACCTGCTGGCATTTCATTCACGCACGTATGTCATGTCGTGTCTGCCTGTACACTCTATGAGGCATTCCTTCGTGCTCTATAACGTATCGCGTGAAACGGCCTTAACCCCTCATCCCACTCGGAAGCCAGGAGACTTAAGAAATCACTGTCCTTGGTTTGAATGGTATGTTTCAATCTGATGCTAATGGTTACTCGGGTTTTCCTCCTGGTCAAACTCTCCATCTTGGCCGACGTTTCGATGAATGAGTCGTCCATCGTCATCAGGGCATGAAGAACGACTCGTTCATCGAAACGTCGGCCAATATGGAGAGTTCTACCCGGTGGAAAACTAAATTAACCTTTAACATCATAATACGCCGGGAAGACTTTAGATCATGTTTCAGTGTAATTTATAATATTAAATTTTGATTTTTCCGTCATAGTGATGTAGAAAACTTGAAAAAATTGACTTTAGAGGTTATTATTTAAGGAACCTGTATTACGGAGGCGTAACCTTTTGTGCGCTGTGATCTGGCCTTATTCTTTTGCCTGTATGAATCTTAAAATTTTCTCCAAAGGCTGCCGTTTTGATTGAAAGTGCATGCTTGCCGCCAGTTTTACCATGTAAGGTATCCTCAATGCCAATGCGACTTCAACTATTCCTGATTACACCTAAAGGGTAGAAATAGTTGGAGGCTCAGCATTAACTGTGACTCGGGAGATGTGAAAGTTAGTTTGCATCAATAGTTACTTGGTGGTGTGTTCAAGCCCTCGTTACCTTGCTTTGCCTTGCCTATTATTTGTGCTTCCCGAGTCATAATCTCGAGAGAGTTATAGTTTCCTCAGTCGGCCTGTCACGTTCCGCGACGGAATAATATTCTTTTACTCGCTACTTATTTCTGCCTTGAATTCATCGCTCTCGATTGGCGAAGGGAAATCCTCGTGAGGCCGCAGCCTCCTGCCTACGTTCTCTCATCCGCGGTTTCGGGAGCTATTCCACTTTCATTTTTCTTGCCACGCAGTTGAATATCACCCAGTGCTTATTTATGGTGCGGAAGGCCAGTGATTTTATGGCAAATCATAGGCCACCGTTGTCACAGGTGCGCATTATTTTTGTATTGGTTTTATAATTCCCTTTCACACATTTTATGGCCATGAATTTCTCAACTGTTATTTGTCGGAAAATTACCATCATGCGTTTGCTGAACTCTACATGCGAGTTTGGTCGTTTTCTGTTTTTATGTCTTGACTAGTAGTGCGTTTAATTAACAGGAAATAGGTGCTCACGTGGCTCTAATTGGAAGTACTACTCACTGTTTCTCGCTATTGACTTTGGTGGGTCGTAGCCTGGCAGTTCTCTTCGTACTAGTGATTTGTCATGTCGGAAAATTTCATTCCGTTGGAACGCATTCGGGAGTGAATCTTCTCGTTCCAAAGGACGAAAGGACCGAATGGAACGAAAGTATTCGAAGGATCGAAAGGAACCACTAGAATGAAGGGAATGAAATAAAATGAATCAAAGGAACGAGTGGACTCATCCAACTCTCAGGGAAGATAGAACAAAACCAGGAAGACGGGGATGAAATGTAATATGTCTCTCTGAACGTAATCGAACGACGGTATGATGGAATGTAAATGTTGGCTGTAAGACCAAAAATCAGTTTGAGTTGAATGATAAAATATATCCTATCATATTAATTGATAATTAATTCGTTTTATCAGCCAATAGTTTGGAAAAAGAAACAAATAGTTCTCAGAAATAACCTGGACATTTCCGGGAGTACACAATTATTTTATTCAAATCAGTAAGATTTGTAGTTTTTGTATTAATGTTTACTGTGTCAAGGTTCTATGTAGCATTTACATTAAGTATCCACCCGTGTATCTTACCATCTTTATTTAATACGTCCTCTGGCGAGATATTATTTAATTTTTAAGGTAATTGCGATTTTGAATTGCTACCTAATGATAATGTTGCTATTGACGACGTATTTGCGATAAAGAACCTCTGGTCCTCGCACCCATTTCGTCTCGTTGCGCGTATTGTCGGAAAAAATCAAAACTGGCCGAGCTTAGTATTTTAGGTATATTTGCGCCAACTTTATAGTATATTATTAAATAGAAAATGCAACCTTTTTCTCTTTTTTCCTTAGTTTTTGTGCCTTCTGTTATCCTCAATCACCCGAGTTGAATCACTTTTCATCCTGAGGAATGCTTTCGCCCTCAATCTGAAACTAACCCACTGCGAGAGTGCGATGCATCTGCTTCCGCGATACTCGAGATAAGTTCTTGGGAGGTCCACGTAATCAAAGTGTCTTTCGGCCTCGCGATGAGTCTGTTATGGTTTGGTCTCACAACGAAGCCTTTCATGGGAGAAGAGGACCGATAGGAGGGGAGAAATTATTCTCCGGCCTCGGAATGAAAATTTAAGGGAAACTTATGTTGATTGCGTCGCTTGAAAATAGTCCCTTGGTGCTTTTTCTTCGCCTTATGTGGATCTTCTAGCGTGGTGTTGTGCATGCTAGTGACTTCTCGGCTTGCTTGCATTCATTTTTCCGGTGTTATTCACAGTTAATGTTAAAAATTTCTCTCTGGATACATCTACATCTACGTGATACCCTGCGAGCCACCACGAGGGTGTGTGGCTGGGGGTGAAGATCACCCAACATGCACTATTGACATGCAAGGAGGATATTTAAGGGAGATATGCTAGATAATAGGGTCACATGGAGCTAGATGGTTAGTATCTACATAATACGGAAGGGATTATTGGTTGTTATTACATGCATCATGCACTACAGACTACTCTAACTATATTTCACCTACCTATCCCTTTGCTACCCTGCCTATTGTTCTCTCTTATAGTGCGAGGGAAAAATGACAATCATTCGGTACGACAATCTATCTCTCTAATCTTGTTAATATGATCAAACCTAGCATAATACGCAGGGGTTCTTAATAGATATCTAACGTCATCTGTGAACTAAACGGTTTCGAATTTACTTAAAAGGTTTAACCTGAATTTTCACCTGCTTTCTGATAGTAATTCCCATCCTAGTTCTTCTATAAATACATACGTGAGCATATGATTTTCGTGAACGTGATTTCGCAACGATAAGGGAGAATACTGTTCTACTATTTTCTTCCCCGGCTGAGTTGAATTGGCATTCGAAAGCGGTGAATGACAGCTCCGATGGCATGTTGAAGTGGTTGACACAATACTAGGCTGTAATTCGGAAGGTGTCACTTGATGCTAATTTCGAAAATAAAGTTCACGTCCGGTTGCAAGTGAAAATCAGTCGTTCGATCATAGATGAATTGTTAATTTCATGTAGAAGGAAATCTTGAATTACATCGAATATAGTTGTTCTGCGGTATATGTGGACCTTTATGGAAAAGCGCGGAATGCGGCACAATTTTCAGCGTTTTAATCCTCAATCTATTGATACCATTCTACAAAAGGACAAGGACTATGTTTTAGGTAGGAAAACAAGCTAAAAGTATATTTCCCCACAAATTCTCGTGAGTCATATCAAATATCTATTCAATAAAGTATATTTGCTGCATATATCTGGTAAAATTAAAATGGTCTCTAGATTACTTTTTCATCCTTTTAAAACAATACATATCTAGGATATGTATATACTCTACTTCAAAATGTTTAAAAGTGAATAACTTCGACGCCGCCGACACTGACAGGAAGGGAAACAGAAACGATACGAAATTGCAATAAGCCAAATCTCAAAACACCAATGAATGCTGGAATTGGATAAATTTAAAATTTTCGATTCAAATTGAATTAACATTTATAAAAACAAGGTTTAACCATGGTTCATAGTATCAAAACGATTTAGGAGAGATGGTGGGCACTCAAAAACATATTATTATAATCAGCAACACCTTATTAAACTATAAGCACTAAAAAATAGGATAAACAAATGCTTTTTCAAAATTTTCGTAGTAGTGTAATATACTTTTCTTAGTAGTGTAATATAGTGAGTATAGGGGATCAGTCGATTCCAAATTTTTTCGATTCCGATTCTTTCAAATCGATTCCCGATTCT
This sequence comes from Ceriagrion tenellum, assembly GCA_963169105.1. Classification (NCBI taxonomy): domain Eukaryota; kingdom Metazoa; phylum Arthropoda; class Insecta; order Odonata; family Coenagrionidae; genus Ceriagrion; species Ceriagrion tenellum. The sequence goes on from OY720638.1 coordinate 61,558,662, forward strand.
CAATTCCGATTCCATCTATTGTTATTCTTAATAACAGGTGGGATTCTGGTATACCAGTAGCGCACGACTATTATTTAAATTCAAGTATTGGCTGAAATAAAATAAAAAAGACAACTAAGTCCCTCAAAAAGTATATTTATTAACAAATAGCAAATATATTCTCAGCTTATTGAGGTATATAAAAAGTACAAATTGATAGCCTACACCCAAAATTACTGAGACAAATATGATGTAATAAATGAAATTTGATTTGAATAATTATCAATCTGGAATCGATGGAATCGGAATCGACTTTAGGCGATTGATTATCGATACCGATTCTAATCCTGAGAATCGGTGGAATCGAGAATCGACATTTGGACTCGACTCATCCTAAACTGGTATGTATACCATGGGTTGAGGGTTTCCTCGGCTGCGAACCATTTGAGATCCTTCGTTTATTTTCTCTCGCCGCTGGGATTTACTCGGCCTCTCCTGGCCTCTCTGCGCTGTCCCTCCCTTTCCCGTGCATTCCTGCCCTCCCCCCACTTCCCTGAGGCCGGCACGCCCCTATTTGCACTCACGAGGCCAAGGAGCTCGAGGGCACGGTCCCCCCGTCGGTGTGGGCAGCCGTCTCACTTCTGCACAACGTGAAATGGACCGCGAGACGCTTTACGGCACACGCCTTGCAATACATGGGAATTCGCACCTAAAGTTTGGAGACACGGGTTTGAATGGGCATATATACTCAACCATTTGAATCATTTTTATGAATATAGTATCATTGTTTTTTCTCGTTTCAATATGCGTTGATTGGCATGGTTGAAATTTTTTTGCGTTTTATTTTCACATTCTTAGAAGTTAATGGTTGAAGAGTATACAGTTTTTCTTACCTTCTCGAACAAATTTCAACTTTGAACAAGTGCCAGTTTAAAAAACGCAGAGGTATGAAATTCACGGTTAATATGGTCATTCGCGTGGGCCAGGATTCGAACCCAGACCCCTCAACAGTGCGCCGAGTGCTCTTACCAATTAATCTACCCTGGCGTCTTCTTTCGATGTAAATTCGATCCCCGAGTTTCCGAGAATCCCTGTTCAGGCGAATGCGTATTTTCACTGTGAATTTCACAAAAGTGCGTGACCATCAGCGGGTGACGACGTTTAAATTACTAATCGCCCAGTCCCACAACTCTTTGAATTATTTTACAATCCTCTGAGTGACCAAATTTTGGATATGTAGTTGGTGAAGTTCTTGGAAGTATTCGTGACAAGTTTGATACTTTTCCCTATGTAAAACAAATGTTCTTGTGAAAAAAGTTAAAAAAAACAAGTATGTTATTTTTCTAACCTAAGTAACGGATGATCGGACGTGGGGGAACTTGATAATGGTGGAATTTGAATTCAGGCGGTTTCTCTGTCTTGGACTCTTAATGAGTTTCTTTCTTCTCTTGGGGACCGTTTCCTTAAGAGTCGTGTTTAAATAATACTGCATGTGTCCTAAAACCATCTGCCACACGCCCACACGCTCGCTGTATAGTATGGAGATGCAGATGGTGGTCGGAAGGATTTTCGTTTATGCACAGATTTGTAAGTAAATTTGCATGCGTGTTATAATTATTATTAATGTGTGTTGATGAAAGTGAAAGAATTGCATGTTGCCGATTTGTTTTCTTGGCAATTTAATGCTATTGTCACTTGTAGCCTTAAAGCAGCTGACATTAAATTTGATAATAATTTGATTCTCTATGGATGGATTTCTCCATAAACGAGAAATGTTGCGTTTCGTGTAATTATAATGGTTTCAAATAAGTATCAAGGTATCATGCCAGGTAAATTACGCGTATTGAAATGAGTTTTGCTTGTGCTAGGTAAAACCAAGTCACAGAAATGCTGAAATAAATACAGAATATTTATAGATGATTCTTGCATAGTTTATATTATTTATTTACACCAATACTAACGGAGGTAATGCAGTGAAGGGTGGAGCAGGAATTCTTTTTCGAGTTGCTTGAAAATTTGTTAAATCGTCCACTAAACGACTCAGGCTTACCGCTCCAGCCACATGAAACGGTCAGCCGTACAATTTTTAATCGGCGTTCATTGTGATTTGCTCGGAATGTTTTATATAGAATTTACGAACAAACGAAACTGTTTCCGGCATTACTTTGTGAAAGTTTTGGATATCCATGATGGAAAGATACAACTTGGTTGATTCCATACTAATTTATTAAGTTAAAACCGACCCGGGTTTCAGCAACTAAGTGCAATTTTCAAGGTGCCATTTTCCAAGTGCCATTTTCAAGGTGTCATTTTCTAAGTGCCATGTTCAACCTTGAAAATGGCGCTTATGCCATTATTAAGTGCTGTTAATATTACTTATTATTATTCATAATTAATAATTTCATTTAGGTTTAATTATTTCATTATAAGTGCCATTAATATTATTTATTATTATACGTAATTTCAGCAACTAAGTGCTATTTACAACCTTGAAAATGGCACTTAGTTGCTGAAATCCGGGTCGGTTTTAACTTAATAAATTAGTGTGGAATTAACCAAGTTGTATTTTTTCATCATGGCTATAGAATTTAAAATAAATAAACCTAGTCCAGCCGTCAATCAGTCACTCAATAATGTTCAAGTATGACGGCTCGCTTATGAATTTTCCTTCGAATCCCCGAAAAATTGGTCGAGGCGTTGTGCCGATCCGCGCATGAATGCGCCACACGCTTCGCTGTTTTCTCGCGCAAAGCGCCCTCGCGCCCCTTAAGAGCGAAAAACCGCGAAGCTTCAGCGATTCCGCGCTCGACCTGGCCCCACCCCTGCTGCTCTGTTCCCCCCTCCCCCTCCTCACTGCCTCCCACCCCCCTCTCACCCACCCCCACCTCCCACCCACCCCCACCTCCCACCCACCCCCACCTCCCACCCACCCCCACCTCCCACCCGTATTCCTCTCTCGTGTGCGTGAAAATGCCCCAATTTCTCTCTCTTTGACCGTTTTCACTCTCCGTGAGACGGCCAACCTCGCCTCCTCCTCCTCCTCTCTGCCATACACCCCACTTATCTCCCCCCCCCTCTCTCTCTCTCCAGCCTTCCCATCCCTCCCCTCGTGTCTTGTTCGGCCGTGACGTCTTCGGACTGCATCCTTAGTTTTTGCCTCGGAAAGGGAATGTCTGCAGCCGGTGACGCTTCCGCGTTCAATGAATCGTGCTGGCGACCGACTACGATGGCCTCGTGTGTCACGGAGGAACGACTTGAGGTAGTTTGTGCGAAATATCATTTTACCTAGAAATATATGATTTTAGTCTCATTTGAAAGAAAAATATATCACCCTTCCATTGACACCACAACTTCAACCCCTTACCACATTACTTTGCGAGATATTTTTCTGACAATACTAGCCCATTTACATCGGAAATGGGACGAGTTTGCACTCCATAACGACCAAATTTAAAAAAATGAGGACTTTATAACACCTAGATCTCGTCATAAATCAATAGAGTGTAGTTTGTATAACTTCTCAACTATTTTTGACAATTAATCACATTGCCACAGCAGTAAATTCTTTGGGATCACAATAAACCTTCCGTTTTTATGGAGTTTCAAATGTACCGCGTGAAAAAAAATGAGTCAAGTTAAAGACTTATTTAGATATTTTCATTTGATTACTTACAATTTCTGTCATGTAAAACTATATTAATTCACCATTAATAATGCAATATTCAATTCGTGTGTCACAGCTGCTGAATGAAAGGTATAATCCGAATATGGTCTCTATTATGACTAGGGAACTATCTAGCTCGCACTACCTCAAGGTGGTCGGATCGATTTTTAACTTTGTAACAATTCGCGTCTAATGCCTCGTCGATATACTGAGGTAGCGTTTACTATTGAGCAGTATTGAAATGCAGGCAAGCGTATATACATATACAATATACATCTACATACTACTTTGCGTGCCGCCGCATGGGCATGTGGCAGGGTGTGTTAGGACACCAGCCGTGTAAAGATGTAACGGATAAGGGTTTTGGGAGGTGAAATGGTGACGTGTATTATGAGAGTGTGTTTAGTGGAGCTCAGTTTTTATTGTGATCGCTTAATTTGCGCGGAAAGAACGAGTTTTTGTACCCATGTGCTCGGCAATGTATCTCTCTTATGTTATGGCTTCTGTCAGGCCTAGAGATGTAGTGAGGCGTCATGATAATATTCTCTGTGTCCGTATTACGGTATTACTAGGTATAACGTAGATGTAGATGTGGGATGTGTTCAATTCTCGAAACTCATATATTTCCCCATTACCCCATTTCCACTTTATTAGGGGTCGCCGGATCCACTTCAACGGGTCCGTTACTTAATTGGTGAAAGGGTGTCTACACGGTGTACTTCAGCAAAAGGTGCATTTAAATCCACTATTTAAGTGGTCGGTGTAGGCGCGGGATAACTTTGCATTTACTAATACCGTGATTTTTTGGAGGAATCACGATTCCGTCTGCGTGCAGTTTTCGTCTGTACATTAAACTACGGACCCCTTGGGGCCTTTCGTCATTCGTCTCTTCCTCATATGATTCCTTATCTTATCAATCTACCCTCCCTCACGAGTTCCAAGTAGTGAAGATCAATTGGTCAAAATTGGTCATTCATTTCCTTAAGGTAGTTCGAGAGAAATATCTTTTCAACTCGAAATCAATGAACTTGGTCTCATTTTAAAGAAATATATCTTACTCTTCATTAATATCAGCACTGTACTGCACTAATTCCTTAGATTTTTGACTAATTGTATCACCACTTAACATGGGATAAGGTGCGTGTATGCACTCCTGAGAGACCTCATTTTAATAATGGGAAATTCCTAACACCTAACTAGTACAAAATGTTACATTGTTTAGTTTGTTAGTTTTCTCCGCTATTTTTCAAAATAAATCATAATGTATCCGCTGGAATTTTTTCAGAATCGCAAATAGCCTTCCCTTGTCCTTCAGTTTTTAACGTAAGCAGTTCGCGAAATAATTAGTCCAATTAAGGTCTTATGCTCGTTTTTTCTTTAGTCACTCATACTTTCACTCATACGAAAGTTAATATTATATATTTCTACATAAATATTGCAATATTCAATTCATGCTTCCTACAGCTGCTGAGATGAAAACGTATTATTCAAATATGGTCTCGATTGTGGCTGGGGAATTATCTCGCTCAAGCTACCTTAAATAGCCAGCAAGGATTGTTGTCTCCAGCAGACCTCGTGGACTTTGATTGGTAATATATGTGATTAGATTTTCTTAGTCATTCGACATACGTGGAATAACTAAGTTACTCTTACCGTTTACAATAACCAGCAAGAACACTGCGTCCCGACTCTGATATTATTCGAAGACAAATACAATCGCGACGTTTTCCCCCTGTATTTTTTTAAACTGGGTGCCCTCGTGGCTTTCTCCGTGTTTGAAGTGCCGCAATGATTCCTTTCTCGCGCAATTGGGACCGCACCCATTCCGCTTTCATCGGCTCCGGTGCGCTCCGCCCGTTTTAAACTCTTGGCTGAGCGAGTCGCAAACTTTCATGAATAAGTAATGCCGCGTAATTACTCATTGCACCTCGGGCGGGCGCTCGCCAACCGATAGGGCCATTTCATTAGGGGCGAAATTTGTTAAGCGTTTCGATAAAAGCCGAAGGGGGTAGGTGGGGGTGGTGGAGAGTGGGTGGAATGGGGGGACGGTGATGATCGTGGTGCGCCCTGCACGCCGCAGTGTGCACACGCGAGGGAGGTCGTGGCATTCTGCGAAGGAAGAGGTGGTGACCCACTTGGGCGGTGGGAATCGCTTCCTCCTGTCACAAAGGAGCGGGGTTTTTGCGCCAGAAAACGAGTTCGTTTTTGTGCGGCCACGTTCCACGCATTCTTTTCTTTTAATGTGGCCCTAGCGATTTTCGTTTGTGTGCACAGATTTGCGTGAAACGTCGTGAGCGCGCACTCAGTAGTAATTTGCATTTGTCCTTTGTGACTGATGTAACCTCCCTTCCCGGTGATCCGACTGCGGAGCTCTTTTTACCTCCGGAATATTTCACCGGAAGGAATGCCATCGTGCCATGTGTGTATACGGTGTTTAATGCTGGGCTGCATATTTTAGGGAGACTATGGTTGTGGTCTCCCGTTATCTTCCACGTCGCAGTACCTCGGTCGATTCCGTGAAGATCTCTCTCGCCCAAAGCTGCGGCTATTGATATCGGACCGATCCTCCTGATCTGCGCCATCAATGCCTTCTGCTGCGACTGCTTCCTCTCATTAGAGGGGTTAGCTCGAGTAGCATGTGAAAGTTGATTTCTACTTTCAGGAAAACATTTTGGAAAATATATATAGAACGCAGGTCCTTCGGATTGGGAGTCAAACACGCCACCACTGGGCCACTGTATTGATAAATTAAAAATATTTGCACTTAAATGACTTGGTTTATTGGCAGTGTAATGCTATTTTAGCTTGCAACTTTAAGGCTCTTGACAAATATTTTGAAATAATACGATTCTGCAGGTACAGAACTTATTAGACACAGTTTGCGACGTAGTGGTTCCTGAAAGTAATCACGGCAGGAGAGATAAAATAGTGCTAGGATTTCCGAGGAAGACAAATCTTGACGACTGACATGTGAATCAATAAAGCCGATCAAGGCTTAACTAAATAGAACGATTTCCATTTATGTACAGAAGTGCTTGAAACTTATCATGTTCGCACGTATTTGTAATATGTAGGTATAGAAAAACTGAAAAAACTGCGTGTTACCGATTTGGTATCTTTGCAATTAAATGCTATAGTAAGGCGTCGCCATATGCCTCTTGATTGTATTTCGAAATAATTCAATGTACCCTATTTTTACAGATTTTCCAATGAGCGTTTCAACGTTCATGTAATGGCTGCTATGAAATATCAAGGTACAATGCTAAAAGTAAAAAACGCGTTTTTGCACACGATTTTCGCCTAAATTTCTAATTCCGCGACGGGAACGCAAGTATAAGCATTGGTTATTGGAATATAATAATGTTTATGGTTATTTCCATCGTACCAACAACTGTGCTTTAGGGGAGTGTGATCGAAGAACTCTTTGTCGACTTGCGTGGAAAGGTATTCATTGGTGCCCTTATAACTCTCTATTAGTTTGGGCAAGATGTCTTTCCACGAGGAATCAATAAATTTGATCCCATTTCCAAGGAAAATACCTCACATTTCAAAATATACCAAAATATGAGCCACTTACCGTACAACTTTGCCCGATATGTCCCACCAAATACATAGCAGCCATTTTACTTGGGAAATGGGTGTCCATTCAAGAGAGACTTCTTTTCATAAATAATTAATCTCAAAGACGTAGATCTCGTTAGAAATTAAAGAGTGTGTAATTTGTTTGTATCATCAACTATTCTTAAAAATGTATCATCTACATCTACATCTACGTAATACCCTGCGAGCCACCACGAGGGTGTGTGGCAGGGGGTGAAGATCACCAAACATGCACTATTGACATGAAACTAGGATATTTAATGAAGGCATGCTAGATAATAGGGTCACATGGTTAGTATCTACATAATAAGAAAGGGATTAATGGTTGTTATTACATGCATTATGCACTACAGATTACTCTAACTATATTTCACCTACCTATCCCTTTGCTACGCTGCCTATTGTTCTCTCTTATGGTACGCGGGAAAAATGACATTTTAAATCTATCGGTACGACAATCTATATCTCTAATCTTGTTAATATGATCAAACCTAGCATAATACGCAGGGGATCTCAATATATATCTAACGTCATCAGTGAACAAATCGGTTTCGAATTTACTTAAAAGGTTTAACCTATATTTTTACCTGCGTTCTGATAGTAATTCCCATCCTAGTTCTTCTATTTAACTCGTAACACTTTTACAATTATCATAACGGCCTTTAGCAAACCTAGCGGATCTCCTTTTCACGCGCTCTAATTCTTTTATCATACCTTCCTCGTACGGATCCCATATATTAGCGGCATATTCTAAATGAGGCCTGACAAGTGTAAAATAGCTTCTTTCTCGTACTCTCTCATCGCATTTGCCTAGAACCCTTTTTACGAATCCTAATGTACGGTTTGCTACACTAGTTATTTCCCTCATATTGTTACCGCAGTAATTTTTCAGAATCACAAAAAACATTTTGAAGGAGTTTCAAACGAACCGCGTGAAAAATATGAGTCAAAGAAATGACTTTAATATATATATTTATTTGACTACTGAGAATTTCAGTCTCATAAAAGCATGTCATTTTCACTTTAATATTACTATATTTACTTAATGCTTCTGCTGCTGAAACTATTTAGTGAAATTCGAAATGGGTCTACATTATGACTAGGGAGATATCTCGCTGAAACTGCTTTAAGATGGAGTCCGCTTGGATCGAGTCTCTTGGATTCGCGCGGGAGCGTGCGAACTCCCTATTAAGCGCATTCATGTCAAGGGGGTGGGCGGTCGGCTGCCGAAATATATTCGCGAGAATGGAGGGGGAGAGGGGGTGAATGGCATGGCGGCCGAGCGAGCGTGAATCGAAAGTGACAATTGTTGCTGCCGCTGTCCTCGACCGCCCCGACTCGCCTCCGTCGCTCTCGGAGAGGGTGGAGCCCGCGGCCCGGGCCTCGTAGCATGGGTGGGGGATCGGAACTGTCCGCCCCGAGATTTCGAACGGGATTTTGGGCGGTCATTGTGCGAGTTTCGTGTGTGAACCTCTGGAGATAATCCTGATGGAATGATCAAGGTGTGCCGTGATTTACCTCAGCGTTAATTTCTAAGCTCGTACTTTTGCCTTCATTGAAACAAAAGTAAATTTAAGTGGCCATTTAAGAAATGTGACGAAAGTCGTCACATTTCTTAAATAGCCAGCTTAATAGCTTAAATAGCTTAAAGAGAAGACGAAATTAAAGACGAAAGTCGTCACATCATGTGACGAAACGATTAAAAAACGCAAAAATGTGCATGTTTTATCAGAATAAAATCGGGAAAAATTTTTCTATCGCTCTAGCTCTCATGGAATTGACATCCAATCAGTCGTAAATGGAAGCGACTTTTATCGAGGTCTTAATTTACCTTTTCAATTATTTAAAAAGTTTTTTACGTCGTAGTAAGCTAATGCTTCGGGACCTACCTGCGTGCAAACTTCCACACTCCACTCGAGTGGACATAACTCACCAGAATCGCGAGTCGCGCGTTGTGGTACCGCGTGACTCCTCAACCACGTCATCGGGAATATCTCGAGCGATTTGAATACAACCCCCCTCCCCCTGGAAAACGGGCAGTTCAGCTTCACATCCCGGGCAGTGTGTTTTCCTTGGGTCTCCATCGGAGCACGACGCAGAAATATTCATGGTTGCCATTTCGGAACGACGTTGCGTGCCGCTGTCGCGAGGCCACTGCCTCCTATGTTCCACAAACATTTAGCATGGAGAGGAGATAAAATTTTCGAGCGGAATATAAGAGGGAGGATAGCCTGGCGCCTTTGAAATATCCGGAGGGAACAGAAAGCGTGTATCGAGACGCCTCACTGTCGTAGTTTAATCTCTTCAAGTTTTACGTCGTATCTTAGGAGTTCTGGTGGGGAATCATTTCGTCCCCTTCCTCCCACGCACTATTAATGACCTAAACGAGACCAAATGTAGACTGTTAATGACAGGAAAACACGAATCATCCCATTCCTTGCGATTTCTTTTTCCGGTGGCCGTGAACTTTTTACGTGTGCGTATAGTCCGTTCCACATTTAGTCGATTGCAGGGTCTAATGGTGGATCATTTCCTGTGTATACCTCCATCAGGCCTGAAATGAGATGTTCCCAATAGAATCAGGGAAATGAGCGTAGTGCCATGTGGTATAATAACTATATCTCAAGAATTCTTACAATTGGCAAGTATTATCCCCTGAAGCAGGTTTATTTGCGCGATGTTTGAAAAGATTACATTTTGGCCCAAAGTTCAGTTCACTTAGCACAAGTTTGGCCAGTGTTCTCCGTAAGGGCCATGCCGTCAGTTAAATGTGGAACACACTATAAGTGTTTCATCTATGCCGCGCCCTAATGATGAGAAAATGTCCATTTCTTTCTTACGTTTGCATTTTCCTCTTGGTTGCGCCCAGTGCCCAGTCAATACCTCGAGTGCACATTCAGAAGGTGGCAATGCCTTTCCACCGCCGGCGTAAATGACCTCGTCTGTCGATGGTTCACGGAAATATATCCCTGATCGATGGATTCATCTGGCGTCGTCGGAGCGTTCTCTGTCTCACCCGGTGGTGAGCGTGTTATTGAGTCTTCAAGCGTCGATAGAAACGAATATAATCCTTAGCCATATGGAGAAAAACTGGAGATTGCGAAATTGCCTGATCACACGTTCCTCGCGCAATTGCCAGACATCTCATTTACGCAATGGAAAGTGGGAAAGAATGGTGATAATCAACGGTAATATGTAAAGTGTCAAGTTAGCAACTGTACGACCTCAGTGAATGCGAAATCTCGACCCATGGAGTCAAATGAACAACAAAATCTTTGGAACGTCGTATTTTTTTCCGACGTGAAAAACTTTTTCCCGCAAGTATTTAAACGCAGCAGTTCAAATTAGCCGTCATATACTGTGTGTGATTCGGTGGCATATTCGCAACTTTTTTGCTCGTCTTTCCCGCTGCCCCTGTTTCCGGGTCCTTTTTCAAAAATTATCCGAAATTTGTTATCAACGCCTTCACGGCACGCCTTCCTGGATCCTGCGAGGGTCGTCCCCCGAAATATCCATCTTGCCTTTCCCTTGCAGCCCTTTTACGTGCATTCCTCGGCAGATCGCAATTATGGTTGTGGAGGACGGTGTGTGGCTGGGATGGCGTTAGTATTTGAAGGGGAACCCTCATCCTTACTCGGCTAGAGTGAAGTGACGATTATTGTGGATGCGATGGCATTGTCAATATTTGACGATATGATGCACCATGTCGTTTGGTCGATAATTATGATGGAGCACCACGCAAGATGATCTCAGTCTGTCAAAGCTGAATAAAGCTTTTAGTGAGAAGCTCGTAGATGATTTGTGGTTATCGTCTGAATTTTACGAGGAAGATCAATAAATTGCGCAGGAAGAGTATAAGGCTATCAATATTTTATGTAACCTCGATAATCGTGCAATATTTTACAGTAAAGATCTATTACAGGTTTGTTCTTTACTATCTGATCCTAGCTTAATGGAAAAATCATCATGACCGTACAGGGTTTTTGTTCGGTAGAGTTGATAGGGAACAAATTATTCCTAATTGTACCATAATGGAAACTAGTGAATGTGTATTTTGCTTGGAATCGAATGGGATTAATTCAGCATATTTTATTTATTATGCCATATTTTTAGTGAGTTAAGTGTAAGTTTTAATGGTTTTTCTCCATGGAATGTTCAACTTTGGAAAGAATTGTAGTGTAATCATCTTTGATTCTTCGCTTTGGCGTAAACATAGCATGTATAGCGACCGCAAATACACAGCCAGGGAGGCGACGAGGTGTCCAGTTCTCAACTCTTGCTCCGTCCGTCCGCGAGCAGTATTTCTTCCTCTGCTCGCTTTGAAAATTTTTCGACAAAACGCGTGGCATTCATTCGTTTGTTCTGTTAAGCTCGCGCATATTTCTTTTCCGGGTCACAAATGCTCGTGTCGCAATTGAGACGAGGCCCAACCCCTTTCACTCCATGACGGGTGCACTCGCCCACCCCCATATTGGTTCTCCCCCCCGTCCCATTCCTCTCCCTTCCACCCCCATCGCCTCCCCCGCCAAACCCCCTCCTCGCGGCGTTTGTCTCTCCCGCCGTGCCTCCCTCGGCATTCGTGCAGTTCGTGCAGCGGTGATTTTTTTCTCGCAAGGGGGAAGGGTGAGGGTGGGATTGGCCAACTCCACGTCTGCCAACTCTATGAGAGTTGGCTCCTGGAAAAGTCTGTTGACGGAGTTAGAAATTCCTGGGCATAATTTAGAATGTGTAAGATAAAAAGTCTTTCCCGCCGAATACCAAGTATCAAGATTCGTCGGTGTCCATTGTGTTGGACTGCACCTAAGCTTCGATGACGTGATCTTTCGTCGCATTCTGGAATTCGCCCTCTCCACCGTATGAAGGTGGCATAAAATCGAGCTCCCTGAGAATGCTCGCGTGTAAAACATATCCCGGAGGACGTTGGGCAAGCGGGGAAGGTGATGAAAGAGTATAGGTTTTATAGACGGAACTAAGAAGGGTAGATCGTATGCTACGGCGAAAAAGTGAAGATAGGGCCGTGAAAGTATGGAAAATCGGGAGGAGTTTCTCTGAGTTAAACCGACTCTAACCGGTAGAATACTTAAAGTAAAGATCCCGTTGATTTTAACCGGTTGTTGTACTGTACGCGGAACATGGGAACAAACATTTTGAACTGAGCGCATCAATACTAGGTACACGCTGCAAAGACATGGCGGCATTCGCTTTAACACATGCCTAAATTGATACCACCCAGGTGTGGTCATAATGAAATATGTTCCTTATAAAGTGGGAAGGGCTCTGTACAAGCTGCCGCAGAATCATACGGAGAGTGGATCGAAGTGGGCGATAATGAAGAACAGAATAAATAATTTACTAGTGGATAAATAGTTTTATTGCGACCTTGGTTTTGATGTACGATAACGTCTTCAGATGGAAAATTGCCTCTCCCGTTTTTCATTTTACTGAATTTCCTTTATATCACGCCTAATACTCCTCTTTTTGCGAGTGGGCGGTGTCTTTTGTGGCCGTTGCACATTTCCTACTGGAGATTGAGGTGTCGGTTTCGTCGCTAGTCTAATGGCGGATGGTTCCTAGGCCCTGTTTTCATTGCTGAAAATGGTTTTCTTGAATAATTTTTTAATCAGACATCTTAATTACTGCGTTTCCATGATATCACATTACGAGTAGCGGACAGATTTATTTCTGAATAGCAGCTAACATCGAGGACCGCACAGGTGAAAGTGAGGGAAACAGAAATGGACGAATTTTTACTTAATATGATACTTAAAAGATGACGAATCTGGACGAAATAAGAAGAGGAGCACGATATGGTGGATTCAAGAGGATCTAATGGCGTGTCGCGAATAGGAGGGTAAACGGAACGATATGCCCGAAATTAGGACGTTAGAACACGTACTGTTCAAAAACCTGCCATTTAGCCCCTTGGAAACTAGATTGAAAATAAAATATGATGAATTCTTGGTAACTAAATATAGACTAGCAGCTGTATAACGGTGTTCATTGTGTTCCCAGGAGTCTATCCTACGCAGCGGTTTGTAAATTTCTACCTCAACAATTATTACCATGGATACGTCATTTTAAACCGTTCCTTCAGTTCCCGGACGCGTCGGGGGCGGCGGCCCATTCCTGCCGGGGAGTCCCTCCGTATTCCCCCCCACACCACCCGGAAAGAGAAAGTTTTCGGCTTTCGTCCGTCCCGGGGGTGAGTGGCGGGGGGTGGTGTGAGGAGGCTCGCTCGTGCTGTGCACTGGTTGCGAGGGGGTTGTTCGGTGCAAGAGTTGAAAAATAAAAATAGTAAGATGGCGATGGGAGAAGTGGAGGAGTTCGCTGCGTTCGGGAGGTGGTGGGAGTGATTCACCACTCGACCTACATATCCTGCACTCGGCCACGATTCACTTCTAACACTCTCTCTCACTGGCGACCCCTACCCCACTCCCCCGTGCACCATTCCTACTCCTCTCCAATCCTGTTCTCTCCTCCTCCTCCTCCTCCTAAGTTCCACCCCTCTCGCCTCCCACTTCCGTCCCCCCTCCCAGCCCTTCCTCTCCTCCCGCCTCCTCCCCGTAGGTTGTTTGACGAATCGTCAATATTTGCGCAGGCAGCGCCGGAGGGGGTGTGTGGGAGGGCGCCTGGGTCGGCCCGCCGCCGTCTGCCGCTCTCGTTTTCCACGGAGCTGCCGGAGGGTGAGTGGCAGGGTTTGTGTGTGTATGTGAGTTTCCCCCTTCGCCGATAGCGAGAGTGAGCCGCGGATCCGCCGCCGCGCGATGCCGAGGTCGTGTTGGGGCCGCGTCGGGTGTATCAGGTAGAGATGGCCGACTTGAGAAAGAAAAAAAAACGTAGCGTGTTCAGCGCTTAAAACGTTTGAAAAAACTTTTTTCCCCCCGAACGTTTAAAGCGTTTGGAGAAGAGTTTTTTCATTCGATTCGTTAGGAATATGAAATTCCTTTTATTTAATTAACTTAAGATGTTGCGTTCATCATATTTGCGTTCGTTGTGTACGATTTGTTCAATATCACGATTGATTTCGTTTGCCGTGGACCAGCACCATTGGCTTATAGCTTATATCTCAAATATTATTTAGAAAACGATTCCGAAATTATCAAACGTGCTCCTGCATAAAGTTGGTGGTTTCCAGCGATACTTTGTGGATTTTGCTAAACATTTTGAATGAAAAGGGTAAAGTTTTTTTTCCACAATGAATTTAATGACTTACGACCTTGTTTTCGACGATTAACGTCATCATCAGGTGAAGACACATTTGGCTCAACAGCATATATGTTCATTCAAAAGTGATCCTGCATGTTTGCCACGCCTATGCCCTGGTTTACACTTCAGGAAGTTTCGCCGAATACTTGGCAGCTGAGTTCGCAACATCCAATATTGATTTCAAATTTTCCTTTGAAGACTTTTTCTTGGAATAGATAACCTATCAGTTTATATTAACCTTGGATATTAGAGCCACAAATGTTTGGACAGTCTTCATTTGCTTGGAAGAAAAAAATGTAGATAGAATAAAATGTGAAAGAATATTTTTACAATAATAATTTTTTTGTGCTTCCAAACGTTCTGGAAATATAAACACGTTCCTTTCCCATCCCTAGTTTCATGAGGTAGTCACCCACTACCGGTCGCACCATTCCCATTGTGTGCGCAATGTGGCGAAGAGATTGGATTGGCCTAGTAGGAGTCGACTCCGTAGGGTGATATCTCTCGGGGCCGCGGGTGCGTGTTATGGGCAACGGTTTTGCTTCTACGCCTCCAGGCCACGCGAGGAAGCAGAGATGAGCCTGTCAGAGATATTAAATCGAGTGTGTGCACAGAGCAATGAACTGCCGATTGAATACGGAGCGGGAAAGCGCGGAGATTACCAAACTGCGTCAGCGACCAACAATTCAGAGATAATAGAGGCATAGATGGCGCTAGTATATGGGATCCGTACGAGGAAGGTATGATAAAAGAATTAGAGCGTGTGCAAAGGAAATCCGCTAGATTTGTGAAAGGCCGTTATGATAATTGTATAAGTGTTACGAGTTTAATAGAACTAGGATCGGAATTACTATCAGAACGCAGGTTAAAATATAGTTTAAACCTTTTAAGTAAATTCGAAACCGATTTGTTCACAGATGGCGTTAGATATATATAAAGAACCCCTGTGTATTATGCTAGGCC
The DNA here is from genome assembly GCA_963169105.1 of Ceriagrion tenellum. NCBI lineage: Eukaryota > Metazoa > Arthropoda > Insecta > Odonata > Coenagrionidae > Ceriagrion > Ceriagrion tenellum. Next base: position 61,574,074 of record OY720638.1, read on the forward strand.
TAAGTCCTAATGTATACCTTTGTGATTTCGAATCCATGTCTGTTCATCGTCTTAGGCAGAAGTATATGTACTTGAATATGACCGGCTACTTCCTAAGGTCCCATATGCTAGCGGCGTACTCCAAGTGAGGCCTCATGGGAAAAAAATGACATCGCTCTTTATCCCTCTCGTCACACCTCAGTATTCTTAAACTGTGCATGGAAGATGTAATTGAGCAACCTTAGAATGTGAGGAATCGAAAGAAATGGGAGTTTTTAATTGAAAAGAGCTTTTGAATTACTAATACCTGCGAATGAAATTGAATGATGCATCCCGGGATCTTCTTGTTCTCATTTCACTTTATCTGTGTCCCAATTCAATGCTGGGTCGACGTATCATTTCCTTACTTTCTCCTCCATTCCTCACTGTTTTCAGCTTCCTCCTACTTCCAGCCTTTCTCTTTTAGGTCGTTTACTACCTTGTCTTTCCATCCAACTACGGGTCTTCCTACACTTCTCCTCCCAGAAACCTTCAAACCTTGCTCTTTTTCCCGCGTAATCAACAATACCCTGTCGATTTATCCAAACCAACTCAGTTTGCTTTATCCTATGTTTTTACTCACTGGTCGCACTTTTAGTGTCCATCAAACACAATCATTTCTTATTTTATCACGGCTCGTGATTCCACTCATCCATATCGGAATTTTCATCTCTGTCACCTCATGTCTCCGCGCTGAAACATCCAGGGATATTGATCCTATATGTCTAGAACCACTGCGTTAAAGCAGGAAATCACAGGCTCAGGAATGGGTGTGTTCTGTACCGTTTTACAACAAGCCACTCGGTTATGAAGTCCGAGCATTCGGCGTTGGCATAAATAGTTCATTCTAGTATCCGTCGAGATGGCCGTCAGTTCGTATCTGGTCGCCAGTGTCATGACGAAGCTTTGAAATAGCTCCACTCCCACAATGGTAGTGCTCTTTAATGCAGTAACTCCACCGAAATTCAAAATATTCTTGTCAACTTCCTCTGTGATTACTATTTGCAGAAATAATGAATGTAGAAGAATTATTTCGGGAATTAATGCCATAGGATGGGCGTGAAAATTGCACGGAATCCCATCGGGGAAGCAATTTGCGTCACCATTGCAAACCGCATTCGCGTGGCGTCCTACGCCCACCCCTCGCTTTTCCAGCGACTCCAGCCCACCGAAGGTATCGCGTTGGAATTTAAATTGCACAATTTAAAAGGCTCCCCGTGGCTCGGTTGAAGTTAAAAGCACTGGCCGATGGACCCTGTTCAGCATGCATTTCGCTTTCAAACTTATTCGGACGAGTGCGGTTTTATTTGGCGAAAGGCTGCATTAATGCGGGGCCGATGTCACCCTGAGAATGCCATTCAAGTTAACTGCGACTCGCTGGAGGGGGTGGGATAGTGAAAAGATTTAAAAAAACAATTTACGAGGACTCTAGGGTGCCTGAGAAAAATTAAACCCTCGTTTTTCTCAAATGCAATGTTTAGATTCTTACTCGGCGAAATTTCAGTTTTACTTAGGGCCGGTTTTACGATGTCTATTTAAACTTCACGTTTGCGTTATCGGTCGGATATGCACCAAAGTCGGTTTTACAATCGAGGGTTAAGTTCAATCTGAGCGTTACAGTGCTCGTTACGATAATGGAGGGTTTCCTATTGTTATCCGAGTTAACGTGAAGATTAGCGCGTTGCAAGACGGTATTGTGGGTTCTAGCATGGCGGATTTTATGATTGAAGAGATTAGCTATGTCGATGATGAATTGGTGAATATGATTGTTGGGAACAGATTCTTTTCAATGTAATATTTGTCTTGAGATTGCCTCCGTTGCGATATGTTTACCATCGCTATTCATTTATTCCATTTTTCGAGGTATGAGGACTATTGTTAGTACACTCTGGTCATTACAACTCACGATAACCAACCGTAGGTTGGATTAGCTTCATAAAACTCAACCTCTCGTTAACATGAACATTAAATTAACGTCCACGTTACCCAACGAACAGTTGAACCAGACATCGTAAAACCGACCCTTAAAGTTTCAAAGTTAGTTTTTAGAAAATTATATGATAATACATCAATTTTTCTCTTCGACTGCTTTCTTGCGATCTTAGATTTCTGATTTACAAAATTATTTTTGTACGGTGCGTTTTTATTGATGTACAAAGTCGTCTTCTCCATAGAATCCTACAATTTTCCTCTTCTCTTCCTTTCGTCTATTCCAGATCTCCTTCATTTTACTTCCAATTTCGTTGTAATCGCACTGCGACTCAGCGATCTTGTTAAATGCAAAATTTTCAAGGTATTTCGCCGCTTTCGTGTATCATAGAATCATCCTTAATTCCTCTATAATTTTGGTTTGCCTAAGTACTATTGTTTTCAGCTCAGTTCTTTCTTTTCCGTGTTTTGAACTTACGGTGATTCTGTGTATATTCAATGTATAGCTCTGTCCCGTCCTTGATTGCAACTGCATTCTTCACCTGGTCGCTTTCAAGATCTCTTAAAATAATCCGTAAAATCTCACTGGAGGGGGTGGTTTGGACGACCCTAGAAGGATGGGTTGGTAACCCTATACGGGCAGGGGGCGCCAATGAAAGACGGCGGCCGTCGTAATGGAGGAGGTCGACGCCGGTCGTGGGCAGTGGCGACGCTCACGTCGGGGAGATATTGTCCCGCGTATCGTGTGTCGGTGTGCGTCGCCTATTATACTGTCATTCCTAAACCTCCTCCTTATTTAATGTCTGCGTCGCAATGCAAGTGTCGAGGGAGATAAACTCGCTGCCCAGCGCACGACCTACTTTTTTCCTGCGTGGCCTCTGGTGACGTCAAGTGCGCGCCTTGAGCCACACGCTCACTTCTCTGTGGCTACGTGTCTGTTTTGTTCGCGAGATTCTCTTTTGTGGGCGTGTCACGTCGAGGGCGTGTCCACGACCAGCGTTCGAGGGGAAATAGAGGCGGGGGGCGGGTTCGTGGGGGGGGGGGGGGAGGAATGCGGGCCAATGAGTGCACGGCAATTTTGAATGGAATACTTGAGTGTTGGGGAATTTTTTTGACGTGGTTTCGTGTAAAATCCATTGCGAAATAGGATGGAAGGTAGGCTGAAAGTCTATTCGTGAAGTTTAACTTTTGTTTTCATGTAATAATGTTGTGAACAGAGATAGGCTGTATGTAAAATAGAACCGAGTTTTGAATGGAATACTTGAGTGTTGGGGATTTTTGACGTGGTTTGGTGTAAAATACATTGCGAAATATGATGCAAGGTACGCTGAAAGTCTATTCGTGAAGTATTACTTTTGTTCCATTGTAATAATGTTGTGAGCACAGGTATGCTGTATGTAAAATTGAGCCGCGTTTCAAATTCACACTGGTGTAAGGTAGATCACATACCTATTCACTCCTTAGCCGAGATATCGGGCGAATTCCACCAAAACTGACGAATTGAAATTGTAAATTTGTGTCATCTTGCGTGACTCGTGGGAATATTCTGCCTCTTGCCACGGCGGTCTCTTCTTTTTTACTCTTCTCATAAATTTAAAAATATCACCTTTTTGTAATTTAGGATTCACGCAGTTGTCTTGAAGTTCTGCTATGTAGGTGTGAGTAGGTTCGAAGAATTTCCTGGCTGTTTATTTCCCCTCACTATCACGTATTGTAAGTTCCTGTGGGGTTGTGTCCTCACTGTGGGGACATTCATCGCAATTTTCCTCAATTTATTTGTGGTTGTTTAGTTGAGAGCATTGGTATCAGCACGTGGACGGGAGCCCGTGTCGTTTCTATCACTCCCGTACGAAGCATCACCATTCGATTCGACCGACTCTGGTCATGAGACGGAGTCGCCATCTCTCAAGACACTTGGGTAGGCAATTCAAAGGAGAGAGTGGAGTCATTTCATTTTTTTTCATTTCTTGCCCTGCTCGGAAAAAAAGAGATCGCTCTCCATCAAACCCTTCAACAGAATCTTACCGTTTAGCGCTGCAATTCTCTTGAGATCAAACGTGAAAGTGCTTGGCCTGAAGCTTGCACTGACTGAGAAAGTGAAACGGCAGAATCATTAGATGACCTCGGAGCGGCAGAATCATTAGATGACCCCCGCTGTAGCTGTCACCTCGGGCTGAGACGGGTGATTTAGTACAAAGGCTGAGAGCCCGATTCCACACGCCTCTGCGGGGGCTTGCGGGATAGTATGTAGATGTATACCTCTCGCAAAAGTTCCTGACGCAGACCTATGCGGCGAGGGGGAGTGGTCAAAGCGGAAGGGGTGAAGTGGAAGGACGGAGAGGAAGAGATGGAAGCAACGAGAAAGAGAGAGAGAGTGAGGTAGGCATGGGTATTATGGTATTTTGAGCGAGATAGTTCCCTAGTCATCATAGAGACCATATTCGAAATATAAGTTTTCATTTCAGCAGCTGTAGGACGCATGAATTAAATATTGCATTATTTATAGAGCAATGTTATAGTTTTTATGATAGAAATTCTTAGTATTTAAATGAAAATATCTAAATAAGTCTTTTACTTGACTAATTTTTTTCGCGCGGTAGGAACGTTTGAAACTCCTTCAAAATGAAAGGTTTTTTTGGGTATCCGAAGAAATTACTGCGGTGAAAATATAATTAATTCTCGAAATAGTTGAGGAAAGATACAAATTATATACATTGTTCATTTTTTGACCTGGTATAAGTGTTAAAAATTCCTTATTTTTTAAAATAAAGTCTCTTAGCTGTGCGTACACGTACCATTATCCTCGTAAAATGGCTGGTAATTTTCGTAAAAAATCTTGGATAGTAGTACGGTAAGGGGATGATATTTTGTTATCTTTGGATGGGGGTGAGTTTTAACTTGAGACCAATTTCTTTGTTTCCAAGGGAAACCTACCCTATACTACTTTGAAGATAGGTGGTTAAAATCACGCTCTGTTCTGCAATCACCAGAAACCCTATCTTGAGGTCTCATCGTGATAGAGTGAAAACTATCTGGTTGGTAGTGCTGAGACATTCTAATTCTCGAAGCGCTTGTGTTGGCAGCAATTCGTTGATTTGATTGCGTATTTTGAGAAGTTAACCATATTTATCCTGCTTTGAGTAGTCATTTAAATGTATTTGCTCGAGAATGAAGGCCAAAAGTCGAAATCGGAAATCAACGCCTTGGTAAGTACCGGAATTAAAAGTGGACACGGATGTCTGCTTCCGTTTTCCGTCATTTCGACTTACGTCATACTTCTTCGGCACGCATCTCCGACTTAAGGTAGTTTGAGCGAAATATCGTTTTACCTAGAAATCAATTTATTTGGTCTCATTTAAAAGAAAAATGTATCACCCTTCCATTGACATAAAAAATTCAACCCATTACCACATTACTTTCCGAGATATTTTCCAGAAAATACCAACCCTTTAATATGGGAAGCGGTACATGTATGCACTCCAGAGAGACTTTGTATTAAAAATGAGGCATTTCCTACTCTTAGATCTCGCCAAAAAATCAACAGTGTGTAGTTTGTGTGTTTTCTCTTCTATTTTTGAAAATTAATCATGTTTTCATGCAGTAAATTCTTCGGGATCTCAATAAACATGTCAATAGTGCATGTTTGGTGATCTTCACCCCCTGCCACACACCCTAGTGGTGGCTCGCAGGGTATTACGTAGATGTAGATAAACCTTAAAAATATACCCAAACCGTTCCTTCCGTTTTTATGGAGTTTCAAACGTACCGCGTGAAAAAAATGAGTCAAGTTAAAGACCTATTTAGATATTTTCATTTGATTACTTACATTTTCTGTCGTGTAAACATATATTTACTCTCCATTAATAATGCAATGTTTAATTCGTGTGTCTCACAGCTGGTGAAATAAAAACGTCTAGTTCGAATATGGTCTCTTTTGTGATTAGGGAACTATCTCGCTCGAACTATCTTATATCGAGGACTTGCCGTACTGATGAAATTAGGTCTCATCTTCCCCCTTGCACACCACGAAGGGTCCCACGCCCACTCACACCGCTGTGTTTCACCCGCCGAGGAGCTGAATCCCCGGCCGCCTCCCCTCCACTCCCTCCCCGCCTCATCCCACCCTTCGCCCCCGGGGGCAATTCCACTCCACTCTGCCTCTTCATACCTTTCGCTGCCTATCTCGTTCGTTCGTCCCGGTCTAAGTCTCCCGTTCCGTGTTCTTGGAGGTTGTTAGTGGTCGGGGCCGGCTCAAAACATTTGCCAGGAAGCCCGAGTTCGTCCAGAAATATAGTGCAGTTGAAATATACGGATTTGTCCGGGACAGAAATGAAAAGGAAGACATTTCTCCACGATTGTATGATTTAAGAGATTTAGGGTGAGATATAATTTACCGTGATTATTCCCGTGAATTTGGTCGCATTACTTGAAGATGTGGTTTATGTGAGTTGTCGTATTTCTGTTTTTACGTTATTTTAAACCGGTGACGTAGAATATTTTACGATTTGTTTTGAAATACATAATTTAGGTATATTTTTGCGAAAACTCTCTCTGAATCGATAAAAATTAATGAAATACATTGATAAGAAGCAAATGAAATAAGTTTCGTGAGGAGGAGGACTTAATCCTAGCCGGAGTTTGGGTAGTAAATAGGACAGATGCATTGCTGAACAGATAGGTACAAAATATCGCTCTTTCCATTCACTCTAAGTGACCATAATAAAAACTGAGCTCTATTTGTAACACTTCCCTAGTACACTTCACGACTTAACCTCCCAAAAACTCATTACTTTCACGTTTGGCGTCCTAACACCCCCTCCCACACGCCCTGGCGGCTTCTTGTAGCGTAGTTGTAGATAATGGTCGGGTTTTTGTAGGCGTGATACTTTTATTGTCCTTTTTCTTCCGCTTTCTTGTGTAGCAGCGAGAGCGGTGAGATTTTATCTTATTTATTTATTCACGCTGAACATAAGTATGTACTACTGTGCTCCAGTGATGCCCCTCGAGTCGTGCTTGCCGACGTGTCGTCCTCGGCGGGGTGTGCTAGGCGTTGTGCCGCTCCGCGAGGCTTTCCGCGTGGAAAGCGGTCGAGAGTGGGCGCACCCGCCCCTGATGTTGCTTTTGGTGGCATTCAAGAGGGCACAGCCGCGTGCTCTTCCTCGGAGATGAAGAGAGAGAGAGAGGACGGCTCGAGCCTGCTCAGAGTCACGACGGAGCGGAGCCGAGCGTCGTCCGCCTCGAAACCTCCATCCGCGGCGGTGAATGCATTCCTCTTCCCAGCTCGATGGCGTGATTTGACACGTTATTTGTTGGAACTCGGAAAGGTCACGGGTTGTTTCGCATCGTGGGGGAGGAGGCGTTTGGGCCGGGAGAGTCCCGGGCGCACGGTGTGGGTGTAGTCGCGAAAGTGAAAGGTATAATGGGACGCAGGTGGCGTTACTTCGACTCTTTTTTCCGGCCTTCCTTCCCCCTTGCTCTCGTATTAACTCTCACTCTCTTCCTGCCTGCCGTTTTCACCTGGTACACCTCACCTCTCACTCACCCGGCTGCACATTAAGCTGACTCTGTCTGGACCCCGCGAATTTCCTGCTTTCATTTACGTCTAGGGTATCTTTTTGATGGCATCATCACCCTGGCCAAAACTTGTCCGGTTCGGATGTTAGCCACAATCATGGCAATGCCTGACCTGCTTGATGCAGTCAGGAATAGTATCACCAATGTGGCTCCATACCACTTCCTCTGTTTGGCAAGTCTATAAATTATTCTGTTACCCGGGACTCGTCTTCCTACGACTTTCCTCTGTTGAGCTCTCTGAGGAAGGCTATATTTATCTTCGTCTTTCATCACATGTCGAAGATTATAATTTCCGTTGTTTAACGGTTCTCATTAGTTTGGGTAGAAAATGCTCTTTGTGAAGGACTTCTTCACTGATTACATGATCCTCCCAATGGATCCTTGAAATGCGTCTGTAGAGCCACACTTCAAAGGCATGAATCTTCATATCTGCAGTCTCAGTCAAGGTATCAGGAATCATAGTCACGTCGACTCAGGTAGAGTATGATGGGTGCAATTTTGTGATAATTCACCTCTTGCTTCACACCCTTGATGTGGCTCGCAGGCTATTGAGTAGATGAGTAAATGAAGGCCCGGGAAAATCAGGTCCCCTTTCTTTCCAATTTCCTCCCAACCCCTCCCCCAAATTAACAGAGCTCTGGTCCTTTACTGCCGACGAAGACGGTTTGGTCTTCGAGACATCCGGAAAGGATCTTTTGTGGGAGTCCAATCCGTTTAATTTTGTGTCTTTGTTCTGACAACTTTACTATTTTTTAGTGTGCATCATCAGCTGAAACAGTTTTTCTGGAAGGTATAATGTACCCGTACCTACGCTTTTTTTACGATACATACTTACTATTTAGCGGTCCACATTTAGTTGACAGAATGGACCTTGTAGGAATACTGTTGCCAGACTAACACTCCTTGTGTTCTTCAGCCGGCCTCGCAGGTGATCGTTTCCGACACCGCACTAAATTTACTTAATAGAATAATACCCAAGTTGCTGTAAGTTCACGGTAGAAGTACTAAGTCACGTTTTCTGATGCTATTGGCAATGTCGCTCCTTCGACCTTGTGAAGGTTTACACAGGCAGCTTATCTCCGTGAGAGTTGATACTGAATATGGAACGGACTACAGCTCACACTTATGTGGGTGGTCGGCTTGTTGGTCGCACTACTTTGTGGGGTGAAGGTCGTCGAAATGGCACAAATGGTAGGCTGATGAGAGGGCCGCCCTTCCGATTGCCTTCTCCATCGAATCCCGCTCGACTCACCGCACTGCGTCGGTGCCCGATCACTTTGTGTGCACTTGACTTCCCGCCCACTGATCCTTTTGATGGCAGTCGCGGGAGTTTGTGTGCCAAGGGTTGATGTCGGGTTTCGGGAACCGCCCTATCCACCCCTCTCTCACACCACCCAGTCACCCTAACCGCTAGGGTCGCCTCTGATCTGGAGCCGAGCCCCCCGGTCGGTGGGCCGCGGATTACAAAGACTTAACGCGGGAGAGACGGAGGCTGAGATTATCGGCATTCGAGAATATGTCAACGATATCCACTTTAGCCGAATTACCCCCGTGGGATCCGTCGAGGACGCTGGATTTTCGACTCAAAGGCGCCGGTAGCGAAGGTGGTATTAGCGGTGCCAATTAGTGTTGCAGCGTAAAGTAAGCGCAGCCGGGCGCCTAATAACTTCTGATACCTATTCATTATTTCTCCCATCTCTCATTTCGGGGGACACGATCGGCGAGCTAGGTATCCAGGTCTCTCCGAGTGTCATGGTAGATTGTTCTTGAACCATACAGTTGATTACTATTTTTGTTTCAAGCATGAAATAAACAGATGACGTGTACCAGTTGTAAATGTGGCGATGAATATTAACGCAAAGTGAAGAAAACTTAATATTTTACGTCAGTGGTTTTTGTAATGTGTCCAATCCCAATGCTTGTACATTGTTTTCGGGAGTGTTAGTAACGCTTTGACTTTTTTGAGCGAATGAGCGGGTCTTGGAAGGGATCAGTCCATGAACGAGAACAGAAGTCAAGAAGGACAACACCTTTGTGGAGGAGAGGAGCGTCGTGATTGACGGTTCGTCTCTCGTAAATATTCGCTTAGTTAATTTATTAGTGTCGATTATGACTGAATACTATATGTTCACCAGATGTGGGTTTATGGACAAGGTTTTACAGCTCTAAGTCGTCGGGAAGTTGGTTTAATTTTGATTACAAGGTTTGACGCAGACAAAGAGCCCATACTCTGGAAAACCATTTATTAAACGCGTATTAATTATCGTCGTCATTTAAATTGATGACTGTATTGTCACCGGAGGTAAGTGGCTGGGCATAATTTCAGAGCTCGCGAGAGGTAGGTTTAATTTCAATTGGAAGATTTGACCCAGGAAAACATGTGAAGCTTAATATAACCGTTAAAAAAATGGTGTTTGAGCCGTGTAATAGGTTATGAGCATCACCGGCTATGAGCCGGGGCTGGAAGGAGACGCGTGCGGCAGATGAGGCGCGGCGGCGGAAATGGGTCGAGTGTCTCTGCTCTTGGTCCTCGTCACTGTCTGGATTGCATGGCCTCGCGCGTGGCTTGTGAACTCGTGTCAAAAGCCGGCTTGGCTCTGTCGTTTTCCTTTCCTGTGTACCCTTGCGTTCCGGAGAAATCAATGGGAGCGGAGGCGCTGGGAAGGGAATCATATCTATGGTGCGGACCCCTCCAGAAGGGAAGGGATTATTCGGTACCATCGCGAATTTCCCGTGCCTCGACGGTGACAAAATGTTGGCGCCACAGCCAGTGGGGATGTGACGACAATTCCTTGGGTTATCGAGGGTTCGGCCGTGTCGAGGCCTTGCCGAATAAGGCTCCAGGGGCTGTTTACACGCGCACCCGCGGCCGGCGAGTTTTGTGCACTCGTCTCTCCCTCTTTGTCAAGATGGTAGGCAGCCTGTAAGGCTCCCTAATCTTTAGGGTGACTCGCTCTGTTCCTTCGTCTTTATCCACTCGAGAGTCGCGGCGCAGGTCAAGTGTGAATCTAATAATTTATTCCCTGCGGTCAGAACCGTGTTCACTTTCCCCACTGCGGTCCACTCGGGATAAAGGCCCGCGAAAATGTTCCTGAAAAAAAAAACTGAATAAAAAATCTTATATGCTCTCCCAACGCCTCGTAGTACAAGAGAGCGATATGCGCGTTTTCGCGCGATAGCGAGTGTTTCTACGTGGCACGTTTCTACGTGGCACGTTTCAAACAACTTCTTCACAACGGAAGGTTTTTTTAACATTCTGAAAAAATTACTGCCGTGACAATATGATTTATTTTCTAAAGTACTCGAGAATGCATGCTAACCACACACTTAATTTTTTGACGAGATCTAGGTGTTAGGAATTCCTCTATTTTTAAATAAGATCTCTCTGAAGTGCATACATGTACCATTCCCCATGCAAATGGGCTCGTATTTTTCGTCAGAAATCACGAAAAGTAGTTCGGTAAGGTTAATATCGGATATTTGCCAACATCATTGTGAAATGGGTAGAAATTATTTTCAAAACACCCGCGTACGATGAATATGAAATTTCCGTGATAAGCAGAAACTGTTTCCACTCTCGTTTATCTTCGACATCCCGTCGATCTTTTTCGGCTTACTTCAGCATTGAAGATTGACTGCCTTAAGGAAATCGTTACGTCTCACGTACTATGGCTTACGTCTATTGTGGAATGGGCATAAGATTTCATTTTGGCTTAGGTGATGTTATTCGTGTCGACTTGGACTGGCCGTGGTTAATATTTCTCATTTGACTTTCAAGTCAAAGCCAGTAGTGTAATAAAAAATACGGTGAGAGTTTGTGTTGTATTATTGGCTCATAATGCTGGTTATTTCCCGTATATATGAAATTCAACTTTCACTAATACCCCGGCACGGCGGCCGTGACAGAGGCCGGATGTGACCCTTTGACATTTGGTTGAACAGGTGATTACACCACCCTGCAAGGTAACACAGCGACTGCGATATTGATTTTGTGTCGTCTTTACGTGGGAATTCTTCCGAAACCAACTACAGGAAACGTCCAGGCGCACGTCGTAATTTATTAGTTAATGTAACCATTTTCGTGGCGGATAATTTGCACTGCTTTGATGGGTGTGAGTATTAAGCGTCAGGTTTTTAAAATCTATTTCATTGTCAACGTCTGTTTAATGGCTGCTCAAAATCGATTGCAAATTATCATTTGCGAACACAGTGTTACTGAAATTATTGTTATTGGGTATTTTAATTCATCTAATTGATAAATTGCGTGTGGCATTAAAATATAACCCGTCCATTTTTGCATTCATTAGGTACAGCAATACTTTCTTCAGAAAGAACTAGTGGGGATAAGCAAGAAATGGAATAATGTGTTTATATTTAATGCTACCTTGTCAGTTAGTCAATATATGAATTTATTTGATGGAAACATATTGATGATACATCGATACAGCAAGTTTGGTGTACGGGAAGCTTACCTCGGGTATTTACCGATTATTCATATTAATAATTTGTATAAATTTCATCTTTCATTCAATTAGTAATTCAGAATAGTTAGCGCTATGTCCACGAAAGGTACTCTATGTATCGTTCATGATTAAATAACCGCGCTAGTTTGGTCCGAATGGCACGGCAACATTAAAATGCCAACCTGATGGCGTGGATTTTCTTTTCTGCTCTTAGTATTGTAATTACCAGTTGAGAGTATGGGATGGTACATTTCTCATTATCGACTTATTAGGAAGCTTGGTGCCTCACCGTTATCAATATTTATAAATTATTAGCCGGTTTAATCCAGCGTTCGCTCTAATTTTATTTAGAGGTAACGCGCTCTTGGGGGAACTCGGACGTGCCAGTCTGGTAATCACAATTTTCAGTCGAGCGTGGAGCATGGACATGCAACATTTCAAATGGGCATTTCAAAATATTCGCTAATCCATGTCATATTGGTTAATTGGGAAATGAATGAATATCCCCATAAAAACTCTAATAAACTCCCGTGGCCCTGCTCTACGTTATTCTGCAATGCGTTTTATTATCTCCATATCCCATAATCCGCTTTGCCTATATTTGCACTATCGCGTAATTCCATCACGGAGGATGGGATTTGAATGACTTTAGCCATTAGCAATAACCATAGAGTGCCTATTTAACTAATATATTTTCTGTATTGGTCGAGGTGCTTTTAATTGGTCCACATTTGGCTTGTCATTAGTCGCCTTTCATGGTACTCCTCTGGTTTTACGGTCTCTTGCTCATCGATCGTGACATTGAATTAAAAATTATTGTGAGGTTGCCTACGCAATGCTTCACCGTTTTTAGTATTCATTTATATGTATGCATACTACCATGTGAGCCGCTGTATGGGCGTGTGGTAGGGGGTATTTGGGCACCAGCCGTCTAAAGATGTAAGAGACAAGTTGCTGAGAGGTGAAATGGTGTATTATGGGAGTGTGGAGTGGAGTATTTTGTGGAGTTAAGTTTTTATTATGGCCACTTATTGTCTGCGGAAAGATCGAATTTTTTACCTAACTGTTCGGCAGTGTATCTCTCTTATTTTATCGCTTTTTTCGGACTCGGGGATATAGTGTGGCGACCAATTAATATTCTCTGTGTCGAACGTCCACCGTGCTGAACTTATGATATCCAATGCTGAAGAGGGATGTTCAGGATATATTACGATATTTGGTTTCAAATGACCATAAGTTCTGTAATCACATCTATTTTCTCCACCCCGTATTCCTCATATTTTATATGAAGTCTTGGAATCTACGTTATGAATTCATTTTCTCCAAGTTAGATCTTCGCCGACGTCTACTCTTTTGTTATATTTTGCATTTTTGAATACTGCTCGCTAACTTTATCATTCTTAAATGAGAGAAATGTAGCTGAGCTGAACGGAGTGGAGGTGGTAAAATAATTATAGTGTCCCGATATTTAGCCAAATGAATAGCTATGGTTAAAATTCAATTTGAAGTTGTCTCTGACCACGAATTGGTATGAATCACTAATTAATTTAATTTTTAATTAACAATAATTAAATTAATAATTAATAAATTAATAATTAACAATCTCATACAGTCACTGCCCTCCTGGTGTTAATATTATTATTAAGCTCTGCAAGTCTGTTGTGTGTCACCGTATTTTTGGAAGTATATCGGCATCCGCACGAGAAATAGGGGCGTTGTCGCTGATGAGTTGTCGAGATTTCCCCAAGTTTACGCTATTAGCCAAAACCGGTGAAACAGCATGGTGATTCTGATCGAGGCTCATAACTTTCTCCTCGAGTTGCTCCGCTTCAGATACTATTGAAGTTTAATGTGCACATTGCACGAGAAATACGGCCGAAAGATGTCACAGTTCTCCTTGACAACTTTACACCTTAGTTCTGGTAAGTTAGAGCGTTCAAAAGGAACAATATTACGGCAAATTTCGCGAAGAATCGCTTTTTCCCGTAAATTAACGATATTTAGGCAGCCACAATTGCTCGCGTCTGAACACGACGCCATATCGAGGAGTATGGCATCAGAATCACAAGTATTCCACATCGATTGCATAGCCAGCCAGCTCTCTTTGAATGACAATCAATGCCCACAACGACGGCCAACAAGGCAAAGAACTAGAAGCATGAATGCCTGTACTCGCAATGATAAAAATGAATTATAAAAATGTGTGCGAACTGTTATGTGAATCTTCATTCTTCGAAAATATTTTTCTTCCCCGGCACCCCCCTCCAATCACTTAGATTTCAATTTTTAACTTACCCTACACGCATCCTTTGGAACGTTTCAGTGATGAATGCGATGACGAAATGAAAAAAAATTGAAGAAAAAGTTTCGAGTCGGGGCAGATCTTCTCACACCCCGGCGGAAGTCCGTGTAAAAAATGGCCAGCGGTGCGGCGAGAGTCCTCGGGTGTTAAACATGAAGGATGGAGGAGTAAACAAGGCTTTTTGCCCTCGACCACGAGCATCTATAATTTTCCGCTCAATTAGGGCAGTGCTCAGACTGTGTGTCGAGGAGCACTGGTGTGTATATGGGCAGTGGGTGGTGTGCCCAAGATTCCCCATTTTTTCACCGTGGACTTCGCGGCTGAAAAATAACCCAGCGTTTTATCTTGAGGTAGTTTGATCGAAATATCACTTCACCTAGAAATCAGTTAATGTAGTTTCATTGGAAAGAAGGAAATTCTCACCCCTCTGAAGATACCAAAGTATCAGCCCCATTCACAACTACTTTCCGAGATTTTTGACGGAAAATACCAGACCTATGACAAGGGAAGTGGTGCGTGAATAAACTCCAGAGTGAGATTATTTTAAAAATGAGGAAGTTCTAACACCTAGATCTCGTAAAAAAATTACCAGTTTCTTGTTTGTTGCCTCATTTATTTTAAAAGATAAATGGCATGCATTTTTTTCATAATCACTAAAAACATTCCGATGATGTTGGAGTTTTAAACGTTCCGCGTCAAAAAAAATGAGTCAAGTTGAAGACTTATACAGATATTCTTATTTAACTATTGAGGATTCCAATCATGTAAAAGTATATTAATACACCTTTATTATTACAATTTTTACGTCATGCTTCCTACACCAGTCGAAATTAAAACGTGTGATGCAAATATGGTCTCCGCTGTGACTATGGTTTAAGGCACGGAATTTGAAATTTAATCAAATACCGTATGGGAATACGTGTCTTTATTCTGCAAAATATCTTGAAATTTATGATAAATAATGCTAATAATATTAAAGGTATGTTAGGAGAAAATCTGGGCGTATAGAATCTAATTATTTCGAAATGTATGTCAAGTGCCATAAGCAATATTTGTCGTTTCTATCAACTAGTATCACTTGCGAGGACGCGTATGAAAACTTTCCCTAAAATCTGCACGTGGACGAATATCGCTCCACCTTTCGATCGAACCTTCCGAGATCCAAACGCTGGCAGAATAAAGTGGAGTAAAACACAATGAGAAAAATGGACGTTCTAACCCATTTGGGCCACTTCATGAAGACTGGAGGGCCACCAGTCTTCGTGAAAGCGCGCCGGAGCTGCTGTCTAGTGTGTGTTTCAAGGTGCCTGTCAGAGTCGCTTGCTTTTCATCGTGGCTGCTAAATTATTTATTTCTGCAAATTGTCTGTTCATAAATGGAACTTATTGTTTGGTACTCAACTGCTGCGCCGAATCTCTAGCGCAATTAATTCATGGTAAGGGCTGAAAATTTAAATCCAAATATTTTAATATCTGGGTTGATTTCAGTTCCCGGAGAACGTCACCTTCGTTTATTCTCGAAGAGTCCGTGTAATGAATTTTTGTGCCCAAAGTGTAAAGAGTAAAAATGTACGTTATTCATCGAGTCAGTGTCGTGTGAGGAATGGTTATTTTTAAGATAATTGGAGCGTTTCATTATTTCACTTAGAATTCAAACTCGGTGAGTTAGTTCTCATTTCAAAGGAAAAACCTCACATTTCCAAAGTTATACAATAAAATATCAGCCGCGTATTGATATATTTTCCGAAGACGAGATGCCGTTTTCTGTAGGTTATGGTGAACGTAGGCACTCTGGAGAGACTTTATTTATATAATGAGAACTTTCTATCTCCTAGATCGTGTCAGGAAATGAGCTGTGTATAGTTTTTACGTTTTCTCAACTATTTGAAATATAAATGAACCATTCGCCGCAGTATGTTTTGCTGGACCGCAGAAAAAAAACCTTTCATCGTGATGGCAATTGAACCGTTTGGCATGAAATAAATGAGTCAAGGACTTAAAAAGACGTATTTATATGAATACTGAGAATTTCATTCAACTAAAACTGTTTTTGCTTCATAAATATTACAAAATTTACTTCATATGCATGACAGCTGTTAAATTAAAGGAATAAACTTCGAAAAATGGCCTCTCTTATGACTGGGGAGCATCTCGCTCAAGCTACATTAAGTGACGGAATGGCCCCTCAATGCGATCGGAGCGCGTGGTCTTCAAACCGCTCATTCTGCTCGATTTCATTAAGATTCGACCTCCTTCGCATTGCCGTTAATGTCGGCCCCGTTGCTCTCGGCGCTAGGCGCTCCTCCCGCCCATGATTCCAATATCCATTCCATCACGGATGCAATGGCTTCATCCCGATTGTGGCGTCAACTGAAATGAAATGGATTCCCTCGAGAACCAACCCACAAGCAAGTGCTTATTTTTAATGCATTACGACGTGGCGGGTGGATGTCGAAACGCGCCATGGTCAAGTAGAGTTCATTCATTGGTCGTTCAATCCTAAGATTGGTTGACTGCAGACCTCCACCCTTCCCTGTCTACTGCTAGTTCCCTTACCTCCTGGTATCTCTTCCTATGTACTTTTCTCTTTGTTTGGTCCATAGAATTGTTCCTGGATCTTCCTCTGGGGACTTTTCCCTCTATTTTGCTTTCAATTATGATCTTCACAAACTCATTGTGTCTCAGGGTGTGTCCAATTCATCTTGTTCTTGTTTTCTCTGTCGTGTTACATATGGTCCTTTTCTCTTCTACTCTTCTGTACTCTTCTTAATTTCTTATTTTGTCCGTCCATTTTATATTAAGTTTCCGCCTCCAGCACCAGATTTCGAAGGCTTCTAGTCTTTTCTGGTCAGCTTTTCCAATGGTCCATGCTTCCATTACATATATAGTGTGTCACGCTCCACTCGAATGTATTCTCACACTGTTTCCTGGTTTGTAGTCCTATCTTCTTTGAGCACAGCAGTTGTCTTTTTGACATGAACGCCTTCTTAGCTTAGGCTAAGTAGTTAAATAAGCTCAAGTAGAGTATGTGAGGTGCTATATCGTGGCCAAAGACGGGACAGCACGAGTGGGGCCGGTTAGTTAGCTTCATTTATATATTACCCTGCAAGCCAACTCTAGACTGTTTGGCGGTGGATGAATTATCACCTACATGCACTATAACGTACCTGTATCTTCCGGCAACATGCGCTATACTCTAGATATGCCACTAATGCTATAGACAGTATTTCTATTTATATATATTGAAAATACATGAACGATACTCAGGAGGCATGAAGGAATCATGCGAAAGGCGGTGTTAGTACTTCGGGGCAGATTAAGAAACAATGACCAGGGAGGAAATGGACTAATCAGCCACAAATACGTCTCGACTAGCCCACTTCAAATTCTCCGTAATGTATAATCACGGCATAATCCAACTCATATAACGAGTGAGCCGCGCTCTCGTGGAGAGAATCACTTCGCGGCGGCCCGCGGATGAGGCGCACGAAATAACTGCGTCCCACCGTGGTCCCCTCCTCCCCCACCCCGCCTCGGCATCCACGAGCGTGCGCCCCGCCCCCTCGATGACCATGCCCCGCCGCGGCCCCCCGCCTTGATCCGGTCCGGTACCGTTAGCCGCCCCCCTCGTGAAGCGACCGCCTAACGGGCACTTTGCCCCCATCCCGCTCTCGACGCGTGCAATGCCGACGCACCACGGCCGCCGTCGCCGCCGCTCGAGACCCGCTCGGCGGCGGTGGGGTCTGCCACGACGACCGCGACACGGGAGGTTGTCCCGGGATGGGTTAGACGGCCGCCACCCACGGCCAACGAGATCTCCCGGATCATTTTGCTCCTCTATTATGGGCGTCGAAGTTAACGGACGGAGAGACTCGGAGTCGTGTGAGCAGCTGGTGGGTTGCTTTATAAACCAATCGAAATGATTCGTATGACGTAAATAAGGTGTCGCGTCGTATTTTTCATGGGAAAAGATCTTATATTCCTTGGTGGACATCTCCAAAAGTATTTCGCTATGTGGCTAAAACTTTGGTATCTTAGGAAAGGTGAGAAATATTTTCCTTTAAGGTAGTTTGAGGGAAATATCAATTCACCCAGAAAACAATGAATTCAGTCTCATTTTTATGAAAAATATCTCACCCTTTCAAAGATACCAAAATATCAGCCTCTTACGGAACTACTTTGCCGAAAAGTACCAGCTATTTTCATAGGAAATGGTACGTGTGTGCACTTCAGAGAGAGATAATTTTTAATATGAGGAATTTCTAACACATATATCTCGTTTAAAACTAACAGCATGTATGTTGGCAGGTTTCCGCGGTGTTGATCAGATTATGTCAACATTTTTCGAGGTAGCGTCCGCGTTTGTTTTTGGGTTTCACAACAGTTTCGCCAGCTATCCTGCTGGCGTGTTCAGGTGAAGGATAACCCCTTCATTCACTTGAGGACGCCAGCAGGTTAGCTGGCGAAACTTTTGTGATACCCGACAACGTACGCTGACGCAACCCGGAAAAATGTTGACATCATCTAACATCATGTAGTTTGTATGTTTTCTCAACCATTTTTGAAAATAACCATATTGTCACCACATTAGTTTCTTCACAAACACAATAAACTCTCCGTTGTGAAGGAGTTTTAAACGTTTAACTTGGTTCATTTTTTTCGTGCGGTGCATTTATAATTCCTTCGAAACGGAAGGTTTTTTTGTGATCCCGAAGAAATTACTGCGGTGACAATATGATTGACTGCCAAAAATAGTTGAGAGAAGACTCAAACTACACTTTAATTTTTTGATGAAATCTAGGCTTAAGAAATTCCTCATTTTTTCAATTATGTCTCTTCTGGATGGCATACACGTACCGTTTCCCATGCAAAGGGCTGGTATTTTTCGGCAAAGATCGCGGAAAGTAGTTCGGTAAGGGGCTGAAATTTAGCCATCTTAGGAAGGGTGAACTATTTTTCACTAAATTAATTGATTTCTGGAGGAAATCATATTTCGCTCAAACCACCTTAAGGCGCTTCTTCAGTAGTTTGCCGTTCGTCTTGAGCCGTGGCCAGTTTAATGGACGCTGGAGCGGCAATCGTGGGTCATCGAGTGCACATTCTCATACATTTTTAAGGAAGTCGGAAAAAATTCTGGGACCACACATCACCTAGTTACATCAATTTATACGTTGTAAATAACCATACATGTTATAATAAACATTATTAGAATTATATTTTTTTAAATCGTCTCAATTAAAGCATTGTTATGACTTGAGTTTACGGGGCGAAATACGAAATTTAAGTGTAAACCGTTTGAAAATACGTGTTTTTTACTCAATATGAAACCTTGATATTTATTAGGAACCATTATGACAGTATTAAAGGTATATTTTCCGTTTAGGAGAAAATATACCCTTATAGAATTGATTTTTTTCCAAATATTTGTCAAGTGCCGAAAGGCTACTTGTTAAAAGTGAATTAAATTCCGGAGATTCAAATCGTTAACATACAATTTTTCACTTCTATCTATGCAAAGTACAAGTGAGTTTGGGTATGCAAAAGTTCACGTAAACTTTGCATAAAGAGTATCCTCTGCAATTACCAATCCTATCGTCCAATGAAGGAAGGGTTGACGGAGGGCGGCTAGTTTGTATATTTTTGGTATTTGATGTGGGAATTTACACTGTAGTCCTAGAGGTGGTCTATTCTGGGGTTATGTAAGGTGCGAAAGACATCATTATGGTTTGCAAGTGGGAATGTGATGAAGGGATTTTCAGGTTTTGGCAGACGTAATTATTTCTGACGCACCGGGGGAATTAGTAATTTGCAGGAAGGTTTAGTTTTGTCCTATTTTTAATCTCTCTATCGTTGCCTTGATGGATGCGAAGAAATTTTAAGCAACGTGATGAATGATATAATGAAGCGTGGAACCGTTGGCGCCTTGTCAACCCCCATCGAGGTCCCGTCGTCGCATTTCGTGAGCGATGTCAGCATCTCCTCAAGCAGTCAATTTTGTCTTCCGCCGCTCTTCCCTCCCCCGCTCCTTGTCTATGTTTTCTTGGGCGCCGTTCACGGTGGTCGCATCTGCGCGGCCTTTGAACCCTGCTGGGTGGGAGTGCTGGTTTCGTGCCATGCGCTCGTGGATTGGGGAACTGTGATGAGTTGAGGGCCGCGCGGGCCTCATTTGCTCGCCCTGCACCGTTTGATGTACCCGATGGCCCCCTCCCCACCCAGGCCCTTTATGAATATTGTACGCGTGTTAGAAAAAAGATTAAATTAATGTTAACTGTCACTCTCCCACGAGTAACTAGTCTAAGTAATTCTCTCATCTGGCGAAGATCAGACCTGTACTGGTCGAACATTTTAATGCAGATGCGTTATTGTATTTTTTTGTGTATTATAGCCACACGTGCCACACCTAGTGGATTTTTATTTGAAATTAATCCTACACATCGCGACCTAATTAGCAAACCACGAGACCGATTAATTTTGATGTGCAAGGAGATTGTATTGCTACTTACGGAAAATACGAGAATATGTCTTTCTATCTCCTTTAGAGAAAGTTTGATAGAGTTGTTCTCGGGACCATAAACCATTTAAATTTACATTAAAATCAGTAATCGGTTTTCTTGAAGCAAAGTGTTGTTTTATAAGCCCGACTATATATATGAATCGGGATGAAAATCCGCCGTTGAACGCATGACATAGGGTTTTAGTTTTGCCAACTGGCAGCGTTGTTTTAGTCGCTTCAGCATCCTCGGGAGTTAGAAAAATCTAAAATGGGACGAGGCAGGACCAATTTCGGTCCGCCTCGAATCTACAGAGTGGGGAGTTTCTGGCCCGTGGCCACGGGGCAAGTCCGACCCTTGCAGCCCCTCTGTGCCCGCAACCATATCGTGTGGCGTCGTTGACGAAAAAATCCGGAATGATCAAATCAAGGAAATAGAGAATACACTCATCGCTTGATTTTAAGGCCCTGGCGATCAATGCCAGAACATAAGCCAGAGTTGGAGAGGAAGTTAAGTAGCTGTATTCCGGAAGTCCACCGGGCGAGAGACTCCATAAGTGCCGACGTTTCGATGGCCGAGTCGTTCATCGTCTTCAGGGCAGAATGAAGACGGTTTTCATCGTCTTCAGGGCAGAAACCGTCTTCATTCTGCCCTGAAGACGATGGACGACTCGACCATCGAAACGTCGGACAATATGGAGTCTCTCACCCGGTGGACTTCCCGAATACACATCTCACGCCGGGAAAGCCTCAAAGTTAGCATGAAGGGAAAACCTTGCGAAACGAAAACGCATGAGAAGAATAGACCAACGTGTATGGTGCTCTCCTGAGTCACGACAGCGTCTTGGAAACATTACTGTGGAGAGAAATGGTTGAAAAAATTGGAATTGTGGGGGAATAAAACAGTCAGGTGCCGGGAGACACGCAACGTAAAATTTTTTCGGTTCTATGACTTCTGATGGTGGATATCAGCGGTCCCGGCTCCACCAATCTGAACGCTGACTACGTTTTCTGAGATCTGGTTATGAGCGGTGGGCGTTCGCTGCCGTCATTAAGAGTCGACGCACTCGTTGTCTGTCGGTGGCGAGGGTAAGGTTTAGTTCAGGGCTCCGCCGCGCGAAACACTGCGCTTTGAATTGCTGGGGCCGCCGGCTAATTTCCACGCGGAGCGCTTTGTATTTGCCGGCTCTGCCACGGCGAGGCAGGTGATCGGCGATGTATATTTTTTTCGATAAACCGGTTGTGGATATTAAATCTCCTCCGTGAGGGAATGCTGTGTGTCCAAAAAAGAGTACCACGAACAAAACCATTTTCCGAAAAAGCTGCTAAACTTAGTCTAATGCGTAATCGAACCCGTAATTGGAGAAATGCCTCACTTAGTCCTATATTTTTATGAAATTTTTAATACTCCTTTTTATTCGCCTAGTCTCATTAAATTAGACAAACTATTTTGATTGTGGCGCGCTAATTGTCCTGATAATTTAGTCGCAAGTCATCGAATACGCGCCCATTTCATTCATTGGTCGTACAATCCTAAGATTGGTCGACTGCAGCCCTCCAACCTTCCCTGTTTAATGCTAGTTCACTTACCTCCTGGCATCTCTTCCTATGTACCTTCCTCATTATTTGGACCATGAACTTATTCCTGGGTCTTCCTCTGTCGCTTATTTAGTCGCTAGTCATCGAATTTATTTATTCGAAGTCATTTATTAATTTAGTCGCAAGTCATCGAATACGCGCCCATTTCATTCATTGGTCGTTCAATCCTAAGATTGGGTGACTGCAGCCATCCACCCTTCCCTGTTTAATGCTACTTCCCTTACCTCCTGGTATCTCTTCCTCTGTACTTTCCTCATTATTTGGTCCATGAACTTATTCCTGAGTCTTCCTCTGTGGAATTTACCCTATATTTTGCCTTCAATTATGTTCTTCCGCGCCCATAGTTTTGCAGAATTATAAAAAAAGTACCGTTGCTTAATTTTCGGTTGCCCTCATGTGATACATGTAGATTTCTTAATGCGGTTGACCAAGTGGTGGTCGAGTACGTACCCGAGTGCCCTAGGGGTTCCCCCACTCCCCTCAGGAGACGAATACAGAATGCCGTGGCCCTTCGTTTCACGTGCAGCTCATTGTAAAAGATTCCCAAGACCGTCTCTTCGCGTGGAAAATGGCCGACGAAAAAGTGGCGTGCCCACATTTCGTTTACATCCGTGGGAAATTTTTGCCACAAACGTAAATGTTTCTCAATTTGCGGAACTATTTGGTGGCAGTAGCCATAATTGTTTCTCGACTAGTATATTTAAGTATATTTTCAAGTTAGTCGAAAATGAATTCTTGAGCCGCACCTGTATTACGTAAATGTGTATGTACGGCTGAGGGGCCATGTAAGTTTGATAGATAGATGTAGATTGATAGATGGCAGCTAGAATTAAATTTGAAGAAATGCGCGATTATGAATTTTTGGAAAAAGAATGGCCTTCCCCGGAATAATTATAGCATCAAAGAAAACAAAATATGTAACGTAGAATCAATTAAATACTTAGGCGTCACCATCAGTGAAGACATGTCATGGGGGAAACACATCTGGGAAATAACTAGTGTATCAAACCGTAGATTAGGATTCGTAAAAAGGGTTCTAGGCAAATGCGATGAGAGAGTCCGAGAAAGAAGCTATTTTACACTTGTCAGGCCTCATTTAGAATATGCCGCTAGTATATGGGATCCCTACGAGGAAGGTATGATCAAAGAATTAGAGCGCGTGCAAAGGAGATCTGCTAGGTTTGTTAAATGTCGTTATGATAATTGTAAAAGTGTTACGAGTTTAATAGAAGAACTAGGATGGGAATTACTATCAGAACGCAGGTTAAAATTTAGGTTAAACCTTTAAAGTAAATTCGAAACCGATTTGTTCACAGATGACGTTAGATATATATTAAGAACCCCTGCGTATTATGCTAGGTTTGACCATATTAACAAAATTAGAGAGATAGATTGTCGTACCGATAGATTTAAAATGTCATTTTTCCCGCGTACCATAAGAGAGAACAATAGGCAACGTAGCAAAAGGGATAGGTAGGTGAAACATAGTTAGAATAGTCTGTAGTGCATGATGCATGTAATAACTACCAATAATCCCTTCCTTATTATGTAGATTTTAACCTGTACTATACCGTAGTAACTAATATCCTATTGTAATAACTACTACAATTACTTGCAATAACTAATAATCTACTGTAGTAACTAATAAACTATGACCCTATTTTCTAGCATGTCTACATTATATATCCTACTTACATGGCAATAGTGCATGTTTGGTGATCTTCACCCCCTGCCACACACCCTCGTGGTGGCTCGCAGGGTATTACGTAGATGTAGATGTAGATGTATGTAGTGGTAGGTATATATGTTGGATGAATTATCATCTTTTTTAAACTCTTGTATTTTTTAAAGCTTTGCTATGACTTTGGTTTCCGGTGCGGTATCCAAGATTCAAGCAAAAATCGTGTGAAAAGTAGCGTTTTTTTATCAGTACGATATCTTGATATTCGTTAGCGACCATTACCATAGTATATATAGCGTATCGTTTCGCGTCCATGGGAAAATCTGAACTCTCAGAACCAAATTATTTCCAAATATACATGTCAAAAGACATTAAGACTACGCCTTAAAATAGCACTTAATGGCTAATAAAATCGTCAGCGTAAAATTTTCAACTATAATCCTCGCGCATTACCATCAAGTACCCCTAAGTGCCACACATGCACTAAGGTTCACTATAATCTGCACGTAAACGCAAATCACAAGTACTAATCACCTCAATTGAACTCTTGCCTCGGCTCGCTCCGGTCGCCATGAGATCAAACAGACTCTCGTCAAACGGCTTCCGCCCCCTCCACTCTCGGTCGCCCCTCCTCCCCCCTCGTGATTAAGCCGGAAGAGACGGTAAACGCGCCCCCAACGTCCAGAGTGGTGGTTGTCGGAGGAGATGGGGGGAGGGAGGGGGCGGCGGGAGTTTTTATGAAGAGTTTACGTGTTGAGTGTGAGGAGAGGAAGAGTTTCCTAGCATGTGGTTCGGGGGTCTATTCCGGATGGCCCCGGAACTTCTTCAAAGATATTGTTCAAAACCAAGTCCGTCATCTCCTACCCTCTGATCCTCTGTCCTGTCTTCACTCTCCGTTATTATCTTATTACTGACTTCCCTTAAGGTGGCTTGAGCGAGGCATCATTTCATCTAGAATTCAATAAATTTGGTCTCATTGTAAAGAAAAGTATCTCATTTTTCCAAAGATACCAAAACATCTGTCTTTTATCTCAGTACTTTTCGAGATGTTCGGTAGCGAATACCCAGTATTTTACATGGGAAATGTCACGAGTATACATTCCAGAGGTACTTAGTGCATGAAATGAGGAATTTCCAGCGCCTAGATCACTTATGAAATTTAGCAGTGGGTACCCTGTCCTTTTCTCGAGTATTTTAAGAAATTAATCAGTTTCAAAAATTAATTTACAGAACCTTAAAAACCCTTCGACATGAAGGCTTTTTCCCCTTCCTGCGTGAAAAAATGAGGCAAATTACAAACTCAAGCTTGCATATTTATTTAACTTCTGGGGAAATCTGTCGTTGAAAACAGTATTATTGCGCCATTGACTTCAAAATATTTACTGTATTCTACTTACAGCTACTGAAATGATAACATCAAATTCGATTGTAGTCTCTAATGTGACTGGGTGAAAAATCTCGCTCGAACTCTCAGTGCGTGAAGCCGGCTCCTTTCGCATAAGCGCTGGGCGGAAACCTGGCTGCTTAAGAGATGTGTTGCGGTATGCAAAGGGTCTCCCGCTTTCCTCTCCCGCCTCCCTTCCCTTTCAACCCCACCCATTTCACCTCTCCCCGCCCGAGAGAGCGGCAGCGAGCGGTGGAACGCTTAAAATACTCGGGAGGGGGACGGAGGCAGAAGCTCTGTTCGGCGGCGGCGGCCGCCGCCGCTTGAGGCGAAGGAGTAGGCTGGTCCGGGCTGCCTCCTCGGCGGCTGGGGCGAGAGGGGGGCCCTTCCCTGTCACGCCCACCGCCGCCGCCGCCGCCCACGGCGGGGGCCGCAGCGTTTCCACCGAGGCGCCGTGGCGTTGGTTCGCCGCGAATTATTCATGCGCCGTCGCGAAGAGTGGTGTCGTGGCGGCTGTCGTGAGATGGCCATCGCGTGGCGCGACTCTGCTCTCCGTCCGTCTTCTGTTGCATTTTGCAGCGGCCACGGTGCGTAATTTGCCTCCGGCGGTGCTCTGCGGAGATAACGCTGCGGCTCCGAAACACAATGCTTTAACCTTTAAAGTCTTTCATGCAAAACGCCTTTATCGTGTTGGTGTTTTTATTTCTGTTCGTCACAACCCGTTGTGTAACATGTAATTTTACGTCTACATACTACCATGCGAGCCGCCACATGTGTGTGTGGCCGTGGGCATAAGAACATCAGCCGTGTAAAGGAGAAGGTTACAAGAAAGCGAAATGGTAAAATGCATTTTGGAATGGTTTTGAGTGGAGATCAGTTTTTGGCATGGTCACTTATTTTGCATGAATTGATTAAATTTTTGTACCTATCTGTTCGGCAATGTATCTCTCTCATTTTATCGTTTCTGTCAGACCTAGAGATGTTGTGTGGCGTCAAAATTATATTCCATATGTCGCTCAGAAATACACCTGCTCTGAATTTCTCAAGCAAACCCAGCCTAGCTTGCATCCTCCGAGTACCCAGCGGCTTCCAACCTATTAGATGTGATACACTCATTGTTCGCTAATATCAGTTTTTAACGAAGCGCGCAGCTTTCCTTTGTATCATGTTTATTTTTTGGGTTAAATATTTCTATCCATGGTCCAAAATGCTCACGACGTTTTCGAGGCGTGGCCTAACCAGAGCGAAGGTGCACCTTTCTTTCACCTTGTCATCCAAGGACCCGCTTATAATACGCTCGATATAAACCAAATTTCTTTAAGTCTGTACCTCATATGTTTTTTAAGTGTGCTCCCCACGATAGGTCTGAAGTTAAGGTAATTCCCAGATATTTGACTCTATCAGACGACTGTATATTTACTCCACCCTCAGTGTGCATTTGGCGTAGGTTGAATGGCTTTACAGTTGCTAAGAATTCGTTCGAGCCCCCACTCCTGACACACCAATTAAACGTTTATAAGGCCCATTGATTTAATTTCTAAGTCCGCATCTTCGCTTATTTCGTGGTAGATGACCGCATCGCCTGCAAATAATCTTGGTTTACCGCTACCTCAATGCGTTAGTAAATGAAATATGCGACGATGAACGTTGAGATTTTATTTTGAGGTTGAAATATTAATTCCGCTGATGTAGACCTGCAACCGTAACATGTCCTCTGATGATTTATTGCTCCAATAAATGCTAAATTTTGTATTTGGTGGTTGTGGTTCGATATGCGGGCCGAGGATGTTTCTCATCGATCGAAGCTCGGTAATGGCCATGTCTGGATGGGAACATGAAAGTGCCGCTATAATTCAAGCGCATCACTTAACGAGTAAGCAGGCCGATGATTGCCGGGCTAGTCTGATTGGCGTTTAAAAGCCTTATCTTTATGTGCCAGAGCCGGCGAGTGCCGTGAGCGGAGGTGTACTGTTTTTACTTCCTTGAGAGTGTTGTTGAAGCTCGAAAATGTATGCAGTCTTCGCTGGAGGGTTCATTTTTTTTAACTTTGGCACTTGAGTTATCTCTCCACGGTTCAAAGCAATTCTCATCGTCGACCACTGGACATCGAGGTTGGCAGTACTTCACGCCCGCGAAGTACCCCTCCCCGCCCTTAGCCCTTCCCCCAATCTGTTCTGCCAGTTTCCTGCCGTAAATACTTCTTTCTATAAATTTTCAACTTTATGACTCGAGAGTCCACTTCGGGGTGGTAACCTAAGCTGCGACCGCCACTTACTTCCACAGATATTTCCCAACAAATAACAGCTATTTCACGTGAGACACGGTACGCGTATGCACACCTGAGACACTTACTAAGTTAAGAAAATAAGAATAAATTCGCGCTCCTAGATCTCGTAAAAAATACAACTGTGTACTTGGTATGTTTTTCTTGTTTTTTGAATGAATCGGTTGATATTATCTACTTTTTTACTTCATCGCAGTAATTTTTACAGAACCGCCAATCTTCTGCGTTTTCACCGTGCTACGTGATAAAATGAGTGTAAGACTAATTTAGGTATATTTATTTAATTATTTAGAATTTTACTCGTATATAACTATATTTTTCCGTATTATAGTTGTGACATTTACTTCATCTTTCTTATGGTTGCTTAAATAATAAAAAAAATTATTCGGATATGGTCTCCATTGTGACTAGGGGACAATCTCGCTTCAAGTACATCATAGGAGCCCTTTTATTGTGACTACGCACTACACTGGTGGGAGATGGTGAAGAACTGTGCTCGCATTGGCACAACCTCAATACAAGCATCTATCAATCGCTTACTGCGTCGTCATCTTACTCTACGGTTCGGTGGTGTAAAGGAGCGATTGTGAGCGCCTTCGGCGCCGGGGATAAATCTCTCCGGATTTCGGTCATCGGTGGCGCTGGCACCGAAATTTGATGCGGCGTCGGTAATGGTGCCCGGGGCATGTCTGGTTTTCGCCGACTCCGGTTTGCGTGGTCCGGTCCGGAGCAGAGCGGGCGGGATAGGTCGGGGCTCCCCAAGTGGCGCCCGGACCGGGCCCCGGGGTTGAGAAATGTTCCCAGCAGGTGGTCGCTTATCCACGATCCAGCGGAAAGAATGGCGCGATTCATGGTACCAATAATGAAGAGCCGGCGGGGGGATATTGCATAAGGTTGTTCTTTTATTTTCTGGAATACGGTTAGTGACGTGCGGGAAAGGCTCCCGAATGGGAGCAAGTGTCCATGGGCAGGGCGCGCGGAAAGCGCTTCCTCCACGGAGAAAGCGCTTGCGATTTGCGGTCGACTCTGGTGGTTTATGCCCCGCTCGCGCGACTATTGCATGAACGATGTCCCGAACGATGGTAGCCTGAAATTGTAGCGTGAATGCACATTCGGACCGTGGTACTCCGTAGTTCCTAACGCTGTCGCTTTACGGCGGTAAAGCGCTGATGTCGCGAGTGGAAACCTTAAGTGATGAATAACGATAGTGAAAAAGCCAGTCATTAAAGTTATACGAATGATTTACTCTAACGAATGAGAAAAGGAACGTGCCACTTGCTTGAGATGAACATTTCTAAAGCCTCAAGACTACAGGAATATGGTATTCCTTATTTCGTTCGCGTGCTCTTTTACTTTTTCGTCGCGATGCCCTGTTGAGGGGGTTTGAGGGTAACGCTGAGTTTAACATAGTAGTATGAATGGGTGCAGGGTTTCTGCGATGGTACGTAAGGTAGAAGTCTGAAAGAAGCATTATTCCTCCCGTAGCTTTTGATGCAGATGCGCCATCCCTTCGGTGTCGGAGCCTTTACGACTCCCGGGAAACGGTGATGGTGCCTCGATGTGATTGGAGTCCACCTCTTACGCGTGGATGGCCGTGCAATTGCACTCACGCGGTGAATCAAGGAGGTTAAAATGAAATGTCCGGGATCGCTCATGGACGAAGTTGAAGCAAGATTTGGGGTGCGTAGAAGGGTGATTTCGTGCCGAGTAGGCGTGGCCTACCAATCACAAATATTGCATAACTTGTGGATTTTAACTCGTATTGGATGGAAATAGAACGTGACTCCTGGAAAGGTAAGCCAGAGAGATGCCTTGACTGTGCCGACTGTGATGGCAGAGTTGGCTTCAGCTATTAAGGGCTATGTAGCCTCCATTTCTTCCTTAACCTCGGATTGAATGGCAAACGATCTGTCTAAGAGACTAGGGTAAACTTTCTTATTCAAGTGAAGCAGAAGTTGAAAACTTGCTTGTTGTGAATGCGTGCCATAACGAGTACACTAATTCGATGAAGAGCTAGCTCAAACTAGAAGCAATCCTGGAGTATGAAGGCGTCCACTAGGGCAGAAGTACTCAACCTAAGAAGAGTACTGTATCAATAAACCAAACAGGCTTGCAGGTGCCAAAAATATTTTATCCTCAATGGTTCGCGAGCTGAACTTGTGGAAATTGGGAGTTCCTATCGGAGTGAAATATGTTTAACTTTGTCACTTACAATCAGTTCGTTTGTAATGCCCGACCGGTTTCAACCCTTTCGTGCCATTATCAATATATACCCTTGATTTATTTAATTTGGTTTGGTTTCATTTATCCTACAACGACAAAAATCTTAAAATTAATCATTGCATTATCGGGTTTGGATTCTTGATATCTTCTTCTTGAAATTACCTGTCCCAAGTATTGTTAGGAGTTAGCGATTTTGTGATGGCGCTAAAATCTTAAAATTAATCATTAGGTAATCATTGCATTATCGGGTTTGGATTCTTGATATCTTCTTCTTGAAATTACCTGTCCCAAGTATTGTTAGGAGTTAGCGATTTTGTGATGGCGCTAAAATCTGAGGAGATTGCGTAAAACTTAAATCGACATGAGGGCAGTGTAATTCATTACGGCGGGACTTCAGAGTGGCGGGTGGGGGGGGGTGAGGTGGGGGGGAGAAGCGCCGTATTAGTCAGGGATTTTCTCCTGTCGCTCCCGTTTTTAAGCTCCCTAAATCCGCGGAGACAGAGCTGTGAGGGCAGCTTTTTACCTTGTGGTTTTCTTTAAAATAAAAGGGGATTTAATGCCTGAAATGGGATAATGAAGGGGTGTTACACTTCTTTTTAAGTCCGTAATTCATCCGGGTGAGCTTTCAAGACGTAACAGCGGTTTATGCTCCATTAGATGTTATTTCAAAAATTGGAACACGGATTTCGTGATAGAAAATTGTTTCCGCGTGTAGAAGGAAATGGTGCCTCTCGAGTGGGAGTGGGAAACATTTAATCTCACTGCTGATGAATGTGCCTTTTTCCTCAAGTGCTTCCTTTAGTTTGAAGCACTTTGCGTAATCAAGTGCCTGTGTAGCAATTAGGAAAATTCCTAATGAGCTCTTGTGTATACTTAAGCTTCTTATGAATGAAGTGAAAGGTAAGGAAAAGCCTCAATGTTGATAGTCGTGGGTATATTTTCTTTCCTTTTCCTCAAAAAAGTGTTAGTATATCTCTTTTCATGTGAGTGGGATTTGTACTTTCTCCTTCCTGCGATTCTCATCGGGTGACTTTCTCCAACTCTCCAACCCAAGCTTGTTCCGTAACTAAGTTTTCGTTCCATAATGTCGCTGGCGATCCGTTTTAGTTGAACATGGCTTGGATAGTAGACGATCCAATTGCAATGGTGCTTCATTCTCTCAAAACTTAGCCCTTAACCCTTAACTACCATCGTGGTTTTTGGCCTCGTACACGCTATACTCGGGTCTTTTTTGACCCGATTTTCGAATTGCTCGTAAGGGACAACCGTCACCCGCACTGTCTCCAGTTCAACTGGCTCGCTCCCCACTCTCCTCTAGGATTACACTGTGGCCAAGTTTGCTGCAAGCGGCCGTTTTACCACTACAGAAAAAAACAAACAAAATTCGTCGTCTCAAAAAAGACCCGACGATAGCAGTTGAGGGTAAAAGACCCCCGAAACGGGATTCGAACCCGTGGGTTTTCGAATTTTATACTATTGTGTGTAGCCAAGCTGGCCACCGCGGCTGGGCCTGAAAACAATCATATCTCACCGTGAATCCATTGATCGATAGAATATATATTCGCATTGATTGCACGTCTCGTCACGCTATTCACTCTTGTGAGTGTGAAATGGACAAATATCTACCCATCTTGTTAAGTCGTGCCAAGTTGACCATCCAATATCTCTAGACTTAGTGTATGTAAAATAAAAACATATTATGAGTCGTAACTAATACTTTTTCTTTTCTCTTTACAGGTGAGTACCCTCCGTTGGTGTGGTGAATATTATATATGGCTGGCTGTAAAGGATGAGTAAAGATTTTCATTCCTTGCAAAGTCCAACTGGGAAACTCTGAAATAGTTCTATGATATATCCTTTACTTTTACTTTAAAATGTTAATGCACTTCATAAAAAGTTGACGCTTAAGTGAGCTTCCAACTGTATTTTGTTTATTAAACTCTATCCAAAGAGGGATTATTTATTTTGCGTTCATAAATCCTCCGCGGTTACTGAGAATACTTATATAATAAGTAACACAAAATTTCTCTAATTTATGTGTTAGCATTTGGTGAAGAGGTTTTGATTGTAAATTGTAGATACTGCAGCTATGCTTGATGAAGTGATACGTTTCGCAATACTCGATTCTTCCTTTCGAATAACCAGTACCAATACTTTATGAGAAATAAGAATACGCGTTCCTTTCTCTGAAGTCACATCGGTGACATTTGGGTGTTTTTTTAGGGAAATATTTGATAATTTGGGTTGTGTTATTATTCGACCGCCGTTTTGAAGTGAATTTTGCCGATTGAAGCGAAAATTCTTGTCCTTGAAGTATTAACGTCTGTCGAGATTTTAATCTATTTGTATTGATTATTTTGATTTCCGATGTGTGGTGCCATTAAGGGCGGTAAAGATTGCCCCCATTTCCTCATTCAAATGGGGAAACTCCTACGCCTGATGATCATGTATACCAGGGTTCAAAGGGCGCTTGATTTCTCTCCGTTTATTGTGGCCGATGCTCGAAATGAGATATCCTCTAACATCACTCAAAATTTACTCGGCTTCCTCCTTGTTATTTGAAGGCCTCATTTGAGTGGCCATGCTCCCTCGGATCCCCAAAAATAAACGAGTGATCTCTGTTGAACGCATGAGTGCCCACTCATATTGAGCGTAGAATTTTCTAGACATCAGCCGCTATCGCCTCGCTTGTTTGAAGTAAAATTTTGAATGTGAAACGATTTTGTAGGTAAGGAATTCTATTTTAGCATACTATAATCGATGATGGGACTGCTCAGAGTGAAATTCTTGACATGAATCGCCTTTATTTTGAATATAACTTAGCCTTTATTTTAAATATTACGTTGCTAAATTTTAGTAAATTCAAAGTGAATGAGCATGTTTAATAAATGAAAATATATACGGTCGTTCCACGTAAATGAGCGTGACGCATCCATGCACACTTAGGAAGAAATGTACAAAAGGGTCATGAGAAAGTGGTCTGTAAGCAATGAAGGATTTATTGTGGAAATAAATGAATGATGATAACGTTAGCAGTGAAATAACACCTCCCCCCCGTGAAAATTTATTATTTAAAGAATGCTGTTTGAAGCTCCTCAAAACCCTAAACTTCAGAGTAAAAGACTGTACAGAAAATGTCACATTCCTTACAGTGATATGCAGCAAACCGTTTGAGGCTATTATTTCCTGAATGACCTTTTCTGGAAGTAGAAATAAAACAGTAATATATGATGAATAATGAATGTCGCTACACCACCTAGTACTACTTGACCATTAAACCATGTTTACGGTAACTACGAACAATGCATAATAAGGGAATAATTGTCAGTACATTGATTAAGTCGATATTGTGGTCGAAATGTAGAAAAGACGTTGTCCCGTCGATATTTAAAAAGATGGCTGATAACTGTATTCAAGACATTTTTATGAATGGTTTGCGATTTTAAAATGACATAATTATTCTCATTCATGTCCAATTAGGCTCAATTACGGTTAAAATATGCGTATAAAAACGTACGGCAAAAAATTCGATTTCGCTGAAGTTTTACGTGTGCCAACCCCTTGTTCAGAAGCAGTCAACAAGAATTTTGTGCAATACCCTCGTCCGTTATGCATAACTACCGCAAATCACGCATTTGAACTTTCGTTCCAGTTTAGTTTTAGTTTCTTCGCTTTAGTTTTTTTATTTTTATCAGTATTTTATTTTTCAATGAGTTACTCATAAATAATTCCAATTTCACGTATGAAACTAATCAAAATTTGCGTAGACAAACTTTCGCGTCTAAATTAACCCTCTATCACGCTGAGTGACCTGGAGATAAAATATAGGAGAGTTTTTCTTTTTGTCTCTGATTAGGAGTTTTTCTTTTTGTCCCTGATTGGGATTCTTTACGTCTATATGCCGTTGTGACATCAATTGTTCTGCTCGGCAACTAAAATATCTCTGATTCGTAACTTTTAGTTCCTGATTCTCCCACGAGTGGGGTAACATGTGAAATGACTGCTTGTGGTGGGCGAAAAAATCGGAACAATATATTTTCTACAATTCGACCAAATTATCGACTAAATCAATGTACTGGCAATTATTCCCTTATTATGCATTGCTCGTAGTTATCGTAAACATGGTTCAATGATCAAATAGTGCAAGGTAGTGTTTCAGCATTCAATTTTCATCGTATAGAAAATTTCTGTCTTTCTGAAATTGTTGAACTTAAGCTTCACTTTAACACACCACTGGAACTGGAGTAACTGCAATCAATATTAGTTACCCATATATTTGCTCACCCTCCAATGAGCCGAGTGTGTCTTCCTGTGATACGATTACGCATTTAACTCGCGAATGAATGCTCATCCCAAGCGCCCACTGGCATTGCTCTATAATGTGTCCCGATAGCCTCTGAATCCACCAACGACTCACTCACAAAGATTGCGAAAATGAAATTAGTCGAGGAAATAAAATGTGTGCAAGGCCTGCAGAGATATTGTACATTTTTCGCGACGTGGTGTTTTTCCCTCACGAGCTCCGTCTGGCACGTTTCGCTCATGCCACCGGTTGCCAGTGGGCCTCAAGGATAACTTTCACAGCCGTGCCGTCTCTTTTTATCTATCTCTTGCACGCTGCACGATTCAAATGCCACCAGTCCGCCCTTGCTTGCTGCTCCGACTTGTGTGTACTCGTTAACCTACCGTAAAGGGGAAATCGTGTGTACTTCGTGCCTCTCAAACCGTGTATCCACTGCCGGTACTCTCTGCCAACTGTTCGAGCTTTGATGGGTTCAAAAGTGCCGTAATGGGATTCGCAGTGGAGCAATCAGGGAGATAACGTATTTTATCGTTTTTGGAGACGTGTATCTTTATTCGGTGCGATAAATATCGGGATGAACGCAATAGGCTAAGCGTCTGACAGACCTGGAACGATTCCTGAGAGGTGGACTCAAGAGGGCCGTGTTGTAGGACTGCATTCTCGAATTGCGATAGTGAGTATCCTCCAATGCTCTCGAGGGTGAAAAGTGAAATCATCGACGGCACTATAGAATCCCGCTATTTGATATTTCTTCGTTGCAATATTGTCTTCGTAAATTACCTAATGCCATTCCTCAGTTCGCTCAGATTCTTATTTTTAACATATTTTCTTCAACATCAAGTCAAAATCGCAGCGGAGTCTCTGGTTCATGACAACATATTATTTGAGGGAGGCTGTGGTAACTAGCGTGATGGCCAGCTGATATATACGCTGACTATCATTCGATGATCTTTTTTTGAAAGTCCACAAGGAGTCACAACCTCTACATGGAGTTGAATGAACTATTATTTAAGGACTACATTCCTTCATCTATTCCCAAGTAAATTATGATAAAATTTTGCTGGGTGATTTGTTAACCTTGTGCTTTATCAGTGGTAGGATTTAATGTTATAGTTAAATTCTATGACATGATACCTTACGACATAAATATCTCTAAATATATGCGTATAATATCTAACATTCATGATGCACAGATGGAGACCTTGAATTCTCCAATTAATTAAAAACATAGTGCACTAAAATATGATTGTCCAGCTATGTCAGTTGAGGGGCATTCTCGTGCACTTCGTGGTATTTTCGAGGATTTGTGGGGAAGTTTTTGAGATATATACAGATATTTACCTGAAATTTTTACCGGTTATGCCACTGGGGATAGCCTGGGCTATTGGAGGTATTATCATCCCCATCATACCCTTCATGTCATAACTTCAAAATTCGTGCATATCGCATGAATATTCGGATTGCGTATTGTTTATGCATATCCCCTCCGTGCCAAATAATTTTGTTGTTGACAGAAGAGTTTATTGGAATGCCCTTTTCCATGTTCATTCATATTTGTTGATATTACTGGGAGGACAGAGGGGCCTACCATATTGTATATATAATCCTTTAGCTGATTATTTAGGCCAAATTAATTATGTTTTTTGAATGTATTTGTCAAACCTGTTATTAAACAATCAAAAACCTTGCCCAGGCGACTTCCGTGAAAGAACACTCTAGATATTTTTCCATTAGAAATCCAATTTCATTACTCATCCTGAGCCACTGGATGTATTACCATCCCCAATCTACCCTTTAATTTATAACTTTAAAATTCTTGCTTGTCCTTTACCTGCATGCAATAGAGGAAAAACCGTAAAGTTTTTTATAGTTTATTTTTACTGCCGCAAATTGCACGGTTTTAATGTCATCCTGTTTGAATTCCACTTAATACCGCACAACTCTTCAGATTGCACATTTTTTTCTGCATATCCCGTCCATGCCAAATCATTTTGTTGTCGACAGAAAAGTTAATTAGAATGCCATTATCCATGCTCATTAATATTCATTGATGTTAATGGGAGGACAGAGAGGCCTAACGTATTGCATATATAAATTTTAGGCTGATGGTATGTAGGCCAAATGAATTATGTATTGTGAATGTATTTGTCAGACCTGTTTTTACACAATCAGAAAGCAAGGTTTTCTTTGGGAGAATGGTGAGCTTTAAAGTATTGAGAAATTGGCCGTAGATTCTGAGTGCAAATGTGTGAATGACTCCTAGTCTGCCAAGTCCGCGAGTGGAGGCATGAGCAGCTATCGCAATCGGTGGAGAAATATGTGGTCTCCTTTTCACATGCTTTTGGGGTTGTGAACGTAATCGATTTTTCCGTAAACGAGCTCTTCCAAATTACAATTGGGAAAATGAAACTATTTGCATGTGATGAATGTTGACTGCTAAAAAACTACTTCTCTCTGGAAAACAAATTTATGAACCAATACTTTTTCCTTCCATTAGAGAGGTGGAACTTTTAGTACTTCTATAGAAAAGAACCACGTAAAAGGAGGAATTGGTAAGGAAATTGAATGTCAACGTTTTGGTTGAAGTGCACCAAACAAATCAGCATTCAGAGTCATCATTTTGAGAATTGTGAATAAATTAAATGAGAAAGTTTTCCTGAGTGGTTGGAGATATACAGCCAAAGAATGCTATTTACTTGAAACGTATTTATACTGAATTATGTGATATTTGACTGAAACACGTCAAATGAGCCGGGTGTGAGTGCGTTTTTATAAAACGAATCGGCTCTCAACGCAAGTGACTTTCTATAATTCGGCCGAATGTTGAAATTTATATCCTAATCTAGCCTGATTGCTAATCAGAATCTTTTTGCATGAAAATTTAAAATACAGTCAGTCTTCGGTATGCGTCGTTTCGATTTATGCCTGATTCGATGTTACGTCCATGCTAATAAGGGTCGTAGAAAAATTATTCCCTGTTTAATGCTTATAAAATTGACCGTATGTGCATATGATTGCGTTTTTTGATAACTGAGACAAACTTTATATCTGAAATAGCTATTTTCTACGGGATAAAGTCAAAAAAAATGAATTTTGAAATTAACGCCCTGATTTATCGCTGGATTAAAGTGGTCACGAATATCTGGATCCGTTTTACGTTGTTTCGTCTAACGTCGCTCTTCTTCCACACGCATCTCCGACATAAATCGAGGGATTACAGTATAGCCATTTCTATTGTGTAATTTATATCAGTGGAGTGAAAGCTTTCATATTTTAGTGAATGCATTTCAGCCGATTACCGTTCTATGTGATGTGCAGTATGGTCTTAGTAGTCGCCGTGATAGACTAATGGCTTAACCCTACCTTGTTTTATTTAATTTATGAATTGGAACGGTGTTTGTAATACCTTCTGCAAAAAAAATTTACTACAGATCGATGCCCTGAATGATTGAGTGCATTGCTAGATATGACAACTAGTAAATCCGTATATGATTCAATCATGAATCAAAAGGTAATGACGATATTAACTAGGTTACGTTGTTTCGTATTTCATGATTTACTTAAGGAAGATAATTTGAAGGCGAGAAGCGTAAACCATTTGTTATTTTTCCTTCACACATTAGTTGAGGTTTCCTCCTTACCTTCAGTTTTGATCTTTTTCTCATTTTCATGAATATAAGATATTTGGAGCGAGATACTATAACGTCCACAGTCCAGTGGATTTAGCCTCATTTTTCAAAGAAAATATCTTACTTTTCCAAAGATACCAACGCATCAGACTCTTACCGAACCACTTTTCGAGATATTTCCCGAAAAGTTCCTTCCTTCCCTATCTAATGCTGCCAGTTCCCTTTCTTTCCTCTTTATTTGGTGTATGTATATTTTTCCGAGTCTTTCCCTGAAGACTTTTCCCTCAACAATACCTTCAGTTATATTCTCCACAAAGCCAT
Organism: Ceriagrion tenellum; assembly: GCA_963169105.1. Lineage (NCBI taxonomy): Eukaryota > Metazoa > Arthropoda > Insecta > Odonata > Coenagrionidae > Ceriagrion > Ceriagrion tenellum. The sequence continues at coordinate 61,612,273 of OY720638.1, forward strand.
TGCTGCTTAGGGTGAGTCATATCCATCTGGTTCTTCTTTTCCCTTGTTTGGTTTATTGCTGTGCATAAATTAAATTATTGCGAATTTTAGTAATATAAAAATATATTTTTGCGCCATTAATGTTACAATATTTACTACATGCTTATAGCAGCATTAGGGAAGGAGAAAGGAGCAATACTGTCCAAAACTGATCTGATCTGATTCTGATCATCGGTAAAAAACGATTGTTCATCATTTATTTTCTTGTCACATTCGGAAGCATTCCATGCAAATGATGAAAAAGTAATATCATCCGTAAACATGAAGTAACAACCTTAATAAAAGTTTTCTCATCCTGATGACTTTTAAGGTAAATATTGTAAATAATATTTTTATCAGTTGAAAATTCAATACCAAAAAAATATAACTCGATTAAGGTCTCTATTTTGATATGGAAAAAATCTCGCTGAAGCATTCTTATGACGTTCTCGCAGAAATGCACTAGAGGAAATTATTTAGGTGGCCCTGGCTTGACTGTGTGTGTACTAAGTTTCACACTTTTTTCGTTCACCTTAAAAAAATCCTGCTTTTTCTGAAGAAATGGGTTACTTTTAAAAACCAAAACTGAGACAAAAAATATGCATATTATACAACGAATTTATTTATAATGACCTCATTTTTCCAGCCCGTCCAGCCATAGAGGCTGATTGTTGCGCCATTTGCGTGGAACCACCGCATTTTGAATTTATTCTTGAACTCTCCAAGGACTTTTCACCTCCTGTAAAGAGTTTATATGTTTATGTACAGCTACATGCTACCCTGCGAGCCGCCGCATGGGCGTGTGGCAGGGGGCGTTAGGTCCCCAGCCGTGTAAAGATGTAAGGGAGAAGGTTTTAGGAGGTGAAATGGTGACGTGTACTTTGGGAGCGTTTTTAGTGGAGCTCAGTTTTTATTGTGGTCGCTTATTGTGCGCCGAAAGAATGAGTTTTTGTGCCTATCTGTGCGGCAATGTATCTCTCTTATTTTATCGCTTCTGTCAGAATTTGAGATGTGGTGAGGCGTCATGATAATATTCTCAGTGTCGTTTTGAAACACTCCACTGGTCACGAAACGTCGGGCCAAACCGATACCTCATGCGGCATTTACCCGTAATATTTTATTTTATTAATGAAACACTCCAGTTCTGAATTTCTCAAGGAAACTAAGCCTAGCGTGTAGCCTCCGAGTCTCTAGGGGCTTCCTCCTTAATCCCTCAGTAAGCTGATAAACACTACATGTTCGCTCGTAGCTGTTTTTAAAGAAGCGTGCAGCTTTTCTTTGTATTTTATTATTTTTTTGGTTAAATCTTATGTCCATGGTTCCAAATGCTCGCGGCGTATTCGAGGTGTGGTCCAACCGGAGTGAAGTAGCATCTCTCTTTGTATATACATCAACAATTGTTCCCTAAAAATATCAAGCCATGTAAAGCTTGAATATGCTGTCTTTTTTTAATTGACTTTTCTCTGATTTAATCTGAGCTCTCTGCCTAAGAGCCCACGTTAAAATGTCCACTTTCACGGCTGAAATACGACAAAACTAGCCTATCAATTTTAGTTTCTTCTCAGTTTACAAAACGCACGTCAAAGTTGCGATATTTAAGCTTTCATACAATCTGGAATAAGTGACCCCAAGGCCAGAGCCTCCTTAAGGTTCTATTGAATTCCGACCTTTGGGTGAAGGATCTCTTGTTCTCTGCGAAAATACCGGAGTAAGAGGTCTTGCACCAATTAAGCTGTATCGTTCAGCGCTGACACTGCTACTTGATGCGAAAGCAGCGATCTCTTCCCGACGTTTAGATATTACTTCATGTACCTGACGTGTACTCAAGTGATTGCGAATGCTATCGTTTCTAGAGATTGATATTACATGTACATCTACATAGTACCCTGCGAGCCACCATGAGGGTGTGTGGCAGGGGGTGAAGATCACCAAACATGCACTATTGACATGCAAGTAGGATATTTAAATGAGACATGCTAGAAAATAGGGTCACATGGAGCTAGATGGTTAGTATCTACATAATAAGGAAGGGATTATTGGTTGTTATTACATGCATCATGCACTACAGACTACTCTAACTATATTTCACCTACCTATCCCTTTGCTACGCTGCCTCTTGTTCTCTCTTATGGTACGCGGGAAAAATGACATTTTAAATCTATCGGTACGACAATCTATCTCTCTAATCTTGTTAATATGATCAAACCTAGCATAATACGCAGGGGTTCTTAATATATATCTAACGTCATCTGTGAACAAAACGGTTTCGAATTTACTTAAACGGTTTAACCTAAATTTTCACCTGCGTTCTGATAGTAATTCCCATCCGAGTTCTTGTATTAAGCTCGTAACACTTACACATTTATCATAACGGCCTTTAACAAACCTAGAGGATCTCCTTTGCACACGCTCTAATTCTTTTATCATACCTTCCTCGTACGGATCCCATATACTAGCGGCATATTCTAAATGAGGCCTGACAAGTGTAAAATAGCTTCTTTCTCGCACTCTCTCATCGCATTTGCCTAGAACCCTTTTTACGAATCCTAATCTACGGTTTTAGGCCTGTATTTAATGAACTGAGGCTTACTTCAGTCGATTGCTTTGTGTTTCACGTAGAATTATTTCCTAAATACATATATCATCAGTTTGATGGGTAGCTAGTATTACTTCAACTCCTGGTATGCGAGCGGAATTCGATCGGATCGTACAAATAATTCCTGGGAAATGGAAATGCTTACGTCACATTTAAAATTAATCATCGTGAGATTATCAACTAAAATTACATGTTTCCAAATCCCACTATCTATCCAGAAACATGTGACACACTCCTCATGAAGTACGTTGTTTTTACAAGGAGGGGCTTCTTTACAGCCCCTTTATTGTTATAAGAAATTATACGGAACTGAAAATATTAAAAATTTATTCAGACAGAATCATACGAATCCATTGACAAAACCACTATTACCATCATAAGAAATATCGTATAAATATTTATTGAGCATTTCTCCATGATATCGTAGGAAGCAGTCGATCGTAGCAATTATTTATCGCTTCCGCAAATTTCTACATCTTTGTTATGATACTGCAAATGACTTCTCTGATATTTTGAGGAAATTGTATAGTTTCATTTCCCTAGATTTTTATGAATCTTTTACATTTTTTTTGCAGTAATGCCAAAAAATATTTACTTCTCGTATGACGCGGGAGCGTCTGTAATGCTTTTGGCTCTGATATAGTAGATTAACTCGCATACGTGGGCGCAATGAAAAACCTTAAATCCGTGTGAAATTTTGGATAAAGGCCGAGGAGTTTTTTTCCTTGAGAAAAGTGATGCGGCGGCGTCCCAGGATGCCGCAGGTATAGGTGCCCCGAATCGAGGCCTTGCGCTCATAACGGTCTTAGTGAAGATCCCCAGGGTTACGGCATTACTCCGTCTCCCGCTGAGATTGGATGGTTGCCCACGCCACATCTCCCCCTAAAAGGCTTTCTAAGTTCATCTAAATGCTGGGCACTTGATCTACGTCACGTCTTAATTTTATTTTCATTAATTATGTGCGGTAAATTTATGGCCCGTGCAGTCTTGGGCGCCCTTAATAATGCACAAGAGTAACAGCACGTGGTGATGAATGAGGTGTGCGTCAGTTAAAACCCTTTGCTGGAAAGTTTTCCTTAATATTCGCGGGTGCATTTAGAGACTCGCTGGCTGAATAATGTGCGGTTCTTTTTCGAAGACACGTGTAAATATTGTGTTTTGGTTTGCCATTTCCTGCGCTAGTGCCCTCGGAGCACTACAATAAATGATTTAGTGCTCCAGTTTTGTAATAGTGGGATCTAGTAGCTGTTAATCTTATTTAAAGAAGTTTTGCATCGAACACCGTTTTAGATTTTTGGTTGTGTTTATAAAATAATGTATGTTCAACGTGGGCGATAAAGTGAACGTAATTAATAGCTGAACTACTTTCCCGTTAAACTAGTATTAACTGAATAACATTTGCCCGTAATGGCTACGAAAGTTCTGGCTTCACCATCGCCTCAATGGAGCTATGTTTTTTTCTGCTAAAGTAAAAATGGTGATATTGGCATCCTCTTTTGGGAAGATTATTATTGAAGTTTTCCTTAAAAGAACTTCTATTTTGTAAAAAAGTCAGTAATTCCCTCAAGGGCTCGCTAGTACGTCAGTTTACTCAGTGACCCTCGATTATTACCAATGCCACGCCATCACTTATTTATTTTTGTGTTTTTCACAACGGTTATTTGTCGTGCCAGATTTTTGGACGTCCTTTCCACGGTTCGTACTCGTGCGGCCGCAAGCGACATTGGTATTTCATTATTTGAAAAGGACGGTTTCCGTCTCATTCGCTCATGAATGAATGTCATTCCTTAAAGCTGCAATTCGATTGAAGTAGTTTGAGCTAGATGTCGTATATCCTAGAAATAAATGAGTTTGGTCTCATTTTAAAGAGAAATATTTTTCCCCTCACGAAGATACCAAAATATCAGACCCTCAACGCACTAATTTACGAGATATTTGCCCGAACATACCAGTGGGAAATGGTATGTGTATGTTCTACAGAAAGGCATTTTTTTTTAAAATGAGGTATCTAATTCATAGATCTCGTCAAAGCTTAATAGAGTGTACTTTGTATGTTTCACAACTATTAAAATAATAAATCCAATTCTCTCCGCTGTACTTTTTTCACTGTCACAAAAAATACCTTCCATTGTAGAGGAGTTAAACGTACCTGGTGAAGAAAATGGGAAATGCTAAAGACTTAAATAGATATTTTTCTTTAATTGCCGTGGATTTGTGTCGTGTGAAAGCATATTATTGCATCGTTAATATTACTACTTCATGCCTATTACAGCAGCTAATGATAAAACGCAAAATTTGAATACGGCTAGACTTTAACTATGACTATAAAAATTAAAGCTATGTCTCCATTATGACTAGGGAAAAAATCTCGCTCAAACTATCATGAAGGTATTTTTCACGCTCGTCAAAGCAGTATTGTCTTAGCACGTTTGTCATTTCCGCAAGCCCTGTCGCTGAAAAGCCGCAGATGTGGGGAATGTTTTAAAGCGCACAGTTTGCGGAAGAGAGCGGTGAGAACCGCTGTATCCCTGGTCATAAATTCGCTCATTTCCCCGTGTCCAATCAACCCATCCACCCTCTATCACTCTCATGGGAGGGACTCAATCTGTGAACACGTTTCGACTCCATGTGGGCATTGCTCCGGGAAAGCCGTTGCTCCCGAGACGCATGATTCCCGGAAGTATGCCCAGTGCAAGAGGTTGTTATAAGTTGAAGGAGACAGATTTTCGTGAAACTTTGCGTATGCATACTCATTAGTAATGCGTATCGACACACGTGAAACAATAGGCATGTTACTAATAGTGGAGTGATCATCAATGATAACCAGTATGGATGGTTGTAATCCAGTTTTTCAATACTATGAATTGCTATGAGCCTAGTCTTGCCTATTTAGTGGAACTAGAAGAAAGGTGCGTAAGGGAAAGAAATTTAATCATCTTTTGTTAGTAGTTACATTATTTTTTATTTGAGTAATTTAGATACTTGCTTAATGATGCTCGTTCTGCAAACCGAGAGATACAGCAGAGATCTCATTAGTCTCTAATGGAAGTTTTGATTGTAGTGTGTAGTTCATATTCCAGGTTTATTTGTGGCTTGAACGCAACATACTTACAGTAACACGGGTGCTGTCAATGGGGAGATCTTCTGTAGGTGAACGTAATGTCACCGCACACGACTTAAAACGAAGCATAGTGAGTGAGATGCTGTGCCCCCATCAATCACCTGCGATACACGGCATCTCATCATCAACATTATCTTCGGATTTCGAGCCTGTATCTCTTTTTTTCGCTCAAATCCCTCCCTATTCAATTAGTCCAACGATTTTCCTCATACCGCGCTATCAAGTGCCTTTTTAATGATGCATTCAAGACACAGTCGTAGGCTTAGCAGATAAAATCTCTCTCCCAGTCTTTTCCCGAGCTCGTCTTCTATTGATCCTCCTCACTTGCATCCCTTGTCATCATCCTGTTTCTGAAACTGAAATGCTCTTCTCCCATATTCTCCATTAATGTCTTCTCAAAGGCCCTCTTGTGTAATTCTCAATCCCCACTTAATCGTTCTCAGGAAGGTAGGAGAAATTCCTTGCGCATACTGTCGAATTATTTCGAAATATATGTCAAGTGCCGTAAGGCTAAGTGTTTAAATAGTATTACATTGGGAAGAAAACTATTCGGTAACATACATTTTTTTCCACTTTCATCCGTGCATATTGCGAATGTCTACACGTATGCAATGTTTCGCAAAAATCTGTGCGTAAAAAGAAATCGCTCCGACCACCTTCAGCGACGATTTTATCAGCGAGAAACTTGTTTTTTACTTAACTTAATTTAGACGTTCAACTTGCATTTTAGGACTAACTAACTGAGAGGTAGGATTTTCAATTGGGAGTTAATAAGGTTTTGCATAATTTTGCTGGCTCTGCTTGTAGTTATGCATTTGCCACTTTTTCACTCAAGGTAGTCCGAGCGAGATAGTTCCCAAGTCATAATAGAGACCATATTCGAGTTATACGTTTTAATTTCACCAGCTGTAGGACACATGAATAAAATATTGCATTATTAATGGTGCAATAATACAATTTTATGCGACAGAAATGGTAAGTAGTTAAATGAAACTATGTAGTGAGTCTTTAACTTGACTCATTCTTTTCGCGCGGTGCCAATGAAACTCCTTCAAAACGGTAGGTTTCTTGTGATATAAAAATAGTTGAGAAAACATAGAAACTGTACGCAGTGAGTTTTTATTACGACATCTTAAGTGTTAGAAATACCTATTTCAGCCGAACCGTTATCCCAGTCGCTTAAGGTGGTTGGAGCGATTTTCGTATATGTATACACAGATTTCCGTGAAAATTTTGATACAAATATGTACTTAACAGTAATATGTATTGATGCAAGTGAAAAATACTGCATGTTCCCGATTTATTTTCTTGGCAATTTAATGCTTTTTTAACACGTAGCGTCATAGCAATTAACACATATTTCGAAATAATTCGATGACATATGTGCCGTCATTAAAAATATTATACCGGTGAAGGTAGGTTTTGTTGAATGTCAGAGAACCTCCTTCAAGTTTTCTACCCTTTCAGGTGCCTATCTCGCTCTAGTATGTCCTTTTTCGTCTCAGCATACGATCTACACCGCTTCATCCCGTCCATGAAACCTATTCTCTTTCTTTCCCTTCACCACTTGTCCGCCATCCTTCCCTCTATCACATTCTTGAGCAACCCGTCGCCCCTTATTACATCCTCCAGCCACCTACTCTGCCGATCTCGAATTTCATTGAGAAGTTTCGTTTCCTTTCGTTTAACAATGCTTTTTATATGGGACGAAATTTCGAAAATATATTTCTCGTATGATTTACATCACATGTATGAGTGAGTAGTAGGTAGTTTGAGCGAAATATCATTTTACCTAGAAATCAATGAATTTGGTCACATTTTAAAGATAAATATCTCGCCCTTCAATTAACTCCAAAAATTCAGCCCCTTACCACATTACTTTCGGAGTTATTTTCCAAAAAATACCAGCCCATTTACATGCAAAGTGGTACGTGTATGCACTCCAGAGAGACATCATTTACAAAATAGGTATTTCTAACACTTAGATGTCGTAAAAAAAACTCACTGCGTACAGTTTCTATGTTTTCTCAACTATTTTTGAAAATTAATCATATTGTCATCGCAATTAGGCCTTGGGTATCACAAGAAACCTACCGTTTTGAAGGAGTTTCAATGGCACCGCGCGAAAAGAGTGAGTCAAGCTAAAGACTCACTTAGATAGTTTCATTTAATTACTTACCATTTCTGTCGTATAAAATTGTATTATTGCACCATTAATAGTGCAATATTTAATTCATGTGTCCTACAGCTGGTGAAATTAAAACGTATAAATCGAATATGGTCTCTATTATGACTAGGGAACTATCTCGCTCGGACTACCTTAAGTGAAAAGTTATCGAAATGTGCACTCAACGACTCGCGATTCGCGCTCCAACCACCTTAAGGTTTCTCTCCTTCCCCCCTTCAACCCTGTTCTCTCCTACCGGCCGAAAACTCTAGCTTCTGCCATGGCATTCCACAAGTTTCTTCGGTCTGTTGGAGAAGCTAGGGGAAGTCTGCAAGTTTAAGTAGCCGCTCTATTTGACCGGTCCCCCGCTGAAGCCCGGCCACCAACCCGTCCTCTTCGTTTCATCCGTGCTCCTTGCTCCGCACGGGGCGCTAAAAACTGGACAATTAACGTGAGTATGCCTTTGAATAGAATGTTGAAGGTGGCTCTGGGGGGCTCGTCAGGGTCACTCATTCCATAAAGTTGGAAAACTTAAAAGTTAGCATCTTTGAAGGGCCTGAGATCCCTGATGATTCTCTAATTGACGTATCAAATTCCATCATTAACCGCAAAACCTTCTTCTTCATCGACCGCTCCTGCCGCCAAGCATAAGGTTGTCTTATGGGGAATAGATTTCCTTTCCTATGCCAGCAGATACCTCGGCCTCCCCATCCCATCACCCTCTCAAACCCCTGCTCTGACACAGGTGGGTGTTTCGCAGAAATTTTCTATCATTAGACCCGTGATATCGATTTCTCTATTTTCTTCCTCAAGGTTTCTTAATTCCCTCCCTTAAGGTATCTTTATTTCCTCCCTCTTGTCTCAGGATCGCTTACTCCATTAATTCTGTCAAGATGAAAATAGTATCTTCCAAGTGCGTTTTATTAATTGAGACGAAAACGAAACAGGGTGTCCCGGCTAGTTTTACCCTAATTCAGCCTTCAGTGGAGATTTTAACATCGCCTGTTATGTTGATTGCTCAGTTCACTGTATAAAAACGGAAATCGGAACGAGGAAGCTTAGCAATGAGACTCCGTTGATTCGTTCCGTTGATTTTATTATAATTGTTTATAAGAGGCGGAAATTCCGGGGAAATCGATTTAAAATATCTTAACATCAACTTTTAAAAATGGTTTTTGCTACTTCCTACCGTAACTGAAGTGAACATGCGCCTAACATTTTTCGCGTGATCTTCAAACTTAGTCTTCCTCGGCAACCATTCTTCATTACTTCATCTCGGCATTCATTCATCTCTCCTTCCATGATTGCTTTCAGAAGGCCGCTGCGTCGCAAGCTGTGCCCAATAAATTTGTGTCATCCCTTCCCCCAAGTTTCCATTAAGCGTCTCATTTCTCCAGCTCTTCTCTATTTACATCTACATCTACGTGATACTAAACACTCGATCTACTCAGAATCCTTGTGATCTTCGTCATTCTTCGATAGCACCAATTTTCCCCAGCTTTCAGGCTTGATTCCGTACTTCTTTCAAATTAACTTCTTACGTCATGACGAAAAACTCCTCCCCAACGGCACGGGCGGCGCCAGATTGCTATGATCATATTATAATAATTGTATTTTATTGCAAAAATATATAATTATTGTACCCGATACATTAACAAGCGGCGTCTCTGTTGATTCTCCCGCTGGTGGACGCTCCTTCCTTATGAATGTATTGAGGTCTCGGAAGACCTCGGCACGCAGCCTTGGGTCCTTATTCATTGAGGAGTCGACGCGGCCGAAACCCGGAAAGTCCGTGGATGTGCCTTCGAAGCCCCCTACAAATCACAAATTAGGAACGGCCCTATTTCAAATTTTCTTGGCCTTGACGTCATAATTTCGCCACTATCGAGGCTTGGAAATTGTGATACCTTAGCAATAACCCGCCAGATCAGTGGCTTAACAGCTCTTCCCAGAGTCCCCCGCAAGAATAATTTGTGGGCCCCCGTTTTTACGCCTACCCGTCCTAACTACTTTAACCCTTAAATGCTGAAGTAAAACTTTTCGAACTTTTCCGGCGAGTGGATTTGGGTTTTGTGATAGTTAGGATCACCAGATTTAAAGAAGATTACGTATTAATCGATATTTTTTTAAGATAATTGCATAGATTGATTGAATAAAAATGGTCACAGGTACATATATTTACAGGCCACTATTGGTTACAAATGAAAACTTATCTGCATGAGAGACCGTATAAAAAAATTCAGAAAGTTGCCTCTATCAATTCATCCTGAATGATTGATTATCAGAATTGCTACAGACCTGAAAAATCCTGGGAAAATGAGAAATTAACGCGGAAATTTGCTTTCATAAGTCAAAATCTATTTCTTAAAAATGAAAAGTACCATTATCTGTTGATGTGTGGTCTTGTGATCTTTCTATACCTTGCCTGAATGTGGCACAGAAGCTCTTATTTGGTCTTTGGCAATGTATTACACCTGGAAACAAGCTTTCAGGTATTAGTCTTTACATTTCATTCTGAGGAAAAGGGATTTGTCTCTTCTCCGATTGCATAGGCAGGTTTACTTGCTCCCAAGTGGTGATAACCTCCAGCACGAGTCAGGAAAAAAAAAGGAATGAGCCTCAGTATCTCTGGTAAGTTGCCTTATTTCCCTTTTCATGGGAATATGAGGTCTCAATAGTGCTGTGCGAGTCAGGGATTTTCATTTCGAATCGAACCGAAATGAATTTTTTTTTAAATCTCGGTGGCAAATCAAATCACCCTAAAAATTTCGCTTGCGATTCGAATTCGAATCTAAATAAAATGCAAAAGCTTATGCGCAGATGGATTACAAAAATTGACGCTCCTGAACGGTGGTCGCCCATGATATGAATGCTAACGAAGGTGAACTCATGGAGACCGTTTCTCATACTTTCAAAATATTTTATCCTTGGAACACCCTAAATTTCAGGAAGTGGACCTCGTTCCACCGTCCAATTCTTTTTCTAATTTAATAATGCCGTGCGTTTTCAACTCGTCGTTCGTGAATTTTCGTATAAAATTATGCCGTATTTGAATTTTCGATACTCTGGTGATGAAATGCCTTGAAAATCCGCCCATCAATATAAGTGAACAACAATTTCACCAGATCTTTTCTTCGTGAAATCGATGTATGGGCAAGGAAAATATACGGCGGTTGAGAATTGTGAAAGATTTCAGTCATGGACACCGAATATCCGCATGCACAGAAACTTCAGCTATCATAGGCTGTGGGCGGCGACATCGCGGTAAAGGCAGTGTGAACGAGTTACCATTTTCTCCTAGAATTCAATAAATTTGGTCACAATTGGAAGATAAATGTCCCACCTTTCCAGAGATGCCAAATCATCAGCTGATGACTGCACTTTTACATGGGAAACGGGTGTGCGAACAAGGGAGATTTTATTTACAAAAATGAGGAATTTCCAACGTCTAGCTTTCCTCCGAAATTTAAAAGTGCGTAGAGTGTATGTTTTATCAACTGTGGAAAAAATGAGTCAATTATTCACTGCAGAACTTTTTACGGAATCGCAAATAAAGCTTCCGATGTGAAGGCTTTCCCCACTCGACGCGAAAAAAATTAGTCAAATTAGAGACTTGTCCATGCGTAGTTAGTGAATTACTGGGAATTTAAGTCCTACGAAACAGCATGTTTGTCATTTATATATATTTATATGATTAATGATGTATCATTAATATAAACATATTTATTTCATACTCATTACAGCTACTGAAATATGAAAAAGTAAAATTCGAATATGGTCTCTGTTATGACTAAGGAAAATTTTTTCTTTAACTACCTTAAGGTGACTCTGGCTCCGGGGTTACGCATTCCAGATTTTCTGTGAACTTGAATACAGAATTTCTGTGGTGCGTTTTATAAACTTCAGATTAGAATAAAACAGGGTTCCTGCTGTTATTACAGTAATTCAGCCTCGAAATTTTTTCTTTAACTACCTTAAGGTGACTGGCTCCGGGGTTACGCATTCCAGATTTTCTGTGAACTTGAATACAGAATTTCTGTGGTGCGTTTTATAAACTTCAGATTAGAATAAAACAGGGTTCCTGCTGTTATTACAGTAATTCAGCCTCGAAATTTTTTCTTTAACTACCTTAAGGTGACTGGCTCCGGGGTTACGCATTCCAGATTTTCTGTGAACTTGAATACAGAATTTCTGTGGTGCGTTTTATAAACTTCAGATTAGAATAAAACAGGGTTCCTGCTGTTATTACAGTAATTCAGCCTCGAAAGTGGAGATTTTAACATGGGCTCTTATGGAGTCTGTTCGGATAACACCAGGAAACGTCATTTTGCGTGCGAAGGAATATTAAGGCGTATGTTTAAAACTGCTCACGAAAAGCGGAAAATCCAGGGACTTGAATAAAAATAAGCGATAGGTATATTACAACCAATTTCTTAATTTTATTAGCGAATGACTGCCGTCATTGAAGTCAAAATTCATTAATTCTATGCAAAGTGCGCTGTAGTCGTCTCATATTGCTGGATAAATTTGGTTATTAAAACTAATTCGTGGTAAAATCTGCATATTTTGTACCATGATTTTGGTTTCCAAAAATTGACTCAATGCAAAAGGAAAGCAGTTTTTCAACTGAGTGAATAAAAATGTGTAATGTAGTGTTTGTTTTGACTGTGAGTGAAGCTAGAGCTACCTTAACGAAGGGTAGGTATGTGCCTTTCCAGTACTTGTCAGTACTCATCTAAGCCCATGGCCCCCTTCCTAAAATTGCGAGACCCTGTCGCAGATGGTGGGGAGCGGCGTTCCCCTATCCCACACTCCCACACCTCTTCAGCCGTCTCCCCAATTTTCCACCGAACTGCCTAGCTGAGCTCCCGTGTGCGTGAGGCACGGGACTAAAAAAAAAGAGGGAAGACTCCTTGGCTCACCCCAGGCGGGGATAGCACGCCTCGGGAACCAAGAAGGTGGCTAATCCCGGCGATTCATAAAGGATTTTGGGATCAAAGCCAATCCCTTGCCTGCTGGGCGGAAATGACGAGGAGGGGACGACTGTCTAGTTGGGGGGGAGGGCGGGAGGGGGGGGATCGGGGGACGGGATTTGGAGAGCGCTGTAGTGAGTGGCGTCGACTCCTCGCGGCCCGAGGGCACGTTAGCGGCGGCCAAGGGGTGTTGGGTCAGCCGCTTGGAAAGAGCGGAAGCTCTGAAAGTGGAATAAATATAGTCAGACGGTCGGTCGTAAGGCGGCGCGCTTGCCCTGGTCTGGTGACTGAGGTATTTCGGCTCTCGTGGTTCGCGTTGGTATCGTGGCTATAGGGCGTTCCACCTTTAGTTGGCAGGATAGGCTTTATAGTGCACGCTGTCGTCCAAATTACGCTCCATATTCTCGCAAGGCTGGTTGGTTCTCATCTGGTTGACGAGGTATTTTGGCTCTTGTAGTTCTGGTTTGTGCTGTGGCTATAGGGCGTTCCACATTTAGTTGGCAAAATAGGCCTTAAATAGGCAAAAACAAAATTACGCTCCATGTCCTCGTAAGGTGGCACATTGGTTCTGGTGTGGTGGTTGAGGTATTTCGGCTCTTGGGGTTCGGGTTGATGTTGTGGCTATAGGGCGTTCCCGTGTATTGACAGTCTAGGCCTTATGAAGACCACAGTTGCTAACCTTACGCTATCTGCTCACCTTTAAAAGTCACTCAAGTTACACTAGGGAATAATATTTGCGTATTGGAACACAGCTAGAGTTGCAGTAGTACCCGGAAATCGTACTAAGCTACGTTTACTGTTCCTAATGGCAACATCGCTCTCTCGGTCTCCTGGAGATATACATAGGCAGCGTGCGAATATATTGTGTCAACAAAATGTGGAACGGACTATAGAGTGCTGGCTTCCTCTCCGTTAGGGCCTAGGTTCGAATCCCGACTGGCGGAGATTTTGGGAGGAATCATATTGGCAGAGAGAATTGAAAGAAACTCTAACGGACGTTAACTCGTGAGCCCTGTGGGAGTCTATAGCATACTGTAGGCTAACTGCGTTGGAGGATTTCTCTTTATATTTCGCCCATACCTCTATGTATTCTCTTGGCATGAATGACTATAGGTGTGCGTCACCTCCCAGAGGACGAACCAATCCGTAAACCTTGTCTCCAAACCGTAAGCGGTCAATCCCCTACCAATGTACCCGCACATCCTCGTTTCTCTCAGACCTCGATCCCCTACCCAAATATCCTACCTAATATCTAAGATAATAACTTTGCACTTCCTTCCTCTCTATTATAGCATTTTTTGCGAATAACATGCTTCATTTATTGCATCCCCCTTTGGGCTAAGTTCTCTGACTATTGTCAGGTGTTTTTGGGCTGTACAATTGTGACAAATTCTTTCTAATCGCTACAGGTTGATGCACAAGTGCTGTCCGAGACTAAGGAACAATATGAACGTAAAAAAGACAATAAGGACGCTAAGCTCGCGTGCAAGTTGTTTTGAAAATAAGGCATATTACCCTTATTACTCCTGCGACCGAGGCGTCCGTGGAATTGGTGGGGAATCCGGGGATCTAACGTCATTTTTTTCTCCCGTCGTTTGTGATCCTCGTCCCCAGCCTTCTCCTCCCACGCACCACAGCCAAATATTCTTGTGTAAGTTTTTTACACGCAGGCACTGTCCCGCCGTCGACTTTTTTACGTCTCCTCAAAAGTTGGATTGAACGCCCCTCAACCCCCACGAGAAATTGGCGAGCGCCGAGCTTATTGTAGGAATCGTGGTCTCGTTGTGTACTGTTAAATGAAGATAGAACTCTGAAATTCCGAGGTAACGTTATGTATATAATAGAGAAAGCGTAATTGTGTGTTCATTCCAAGGAGGATATAAATAAAATATGGAGGCGACATTTCGCGTTATCCTTAAGGTAGTCCGAGCGAGATAGTTCCCTAGTTATAATAGAGACCATATTCGAATTATAAGTTTTAATTTCACCAGCTCTAGGACATATGAATTAAATATTGCACTATTAATGGTGCAATAATATAGCTTTATATAACAGAATTGGGAAATAATTAAATGAAAATATCTAAATAAGTCTTTACCTTGACTATTTTTATTTCTCGCGGTGCGTTTGAAACTCCTTCAAAACGGAAGGTTTTTTGTTGTACCCAAGAACCTAATACGGTGACAGTATGATTAATTTTCAAAAATAGTTGAGAAAACTTATAAACTACACGCTGTTAGTTTTTTGACGACATCTAACCGATAGAAATTCCTCATTTTGTAAATAATTCCTCTCTGGAGTGCATACACGTATCATTACCCACGTAAAAGTGATGTATTTTTCGGTAAATATCTCCGAAAGTAAAGTGGTAAGGAGTTGAATTTTTGGATTCCTTAGAAAGGTGAGACATTTTTTTAAAAGGAGACCAAATTCATTGATTTCTAGGTAAAATGATATTTCGCTCAAACTACCTTAAAGTTTATTCTGTCATTCTGTAATGTTATCGCTGATCAGACCTAACTCCGGCCTTCGTATCCGATGGTAACGTTTGATTTTTGTCTAATCTAAGTTAAAAACAACCATTAGTGCCTTGTATTGTGACTGTTGAGCCACGCCTTCTCGGCACAAGATCCTTACCTCGAACCTTACTTCCTGCTTCACCTTCGCCCGCGAGCGCTCTCGGCCGTGACTTCTCCATTTCTTTTTAAACCGCCTTGGGTGATACACACCTCTCGTGTCAATTCGGGCAAAATGAAGCGGTGATATCACAGGAAGGTAATCTTAACATGAACCGACGTCAAGTACTCCTGCACAATTCGATGTCCGCGGCGGACGAACGTATTCGATATACTAATCGATGCGTGGAGGGTTACATAGCATGGCAAAGAGCAACTAATCGGTGATTGTCATTGACGTGATCAATCCTTTGTTTGTTGAAATTTATTTTCGTAGCCCAAAGCTTCACATATCCTTCTCCCATGTATTGCCAACTCCAACGATAAGTTCACTTTGATCCCGCGAATGGCGTGACCGACCTTGCCCACAGGCATCTGTGAATGCCTGTAAAAGGGGCACCGCTGTCATCCACCAGCCCAGTTTCAGATCCCAATGTTTCTGGGTCATTCAATTTTGCGTAAACTTACGATTTTGATTATTTCGTTAATTTTCACCTCCATGACAAGAGGTATTTAGTGCATGTGATCCTTGAATTGTGAAATAAATCATCCTCGGTAATTAATGAACCCAAAAATGAATCTGTTCTTAAGAGTGGCTGCCTAATTAAAAATTCCAAAAGCTATCCAGTTCAAAAGTTATTTTAAACTGAAAGGCACCTGCTGACTAGCCCATGTAGCTTGACTGGACCTAAATTGTATTATTGTTAATTTCTTTATAATATCTGGATTTCATAATTATTAATTTTTTGCCTGATTTCTAACAGAGTCCGCTAGTTTAACAATTAGCTGCAGCCAACTTAAATGAGATGCTACATTGTTTTTTTCTCTATTACTTTGCATTGCTGTGGGTAATATTGATGAAACATTGCATAAAATGATAAGTATATGTAAGTATGTATTTAAAATAAAATTACTTGAATACCTCCTAATTGTAAAGATTGAAAATTGTTTCTTACCCTCACATAATCGCACATTTAAGTAGAAGGTTGTAGGATTTTGCCCTGCATCCATGTCATTATCGTCCCTTCCATATCAGCCCCTGAGGGTGTGTGGAACTGAAACTACATCCGTGACTGAAGTAGCTAAAGAATCGCCGTGTACAGTCATGAATGCTTCAAAATTTCGGTATGTTACCGCTGGCGTAAAAAATATTGGATTCCAGGTCGACCCTTGCTCTGCAGGAAAACGTTGCTTGTTTCCCACACATCTCTTTTCGGAATAACTTTCAAAAATGTTTCGATTGTTGGTGCGTAACTCTTTCATTTGCGGTATTTTGTCTTGTTTATCAACGCCGTTCACTAGAAATTTCGTATTAATGTTGGTAATCCTTACGCATGAAAACTATATTTTGTGGGAGATATTGCCCGCATAGTCTTTCGATTTTTTTCCGGACTCAATGCGGTGTCATTCAAAGGTTGTGGTCCTCTTTCATTTTCCGTTTTCCTTTTTCGAGCCAGGAGAGAAACGCGGCGCGTGAGTAAGATGGAGACTAGGCTATCGAAGCTCTTTTTTTTTTCTTTCTATACGTTTCACATGAGCCTTACTATGTGGGTGGGATGTTTAAGACCTCGGGTCAGCTTGTACGGAGCGCCGCAAAAACATGCCGGGTCCGGGGAAGTGGAGAAGCCGTTGACGGGAGGGCTCAACTTGTGGAGATGAAGCCCTCTCGGGCAGCTTGTGGGGGTCCAGGGCCGGGCGAGCCACGGCTGAGTCACGCTCTCCCGTCGCGTGTGTTAACGAGTCAGGGTGGCCTCGAAGCGTCGAGTAATATGGAGATGGAACTCAGCCATTTCGAGAAACACGTTTATAGTAGAGGATTGCGAAATTAACTGATCACCGTGCCATTGTGGGACGTATGCTGTGGCGACATCACCATTAGAGTTACTTATCCAAGAACAGACGTCTTAGTAGACCATCAGTTCGTCCCGTCGGACGTCCACAATAATTGATCTTCACCCACAAAAAATATAATTTTGCGTCTATATTAATAAGGAAGGAGGGCGGATTAGAGTGGAGGTAATTACGTGGGTAGTATTAAGTAAAATAACATCCATGTAGTTCTGCTGCCAAATACGCCGATTTGATGACGATGATTCGTTGAAACCCGGTTCGTGTTACCCTTTAATTCTGTGGTATTTGTGAAAGTTGGTCGATGAATACTTTGGCTATGGAATACCACAAAGTTACTGGTGATAGAAGAAGACAGTTCTGTTAACTTTTAAGTTGTGCTAATTGCAGAAGTCGATTATAATAAATCATCCTGCTATGTTTTTCTTGGTTACTCGTCAGTTTTCCTTATGATCACTCTCTCCCGGTATAGGAGAAAATTCGTATCCGTGCTATTAGGTTGGCTCTAGCGTCAGGGTAACCCAGTCCAGATTTTCTAAAAACTTGAAAATTGCATCCTTGAAGTGCGCTCTATAAGCTGAAATGAAAATAACATGGGCTCGTGTGGAGATTGCTCTGATTACAGCAGATGAACGTCGATTTGAACAAGCAAGCATACTCAAGCTTCTCATTAAAACTGTCTGTAAGAAGCGAATGGTCCTGGTAAATAGAAAAAAAGTAAAACAAATGTCTGACCAACTAATTTTTAAAGTTATTGACGAGTTACTACCGTAATTGAAGTTAAAATGCGGTCGTTCCTTGCAGATGGCGCTGCAGTCGTCTCCTATCGTTTTTCCCCCCTCATCACTTCCCTCCTTTTCGAAAAAGCTGACGTGAATTGTACTTCTGCTATTGATTCACCACATTTCACTCATTTCTTTCTTGGGTTATGTTTTTCGTTCTACCTCAGCGTTATTTGCTGTGTATTATAAAATTAACCTATACGTCTAAAGGAGTAAATTGCTCTGACATATAGAAATGGGAAGTCATAATGGCCGTAGCAGTCTGCTCGCATCTGTTTCATCTTCGATTTGGATTCATAAAAATGTTAGTTTACCCCATAAATTTAGCTTAGAGTATTTGATCTTTCTTCGTGAATATTTTCATCGAGGTATGGTGGCTTTCGCTTGTAGAGGCGGAAATCTGTTTCACGGCATATACAGTAATAATTGGCCCCTCTTTTTAGAATCCTACGATGTCATCTCTAGCTATGACCGTTTGATTGCTCCGAGGCGCGTGTTTATTAAGGTTTATTTATGTCAAGTCAAATTAGCATTGGATTGTTTTATTTCAATGAAATGGCATTAATTTTAACGAAAATTATGAATTAGTGCATTTAGACATGCTTTAGTTATTCTTGCTTTCGGTGAGATTCCCAGAAAATTGCTATCGTTGTGGAATTAGCGGAATCAAGTTCATTAGATATTGAGTGCAAAGTGTGACGGTGGCTTTAAACTTCCTTCCTAGCCTAATGCAGAATCCTTCTCCATCCTCCGGCGGACATTTGGCGTCCTTTTGTAGCGTCTAGCGCCACTCGTGTCGACCCTCGACATATTTTAGTGACGTGGCTGAGTTTTTATTGTGTTTGCAAGCCATTTTGTTTTTTTCCTAAACACTACTCTTTTTAAAATAAGTATGTCTCTGTGACCGCTACAACTTGATGACATTAACATAAAGAAAACTTTAACACTTCTCGCAAATGTTGTATAGTGAAAACTTGCTTTGTTGCATTCAATTTTTCCCAAAGGGGAGCTTTGCAGTGTGCCCTCAGCGGGGAGTATTTTAATGCTCCCGTAGGTTTTCTAATTAACTGTTAAATTCGTCCACAAAGGAGGTGAGGAAATTCTTGAATGTGTACCCTTTCTTTGTCTTGTGGTTTCCTCCGTGACGGAATTCTCGGATAAAAATGTGATACTTTTAATTAAGCGGATTAATTAAATCCCTTGAGCCTGCTCCTCACAACCTGATGCCTCGTTTAGCTAACACTGAATACCCCCATTCGCCCGCCGTATAATTGAGTTTGTGGTGGTTTGTCAATGAGGTAAGGCCCACTTGAAATGGAATGCTCTCTCCGTTTTATTAATTCGGTGCTGAGGGACCCTCGGCAAGGGATGCGAACGAAGTCCCGAGGTTATCTTGGCGAGCGGTGGAAAACGCAGTGGAGGAACTGAATCAGGGACACCTCCATGGCGGACTTAAAATAAGGATCTAGTTGAAATGCACGCCCGATGGAAATGTATCAATCGCTGAATTATGACGAGGAAATAATCTTGAGATTTGTGACGAACCGATGGTTTTCGGTGTCAGTCATGCTAAGTGGAAATACCGGTCAAAACGTTGTGAGGAGAAGAAGTTATTTCAGGCATCGAGATTGCAATGAAATTGACATTGCAATAAATTTCGCATAGCAAATAAATTTCGCATTGCATTTGCATGATTGCAGAAGAAATGAATTAAATATTTTTATTGCTCTTCCCGGTTATTTTAAAATGAAATTGTAAATTTCTCTATGAGTGTACCAAAAAAAATCTCATTCCAATGCGTAATAAAACGTTGCTTGCGGTTAATTTATTCATTTACGGGTTGCGTTGCATCTGGCGAATGGCTATGAAAATAAAAATACCATAGCTCATTAGAAAAGCAGTTTACCAATGTATATGAATTGACGCATAAAATTACACTATGGGTTAAATTGGTATTGAATGTTGCCCTAGTTTTTGTACCCCGTGCCCCAAATTTATGCCCCAGGGTGAAGGTTAGTGCAAGATTATTGTAGAGAGCTTGCACGATTATTGTGGAGAGAGATACCTTAGTAAATGGGTTAGGCTAAGATCTTCTATTAAATGCAGTAACTACACGTAAAGTGAAGGATTATCACTTTCCGGGAGAAGTTTATGCAGGAATAGCATGACTCAGGGTAAAAACTTAGCTACGGAACATTCCTGCAACTTATCATCCTATTCCCACGAGCGAAGTTACGTGACTAGGCGGCGGCGCCGGCGTCTCCCGGTTCCCCGCGGGAGGGCTCCGCGAAACTTCGGTCCGCTCGTATTCTCCGCTCGTTTCTCGCACTCCGTAATTGAACAATCAGCCCTTGGGACATCGGCGTGAAGACGGTGGCGCTTGGAAACTCGTCCGGGAGAGGGCGGGAATGAGTCGGCGGCGGCCGGAGCTGTTGAAGTGAGCGCACCTGCCCAATTGAAGGAAGGAGGACTCGCCGCTTTGCACGCTGCGTTTCGGCCTCGTGAAAATGTCCTCGACTTGGGCTTACCGTGTTTTTTGAGGGCCTCCGTACCACGTCCTAAAGCGCCTCTGCGGACAGCTACTCGTTTTCATTTTACGACTCTGATTTGCCACTTAGAGCAAATGGTTTTTCTCAGGCATGAGGGTGAATATCTATCGTGAGTGTTGTTTCTTTTCGCTCGTAGCTTTATATATAAATATTTCGACCACGGAAGGAGCGAAAATATGTCGAAAATGAGGTAATCGACATGACTCGTTCGCCGTAATTTTTTGAAAATCTTCTGAGCGAGGGAAAGTGCGCGTGGCCCGGGAGCTTAGTGAGTCGTTGGATTCCTCCTCGAGAAGATTAAGCGCTTTTCACGTACGTTCTGATTTTCGTGACATTTGGCATACGTGAACTTATTGCTAAAATATGCGGACAAAAGAGATATAATTTGTCCGTTACCGGTTTGGTTTCAATCCATTTAATGCTAGTTTGAATCGTAGACCTCGACACGTATTGTTATACAAATATTAGTATATTCGATTCTACGTGTACAGATTTTCGCATAAACTCAAAATAATCCTATTCCTACGTCTATAATGGTTGATAGCGAGTGTTAAGGTATCATGACGAGTAAAAATACGTATTTTGGTATACTTTTCGGTTATATTTTGAATGCTGCGTCTTAAATCCAAGTCATAACAATGCCTTAATTACGACGGAAATTTTAAGGCATGTATGATTTATGATTCGGAAATTACCGCTCATGTTCTGATATAAATTGTGCTAGAATTATATTTCATTGTATGTGCGTAAATTCTAGCATTGTTATGACTTTGGTTTACAGCGTGGAAATCGTAATTTAAGCGAAAATTGTTAGTGATTTTGTGTTTTTAATTCGGTATGATACCTCGATAGTCATTAGGAACCATTTTA
The DNA here is from genome assembly GCA_963169105.1 of Ceriagrion tenellum. NCBI lineage: Eukaryota > Metazoa > Arthropoda > Insecta > Odonata > Coenagrionidae > Ceriagrion > Ceriagrion tenellum. The sequence continues at coordinate 61,633,872 of OY720638.1, forward strand.
ATGATATGAAATGATTTCTTTCGCAATTTCTTTCGAAAACCTGTTCTTGTTTTATCGAATTTTATCGAAGAATATGCCATGTGACGAAAGGCTACGTGTTAAAATAGCATTAAAATGTCATGAGACCAAATCGGTAAAAAGCAATTATTTCGCCTGTATCTATACGTATCAGTAATTAGAACACGTATGCAAAGTTTTGCGCGAATCTGTACACAAACAGGAATCCCTCCAACCACCTGAATAAGACAACTTCTTCTACACCACTTAACTTCAGCCAACTTAAGGTAGTGCGAGCGAGATAGTTCCCTAATCATAATAGAGACCATATTAGAATTGTACGTTTTAATTTCACCAGCTGTGAGACACACAAATTAAATATTGCATTATTAATGGTGCAATAATATAGTTTTACGTGACAGAAATTGTAAGTAATCAAATGAAATTTATCTAAATAAGTCTTTAACTTGACTCATTTTTTTTCACGTGGTACATTTGAGATTTTATTGTGATCCCAAAGAATTTACTGCTGTGACAATGTGATTAATTTTCAAAAATAGTTGAGAAGTCATACAAACTGCACACTATTGATTTATGACAAGATTTAGGTGTTATAAAGTCCTCATTTTTTTAAATTTGGTCGTTATGGAGTGCAAACTCGTACCATTTCCCATGTAAAAGGGCTAGTATTGTCTGGCAAGTATCTCGGAAAGTAATGTGGTAAGGGGTTGAAGTTGTGGTGTCAATGGAAGGGTGAAGTATTTTTCTGTAAAATAAGACGAAATTCGTTGAGATATAGGTAACATGATATTTCGCTCAAACTACCTTAACCCTTGAAGTGCGGCGGGCCGATATATCGGCTTTGGCATCTCAGGCGAAAAGTGCGGAGGGCCGATATATCGGCTCATAGGCAAAATATTGTTTAACTTTTGCACACAAATATAATTACAATTATTTTTTGCACGAAGTATAAGCGTTTTTTTATTATTACCTAATTCAATGCATACGCAATAAGAAAAACTGCGTATGGGTATTTTAAACTATAACTTTATAATATTTATTTTCCTAAAGTGATACATTTCTTTCTAGTTACCCTCCGCATTTCTCACTAGAACCGCTGGCAGGGCTCAGCACTAAGAGGGTTAATGAGCACACGTGTGCAAAGTTTTACGCAAATCAAATAAAACAGTCCAAGAACACGATCAAAAATCGCTCGAACCGCCTTAAGTGATTTGATAGGCAATTAAAAGAGCTCTTTCGAGCTGTTCCCTGCGTCGAGATTTGATGAAAATGCGACGTTCTCTATTCACTGTTGGGTATGTTTGCAAGGGTTTCATGGTGGCTTCGTATTGTTGTGTCGTTGAGCTCTTTTATTTGGTCATAGGTGAAGGTATTCGGATGCTTTTGTACTATTTGTGTATTTCGATGGCCACTCTGATAATCCGATTTTCAACTCCTTTCGTCGGGGACTTTTATGGTCTCGGTGTCGTTTTCAAGTCGTTAGCCGGCGACCTCGGCGATGATGTAGCGTTCTAATTGTCTAATTGATCCACTCATGATTCCCTCTTCTGCTGTCGACAGTCCTCACTTTACAGGCGGGGATCTTTCATCAATTCTCGAAGGCCTTTTCATCGAGCACACGTCGCAGAAGCCGCTGAATTATGAGTGTAGTATTTTCCTTGCTATGGAGACATTTGCAATTTCAGTGATCTTGCAAGAAGTCATTTTTATTCACAAAGTTTTATACTCTTCAAATGAATAAATGATGCAGGTTTTTTTGGAAAAATCATTGCACGAGAATTACGGCAATGAGTATTATCTTTCAGTTTGTAGAACATACAGCCCTATATATCCCTCTTGTATCATGATGTTGACATGGAAAGATTTCGAGTGTGTGGCCTTCTTTCATTTGATGGTTTGAGCTCGAAAATTATGATATAAGAATCACGGTAATGGATGTTTTCATTCGCGTTGCACGGTTTTATAGTCCTATTTATTCCTCTTATATTATAATGTTGATATGGATAGATATCGAGAGTGTAGCTCTCATGCTTTTGATGATTGAGCTCGCGAATGCAATAAAAGTTGAATGAGCACCAAAGAAGATTTCGATCGATACCCGTTGTCCTTTCGAACGGACACATGCGATGGTCGGAGTATTTATTGCCTTTGATGTCTATTACGGACGGATATCGTGCAAGCGTTGCTCTAGTTTGTAGATGTTTTTCCACCGCTGGGATGAAAGGCAACGAATGCATTAGTATTTTCGTCAAAGAAAAATGATCCTTTGCCCGGGAGTCGAGCAACCGCGGACCTTCAACTTCTACAGTCCGTTCCACATTTCGTGGTCGTATTTAACAAGTCTCAATCCGAAGGTAAAGTACCTAATACAAAACTTGAAACTATTAAATGTTACTCCATTGTTTAAAAAGTGGAACAAACTCGACCGTAGAAACTACTGTCCTATTTCGCTATTATGGAAGACTCTGGAGCACTTAATTGTTGGTAATATCGTGGCCTTCCCGAATAATCGGAACTCTAACCACGGAAGTCATCGCGGCTTGCTGAAGAATAGATCTTGTGAAACTCTGCTTGGACTAATCCACCATGACATTCTAAAATAAACTATATTTATATTACCATGCAAGCCACCACAAGGATGTTTGGCAGGGGGTGGGCTACCTACATGCACTGCAAAATACATGTAACTTTCTCCAGCATGCGCTACGCTATAAGTATGGTACCAATTCTACAGAAACTATTGAATTAATTTATGATGCGACTACGAAAACGAGATATTATAGTCGTGCAGTAGGTAGCGGAAATGAAAATCAACTCCTGGATTGGACGAGAGCTTTTGAAATGTAATATTAGATCCCGGTCATGAGTGTGATGAACGGAAAAATAGTGGATTGGATCCGTGATTTGATCTGTGATAAAAGGTGGTTTATGGATGGCATAAGTTTCAACATGGTTAGAGGGGCATCCGATGTCCCACAGTGAAGTCCGATCCTGATCCTTATCATTCCTCGTTCTTACAAACAAGCTGAACGTAAGTGTAAGTAGAAGAATCATATTGTTTGCAGACGAAGCTTTTATCTACCGAGGAAAATCCACAAATGATGGATTAGAGGGTCTCTCATTGGACGTAAAGAGCATTAACTGCTGTTGCTACGAAAGAATAACCACGAGTGCTATATTTATCTAGTGGAATGTGTGTGCAGAGTGGAGTCACATGAAGTCACTTATGTACCTGGGAATCACCTTGGCTTCAGACCTAACCGGAGGAAACACACACGAAACATTTACGGAGTTGCATTTCAGAAACTAGGATTTATCAAGCATGCAGTTGGGAGGTCATCGAAAAAGTGAAAGACTGATGCTTCTTTGCTTTGGTTAGGCCACATACCGCACACACCGCGAACATTTTGAGGCCAGAGTTAAAAGATATTATCCGCTAAGAAACTGAAGTGCCGAGGAATACCTCATGTTTCGTTAAAATCTGCGGCAAGTGTGTCGAAATAGACCCATAATTCATAAAAAAAAATTAGAGACAACACGATTTAGATTTATTGTTAATTCAGGTCAGGCAAATTTCTGTGGGACACGGAGGATATTATTCACAGCACCACGCTCTATCTTTGGAGCTGATAGGAGAGACAAAGTAAGAGAGATAATCTGAAATTGACGAGAACTATTAAGCCCTTCGATACCCGCACCGTTAGTGATTTCAACAATAGAAGCCTAACCCTAACTTAAAACACATGTCCTTAGTATAAAATTCATCTCTGTCCTCCACCTACTTTTCACTATTCCCTCTCGTTTACGCTCTTACTCTTCGTCCACCCAATTATCCCTCATCCATGGCGAGTCTCCAAACGTCCCACTATGGGGTACAAAGGTAACACTCACTTTCATAATCGCAGAACTTTTGAATGAATTGAGATATTAAGGTAGAATTTTTTTTATTTGAAAGCTAAAACCGTAAGGAATAGAGGAAAAATATGCATTAAATGAAAAATATCAATATAAGTCTGCAAAAAGGGTGCGAAACCCGTAATTTAGTCCAATTATTTTTATAGACCAAAATAATTCAGCAAAAAATAAATGTTTATAAACAAAAATAAACATATTATTATATTTTCTCATACTCATTGATAATAATATAATATTACATATTATATTATTATCAGTAATAATATGTATATTTTTGTTTTCAAATATTTATTTTTCGCTGAATTATTTTGGTCTATAAAAATAATTGGAAAAAATAACGGGTTTCGCACACTTTTTGCAGACTTATATTGATATTTTTCATTTGATGCATAATTTTTCTCTATTTCTTAGGGTTTTAGCTTTCAAATAAAAAAAAGTTTATCTTAATATCTCAATTCATTCAAAAGTTCTACGATTTTGAAAGTGGGTGCTACCTCTGTACCCCCATAGTGCATCCCCTGCCACTAGCCTCTGTGAGGCCTATCAGGGAAGTATGTAGATGTAGATCTGTAAGCGCTGATGTTCTGGTTCTCCTACAGGTTATTCTTTACATTTTCTCCATCACTTGGTAATCGTAGAACTCCGTCGCACCTGAGAGAAGTAGCCTTCAGCTCTTCCCTATGTTGCATGCAAGTAATTGACCCAATATCTCTTGGGAATATTTTGATCTGATGTTTCAAAAAACGAGGGCGATTGAGGTGCCCGTGGGACACTTCACCTTCATATTCATGTGAATATACGATCATGGTGTAATTATGCTTATTTTGGCAACGTATAATGTTTACTCGTACATTTTGCCGTCTCAAGTACTATATCTCAATCCTCGAAAGTTTTTGGTAGTAACGCGATTTTAACTCCTATCCCTTCTTACGTGCCATGTGCTTCAACTGTAGTAGTTAGTTTTCGTATGAATTTTGTTGTGGCAAAAAACTTTCGAATTGTTCCCCCGAAGCTCTGTGCATTGCGTTCCATGTAAGTACTCGCATTCGTATGCAGAGGTGCCCCTGTCCAAGCGTACGTGGCGCTTTCCTTGCAAATTCCGAACGCAATATTGGTGTAGGACGCCCAATGGTTTCAGCTTTTCCTGGCGAGAACTTCGGATGAATTATCTTCTGGTACTATTCTTCACGAAAACGACGGCAGACCTCGTCATGGAAATGCTGTTGCTGATGACGGAATCCTATTGTGGTAATTTAAAAGAGAGGTAATTCCACTTTGAACCCAATGAGTTTAGTCTCATTTCAAGAAATATGTCTTACAGTTTAACGCTTACCAAAATGTGTTCCACATAGTACTCTTCTTTTTGAGATATTATCCAACAAATACCAGCGATTTCTCATGGGAAAGGGTACAAATATGCCCTACAGAGAGACTTTATTTAAAAAAAAATGTGGAATTTCTAACGGTTTGATCACGTCAGTAATTTAGCATTGGGCACCTTGTTTTTTTCTCAACAATTTAAAAAAATAATATATCACTCACTTGAGGACTTATTATTGAATCGCAGGAATACCTTCCGATATGAAAGCTTTTTCCCCGCACGGCGTGAACAGATGAGTCAATTGATAGACTTTTTCCTGCATATTTTCTTAATTATTAAAAATTTCAGTCGTGTAAAACCGTATTTGGTGGCAATAACATAAAATATGTGCTTCATGCAACTTACTGCTGCCAAAATGAAAAAATATTTAATTGGAATGTGGTCTTCAATATGACTGGGGAAAAATATCGCTCAAACTACCTAAATGAATGAAAGTGTACTCAGTTAAGTCTCATTTTCTTATTGTTGATTACCAAAGGGTTATAGCTGTGTTAACAGAACCCATAAGGGATTAAACGTGCGTGATGTGTGCCGTTAACTGCTGAAGCCGTGCAATTATCGGCGTCAAACAGTGAATTAGGCCAGCAAACTCGGATTAAAGACCCAAGGCCCATCGATCAATAGAATGCGCACACTTGCATCAAGGTGCTCGTTCTTTTTGTCCCGTGAATGTCGTGTGCCTTCCGTCTGATTTCATCGTCTCATTAGAAAGAAAACTAATGTGAGTCCACTCCGTTCGAAACCAGTTTGCATTTATTTGATATCGATTTTAAAATCACGAGTTCCACCTCTTGAGAGGAAACGGTACGAAAAAGGTCAACTACTTACACAAATATGGTTCAGGACATCCTATTGATCCCTCCAGTGGTACGAAAAGTTGCGGAAATCGTAATTTTCCTTATTTATATTTTGTAGAGGCTATTGAAGGAGGCTTGCAATTAACGACGGCTATCATTAGGGAGGGTTTTCAGGCGTTATCGTCAGCATGCCGATTCGGTACCTCATCGAGGTCAAGTGGTTAGAACTAGTCGATCTCTCATCTATGGCATGTGGACTTTAGTTTCTGTCATTACTGGACTGCAAGAAAAGGACACGAAAAGATTAATGCCCTTCCAATCGGAATTGTATCTGCTTAGTTTTCTCAGAGTAGTTTAAAATATTTCGAGCGAAATATCATTTCACTTAGAAATCATTGAATTTGGTCTCATTTTAAAGAAAAATATCTCACATTTCCAATGATACCGTAACATTCGTCCATTACCGAACGGCTCCCTGAGATTTTTGACGAAAAATACCGGCTTTTTTATATGAGAAATGGTATGTGCATGTACTCCATACATCCAAACCGTATTTTAAAACAATCAGGAGTTTCTAACACCTGGATCTCGTCAAAAAATTAGCTATGTGCAGTGAACAAGATAAAATTTGTGACTTTCACAATTTATTTAAAAATTACGACCGGTTTCGGCTGTCAAGCCATCTTCCTCATTATATCCTGAAGATGGTTCGGTCGTAATTTTTAAATAAATTGTGAAAGTCACAAATTTGATCTTGTTCAGCATGGCGTCCTTCCACTAAGTGAAAACACCCATTTTCAATATAACAGTGTGTAATTTGTATAATTTCTCCGCTGTTTAAAAAAATAATCATATTGTGATCGCTGTTATCTTTTCAGAAACGCAAAAAATCCATTCGTTGTGAAGGAGTGTTAAACGTATCGCGCAAAAAAAATAAGTCAATTAAAGACAGGTGCAGATATATTTATTTGATTACTTAGAATTTCAGTCATGTAAATGTATATTATTGCAACATTAATTATGGAGTATTTAATTTGTGTGTACTACAGCTGCTGAAATTAAAACGTATGATTCGAATATGGTCCCCGTTATGACTAAGGAACTATCTCGCTCAATCCTCCTTTAGCAGGGATTTTTTCTGCCTAATTACCCTGACTCCAAAGTAACCCGTGCTACGTTATTTATTTATCAAGACTACTCTTAATTTTATCGGTCATCGAATATACTGTCGGCGTCCTTATTTAATTTTATCAGTCTTTTCGTTGCAATGGCGCGAGTGACTAATTTGATGAGGCATTACCTGTTAATCTATGTGAGGTGTCTCATTTATTGAATCAATGAAATGTCTTTAAGCTAGATAATTCGAAGTCAAGGGTTTTTAAGTCGAGAGAGCTCAATTTCATCTTGACACTTTGTATTTGTATTTTCGTATCTAAAAGTCGTCCTCGCATTGACGCGAACGAGTGAAACTAATTCATTTTCGACTACATTCAACCTGTGGGTCCCGCAGTATAGTCTTGTAATGAGAATAGAATTGAAACCTTTTTGTATTGATCTGTGACATAGTGCCTTGGAGCCCATTACTAACACATCCCCCCAGGGTAGTCATTAAAATGCATATATTAATGACTTAATTAATTATCTTAATAGCGATATATGCTTAATCACATAATTTAGTGGTCTTGATAACCAAGAAATAATTATGATTATAATAACAGTAATGCCCAATTCCACAAATCATGAAGCTTGCCTTGGTCCTAATGTGGTATTGATTAAATATTCAGTTATGCTGTTTAAAGAAAAATATCTGGAATTTCCAATGATACCAAAATATCAGTCCCTTACCAAACTTCTTTCCGAGATTTTGGACGAAAAATACGTCCTTTTACATGGAAAATCTTGACATTTTTTTTACTATTTCCACGAATTAATGAAATTTGCCTCGGTCCAAGAGTGGCATTGATCAAATAGCCAGTTATGCTTCTTTTGAATTTTGAGATGTTTGTGGACAACTTAATAATATTAGGTAAAGAGTTCCATAATTTTCATGATGCAATGAGGAGTGATTTTTCACATTAAGTGGTACGGAATTCGGGAATGTGAAATGTGTATGCTTGTCTGGTTAGTCTGTTGGTCGTTAGGGCAATTACTGTGTATCATTATTTATTATAGATGCGGTGGAGTTTTTGCGTTCAATACTTAAAAATATAATGAAAAACTTTGGATCATTCTTCTTTGATTCAGTTTCAGCCAATTTAACTTTTGGAAGTTACGTGTTCCTTGTAACGGATGTTAAAGATGAATCGCAAATAGGAATTTAGGAGTCTCAGCAGTTTAGTGGTTTGTTCTTTATTCACATCAGAGTAAATGACGGTACAATATTGCTGTCTCACACAAGAAATCTTTTTAAATTGTGTGGAATGGAGTGGCCGTCAATGTTTGCGGTCCACTCTCTAATGTTGGAAGGTTCTTCTAGAAAAGACTGAAATGAGGGACAACTATTTTGCTGCTAGTCTTAGCTAAGTACAAACATGGATATGTTTTATCGTACTAAAATTCATTATATTAATGTATGTTACCACCTGATCACGTGGTCAACTTGTAACTTATTTTTTCTTATAAATTCTAATAAATAATCAAGAGGTGGATGTATTAAAGTCTGAACCAACCTCTAGCGTAATGATATCGGCATTTGGAAGTAGGAGATAGCATGGGAAAGACTCCGCAAGTGTCCTCCCATCCGTTATTGTCGTGGCCTTATCTGAGAATAAAACTTCATCCAGAGGATTCATTGCATCGTTTCCGAGTCTACTCTATAGTCAACTTCGTTTAGCTTAGACCCGTAAATGGCAAATCCATTATTTTCAACGAACTGAAAAGTGTAGCGAGTTTTTAATTATTCTGTTGAGGGCCAGTATCCATGTGGAATATAACGGCCGTGTATAGTAGCTTTATGGCCATGGTTCTGTCACCGGATCGTTTGAAGCTACAGTATGGTTGTATATCTCCTCCGAGTTTATTCCCACGGGAGCAAGCTAAGGCAGCCCATGCAATCTTTAGAAACTGCCGCTTCCCCGATGGGAGAATATTTATGAGACCAGACGTTTCCTGTGGAGATAATCGACTGAAAATGCACGTCGCGCGATATTCATGCATTTAAGATGCTTACGTGTCGTCATCAAAATAGCAGCATCATAATGAAATCGGTCGTGGCATCTCGCCAATCGCACCGGGCCTTATGCTTGAGTCACCTTGTTTGCCTGGAATTTGCATCGATGCTCGTCTCATATTTTCATTCAACATGGAGGTGAGGACGTGAATAAACTAGATTCTCTAAGTCCTTGGACTTCCTCTGTCATCTTTGGTGTGGCGGTGTAGATCAATGTGATATTTCAGAAGGGGGTTTTGTGCTTGAAGTAGTATAAAAGAGCGCTTGAAGTAGTATACAATAGTCTACAATACATTTGTACAATAAAGGAGGTTAAAATCGGTCTGTCAGTTCATAGTCAGGCTGTTCTCAACAAAGTCATCGAAGATTTGGGAATAAATGCTGTAACTGATCCCCATGGAATAGCTGTAAGTTGTAATTTTAATCAACATGAATGTTATCCTTCATCGGATGTCAGTATGTTGATCACATCAGACCTTGCATTTGGTTTTCTTGGCGTGATTTATATCCGTTCAGTTGAAAGTTTTTAGGAATCTGAACATTTTACTTCCTACTTTTGTGGCATTTTTGTTTTCACAGAGCATTCGGGCATTCGATGTTTCTCTCATGAGTGCAGAGTCTCGCGCAAGTGTAAAATTACGATAGAACTCAGCCATTTATGGGAATATATAATGTATTTAACAGAGGATAGCAAAATTGCCTCATCCCCGATGCGGGACAATGTATGCTGTGGCAACATCGTAAGTAGAAGCAAAATTAAATACATAAACCGGCGTCGAGGAGTCTTTTACAGTCAGATATCCTAGATGGACCAACGCATCAGTTAGTTATCGAAAATGCATTGTATACGATACCCGCTCGACGTTACGCATATAACTTGATTCGACTTATGGAGCTCCATATGTCACGCGCATCCCTAGTTTCTCTTCACCGCGGGGACCTGTCAATGCAAAGTATGAGTCAGCACTCCAGACTGTAAAGGAGTTCACTGCTCATCTCCACTGCATTCTCTATCGATTTCCTCGACTTTATTGTCCCCAAGAGGTTAGGAAAGAAATGATGGTGACATTCCTCCTGGTTCTTGATGCCAATTCCGCCATTACAGACGGCGCAGTTTGGGACTTACTCGGACGTACGTTTCCTCTGGTCGCATTTGATTTTCTTCAAATATCAGTACTAAGGGTAATGCGGTGTTTTGCGACTGGGAGGCCACCTGTACTCGGCACAAAGTCCTTTCCATTCACCGCTGTTCTGGCTTCACCCTCGCCGATATGCGTTCGCGACCCTGCTACCTCCATTTCATTTTAACCTACTTGGGCCGGCCTTGGCTAACAACTGAAACACCGGCCGGTGTTTCAGTTGTTAGCCACGGAAGTAGTTTCCGATGTTAATGCGCTCCTTTTGTCGCGCCTCTCCTTTCCTTGAACACTCTCGTTAGTGCGCGGCTGCTCCCGCTGGCCATACTCAGACGCCACCAAGGACACTATTTACTCCGTGCGCAGATCGAGGGCCTATCAGTGCGAATCGCAGCCCCAGGCCTCTTTTTAAGGTGGTTTGTGAGCTGATCGTGAGTCATTGAGGACAAAATTTAATAACTTTTCACATAAGTTGAAAAAATTCTTAGACCAACCTTCACTTCTAAGTTCATCTGTTTATACAAAATAACTCAACATGGAGAGTAGTATACATGGTGAAATAATTGAATTTTTAAATTTTCCTCTTAATGAAGCCTTTTTATCACTAGGGTTTATTGCGCGGAGTTCGAAATATACGCAGGAAAAGTACGTAAATGAGAGTTTTTTGTACTCGGCCTGATACTTTGATATTTTTAGTCATAATAATGACAATGTCAAACGTATTGTCATATTTATGGGAAAATCTGTACATATTGAACCGAAGTACTTTAAAATATGTCATGAGCCTAAAGGAGCCTACGTGTTAAAATAGCATAAAAAGTTGCCACAAACCAAATCGGTAAATTGCATTTTTTCCCTCTTAATGTTTACATATTTCTATTAAGTACTCTTGTGCAGTTTCTCGTTAATCTGAACATGAACGGAAAATGCTGCGACCACCTTAACTTGCAAGAAGCTGGTCGCGATGTCCGCGGCCCTTGTATGTACTACGGTGCCCATTTAAGATAGACCGAGCGAGATAGTTCCGTAGTCATTTTAGAGACCATATTCGAATTATACGTTTTAATTTCACCAGCCGTGGGATACATGAACTAAATATTGCATTATTAATGGTGCAATAATATAGTTCTCTATGACAGAAATGGTGAGTAATGAAATAAATATATCTAAATAAGTCTTTAACTTGACTCATTTTTGTTCGCGCGGTGCGTGTGAAACTCCTTCAAAACGGAAGGTATTTTGTGATACCCAAGAACCTATTGCGGTGACAGTATGATTAATTTTCAAAAATAGTGGAGAAAACATACAAACTACCCGATGTTAGTTTTTTACGACATCTAAATGTTAGAAATTCCTCATTTTGTAAATAATGTCTCTCTGGAGTGCTTACACGTGCCATTTCCCATGTAAAAGGGCTAATATTTTTTGGCAAATAACTCCGAAAGTAATGTGGCGAGGGGTTGAATTTTTGGTGTCATTAAAAGAGTGACTGTGGGTTAAATGATATTTCGCTCAAACTACCTTAAGAACTTTAACTTGCGACGTTTTCTGAATTATTCCGTGAATATTTTCAAATTGACTTCCAATGCTCTCGCCCTCGGATACAAGGCCCATTCCTTGAGTGGAGCTCAATTATTGAATCGTATTTGTCGGCATTCGCTCAGTGTGACTAGAATAATTGAGGCGGGTAGCAGTTTCCCTGCCCCTGGTGTATCTGCTCCTTTAGTGCCTCTTCATGATGTTGCCAATTTTATTAGCAATAACCGTTCGACTTCTGCGCCCTGAGTGAAGTAACGGTTGTGGAATTTAACACATAGCGAGATTCCATTTCACTCAAAATTCAATGAAAATGGACTGATTTGAAAGAAAAATATCTCACGTTGCCAAGGACACTAAAATATGTGACCTTAACAGCTTTACTTATCGAGATATTTGCCAAGAACATTTTCCATGAGAAATGGCACGGTATGCACTCCTGAATAAACTTGTGGAATATGGAATTTCTGACGCCTTAGATCTCGTCAGAAATTTAACAGTGTGTGCTTTATATGTTTTCCCAACTTTTGTTTAGAATCTATTTCTCACGATAGATTTTGTTTAGAATTGGAAATAAAACTTGAAGTAAATTAAATTCGAATATAGTCTCCTCTATCACTAGAGACGTAATCCAGCATACTTCGGTTGATCGTTTCATGAGAAAATTATAAGGAAGATGTTCTCAGTCAAGGGAACAGTCAAGTTAATATGTCGCTTTTACCGCGATCAATAAGAGGCCATAACGGCTGATAGTGAGACTTTGAAGGAGGTTGTGTAGTCGACAGCAGGTGTAGCTGATGATTTGATTTCCTCGGTAATTTTTTTTTCTTTATCCGCAACATAGGACTAATATCACGTTACGCATGACTGCAGCATGAATCTTGTGTCTCGTTAACGTAGTGGTAATGTAGATTAATTCATTGGTTTTCGTAGCATTGGTAGGATAACTATAGTGTAGTGCGTGTTGGTGAATGTTATTTGTGTATTACAGTGTATGCTGGTGATAACTCACCCCCGGCAGAACTCTCTTGAGGTGGCTTGCAGGGTGATAAGTACGTGCCGCATATTCGCATATTTCCTTAGGTGTGCTGTGGCAGTAAATAGTCCGTTAATAGCGTCGTAGTGTTGGAAATAGTCGCAAAGACACATATCGATAGAGGTTCGAATGTATGGAATCGAACGACCAGGTCTTCAACGTAACTCGTAGATTCTCTGGCGGGCTTGGTTGACGGTGCATCTCATCGCGGACGTGTAATAAGAGAGGGATGAAACATTAAAGAGGTTAGATTTGTCGTTTCAAGCTCAATTTACCTCGTCACATCTCTGACTAAATGTTTTGAGAGGAGAATAGGATTGGCCGTCTGATCGGCAGTCTTTTTTTCATTCAGTCTACATTCCCTCACCGGTCGACGAGTGGATGTGTACACGTCGCTCGTTCACCCACACGATTGATGTCTGTGTCGCAGTTCAAATGCCTCCCGAGGCTTTTGGGGCTTCCGTACGTGAGATTTGGGTAGTCGAGCGACAATTTGTGTTCTTTCGTGGCAGGAATTAATCCCTGCGCTGATGATATATTTGGGAGTAAAGTTAAATCTCTGCATTGCGGTGAGCGTTTGGGCGAGAAGTATAAATATAGGCGAAGGAAAAAGGAAGTGAGCTGGATACTTAAGCAAAAATCTTCCCGAATAGTTATACATATTGTGAATATTAATCTTGGTCACTCTTTGTGCTATGGTAATGTAGTCTGTTCCCCGATGGGCGAAGTATGAAATCCTATCGAGTAGAAATTAGCAGATTGCACCAATTGATTGAGAGCAGTACTTCTCAGAGAAATCACCCCTCACCTTGAAAATGACTTGGTATTCTCGAAGCCTAAGTCAATATGTTAAAAATAAAATTGTGTAGAATTATAACAAAGGTCTGTCATTTGAGATCAAGATATCTGTAACCAATTTCTGTAAGGTATCGCCTGATTCGTTAAATTTTGTTCAAGATGCTAGTTCAACGACTAAGGCGAAATTGTTCCGGAAACTGTCCATCAAGTGCTGAATTGCGAGGTTAAATATTATGTTAACAAAATTGAAAATGGCATAGTATTTTCGTAACTTTGGTCGGTGTATGGTAATAAAAATTGTACCGAAATTTTACGAAGTTCTGTCGTTTGAGATCATGCCATCAGTACTTTCCAGGACGGACATGCCTTCCGAATTCTGACTATCACTTGACTTTTACTATTATTCTGCCTGGAGAGTCGAAGAGTACTGAAAGATCTGTTTCCTATCCGCCTTGACGTTGACTCTTTTTTTCATTCTGCTCAGAGCCGTAAGGTGCTATCAATATTTTCTAAACGACGAGGATTATTTCCTTTCCCTGCCCGACTGTCACGGACGGTTGCTCGGGTCGCTTCGTTCTGGGGACTGTCCGCAATATGCCCGCGCGAGGGGTCTGTAAATGGGCCGGCAGATAAGATAGCGACGAGCAACAAAGTGTATTCCCCCGGGAGCTTTCTGCTGGCTGCACCCCTGCTTAGTGGAGCACGCTGCGGCATACGCTGGCCAAATATCATATTCTCCCCATCTCCTCTCACATTTCCCCTTCCAGGACCTCCTTCCAACGCGTTCTGGTAAATATTTACCTGAACTGCCAATGTTTCTCCTTCCGCCGTCTTTGCGCGTAAACACGAGCGAGGGGGCAATGCACCTATGAAGGTAATTGGACGTAGGATTATGATGACCCTATAGGTACTCCCTTTGGTGCACATATGGTGCAGCATTTGTGTTCTCTGGCTGTCAAGCGTGGACATGTAAATGGCCAGATTTGAGCTCTCGTTGCTTTTGCCCATTTAGTCGGTGATGAGGGATTTTGACGGACTATTCCCACTGGACTTAAAGTATCTTATGGGCCGAATGTCTCTCTTCATGTTACGCAGCATTGTGTTTATAATTTCTCAATTCTTTTCTGCAAACAGTCGTGTAATCAAATTAGGGCTATGTCTCTAAATAGGTTCAGCATTACAAAAGTTAAGTGATTTTGTGTTTTTGTTCACCCCTTCTTTTTATCGCGGCAAATAACTTTGGGAGTGCATCATGTGTAACCATTCGTTGCTTTTTTTTCGTTAGTTTTATTTGATAATCTTAAAAAAATATTTATTTTGTCAGTAAAAATTTGATGAAAAAATAAATATTTTACTCATAATTATTGTAATATAAAATCAATGTACAATGTCATGCATGAATTTTGCCGTGGTACGAAGGCACATAGTGTGGTAACCAAATGATGGATTTATTCATGTCATAAGGCTTAATTGACGTTGGGTGATTTTCTAAATTATGATATTGCTCCGAGAATTTTTAAATGTGTTAGAGATTGTTGTCCAGTCGTATGGTTTAAGTTTTTCATCATGCTTTTTTAGCGTACCGAATAATTAGATCAGAAAGACTGTAAACAGCAAACTAAGTCATTCTTTGATTTTTTCCGTAAACGTAACGAAGCGAATGAAATGTTGCAGTATGACAGAGGTGGAGGCTCCTGGATAATATACTGCTACTATTCATTAAATGATGTCTACCAGACGGACGCCATAGTATTGTTGAGCCTTCAACTTGTTTCATTAACACGCAGCCGTTTGATGAGAACGACTGCTGCACTTGCTACAGTGTTATCGCCAAAGTATTGTAAACTGGTGATACATCGTACATCAACGTCATTTTATCGCAAAATATCTGTACGAAATCCAAAAAAGTTGAGGTTATCACTGAGCTCAATGGCGAATTCGAAGTTACACATCTAATCGCGGTATCTTTTGCGTTGATGTTCATTGGGAGAAGATTTGTGTCGTATCATTATCTATGAGCGATTGAATTGCTAATGAAAGGCTGAAATTGTGACGTTAGCAGGCCACAAAAACCCCACCGATATCGTTTTTCCTCCACATAAATTGGTAGCGAGTGCACCGGGAAGATTAAAGTGAAAAAAATACCTTGATATTTTTTTATTTTTACAAATCTATGCTTTTTGAAGAGTGGCTCAAGATAATTTCGGCTTGCTTGAAGAGTTATTAAAATGTTCACTCGATGACTGGCGATTAGCGCTCCCACCAACTTTAGTGCATGTGAACGGCGATTAATCGAACGATGTTCGCAAGGGAAACATTCGGTAATCTGCCGGTGCGTGGCGTTCTATAGGTTCACAATCGTTATATCCGAGTGGTAGTTATCGCATTCGTACTAGATAGGCTTTTTGTAACGCAATGTTTTACCACATAGCAAATGAAAACCGTTGGTTTTCTGATTTCCAGGCTCTACTTTCAGGCTTCCATATGCGTCTTTTGCCTATTGTTGACGATAGTTGCTCGAAACTTTCATTCTGGCGTCTTCGGGTCAAAAATCTCGATGCAATTTTCGACCCGTGTAGCACGTAGGGCGGTTGATTCTTACCTTGCTTCTGGGGGCTTATTACGGAACTCATAACGACGGCGCTATGGGGTGAAAGTCGCTATTATCTCTTCTTCAAGTGCTCATAACTACCAGAGCGATTACGGAACTCATAAGGTCGGAGTTTTGAAGTGCAGAGTTGTAATAATACCGGACCAAAATAGCGCCAGCTCAGGTGGGGGTGTTATAAAGATAATGGCCGATGAGAACGAACATGGCGCGTATGCGCAGGGTTTCAATTGAAAGAACTCGTGAGGTACATAGAAATAATCAGAGAGTATAAAGAACAATATGGTGAGAAACAGGTAGCCGCCACTTGGCAAGTTCGGAAAGGTTTATAAAAATATTCCGAGTATTAAGTGAATCGCCGAGGCTCGAGGAGTATTTCTGACGAGGCAGCAAACGGCTGAACATTTACATACAAGCTAGCTATTATTTGATTGATACAACTCGCATTTTTATGTTTGACAATGTCGAAGGCGAGGATGTAGTCATTTCATCAATTTTTTGTCTTTCACAATGCAATTAGCTCTGCCGCTCTCTGTCTGTCGTGAAAATGTATATTTATCGTTGTTCATTTCACATACGCGTCATTTTCAGCTCCACATCCCCAAAATATAAAGTCTTCTTGGAGAAAAAGAGGCGTGTATAGGAGAAATACACAGACGGTGTGCTAACTTCATGAGCACTTGAGAATCCCTTTTCAATCATTTCTGCTCGGTGACAATAAAAAGACGCCTGTTCCACGCTGTTTTAGACACTCGTCGTTTCGTTTCCGCGCACAATTCTCCCTGAAATTCGCATAAATTTGTCTGACTCATACCCTCTTAACTCACTCATACACACCATTTTAATGGCAAACCCTGTGCACCGTGTTTAAATGCCACACTTTCTGCACGTCCGATAGATTTGTGTCATTTTTCCACTGCATTGACCGTATGACTACTGACACGATTATCTAACCCTTCAACAGTTTCGGGCGAGATATCGTGGAACTGCATTACTAGTAGTAATAGTAGGCTGGATAGGAGACTTCTTACATGAGCGCGTCCAAAGGGTGGTATTAGATGGTGTCAGCTCCGGCGAAGTAAAAGTTACATCAGGTGTTCCCCAGGGAAGCATGATAGGCCCAATTTTATTTATAACTTCTGTACGTAAATGACTTGAATACAGTAGTAAAAAATAGCAAGCTCCGTCTTTTTGCCGATGATGCAGTAGTGTGTAAGGAAATAGAAATTAAGAGGACAGTCAGTGTTTAGCTAAGGATTTAGATGCGATTGATGATTGGTGTGATAGTTGTCAGCTAGAATTAAATTTGAAGAAGTGCACGATAATGAACTTTTGGAAAAAGAATGGCTTTCCCCGGAATAATTATTGCATCAAAGAAAAGAAAATATCTAACGTAGAATCTATTACATACTTAGGCGTCACCATCACTGAAGACATGTCATGGGGGAAACACATCAGGGAACTAATTAGTGTAGCAAACCGTAGATAAGGATTTTTAAAAAGGGTTCTAGGCAAATGCGATGAGAGAGTACGAGAAAGAAGCTATTTTACACTTGTCAGGCCTCATTTAGAATATGCCGCTAGTATATGGTTTCCGTACGAGGAAGGTATGATAAAATAATTAGAGCGGGTGGAAAGGAGATCCGCTAGGTTTGTTAAAGGCCGTTGTGATAATTGTATAACTGTCACGAGTTTAATAGAAGAACTAGGATGGGAATTACTATCAGAACGCAGGTTAAAATTTAGGTTAAACCTTTTAAGTAAATTCGAAAACGATTTATTTACAGATGACGTTAGATATATATTATGTACCCCCGCGTATTATGCTAGGTTTGATCATCTTAACAAGATTAGAGAGATAGATTGTCGTACCGATAGATTTAAAATGTCATTTTTCCCGCGTACCATAAGAGAGAACAATAGAGAGCGTAGCAAAGGGATAGGTAGGTGAAATATAGTCAGTCTGAAGCGCATGATGCATGTAATAACAATCAACAATCCCTTCCTTATTATGTAGATACTAACCATCTAGCTCCATGTGACCCTATTTTCTAGCATGTCTCATTTAAATATCCTACATGCATGTCAATAGTGCATGTTTGGTGACCTTAACCCCCTGCCACACACCCTCGTGGTGGCTCGCAGGGTATTACGTAGATGTAGATGTACTAAAATGAAAACGACTTGATGTTGTACTGTTCATTATTTTTATTACTGAAAACTTAACAACACGTGTTTCGACACTTTATTAGCCATCATCAGGTATAGTGTGAAAAATCCAGTGATGACATTGGTATATATACATGAGTCTTAACTGGAGGAAGGAGGGAAGGATGTGGAATGAGGAGGTTTGGCGGTTGGGATTATCGGTATTTGGGCGGAATGGAGGGGGGGTGGTGGAGAGAGAGAAAGAGGAGGAAATGAGTACATAACAGAGGGTTGGTTAGGTCATCCCAACGCCGCTCGTCAAGTGGGTGGAGGAAGGAATGTTCCGTAGCGGGGGTGAGTTGTGTGAGGGATGGTTAGGAGGGAGGAGGGGGGGGGGGTTTCACGGTTTGGGGTCTGGTCGAAAAGGTAAGAAGGGTTTTGGATGGGGGAGTGGTATTGAAAATCAATATTATTTAACAATTTGACCTTTTTTTCTTTCCTCTTCATGATTTCCATTGTTTATAGGCATGCAAGCAACGTCATTTTTTTGAAACCTTAAAATGTTCACTCGGATTCCTTGTGGTCTTTCCTTCAAACATTTCCTCCTCTTTCTCTCCCTCCCATTCCGCCTCAATACCGATAATCGCCAAACCTCCTCCTTCCTCTCCCTCCCCCCCCTTCCTTCCCACTAAGAATCAACCATGGCATAACTGGGAATTTCGCACTACCTGATGATGGCCAATAAAGTGCCGAAATACCTGTTGTAAAGTTTTTAGTATTAAAAATAGTGGACAGGACAACATATAGTCCCCTTCATTTCTCACCCTTAATTCCACCGTCGAAAATCACGGAAGACGCGTTTGCGAAATTATTAAAAATATTTGATACGTCTTTCTAGAAATAATGATCAAAACAAACAAGAATCCAAAATCGCATTTGAAACATAGAAGACTTATTCACGTTCCATGCGACGACCGTCGCTCACTTCTACATCTACATCTACGTACTACCCTGCGAGCCACCACGAGGGTGTGTGGCAGGGGGTGAAGATCACCAAACATGCACTATTGACATGCAACTAGAATATTTAATGAAGGTATGCTACATAATAAGGTCACATGGTTAGTATCTACATAATAAGAAAGGGATTATTGGTTGTTATTACATGCATCATGCATTACAGACTACTCTAACTATATTTCACCTACCTATCCCTTTGCTACGCTGCCTCTTGTTCTCTCTTATGGTACGCGGGAAAAATGACATTTTAAATCTATCGGTACGACAATCTATCTCTCTAATCTTGTTAAGATGATCAAACCTAGCATAATACGCGGGGGTACATAATATATATCTAACGTCATCTGTAAGTAAATCGTTTTCGAATTTACTTAAAAGGTTTAACCTAAATTTTAACCTGCGTTCTGATAGTAATTCCCATCCTAGTTCTTCTATTAAACTCGTGACACTTATACAATTATCACAACGGCCTTTAACAAACCTGGCGGATCTCCTTTGCACGCGCTCTAATTCTTTTATCATACCTTCCTCGTACGGATCCCATATACTAGCGGCATATTCTAAATGAGGCCTGACAAGTGTAAACTAGCTTCTTTCTCGTACTCTCTCATCGCATTTGCCTAGAACCCTTTTTACGAATCCTAATCTACGGTTTGCTACACTAGTAATTTCCCTGATGTGTTTCCCCCATGACAAGTCTTCAGTGATGTGTGACTTGTGTAGTTCTGTCTGTTTGTCGTCGATATGGCGTTCCATGGATTGGTGTAATGTTCCTCCCAGGAGCATCGAGCTTCCCATTGGTCGATGACGGAGCGATTGAACGAATAATTTGTCATACTCCGTCTTTTTTCCCATAAGGATGGTCTTTATTATATCTACCATGAGTTCCGTTATCACTTCGGTAGGTATAACTTTCGCCTCCGACAATCGTCACTCAAGGTGGCTTTGGCTGGACTAGGTTAGCCACGACAGATACTAAGTTCCACATCTTTATTTACTCAGTTAAAAAACCGTGCTTTCGCTAATGAATTGGGTTGCCTTTTGGAAACCAATGCTAAGTTTCAAAATGTGCAGATTATTCCAAAAATGTATTTCCAATGACTATATTTATCCAGCCATAGGAGACGACTGCTACGTCGATGACGTGGAACTACCGCATTTTGACTTCAATGACGGCAGTCATTCGCTAATAACTTTAAAAAAATAGGCGGTAATATGCCTATATTTTACTTATATTCTATTCCTCAGGTCTTATCGATTCTCATAAATAGTTTTAGTTAAAGGCTTGAATTTACTTTCCTGCTCAAATTCAAGTTTTTCCGCTGTAATCAGAGCAATTTCCATCAGAGCCCGTGTTAGAATCTCCACATTCAAGGCTGAATTACAGTAAAACTTTCCGGTAACCCAATTTTATTTTCATCTCATACAAATTATTCAAGAATGCCGTGATTACGGCGGTGAAATGCCATGAAATTGTCATGAGAAATGAATCGGCCTGGACTCGAACCACGGATCATTGGCTCTCTGGGCCAATGCGCAGACCTCCGCGTTCGCCGCCTACATCGTACATTTAACATGTTGTTCATACGTATACTTCTAAATATCCGTGAGGATTAGAAGCCTGGATAGCGTAGTGGCTTGCGCGTTTGGCCCAGAAAGCCTTAAGTCCGTGGTTCGATTCCCGGTCCAAACTGATTTATTCTCTAGGCAATTGCATTGTATTTTCATCTCCGTTTTTGAAGCGCACTACTAAGATGCTATATCCAAGTTTTCAGAAAGTCTGGAATAATTGACCAGATGCGAGAGAACGCCCAGAGTTCCGCAATAGTTCAGAGTTCCTGGTGGGTGAGTCATTTTAACGGGTGACTGGTTGATACCCGGCTTCTTCGAACATCCTCTTCAAAGAGCACTAAAGGGCGGTGTATCTGTTTTCTCTATTTAAGTTTTCGATGTGTTTCATCACTTGAAATTCACCCGTACGAGTCTGGGATCAGGGCCACTACTTGATATAAGAGGGATTGAATATCGCGAGCAGTATTGCTGAATTAAACTGTCGTCATCAACTGATATTG
Source organism: Ceriagrion tenellum (assembly GCA_963169105.1). Classification (NCBI taxonomy): domain Eukaryota; kingdom Metazoa; phylum Arthropoda; class Insecta; order Odonata; family Coenagrionidae; genus Ceriagrion; species Ceriagrion tenellum. The sequence continues at coordinate 61,655,506 of OY720638.1, forward strand.
CGACACGAAGGGAATCCCGATAGCGAGTCTACGCAATTTAAAACTCTCAAAGACTCATTTACTGAACATTTGCGCAAAGAAAGCAATCGTGGATGCGAAAGTCTAAGTTCTTGTATTTTTTGACGCTCATTAGCTCTGCTCCAGGTCTTTTTTAAAGTGCACATGGTCTGATATGAAGAGAAAGCTATTGCGCCGCCGTGTTGTAGAGTGAGCTGCAAACTCGAGCTGCTGGAGAAAGTACCGTATACGTACAGTTTCACCTACTGCTTATTTTACTCTTGTGTATTCCCATTGTGAATGCGTGCCCTTCGAAAAATTTCAGCAAATCACCCACAATTTTTCAATGAAATATACAACGAACATCGCAAACTTTTCATATAGCTCCGTAATTAAATAATTGGGCAAAAGCCGACCAATTAGCCTCGACGACGCTAACGAGGCATATTTCATTGGAAATTACGCAGCTAAATTTTATGCTGTCATTTCGCCTTTGAGAATAAGAACTTGCGAGATAGAATTAGATTAGAAAAATAGTTTTCCAAGTATTTGCAAAATCCTCCTTCGGAATGTCTCCCTTCAACTCACCGATATAATCATTACCTAATCAAGTATGAGATGGAGAACGCGGTTAGCTATAGTGCTGTTCATAGCGCTGTCTAATAACGTAATAGCAACTTATACTTTTGAGGAATATCACAAATGTGTTTCGCGGAAAAAATTCCCTCCAAGTAATAATTTCTAATTACCAGAAAATGACTTGCTCTGGAACTGTATGTGGGGTCACCTCTTAGAATTTCCCACCTTAGGTTTGTGCCTCTTCACATAACGTAACTGCAGAGCTAAAGCACATCTTAAGCAGGTTTTCAATGAACGTGTTCACACCAGCTGATTGCTAGCTTCTTCCGCCATAAATTCCGCACTTCAGGGTCATCTCTCCTCCTTCCTGTATCTAAACTGTGATTTACGTGTGCTATGCAAGCAAATTGAAGGATAATGGAAGCTACGGATGCTTATATATGATTCATTTTAACTGTGCATCAAAAAGAGGTGACGAATGGAAAGCATTTGGATCCAGCAACTCAAGGCTTTATAAAATATCCGGTACTTGTTATGGAGAACGGAATCTGTCATGATTTAAGCCATCCTTGAAAGTTTGACATGATTATTAAACTTGAAAGGCTAGGAAGCAGTATTTGAATTCATGTCGAGGCGCATATCTTTTTTAATAAATCCTTGGCAGGGGGTGACTAAAACAACTAACATTTTATCTATTGTTAATTTTTTAGCCAAAATTAAAGGCAACAAATAGCAATAGGAGATATATCTGGCGCTGATATTAAAAAGTGAAGAAGTTTTTTGTTTTCCCTCGGCGTTCCTGCTCCATCCTCCGCTGTTCTCCTGTCCCCCTTTCGTACAGATCTTCCTCAATGACAAAATGCACCTCCACCAATATCTTCAACCTTCTCCCATGCATTAATACCCCGCATTCTATGTTGGTGAATGCACTACCCTTCTCTCCATCCGGTTGATAGTCCACCGACACTCAACATTATATCCATACGCGGTCTCATCCCCAAATATCCCGCTTTCAATAACTATGCTATCGAAAATTTCTTCCCATTCTTCATACTCAAAGCCCTCCCTGATTCTGCCAGTAGCAGACTGCTAAAAGCGTCTAGGTACGAACGTAGGAGTTGCCCCATATTTGGGTAACGAGGTCATTTGAACAGCCGAGGCTAAACGTGGTCGGCGGACCAATCCTTCTCTCCCCCACCCACGTATCACCACCTCTCCCTCCCCACCACTACCCTCTTTCCTATCGCACCTTTCTCCCTCAATGGAAAAGAACGCTTGAATCTTCAGCGAAAACATTCGCCGTGACCGTCGAAACGTCCGGATAAATGTTTAGTGAGCGTCCTTTCCATTTATTTTCGTGCGCCCGTGTTTTTAAAAACTATATTAATTTTTGCGTGCATCGCATGCGTGATTCTGCGGACTTGTAATATGAATTTATTCCACCGTTTTCGACAAAGGTAATTGCGCCGCTTTTAAAGCATAAGCGTGAGTTTTATTTGTGTAAATGAGTGTAATATTCACATTTGGGCCTTATTTTACATGTAATCACCGAGTGTGTGATTTTTCTGTGAACAAAGTAGTTTGTTTCCCGGTCGCAGGACGTAATTTCTACATATACGTGTTACCCTGCAAGCCACCTCTAGGGTGTTCGGCAGGGGGTGAGTTATCACCAACATGCACTACCAGGTATACTACCAATGCTCCGGAAAAAATGTAATTAATGCACATAGCAACTACTTAAACGAGATACCAGAGTCATGCTGCGGACATGCAAAACGTGATGCTGGTACTACGTTACAGATTAAGAAAAAATCATTAGGGAACATACCAACTAATCGAATAGACTACCTATTTATTAGCCTACTTCAAAGTCTCGTCATCAACCATTATGGCCTCTTATCGATTGGGGGAATCAAGAATTTTCAAACCTGTCTGCTCTGCGGACTATTTCCGTACCTTAATTCTCATGACCTGATCTTCCGTAGCATGTTGGAGTCCTTATGATATTAAGATCTTCGTTAGAAACTTAATTGGTTTGAATTTATATAAAGATTAAATATTATTTTCAGTCGACGGTTTGAAAGCAGTTGGTGTATGTCACATCTGTGACGCCTTTTTATATATATATTTTTATATATTTTTTTCATTCACCGAGTGAGTGATTTTTTTCAGCGTAACAAATCGTTCGTTTTCCGCTCGCAGAAAGTAATTTCGCCTGGTCCTCGTCATCCCTCACCCCTCGGCAACGGCAGTTCTTTGTGCCTCCGGAGCACCCCCCTCCATGCGCCCATCAGCCGTGTTAAACCCATGAGCTACCTCCTGACCCCAACCCTCCCTCCCTCGGGGCTCTCTCGCAGCAACAGTTTGCCCATCCCGAGTGGATCCCTGCCTTTCCTGGGCTGGTTGTCTCCCCCCCCCCCCCATCCCCCGCCATAGCCCAAATCCGCTACAACACTCGCCGCCCACCGTCAACCGCAAAGACCATTTCTGCACCCTCCGCCACACACCCCGCGCTCACCCTCCTTCCCCCGCGCCATCACATTACCATTCCCTTGCCATCCAGGGGCCCCATCCCCCCCCCCCCTGACACCGATTCTGGCGACCCTCCCCTCTGCGCGCTGACCGCAACCTGTCTTTTAAGTTACACGTCTTGTTGAGGTGGTTGTAGCGGTTGTCGTGGGTCTTCGAGCCCACGTTTGTACAGCTTTTCTAAATCGTCCAAAAATTTTTCTGGGAGAACACGTCACTAAAGTGTACTGTTAATACGGCTAAGTAATTAGGTAATGTAAGTAATTAGGAGTAACTAGGATGGGAATTACTATCAGAACGCAGGTTAAAATTTAGGTTAAACCTTTTAAGTAAATTCGAAACCGATTTGTTCACAGATGACATTAGATATATATTGAGAACCCCTGCGTATTATGCTAGGTTTGATCATATTCACAAGATTAGAGAGATAGATTGTCGTACCGATACATTTAAAATGTCATTTTTCCCTCGTACTATAGGATAGAACAATAGGCAGCGTAGCAAAGGGATATGTAGGTGAAATATAGTTAGAGTAGTCTGTAGTGCATGATGCATGTATCAACCAATAATCCCTTTCTTATTACGTAGATACTAACCACCTAGCTGCATGTGACCCTGTTCTCTAGCATGCCTCCCTTAAATATCCTAGTTGCATGTCAATAGTGCATGTTTGGTGATCTTCACCCCCTGCCACACACCCTCGTGGTGGCTCGCAGGGTATTACGTAGACGCAGACGTAATTAGAATATATACGAATGGATTTATTCAATGCTCTGGGTTAGAGCTGTGTGAATGCTTCGAAATCGATTCGAATCGACTCGAACCAGCTTAATTCGATTCGGTTCGCCTGTGAATCGGGATGCCTCCAAACCGAATGATTCGGAATATTCGAATCTGATAGGTTCGTCTTCGAATCGTTGGATGAATTCAAACATGGCACTCGTTCCAAAAATGGTGCGCCGTCCGTTTAAGCGATGTTTTTCTCACGCGAAACGAAAATTGAAACGACCACATGTTATTCAATGCTATTCTTTGTGCCACTATAATTTATAAGCTTATGTCAAGCCCTGAAATATTGTGAAAATCTTTATTGCTTTAACAGCGCATAAACTTTTGCATTTTATTAAATTCGAATTGGATTCGCAAGCGAATTTTTTTAGGGTGATTCGATCCGCTACCAAAATTTAAAGAAAGTTCGTTTTGAATCGATTCAAAATATCTTTTGGGAGATTCGATTCGAAATGTAAATCCCTGATTCGCACAGTGACTACTCTGGGTACATACCCCTAAAAGCAACAAAAGTGTAATGTACGTGACATTTTGAATTGTTATTCAGTAGATATCAAAATGAATACCTGATTCAAAATTTGCATAAAAGCAATATAGCAATTACATGCTCATAAAATAACGGTGACATTAAAGTAAAAATAATAAGCTTGATTACTGCTGTAACAGGTAACTATAACATTTACAATTGAATGAGTCCGCAGTCCATTCCAGTTTCAAGCAACAGCATTTTGAATTGTTATTAAATGAATGCAAAATAAAAAACATTAATTTCATGCTCATAAAATATCGGTAGCATTAAAGTAAAAATAAATAGTTTGATTACTGCGGTTGTCGTAGCTGTTTATATGGCTAAAAACCATGGTGTGATTCTTGTATGGTATGTGTATTTATTTTATAGTATTGTGTGAATCTTGTACTTTATTTTATTCCAACTCAAAACTTTTATAATAGAACACATTTATGATATATAAAAGCCATAATTTATTTTATAATTAGTTTTGTGAATGCTAACTGCTGAACTACAGCCAATTTATGCAAGGAATGGCAGCCCCAAAGCAAGATGGTATTTCATCTGGAATGTCTAATTTCACCCCATTTTTGATTTGTTAAAATATGCGTATATTTATTTGGGTGAAATAAATTCTGTTCTCTTCCAATTGCTCACATTCTAATGTACACATGATGCGAGAATCATACGCTAAAATGCTCCTCTTATTTTAAACACAATTTTGACATGGATTTACGTTTCAGAATTAAAAATTTAATCAATAATCATTGGTAAATACGTATTTTTAACTCGGTATATTATCTTGTTGTTTGCTGGCCATCATCATCTTCTATAGACAGAGCCTTGTCGTTGCAGTCACATGTCTGTGTCCAGTGCTGGATTATTCAAAACCTTGTGTTTTAACTCCCTTATTACTTTTTTAAAATTATTATTTCTCAAGTTATTATTTGTCCTCACCATAAACATTTTGAAACACTCATTCATTGCGTTTATTTGAGTTTGAACATTTTTTTAAAATTTTCGTTGGTTTGTTAACAAACGTAATATAGTGTGTTGCTTTTAAGTAGCACTGGGGCCGAATGTATATAAGTAGCATGCTGGTGAAACATCAGTAACTCGAGATTTGGTACTTTTGCCATGAAACACCTTAAGTTAATTTTTTTCTATTGTTGCTATCATTTTTCATTATTAACTTAACTCTGTTGGATTGCATAAAACCACTTGATACCGCACTGTTTAACTGGAAAAGTAAAAAATACCGTGATAAAGTGGGAAACGAGGAAGTTCTGGAAAGAATAAATGAGGAAAGGAACGTTTTGAGAGGACTGTGCAAGAGGAAAGCGAACTGGATGAGGGTCCCATCCAGTTCGTGAAGGGATATTCGTCAACGATTCCTTGAGATCAGCCCCGAGCGGGTCGTCGCACATCCCCTCCATTCCGGTTGAAAGATTGTATTGTCCTGCACACAATTTAACCTCTAAATTCTCCTTCGGCTAACAATTTTCGCCATTAATTGCATTGAAATGCCGGTAACTTTCCATTGTCTTCCATTGTTACCAAAAATGATGAAACACCTTCACTAGCCAACCAAACTCTACCCGTAGTGTCCTACGTGACGGCAGGTCATTTTGAAAAATCAGTGTACGCTTATAAAATTCCTCGGAACGAAAGTCGGAACCATAAGGGGGAAGGTTGGAACGAAACTTTTTCTTTCCTGAAGCGAAATCGGAACGGTTCCTATTTCGTTCATTTGGGTTTTCGTCCTGAATATTTTCGTTCCACTTTCGTTCAGTGAACCGAATCTTTATCGGAATCCACTCTGAACCGTTCCGGAACCATGACTTTAGTTTCGTTCAACATCCTTTCATGGGGCTCGTCCTGAGGAAAGACTGCCTGCTGAAAAGGATTTTGGAAGGAAAGATCGCGGGAAAGAGAGGGAGCGGATGCGGAAGACATAATTCGCCGACGGGCACAGTGATGTGCCGGAGTTAAGAAGTGCCGAGGGAGGCAGCACAGGACGGAGCGGCATGGAGGGAGCAGTTCAGATCAAACCTGTCAAGGGGACAGATTCCCCCGAGAAGAATTCTGCCCGCGACTCCGCCGACCCCTCGTCCGCCGCCTCCCCGCGCACAGCATCTGCCAGAGTTGACCCGAGTGCGGGCCGAGGAAGGCGAGATGGCGGAGAAGTGTGTGTGCGCCAACGCACCGTGAGATTAGGAGGGGTGGGCGATATTGCCCCTTTCCTGCCCCCACGGCGTGCCATTCCTCCTCCGGCGGGGGAGGGGAGGGGAGGAGCGGTGGGTGGGGGGGAACGTTTGGGAGGAGGGATGGCAGCGGGATAGTCTGTGTGTGTCGGCCGCGCGCACCCCATGATTCATCCCGCCCCTACAAGTCCCTTCCGTCCTCCCAGCACCTATCCCTATTCAGATCATGCGTCGCCCTCGTAAAAACGTAACGTCTTAATCTCCTCCTCCCCGGACCTGCAATCTAATTCTCTGATCTTCCCTAACTAATTTAGCCTTTCGAAATAATGACGCCATCCCCTGGTAATGTCTCGGGTGGATTTTTCGGCCCGTTTATGGCCTTAATATTTCCATTAACCCGTGGCTTCTTTCCGTCTCTCCCGGAGCTGTTAGCAGTCCGGTTTCGACTGAGCGCCCTCGGGAGTCGTGTGACTTGACGATTTTACACACCGTGGTTTTTATTGCGCTTGGGATTTTCTGGCGACTTCTTCCCGAGGTTTATTTACGCGAGGGCTCGCCTTGGAGTTGGCTGTAGCGATTTTCGTTGTACGTTCAGGTATGCGTGAAACTCGGCGTACGTGTTGTTGTGAGTAATTTGAATATAAAGGTGGAAAAACTTCATGTTAACGATTTGGTTCCTTGGCAGTTTAATGCTATTTTAACGCGTAGCTTTATGGCACTTGACACACACTTCGAAATAATTCAATTCCATGTCTACTTTTCCAAAAACGCAAATTAATACGTTCCACATTACTATAATAATTGCTAACTAATGTCGAGGTATCATGACGAGTAAAAACACGTATTGACTTATGGTTTTCGCTTAAATTTCAAACTCCGCGCCGTAAACCTAAGCCATAGCAATGCTTCAATTAAGGCGTCAATTTTAAGTATAATTATCGCCTAATTTATATTACGAAACGTATGGTTATTTCCACCGAATGAGTGGATTTACCTTGTGGTCCTAGAATTTTTTTCGGCTCCCTTGACTTATTTAAAATGTGCACTCTGTGACCCGCGATTAACTCCAGAGAATTCTCGGATTCGCGCGGGAGAGCACAGATTCCGGAAGGATGGCAATGATGTTGAGGGAATGGGCGGATGACTGCCAAAGTATTGACAATGATCATGGTTGTCTGTGTCTAATTAATGTATTCGTAATAAACGATACATCTGTGTTCAGATGATATAATTACGCGTCGTAAATATAGTCGAAAGATAGTTTATCAAGTCGAAGAACGTAGTGTACATTAGAGTATATTTTTTTATAACTGCTGATCGCTTGCATATCCAAGGAATTAAAAACCCCTACGAAAGAACTTTTCTTCTGGTGTGTCTTACTTCACTCTCTTTGCGTATTTTTTCTGTTGAGAGGCTGGGGTGGAGTTTATATCATTACATGCATGACTCCTCCCACAGTTTGAACAGATGTATTAAAGTGAACGCTGTCGCTGGCGTTTCTGGGCTGTCGATTAGTATCTTGTTTGGTTGACTTTTGTCTCTACTGAGCTCATATGACGTTTTAGTTGACCCTCCATGCCACTATCCTCCTCCTAGGACATAGTTAATTGCTCTTTTACTGAAGTCTCGGAGAGTTCTTTCTTAACCGCGAGACTTAATGGGTACTTAGAAAACTCTTCGGATGCTCGCCACTTTCATGTCTTAAGTTCGCATTCACTCTGCTTTATGTCTTACGATACTCCTTATGACTATCTTAGTTGTGGAGGTATCTGTGGAACTAAAATATAATAAAGGCGCCGAGAGGCCTTTCAGAACTTTTCCGCACTGAAATTTTAACATATCTTGCTTGAAACAAACAACATAACTAAAGCTTGTTGTCCCTTGGAAGACCAAGCAATGCCTGACTTTATCAGCTGCCCTGGAGAGCATTATATTAAAAGAGTTTTAACATCTCTGTGCACATGGAATTTCGCGTAAATTATTCATATGTAAGTATCCCGTTGCAGGTCAATAGGCTTAATATGCGTTTTCTGGAGTGTCTTTCTTTCTCTTTCCTATGCTTCCTTATTTGCTTTTTTGGTCTCACGGTAAAAGGTTTTTTGGAAGTCGGGCTCGGAGGATATTTCTTTGATGCGGAGAATGTATTCCTTTTTAGCATTTCCTTTGATGTTGTACCACCTCAAAATTTAAACCGACCCTCTAAAGTAGTTGTTGGATGTCTTTTTCAATAGGCTCTGCCCGCCTTATGATGCAAATTTTCGGCACGTCTTCTTAATTGCCTTCGTGTCTAATGCGCGAAATCTTTCCATCCAGTGCGAATTTCTCATTTTGGCATCGCACCGCTTCCTACGCCCTCATGTTTCATTGCGTTCCATTACTTCGACGTCACACATTGCTGGGGTGGGTGTCCGTGGTGTGATTCCGCATTGTTTACCGAAATGTTTCATGGTCTCTGAAGCCTTTGGCCATGGGGGCAATTCGAAACAGGATGCGCGCGTTTATTTTAATTCGGCAGTAAAAACATGAAAATCCTGCCCTAAAAATGGAAATATGATACATTTTATAACCTACTGGGTTATTGTATGATAATTAGTTGAAGTAATAATTATGTTTTCCTTGCGTAGAAGCCGTAAATACTTATTTCAATTAGTTTATGGAAACGTGTTTTAGTCTTTCGCCCGATTATCCGTCTTTTCCTCCAAGATCCTATCTGCGTGTACCAGAACGTATCGACGGAAGAGGAAAGTCTCCCTTACCTGTAATAAAAGTTTAATTTTCCCATTCAATTAAAGGGTCGTAGTCTGATCATTACATCACGATCATTTCACCCGCCGACAATTTGGTCTACCATAAATTTGATTATCCGACGACTTATGCTGATCCCGGCTCCGCATTGTTGTCCGGCTCGTTTCATTAATTTCATTAACCAGTTTCTACCCACGTGCAAAAACGTTACTGATCAAGTAAAAACTATGCTTCATAATCTAAAAAGATACTGCAGCGAGAGATTCGACATGAACACGAAAAGCCTCCTTATCCGTCAACGAACAGTGTCCATCCCGATATTGACCTAATGCTGGGAGATTTGGGATAGCGAATTGAATAACAGGCGAATACAAGGAAATATTATGGAGGCTCAACGGTCCTGTCTTATCCCCATGGCTATCCCATGGGATTATTATATCGATCATGACTTGGGAGTTTCTACCAACAATCGATATAAGACTGAAGACAAGTTCGAAATGAACCGACACGTAACGGAATTACTGAGAGGGAACAGATTTTAACAGCATCAGAAAGTAACTAGAAATTGTCAAATAAAATATAGAAATTGTCAAATGTTATCTTATTTTCTAAGTACTTATTTTGGAATTTCTTGCAAACGCCTGGATATGCCGATTCGGAACCCGAGTCGGTTACTGAGATAAAATGTGGAATTAGATTTTTTTTAAATTATGAAGAATATTACCGATTTCCACCGAGTAACGCCGGGGTTTGCTTCTTAAAACACATTTTGATAAATAAATTACAACTTAAATGTACCTGGATAAGAATCTAAACATTTTGTTTGAGATAAACGGGGGTTAAATGTTCTTAGGTACCCTAGTTATTATAAAAATATTTTTCATCGAATAAATCATATATTCTGTTCAGCCCTCGTTTGAGGATGTTCAGGGTCTGCATTGGTCGTTCAATCCTAAGATTGGTTGACTGCAGCCGTCCAACCTTCCTTGTCGAATGCTAGTTCCCTTACCTCCTGGTATCTCTTCCTATGCCCTTTCCTCTTTATTTGGTCCATGAGCTTATTCCTGGGTCTTCCTCTGGGGACTTTTCCCTCTATTTTTCCTTCAATAATGTTCTTCACAAACCTATTGTGTCTCAGAGTGTGTCCAATCCATCTTGCTCTTCTTTTTTGTATGGTGTTCCGTATGGTCCTCTCCTTATCTTCTCTTATACCAGTTACTCAGTCAATACATCTACATCTACGTAATACCCTGCGAGCCACCACGAGGGTGTGTGGAAGGGGTGGTTAGTATCTACATAATAAGAAAGGGATTATTGGTTTTTATTACATGCATCATGCACTACAGACTACTCTAACTATATTTCACCTACCTATCCCTTTGCTACGCTGCCTATTGTTCTCTCTTATGGTACGCGGAAAAAATGAGATTTTAAATCTATGGGTACGACAATCTATATCTCTAATCTTGTTAAGATGATCAAACCTAGCATAATACGCAGGGGTTCTCAATATTTATCTAACGTCATCTGTGAATAAAACGGTTTCGAATTTACTTAAAAGGTTTAACCTCAATTTTAACCTGCGTTCTGATAGTAATTCCCATCCTAGTTCTTCTATTAAACTCGTGACACTTATACAATTATCATAACGGCCTTTAACAAACCTAGCGGATCTCCTTTGCACACGCTCTAATTCTTTTATCATACCTTCCTCGTACGGATCCCATGTACTAGCGGCATATTCTAAATGAGGCCTGACAAGTGTAAAATAGCTTCTTTCTCGTACTCTCTCATCGCATTTGCCTAGAACCTTTTTTACGAATCCTAATCTACGGTTTGATACACTAATTATTTCCCTGATGTGTTTCCCCCATGATATGTCTTCAGTGATGGTGACGCCTAAGTATGTAATAGATTGTACGTTAGATATTTTCTTTTCTTTGATGCAATAACTATTCCGGGGAAAGCCATTCTTTTTCCAAAAGTTCATTATCGCGCATTTCTTCAACTTTAATTCTACCTGCCAACTATCACACCAATCATCAATCGCATCTAAATCCTTAGCTAAACACTGACTGTCCTCTTCATTTCTAATTTCCTTATAATACTCAGGGTATATACTATATTATTATTATACATTGATTTCGTCGATTCGAACTCTCTCCTATTGAGCTCACAGCTCTCGTTCCACAATTCTCTCCGTCTCAGAGTGACCCTATATCGAGCAACGACCTTTCACTCAATCCCAAGTTTTTTTTGGCCCATATTTACATAGACTTGGTCGCTGTGTGCCTCGTGACTATGCCGCTCGGCGACCCGTGGACTTCGACCGCGAGCTCCGATGCTAGTCAATTTTCCACAACCGTCAAAATTGTACGAAATAACCGAGCAAAGGTCTACTCGTATTGGAAAGTCTTAACAGCTGGACATAAAAGTGTGGCATATTTCAGCATTTGGGAACTTATCGTGCCTTAATAGTCCAGAGATGTGGAAGGTGCGTCGATTCGTATATCTGTGAAATTTGGAACGTTGTCGATATCCTCTGGCTCGAAATTATTCCTTTATTTTAATTTTATATGGTACTTACCATTCCGTGTGCATTCCTACTCTTCGACAGGCAAAGTTTTTAATTAAAAAAAAACCCGAAAGGTGGTAATTGTTACATGGTCTTGATAGCGCTCAAGATTCCCAGATGTTAAATCGGAAGCGTCGCATGTTTTCAGTGATTGTATTCCGTATTATGCTTCTAAAATTTCTATCACTGTTATTTATTTTCCTTTTGTAGCTTGGTCTGCAGGAATGGACTTTATTTTGGAAGTTAAGACATTTTCTAAGTTAGGCCCGCAGTTCATAACTTGTGACGTTCGACGGTAGAGCAAAGTGGTGTAAATTTGTTTTTTTGGCAAATGAATGCTGTTTCAACACGTTGCCTTATGGCAATTGACATGTATTTCGAAATAATTCGACTGCATTTGTGCAGATTTTCCTATAAATGCGAAATAATACGTTTCATATCATAATAATTGGTGGATAACAAATATCAAGGTATCATAAGGAGTAAAAGGCTCGTATTTACTATGATTTTTGCATAAATTTCGAGTTTTTCGCCGGGAACTCTTGTCATAACAATGCTTTAATCGAAGTGGAAATTTTAAAATATCATTTACAAATCATTCATCGTTTATATTGCTACATACATGGTGTGTTCCACCCAATAAACAGGTGTATGTATTTAATTGACATGTGGTTCCAGAATTTTTTTCCGACTTACACGAAATGTTATTTAAGTATCCACTCTATAATTGGCTATTACCGCTTCAGCCACCTTAACTGCGGACAAAAGGAAGTGCTCTTCTTTTTAAAAAAAATCCGTGCGGGAACTTCGTACTGGGCCCTCATGGGCGCTCGTGGAGCCTCGCTCCTAGTTGAAGTATTCTTTCCGTCCCCCGGACCGCCGCGAAACTTGAATCCCGCAGCCACCATCCCCCGACCCCGATTTCTGTCTTTTCAGCCATTCCGGGGCGATATTTTGCGCCTGTGCGTTGTCACTCGTGGCGCCCCGTCGCGAAGCACTCCCAACTCCCTTCCAAAGTTGACACTTTTCGAGAACGGGAGCCGACGTTCAAAGTAGCGCGCGTCGGGCCTCGATTGTTTGTCGTCTTACGTTGTCGCCAGTGTCAACCGCGGCCGCCGTTTGCACGCTGCGTCCTCGGCTCTGAAGCCTTTTGGCAACTCTCGTCCGCGTTGGTTGTCGGCTGTCGTTCCCAACTCGGCGGTGGCGATTGTTCAAAGCGACTTGGTTCGACGTGAGCTATTTCATCAACGGTAAACTTCGAGAGGTTCGCTGTTGGACCGGTTTGGATCAATTCGAGCGCAAGAGCCCTTCAAATTATTTCCTCATTCCGTAAAGATGATCGAGAGTGCCTGAGAGGTGCCTTAAAGACTTAATACGTTACCTGGATATGGGCGGTTTTTTTAAATCGACCAGTAATATTCTACTGCTCGAGGTTCCAGCATGTTTCTATTTGGTTGCTAAATTATTTGCTCCAGAGAACACGATAGAGGATTAATTAGTGGGTAAAAAGTGTCGTTCCTTTCCTTTGTCCATACCTATAGCGAAGTTTTCCTGTTCCATTTCCTTAAGTTTCATCTCTGTAAGTTTTTCAGATTCTGTTCGTCTTTTAATCACTGGTACAAATATTAGGGTAACTAATGCCATGCCTATCTCATATCTTAAACTTTGTCCGTGAGATCAAAAGTCCGTGTCCGTTTGTAAAATTGTAAACGTATCAATTTCCAGCAAAATTCACAAACTTAAAAAGCCTCTTACGTGAATTCTGAATACCGCGAGATTTGTACTAATATTTTTGCATTATCAAGCTACTAAAATGGAGTGCTTTCTAGCAATTAGAATTCGAAAACCTGAGCGTCCACCGTTTTGGTGTTTTTGTCGTATTTTTTTATAGCTAGCAGTCCTTTGAACTGAAGATGACACATGGGAATTTTGTTTATATTTTTTCGTTTATTAGGATGTGCGTAGGCAACTTTTCCGCACTGTTAGGATTGGATACTCGAAAATTCGCTTCATTCGACACACTCCGTCGAGGGTGTCAAGCTCGTGATCTCCGTATCTTAATTGCCAGGATTCGACTGAAAACACGAAAAGGAACTCTTCACTCGCGGCCGAGGTCATTTTATGGTACACATTTTTGTCGGACGGTTTGGAATTTGTGTCGACTCCGAAAAATTTGTGCATAAGTGTTCGACACTACCTAAATTGTATTTGGATTTTCTGTAAACACCAACAAAATGTCCGGAAATTAATGTAACACACCATAAATTTCGACGAAATAAACTGTACTTATTGTAAAAATTCGGAAGGAAGTCTTTCGGAACTTCTGAAGGTAACGTGGGAAAACATCTGTATGTACATACCTTTGACATGTTTTTGTATCCAAATTATCAAACTAAAATGGAAACGTGAAACAGTTTCTCAATAAAATACAAATAAGTATTTAATATAGTCTTGATATTGCATTTAAAAAAACTGCGCAATTTTGGCTGAGAGAAATGATATAATTTTTCTTCAGCCTGAACTCCTGAGAAAATGGAATTATTGCTTTAAAAGGGGTATTTTAAAAGAATCACCGGAACCTGAATATTATATATTTCAATTCAAGAATAACGGAGAAATCTCCTCGGACGCCAATGAAGAAGGTTGAGTCGGAAGAACGCCGTTACCGGGGTAGGTTTCCGTGAGAATTCGCCCTTTGGCTAAGGACGAAGAATTTTTTAGCGGACGGTCTCTGCTCTGCCGCCTCGCTTCGATGCCACTTATCCTCCCGGGTGGCGGTGGTATCCGTGGGTGTTTTTTTTATTATTCCTGGCAGAGGGGTGTATTTCGTGAATTAAATTGGAGATGCAGGCTGCAGAGACCGTTTTCCGCCCAACCACGCAATCCCACCCCATTATCCCATTGCTTGCCGCCCCTGGGCTGGGGTGACCCCTTGTTCTTGGCTCACTGCGACCGACCCACTAAGAGCCACGGTTCCAAGAGATGCTTCCCGGCTGGGAAGTCCTGTGGGAGAATTTCGGTGTTATTTTAAAACAAATGTGTACAACTGCCGCGTGGGCTGCGCATTTTGCATCAATGAACTGCGTAAACTTTGTCCACCTATGTATTTTTGTGTTTTTTATCTGGAGTTCAGGTCGTATATCATATATAATAATCATTTGATTTCTCCTCAAGAACAAAGTTTCCAAATAAACATTGTATGGTTACAGATCGCGAGAAACTGTGTCAAAGATATTGTGAAAAACTTGTACATACACTTTGTAACCTATTTAAAAATTTAATTTTGTATGCGAATTAAAAAACTAAAATGCTAACCTGAATTGGTTGAATTGATCAGTAGTATATCAAATTAATTTTTGATGTAACCCTGGGAATGCATCGATAAAAGTTCGGAACGTTGGCTGACGAGAAATGAAATAAATATTTAAAAAAATAATATATTGAGGATTGAAATAGAATCATATGGCTAATTAGTTTAATTTTAATGATAGGTCGTTGATATTTTGAAATATGAGCGTGTGTAAAACAAGAAATTTTGTGATGAATTAATTATTCTGTGACGTTTGTGGGAACTAACTGTCGGCCAAAAATCATGAGTCGCAGCGAGTGATATCATCGGGGAGAAATTTGAACATTTTTTGTCGAGCTTTAGGTGGATGGAGTGATTTTTGTTGGTGTACAGATAGGCGTGAAACTTTGCATTCTTGTTGTCATTTTTAATATCATAGAGTAATCAGTAAATTCTTATGTAATGTAAATTATTAATAATTGTATAATATGCATTGATTGTTATATATACATTATTATTATGATGCATTGATAAAAGTGAAAAAATGCATGGTACCGATGCTTTCTCGGCAATATAATGCTATTTTGAATGGTAGCCTTAAATACGTGAGGTATATATTTCGTAATATTTTTAATCTCTTTATACAGATCTTACCCTAATCGCGAATTAATGCGTTTCACAATATAATTTAGTTGGCTATAAAATGTCAAGGTGTTAAACCAAATAGAATCTTGCATTTACATAAGGTTTTTGCTTGAATTTCGAATTCTGCACCATTAACTCTAGTCATAATAATGCTTTCATTAAGGAATTTAAAAAAATATTATTCGTGCTTTGTTTATATTAGAACATGTATGGTTATTTCCACCGCGTAAAGAAAGATACTTAAGTGAAGTATGGCCCAAGAATATATTTTCGACTTGAAAAGGTATAAAAATGTGCACTCAACGATTCACAATTACAGCTCCAGCCACGGGAGGGAAACGCCTCCCACTCCAGGAATTTTTCAAGAAAATTGTTCTCCCATTCCCGAAAGCGTCGCCTGCCGTCTCCCGTGGGTTCCGGGAGCGTTGGCAACCGACCCAAATTCCTCGATGCCCACGGCCATCATCTTCACTTTTTCCCCTCGTCCCATTCGCCCATAACCACGAGAGGGGGGGCGGACCCGACCCCTCCCCCCCATGCCATCATCCCTTCCCTTGCCTCATTCACTCGAAAGGCGGCACTCGAAGTCGTGGGATTGTGCGTCGGCTTCGGAGAATGTCCCTGGGGGCGAGTCACCGATGCGTCTGCCCCTCTCCATTTGTGTTTTCGCATGCTTCGTTTTTTTCCGTTTCGGGACTGATACGCCTCGTTCATAGTGGTGTGAACGGAGCATCTACGTTGCACTTAGCCACTCACCAGGGTACCGGGACGAACAGTTGAGGAGCAAGCAAACGAAATAAGGAGCACTGTATTCCTGTGGCGTTTTGTGGCTTTCGAAACATTTTTTTAAGCAAACGATACATTTATTTGCTTATTCATAATATATTTATTTTTATCATGTCATAAATTCCCGTACCCTGACCAAAGTGTCAACTTTTCTCTAAGTTCCTGATAGTATTTACAATTTCAGTCATTTTATCAGGTTTTACACCATGAATATATTTATAAAATCCTAGTCTGCGTGGGTGTAACTTTATTGTGTATTATCCATCGAGACTCAAGTTTTTCAAATGAGGATTATTATTACCTTGACCCTGTGCCCTTAAGGGATTAAAGAATAATTAACTCTTTCATCGGATGCTCGTATAAAAACTAGGCAACTTTCACCGACTAATTGGCACAGATTATTGTATCTTCATCTTCAACGTCCATAATCTTCCACATATCCTTCGTGGTACATACCATTCTTTCAAATACGTTTGGTGTATATTCTGCTTTCTGCGCCAATGTTAGTGTTTCTGTGGCATACGTAGTTTATGTTTTGTATGGTATAATTTTTATTTGCCTGTCTATGTCGCTTGATTTTTTCAAGTGTACGAATAAATAATGTCTAGTTTGCTAGTATTACCTATTCTTCTCCTAACTTCAGGGAGCTTCTCATTTTCATTTTTAGTTGTGGATACGAGTTATGGAAAACTATCCGCGTATTCCATATCATGTTCTCCCTTGTGCATATTCTGTATCTTCCATTTTTATGGATTGTGTCATGGCTTTTGTTTTGTTGTTCTTGCTCACCAATCCCACTTCTTCAGCTTTTCCCGCCAGTATTGTATAGGATTTACTCGCAGCTCCTCCTGTTATGGTCTATATGTTCAGATTATCCGCGTATCCCACTATCTGGGTATGTTAGGACCCCAGCCCTCTAAAAGTGAATGCTGTGACCGCAGTCAGGCCGTGGGACAATGCTGCGAATGAATAACCTCAAGTCGACGCGAGACACCCCCAGAACGCGTTCCACCTCTCTCCCTGGAGGGTCTCGATATCTCGCCTTCGCGCTCGGAGGCATTGTTGTTGCCAGAGGCCACCTGCCGTGGTTAGAAACGCTGAGGGTTCACCACTAGTAGTGGAATGGTTGCTAGACCTCCGTTCCAATCCCGAAGTTGGCTGCGTGTTCTAATGGAATTTGATCCCAATTCGAGTGGAGAGCTTGTCAAATGTTGTACTCCGTTTGTTGAACTGTGAGCCATTTGGCGCCATTCGTTGAGAGCGATCAAATGGCGACGCTGGGTTTCCCTCCACCTTTCCTCCATTCCCCCAAATTAACCTTTTCCTTAGCAGCCTACCCACCTGTCCGCAATGGCGCCAGTGACCTCAGTTGCCACTCGGCTCTTCCAAATACCCAACCATTAAGGAGGTTAAATAACTCCGCCGAAAACACCCTTTCCGGCCTGGCTTCTGCCGCAGCGTAAGAGAGATCATCACCTTCCCCCCATTCCACGCCTCAAACATGAGCACCACTGATGGCCGAGAGGAAAATGCGGCACACAGGGGTTCACGAGTATGCTTATTGAGGCGTTATAATTTGCAGTGTGCAACAATATGATAGTACGTGGAGGTGAAGGGTTCCCATTTACAGTACATATATGCAAAGATTTTTGAAGGAGAGTGAGTTTTGCTTCCGTGAGTTCATGTTCCTTTTTTGTGAGTGCGAAGTGGTGGCACCCTCAAGGCAGTTTATTTAAACTTTATGATTCATAATTGTGTAAGATTGGGTTAAGGAGTGTCATAAGTTGAAAATTGTGTATGATATCACCAACAAGTTGAAAATAATTTTTGTATTATAATCGAATTCTATGACCTGTATGTTCTTGAAAGCTAATGTACCTTTCTTTTTTCCATTTTCAGATTCAGGATAGACAACACAGATCACATAATAGATGTGAACAAAGGGAACATGCCCTTTGAATATGATCAAGTGAACATCATCTGCCCTGTGTACATGCCAGGGACACACGAAGATGATGCAGAGAAGTACATAATATATAATGTGAGTAATTTTTAAAATATTCTGTCTTCATGCATGTGAATCATGAATAGACATTTAATGGTACACATACCTACTTGTACATCAAGCATTTAATGTTGTGCATCATAAAGCCAATTTAATACTCATTTTATTAAGTGTGCCTTTTTCTCTTCTTGCAAAATCATCGTATCATTTGTTATTTCATTTGCTTTGGCCGCACTATTCAATATTTAAAACACCCTCTCTAAATAAAAAGTTCTTATTGTAACATGCTCATTTCAGTTTTGAGTTTCATTGTAACAGTTTTTTCGAGAAGTATTTTTAGTTCCTATAGATCTCTTTTCCTGATCTGAGCTCATGTTTTCACTTCTGATTTTTTTTTCAAAATGTATCTGCTGTGTTTCCAGTAAGTGTCTCTTACAAACCCCTAAAAGAATGCAATGAATAGTGTTTTGAATTAGAATTGTAACCCATGAGCTTGCCCTAATAAAAATCTGTTTAATTTTTGTGATATCTCCTTTCCCAATGGAAAATTATATTTTTTCTGTGTGAAACTCGTTGGGAAAAAAGAAAAATAACTGCCATTTATGGAAGGTTACTCAAGATCACAAATTGAGAAAATGAGAATTATTGAAAATCCATCAAAATTTGTGAAAACTGTTTGCATAAGGAGTTGTCTTTTCTGTCCAAATTCCATTACCGATGGATTTTTGAACTGTAATATGTCCTTAATTTTCTATTTTTCCATTTAGTTTTGTCTCTTTTGTTGACTTCACTTATTTTGATTGAGAATTTTACCTGAAGTTGTACCTGATTGAGCCTGTGTTTGCTCTGTGATTGCCCCTGGCACAGAATCCTATTCCCATAAACATTTACAGAATAAGTGATTTGTGTTCATAACCCCAAAACCCTTAACCCTTTCAGCCTAGTGCAGGATCATATTGTTGGCTTGAGTGAATGTTTCCTATGTTTGGTCACTGGCGAGGAAACAATATTCCTGTAAACAAGTGTGGCTTTTCTGGTTTATTTTAGTCACCATTTCTGATTAGTGATGCTAATATTATCACGGCCGCTGGAGATTAATTTCTTTACCTTATATTCTTAAATAGAGATATTCTTTCCTAGATTTTACACATTTTTCACTTCAAATGTCATGTTTTTACTCTCATGACTGTTCGATGTCTCTCTCCTTTGTTCCATTTTATCGCACAACCAAAGTGCTTGTGGAAAATCACGTAGCCCTATGTGCATTTGCGCACCTTGCTGCAAACTTACCATATCATTTATGCTACAATTCTTATGAAGATTTTGTAACATCCCTTAGTTTAGTGTCACAGTTCTACATCAATTTTTTAAATAGACCAGAAATCATAGGAGACCTCCTTTTAATTAGTTTATTTTTCCAATTTCAGGTTTCCAAAGAAGAGTACGACACTTGCCGAATCACAAATCCAAACCCTCGTATCATTGCTATCTGTGATAAGCCGCACATGTTAATGTATGTCACCATCACCTTCCGATCTTTTACGCCACAGCCTGGTGGGCTAGAATTCCAACCAGGACAGGACTATTACTTTATCTGTGAGTAGCCAAAGTGGTACCATTTGTCATGTGAACTTAACATTGATATGGAGTGATTGGATGCTATGCCGCACCAAAAAAGTGCAATCCTCTTAAGGGGATTTGCCCATTCAAGATATCTCAGTTTTGGTGACATCCATATTAATGGTTGGCGATGAATGAACTTGAAATTGTGAGACTAATGCATCCTCTCCATGCATGCGTTTATTATTTTCAAGCTTCCACAAAATTCACTCATGTGAAAGCATCATTTGGTGCATTTTGTTGACTTTACAGTTCAATCACCAATCAATTTTTTATAAATGCATTTAATTAATTTCTGCAGGTTCTCATTTTTAATTCACACCTCCCATCTGATGCTAATAAATTGAGCAATCCTTGTCAATGCTAATAATGTTATTTGTGACAATAGGTATATTTTGTTGACTTAAAAGTTAAAAAAAAAATCATCAGTCAATTTTTCTCTTTATACAAGTTATTAATTCCTGATGGCTTTCATTTTTAATTCACATTTCCCATCTGATGCTAATAAAATGAGCAATGTTTTTCAATGCTAATAAAGTTATTCACTTGAGTTTTAAACTAACCTTACCATGTTGTGCTTTCTTGACCATCAATCACTAAGTTCCCCTAATTTTTTTCCTCTAACAGCAACATCTTCCAAAGATGACCTACACCGTCGAATCGGAGGCCGATGCTCGACAAACAACATGAAGGTGGTTTTCAAAGTCTGCTGTCGTCCAGAAGACACGCAGAATCACAGTATGTATTATGGTGAAAAATCACTTGGTTTCATTTTGTTCACCCTCATAAGGTTTAAATCTTTGTGATTGAAATACTTTGAGAGTTAATGGGAAATGAACTGTTAGGTCAATGATTTCAGCATTTTATATTCACCTGTGGGACACTGGTAAAAGATCCAATTTTTCAACCCTACTGACATTAGAATTCCTGAAAGATGTTATTTGTATCAATATTTGAAATTATTCATCTGCTATAAGTAGTGAAGATTTTGTATCTTATGTTTGCAATGTTCAGGAATTAACTGTATCATTTTAAGATACCAAACTTTTGTGCAATGGTACCAATTAATTGTTCATTTTCTGGGTAAACATTGGCCTTATCTCAAAATCCATTTCTGCTTGGATAACTTTTAAATGCAAAAAATTATCAATACGTCTACATATTATCCAGGCTTTGGTGTTCGTGTAAAATTCATAGACATGGCTTCTAGTACACAATGGAATGTGCTGATTGTAATTATAAAATAAAGGGATACCTGGAATGCTACATAATTAACCATTGTTTTGACTTTATCTTTCAGAGTGTGAGTAGATTAAGGGAAAAAGTCACTTAACTCGTCAAAAATGACTTAACTATTCACGAGCTAATTTTCAACTCTGCAAACCACTTACCTGCCTTTTTTGAAAAGCTTCTGTCTCATTGGACCAACTCAACTACCCTGCTTTAAGTTTATTCTTCACTTGGCTTTATGGTTCAGTTTTTGTGTTGTTTCTTCTGTGATCAAATATTTCTTTAAGGTCATACATTAGGCCATAAAAATGGAATTTAATTATCTTTTGTACTGTTGAAAATTTTCTTGAGGGGCATAAAAATGGTTTCACTTAGAAACTTGTTTGAGCTTTCCTTCCACGATAGAAGTATCATTCACTGTGTTATTCATATGGTGATGCATAAAAATGTATTCATGGTGCTTCGGGCCTGGAAAACTTTGAAAAGTCCTTAGATAAGAAATTGGCCCAGAGATATGCATTCCCAAGTTAATATATGATTTTATTTAATAAGTGGATAGTATCAATTTAGCCACTTACTGTTAGCGTATCGCCTTAGTATTTTTAGAAACTTGCTAGAATTAGTATTTGGAGCTTTTATTTTATGGTCAGTATTTGATTATACTCCTAAAATAGACTACCAAGGCATATTATTTATGTTCATGCTAAGGAAGAAGTTTTGGAAGTAAAGAAGAAGAATTTGCTTCTCTTCTAGTGGTATACTTGTAGCCTACTGCTAGCAGTTCTCTAGTAATGAAAACCTCCAAAATTAGCCAGGACAATCAAAAGGAATGGGCATCAGTACCTAAGGTTTACTGTGCACCCATATTCCTCTTGTTGCGGTAATATTAAGTCTCAAATTTCTGAGAGAACATGGTTTTATCCTCTAAAGCCTTACTTCATGCTTTGAAGAAATTTTGTCATTGATGATTAACATGTACAAAATATGCAGGAATTCTTAGTAATTGGGATGGGAACAACTTATTGCTCCCTGAAACAATTAAAATGAGGTTATAATTGTCTGCACCAGAGAATATGTTTCATTCTTGGTCCAGTGCAGTACTGAAAGAGCTTTTGTACTAAATGACTACCTCCTGTAAAAACACAATTGTGCCTTTTTCTTCACCTTCATACTGTGAGGCTGCTATTCTGAATGGATAGCAACCATGCTAATTTGCTGTATATAGCATCTCAAGGTTGCATTTTTTTCTGCATGTTGAGTGCTTTTCGGTGCTATTCAGACTAAAAGTATGGTCGCTTTACCCTCAAGAATACCTACCCATGGTTGGTTTTGATGTAGCTTTCCACAATGTTTGTATCTGATCACCTCTACACATTTCTGCTCATCCATGTCATTCACAATTTGCTCCATACATCACATCTGAGGTCTTACTCTGCAGTTCTTCCCCAGCATTCTTCTTCCAAAGACTATCTTATCAGGTACTTATGTGATGAAAGATATCTAACTAGGTTGTCCATCATTTTCTTCTGAGTTCTCTTTAGATTTCAAACTTCTCCTGCTCTACTCAGTACCTCTTCACAAGTTAATTCATCAATCCTCTTCCCTACTCTTTCCAACTCAATGATAGGCCTTGTTTTATCACTACTACTGGTCTTCATACACCCTGTAGATGATTCTCCTGCATCTATAAGTTTACTTAATCCCTCAGATTATTGAGAATTTTATTTCAGTCCTCATTTTAAATGGCTTTTCTGGACTGCTATAAGGCAATAAAGGTAAAGTGATCCTCTTCTGTTTCAATTCTCTGTGAGGAGAATAAGGTGCAGATTAGCTTCTCTTTGTGTCCTTCATTTTCCTGAGAGAAAGCACATCTCCATTTATTAATTTCCTTACCTATCATTCTTGTGTTGTTTGCATTCTCATTACAAGATGTGTGCATATATCTGCTGTGTATATTTATAATTATTTTGTAGAGGTTAGTTTTAATTAGTTGTGGAAGTTTTTATAGGAATTGCCATGGGAATATTAGCTATTTCTAAGTATTTCCTCAAGGGGCATAAATATATTCATAAGTTTTAGTGAGTTTTTGGCAGTTTGGCATCCAGCCCCGTAGAGACCTAACTATTCAAATTCACAGCAACATAATAATATGTACTAGTAACTTCTATATCTTAAATATAGTAGGGCATTAAAGATATTGAAGTATATTAAATGATGATTATTATTATTAGAGCATTGTAACATGTAAGGTTAGTTTAAATGGTGGTGCAGATCCCTGTCTCCATTCATGATTTCTTTCTTCATCTCAGCATATGTCCTACCTGCCTTTCTTCCACCCATTGGGCCTGTTCACTTCTTGCCCCTCCCTGTGTACCCAACATCCTCCCATCAGTCATGGCCTCCATCATTCCTTCATTTGGTACTTTGGTATTTGTACCAAATGACCCAGACAACCAGATCTATTTCCCCAAATCTCTTCCAGAATTTACTCTCATTACTCTCTCTACCAATCCCCTCTTTATATGACTTTCTTGTTGTCCACCTTACTTTCTTCATTTTATTCCTCACCCTCATCTCAAATGTCTGGACCCTTCTCTCATCCTCGTTTCTCGTTGTCCATATATCAGCACCGTACAGGGTCACACACAATGTTGTACTATCTGCCAGCCTCTTTATTATGGACTCACAGAAAGTCCCCATCATCAGCTCTCTCCTATTGGTAAAATTTTCTTAAGCTAGTGCTATTCTCCTTATGATGTGCCCATTTTCCTCCTATGTTCAACAAAAGTAACAAAATTGGTCTGCTTGCTCCAGGTTGTACCCTTCTACTTTGATGACCAGCCTAGATTTCTTGGTCCAAGAAAATCTCCTTACTTTTGTTATCTTATGGTTCTTCTCCTGAAACTGTCCTCTCTGATTCTCCATCAGTCATCACTTGTGCCCTCTGGGTTATATATATTTCTGAGGAGTCCTCTAGCTTGTCTATCTATCCCTTTTTTCATGGGAATATTCATTAGATTTACCAAGTTACTCTGTCGAATGCCATTTTGAAATCAATCAAAGGAACAGAGACGTCTCACTGTTCTTCGCTAAGAGTACTTTCTTCTCTGCAATTGCATCGCTTGTTGCCCTCAACATTGATAATCACCTAAGAAGTAATTTGTTTTTGTCTCCAACCATCTATTTAGGACTAAGTGTAACTTTTGCCTAGCGTGAAATTAAACTAATTCAAACTAATGGTATCTGGCCTGACTTATTGGAAATGGTGGCTATCCATATTTAAAGATTAAACTTTGTTGTTTCTTCAAACTTTAAATATTCAGGCCGGATGTATACATCCCTCCTCTGTGGCATATTCTTGTTCATTTGTACAGTTCATTGGAATGGAAAAACATGAACAATATCTCCAAAATTATCACTTTGAATGCACAATGTGGTGTTAATTTTTTTTCTCTTCTCTATTTCTCTAATAATTTCTTCTCTTAACAATTATTTCTTTATTCTTTTCATTTCCATTGATTCTATTCTCTTCCTTTGCCTTCTTTTATACTCTCCCATATTTCCTCCATTTTTGCTCCCATATTTGCTCCAAGTTGCTTTGCTTCATATTCCTTATCCTTTCCAATCCGTCCTGGTATTACCTCCTCTTTGGCCCTTTCTGTGCTTCTGCATTCCCCCTCTTCATCCTCCTAAATATATTATCTTATATTTAATATGTATGAATAGATTTCATCATGAATTATTGTGATGAGAGTCTGCATCCACTTCTGGGAAGCTACCTGAGTTTTTGATGCTGTTTCTAGGTCTCTGCTTGACCATGATGGTATATGATGAATCCCTGAGTCCTGTGATATTTTTAGATGCTCTTATGGCTGAGGTGATCTTTATTCTATATATTGGTATTACTAATTTATTTCTCCTGCAGAATTCGACCATCTTCTCACCATGGGTCATTTCTTGTTCTTAATCCATGCATATTTCATTCTTCTCTAGTTGTTTATATGTGCGACCTACCTCTTCCTCTCAATGGCTGTAGGCATGTTCATCTGGAGCAATATCAAATTTACAGGGTGTGCTTTTGCTTCAACTGCTAGTACCCTGTCAATCACCTGTTCAATTTGTACCACCTTTTCTTCAACTCAGCATTTGATACCATAACTCTCCCTCATTATCTCCCTCATGATAAATGCACTGACCCATTGTTCATACACTTCCCCAAAACACCTAACTTAACTTTCTCAATTTCCTGCTTCATATTTTGTGGCTTCCCTGCTCTCTTCATCATCCTACCATTCCAAATTCCTATCTCAACTCTGAATTCTTATTGTTTATCTTCTTTGTCATTGTTCTTGTATCCACTGTTAATGTTTGATATTACTGTACAATGATTTTATGAGATTCTGACTTCCTAGGCCTTGCTTCTCCAGCTGCTTCCGGAATAATCTAGTTCAAACTGCATGTACCCTGGTGGTTCAAGTTCTGAAGCTGTCAGGATTCATTTTGCTGCCAGAATTCTTTATAAATGCCTTCCATGTTCAGGAAAATTTATTGTTCGGGAAGGGGACTGCTGCCCATTGCCTTGCTCTATTTGTCATCGTCATGTAAAACTACCTTCTGTTTGGGTCCTATCATACGGCTTATTGTATCATCTTCATATTTCATGGGAGGTCCTTCCCAAAGCTAAGGTTATTGCTCCCACCAGTCCACTCTAGGGAACATGCAAGCCTTTCCACCACATCAAGGTCCTAAAAAAGAAAAAAAAATTCTATAGATGCTTAATGTTGGTATATTTATCCTGTAAAAGTATGGAAAGGGTTTATTGACTATTTAGGCATATGAGTGTACTGATGAATTTTTCCTCGTACCCATAAAATTAGTGTTTATAATGATATTTAATGATTATTTTTTCCCTTCACAGCTTTCCTCAGCCGCCCAAGCTCAACGTCAACTACAACCACCACTCCAGTTCCATCAACTACGACCACAACAAGCACAACAACCCCAGCTCCTACAACTGCCATTTATCATAAAGACACAGATTCTCCATCTCATAATATTAAATCAACAACCAAGAAGACAAGTAAGTAAAGCCATCAAAACTGCCATGCATGACATAAATACTCTTGTAACCATGGTGGTTATTACTACACCTTTCATCCTTCAGTCACAGAAGTTTTATCTCATCCTTGTGACTATAAAGTGTGGAGAAAATGACTGAGAGGAATAGGTGTTTAAATGAATACATAAATGATGTCTCCAAGATTGGCAAAATAAGAATGAGACTGAAGAAGCCTTATAGGCATTGCCTTTTTTACAAAAATTTGATCTAAGTTAAATGCTTTGATGTGGCATTAATAAATGAGGAAAGTTTAAGTCTTTAAGAGCTTATGAATGGTGAAATAAGCTTAAGATAATAATATGAAGTGAGATATGCTAATATATTTTTTTTTAATAATCATTTAAAGGATTTAGTACGGTGATGTTTTCAGACTTCCTGAAATAATTCTCTTGATATATATTGTGCAGGCTTTTCTTGTGTTTCGATGGGATGACCAAAGTTTGATGTTCAACTTTTATTTCCTTCCAGATGAGTATGATAAACACCCCAATGAAGTGGTCAAGAATGAGGAGTTGACCTACAACAGAGCCTCGTGTGTTGACAACCATGTGAGGGTAACCCTTGGATGTGTAATGGCCTGCTTATCAGTGCGGCTTTTTGGCCGGTGAGGTGGAACCCTATAGACAGAGAGAAATGCTCTTGTATAATAGCTGTATATTATTTATGTGCTGTGTGGCCTCTCTGTCTAGGCAGGGAGAAGGATATTCAACTGACTCCAGAACTGTTGCCTTGCACACTATGCGACAGGTGAAGCAAAACTGCTGACCAAAGTCCATCCAGGTCTTGGAAGGAATATAGTGTTGGACAACAAAGTGTGTTCTGTTTCGTTTGCTCCTTTTCCACGTGTTTCTTTGTAAACCTCCTGTGGAATGTGACCGATTAAGACTGGAATAATCTAGTTCAAGATGATGGCCATGTACAGAGAAAATTATTCTCATGTTAGTGATGGAAATTTTACTCAACTTGTCTCTTATACAGATAATATTTGTGAAGTGGGGTTGAAGTGAGTGGGGCAGTTGAATGATCTCATTAATGGGATTGTTCGTGGTATGGACGTTAGTTATTTGAATGGGAAGGACTGCTGTCAGTGATGAGTGGGTGAAATTTACTCGAGAGAATGTTTATAAGTGGATCAGAAATTATTGGACAATTATGCAGAGGAAAATACTGCTGGTGTTCAAATAAGTCATAAAAGATTTCTGAGTGAGTGTGAAGGGAATCCTAATTTCATTTTTCTGATATGATGTAGTTACTGAAAAGGGATTTGCCAAGTTCTAATTTACTCAATTTTTACCCATTTTGAGCTATTTTGGATCCAATGATTGTCAAAGGCATGTAAAATATCTTCAGACATCATCATATCATCGTATTCGTCATCATTTCTCAGTTATAGATTAGGCATGAGTACTTCTTAAAGATGGTCTCCCTTTGTAACAAAGGAAGTCTTAGATATGAGTGAATGATTTTGGGTGCTTGTACGTGTGATTTAGTGTGTGAATATGTGTATGTGTGTCTAATCACTCGGGAGAAGTATGTTGTGATAGATAGTAGATGAAATACCAGTCATTGTAAGTGAAGTACTGTTTCTCATAGATGCCTTGTTACAGTGTAAGGACCTATTTCTAGGGCACAGATATAGACAAACATGCTATAACAATAGAATGATTTGTGAAATCCACTAAAATGTTGTCAGTCTTATTTGAATGCTCACAAATTTGTTTGTTCGCTGCATATCCCTTTGTAGTTGACATTGAGGGAGGAGAGAATGATTGGTACAACACTTAGAGGTAACTTTTCCAGTATCTTTGGATGATTAAAGCAGAAGAATATGTTGGATGACCCATAGACAATTGAAAACACCAGTGAACTGAGTCATGTATATGTGAGGAGGAACATCTGGTGTTAATTGGCTCTAATATCACTTTATATCAGTATATCACTGAGTATGTTTGGCTGATGAAGTCAATCACAGCCAACAGCCCGGTTATGCGTGGTGCTGTGGTTTTGTAGTTGGATTCGTGCCTTAAGACAGCTTACTCTCTGTTTATCCTTCTTAACATCTCTCACCATGTGTGAATTTGCCTGACATCAAGTAGCTAATGGATATAACATAAAGCATCAAGTCAAAGGGCAGTGTAATGCACTGACCTCTGAATGTATGGAATGTTAATCCTATCATGAAATCTTTTCCAAAACACTTTTTCAAAGAAAAAGCAAGGGTTGATTCTAAGAGTTAAATTTTAGAAGTATCTTTTCCCAGCAATGAATTTATCAGGCTCCAACTACTCTTGAGTGTGGCAATGCTAATTTATCTGTATGAGTGAAGATATGGGCTGTGGTGATATGTAATTTAGATCACCACCTCCTGTACTTTTGGTTGCTATAAGCTCTTAAAACTACTGTCTCCCAACTGATGTTCCCATTGAACTGAAGAGTTCCCATAGCCTATCTTGTTATTTTGGGACTTATCCATTAGATTGACAATACAAAGACTCAAAAAATGTGATATAACAAATAGCATCATATTATGTTGACCACGTTTTTGAAGTTGCTGCAGTGTCACTATATCAGTCACTATTTCATTTGTATCTGCATCCTGAACTTATTATTTGATGAAGTATGTAATGCAAAGCCTGTAAGTTAACATATGGAGTGTGATGATAAAATGATGACTAAATTAGCTATGAATTACTAGAAGAGGAACACTGATAGTTGTGCTATGTAATTAAATGTATATATGGTATATAAGTATTTAAGTGCCATAAGTGGATATGTTTGCTGTGTGTTTTTTACCAGTCACACAAACAGATATACACATAACCTGACACATTTACACAATGTTACATATTCTTCTCCACACACAAAGATACCTACAATTGTGAACTTAAAAACAAGTTATGTGCAATTGGGAGGAGGGATGTTTTCTCATCATTTTTGTGAATTTTTCTGTTGAATCTCATTTGTACATTTTTTGGTGACTTTGCAATGGATATGCTCACTTGAGAAATGTTGGTATATGGGTGCATATCACATTTGGTGATATAAAGGCAGCCAGTCAACTTTATTGTGAGCTATCTTCCCTGGGTCGAGACTTTCCATTGATGTTATTCAGCGAGTCATTCCCAAAGTGGACCACCAAACCTATTCAGCTTTATGCGTTGGTGCTTCATTACTTTTGCCTGTAATCTTTTTTGTCATAATTTAGGTAGTGTTTTCCTTTCATAAGTTGGCATGTGTGCCTTTTTTGTGGCTCGTTCTGGGGATATATTGTTCTGTATTCAGTTGCACTAACGGGAACATATATTTATTTGCTGAGGAAAGAGGCCATAACTGCCTCAAGTGTGGCATACAAATTAAACCATTGCATTTGCAAGAATTGTACCAATGAGAATCTGCTGTTCCAAGGTTGCCATCTTTTAACACATGCCAGCTCACAAATTAGGGCATTTACATTACTTTGCATGGACTAGTTTCATTGTTTGTAGCAATGGAGAATCGCTAACTCTCCAGTAGTTCAATGGAGTGTAGCTGCACATGTTTCGTTTTAAGTTAATTGACTGTCTCATGAATGCAAGGAAAAATCAGCTATGCATGTTTGTTGTTATCTCATTTCTCAATTTTGTTCATCATTGATGAGCACCTATATGCCATAGTTCGCAAAAGAAAATAATCGTGAAATATTTTTATGGCCTATACGTTTTTTTTTGCATTTTAATCATGGAGCTGTCAAATTTCATGTTGTTAATATTCTTATTAGTTATTGATCAACTGTAAAGAATGCTTGTAAAGCAGCAGTAAATTTTAAGTTTCCTGGCTTGTCAAACTGGTTTTATATTGGCCTGACTCATAATTATTGCTCTGTTGCTGTGATTTCTTAAAAAAGTGGAAGTTTGAACTGCTGTATAGTTTAAATGTTTATTTATGCCAAAGTATGATTTTTCTTCACAATGGCAGTACAATTTATTTTTGTCTTTGTGATGCACATTTAGATGAAAACTACATTTAAGTAGTTCCACTGTAATATTTATCCCCTTAGAATCAGCTATGATGCATTTGAATCGTGCATTTCCTCTGCCCTGTACAGTTCTGCTGGTATGGAAATTGCATATATTCGACAGATGGAACCTTCTTGACATCCCCAATATCCTCTTTGTACATAAAACTGCTCTTTCCCTTTGACTTATCATTTGTTGTGATGTTTAGAAACCATTGCTTGCTTGGTCATTTAACAAAAACTATGCCCATAAAGGTATAATAAATTAAGTGGTGTCCTGACATTTTCCAAGATGCTCTTTTTATGCTACCAATGATTTCAAATCATTCCTGTCCAACTTGTGGCCTCAAATTGGATAATTTGAATTCTTATCCAAACGACAGTGATTGAAGCAGAGTATATGAAGAAGAAATTGTTACATTCCATCGTTAATTACATATGTTGTCCATTAGACCTATTTGAGTTTTAATCCTGCATAGATTTTAGTTTTTTTTATTTCTGTATTCCAAGAAGAGCAATGCTTTTTAAACTATTCTGATGAATAGTTCCCCCTTTTCTGTAGTGTAACCATCTCTTTTGCTCACCGATGTTTGCCAGAGTAGCAGGGCAGAATTACAGTGTGCCAAATGTAATTGTAAAAAAATGGTTCTTGTTTGTATTTATTTTTAAGCATCTATTTGTGATTTACTCCTGTGGCTTATGGAAGCGACGTGAGAATTTTTGCTGCAAATACTTTGTTCTTTTTGCAAAACTGTCTTCTGCTCTTGCTTCAATCACACTCAAAAGTTATATTTTATCTTCTCTTTATATCTATATATAGACACACATAGATACAAACACACAGGTACATGTGTGTATATATATATTTATATCCATCAATTGCCATTCAATGAGTTGAATGTAGGTGGAAATGTAGGGATTTATTTCCAAATTAGATGCAAAAGAAATGAATGAATCTTTGTATTTTACAATGAGTAAAATTTTAAAATGCTACAAAGAAAAAAATGGTGCTTCTTAATAATGATATGCTCGTAAAAAGTGTTTCCTTGGTGGCATTGGACTTGCAATATGAAACGCCCAACATTCAAAAAAAGTGTAAATGTAGGAGATCACACCCTGGGTATTAACAGCAGGCCTTAAAACTGACGTGTCTGTTAGATTGACTAATTGTGCAACTTATTCGTGCATCAACTGCTAATCATCCACCTGTCATCAGGATAAAAAAATGTCCCCTCTCTCAAATCTTCAGTCTTGAATCCCACAACCCATGTGTGCAAATGTGTAGTGGATTTATCAAATGGTACTGTGGATGTTTTTTCCTGTTATTTATATTCAGCACCTTTGTCACTATACACCATACTATGTGATGGGAAATATTTTATAACAGACTTTTGTACAGAATAAATAATTGTAATGTGAATGTGTTTTTAGTGAATGTCTACAATCCTTACGCCATTGTACCAGTGAGCTGTTGGGCTTGGGGTAATTAATGGCATCAAGGAATTGATGTTATTCGATACCTGCAAGCAGTTGAAAGTGTGATAATTTATTTTTACTGTGTCATGAATTTTCGCCACATCAGCTGTGACCTGTGATGATAAAGTGTGTAAGTGTGCATTTGAAGTTGAATATTTTGTGGTGGATGTCATTTGGTCGGTGGGCTGCTGCACACTACCATACTGCTGATGTGTTCATGGGTCTGTGTTGGGCAGTATTTTAATGCAAAGGGTATTGTGAAGTAAATCAGGTTCAAATTTCTGTGCGGTGGAAGCCCATCTAAATTTAATTGCTGCTTTTTTTATGTCCTCCTAATTTCACTATTGTTTGCCTGATCGGTGTTGAGCCCACGTGGGTAGCCTAATGAGTGGGTACTCTAGAACATTATCAAAGGTTTGCTGGCTAATATCATGCCTCAGACTTCTGATATACTACTGTGGTGAAATGCATGCCTTCATTTAATCTTGATTGTTTATACAAAATGCATCCTTTCATAAAAGCATCTGAAATAAAGTTGCTTCTACTCTCTGCCATATCTAAAAAATTGGCCCTATATTGTTTGGAATAACCTGGTCCCTTAATTAACCCTTTTGAGTGCGGCATGATGTGGTACCACGTCATGGTTGTCTTTACACTGGTGCTGATGATGTGATATCCCATCAAGGGTACCGTGAGTGAACCCCCTGCTGCATGCCCATGCAGTGGCTCGCAGGGTATTATGTAGATGTAGATTAATTGTTCATCTAAAATAATAAGCATACCCATAACAGTATTCCATTTCAGAGTGGACAAAATGGTATGAAATGATAAGATAAATGGGCATTGAGTCTCCTCATAATTTGTTGTAACACAACCAATCATGCTAGGGAAAACTGTCCCCTATAGAAGGTGCCTATGGGGTATGCAGTTAGTACTGTAGGTCTCAAAGAATTAATCTTCGACTGCAATGGTGAGTGCCGTCTCTTAACTGCCTATTCACTCTTTCAGTTAATGAATTGTGGGGATCACTACATGAGGTATGCATCACGACTTTTCCATCATGACCCTTGAGATAGATGGAGAGTGCCTTACATCATCAAGCTTGCTGCTGGCAAACAATGGCTATCCCTGTGCTTTCCTTGCTTTCCATTTGAGTGTGTGACAGAGAGAGGGAGATGAATAGCAAGAATGTCCACCATCTGTTTGAATGCTTCATACCGAATCATACCAGATGCTTCAAACGTATTCCAAGACCAATTGGTGATACTATTTCACAGTCAGATGGGTGAATTAGGGGGTGCATAGGAAGAATATCTGCCATCTGTTTGAAATTTATGGAAAATTCTTCTTGAAACATTCATTGGTTACTCAGTGCCATTTTTGGATTTGGATCACTCTAATGAACTTTCACTAGGCCCCCTAGTAAAAGGTGGAAATATCACGTCATCAGCACCAGTCTAAAGGCAACCATCCGGTGATATTATGTCATTCCTCACTCAAAGGGTTAATGGAAGGTAGAGTGTGTATATTTTCTTCCCGTTTTCTAAGTAGGAAAAAGTAAGAGCCATTTTAGCAAAGTTATTTTGAATGCCACATCAGCATTTGGAATTCACACCCATGTATGGTAAAATGTGATTTTTCATTCATTCATGTGATAGGCTGTCCCAGACTGCATGTATGGCTCTTGACGTCATGGCAGTTATATTGGAGCTGGAAGGTTTTAGCCTTGCAAAATGTTACATTATTTAGGTTTAACCTTGCGTTAGCAATGCAGCAATACTGCTAATGACCTTTTTGTAACACTGCTACGAGGTTAATATTGAAATGAAAGGTAAGGTTAGTATCACATTTTTGTTTAAGAGTTATACAGCTATGTTATTGCAAAGTTAAAGTCACAATGTTGTCAACTCGGGATGTGATTGTGGTGATGAAAACATTTATAGAAAGAAACAGAGTATAACCAGGACGTTTTGAATGCTTTATTGGTTTTGAAAAAGCTTTTGATAGGGTAATTAGGAATAAGCTAATGGAGATACTCAGGAAAAATGGGAATAGATTGGTGAGACAGGAGACTAATCCAAAACTTAAATATGATGCAAAGGGTGCTGGTGAGGGTGGCTGATGGTGAATCAGGGTGGGCAACTAGAGGTCGCAAGGCAAGGGTGCCCGTTGTCGCCATTGCTTTTCAACATTTATGCTGATAAAATGGTAAGACAGGCACGGGAAGAACTTGAGGTAGGAATCGAAGTAGGAGGGTATCTGATAATTCGGTTGGATT
This sequence comes from Ceriagrion tenellum, assembly GCA_963169105.1. Lineage (NCBI taxonomy): Eukaryota > Metazoa > Arthropoda > Insecta > Odonata > Coenagrionidae > Ceriagrion > Ceriagrion tenellum. Next base: position 61,689,874 of record OY720638.1, read on the forward strand.
TGTGAATGATCAGGTATTGATTAGTAGATCTTCGAAGGGACTGCAAGCTTTAGAAATGCTGTTCAGGATATTTGAATTGAAGAGAAAACAAAAGTAATGAGATTTTTTAGGACAAAGAATGTGAGGCTGGTCATTTAATTTGAAGGACACAAACTCGAGCAAGTAGAGCATTTTAATTAATTTGGTAGCATGCTAGAAGAAAACTGATATAGTAGCACAGACATACAGAAGAGAATACCACTAGATAAGGAGGTATTTAGTGACAGAAGGGAGCTGATGATGGGGACATTGGGTAATGATGTGAAGAAGAGGCAGGTGACGAGCTTGATATGGAGTGTAGTGTTGTATGGTGGAGAAATGTGGACCCTCACAAAGGAGGATGAGAATAGGCTGCAGGCATTTGAGATGTGGGTGTGGAGAAGAATGGAGAAGGTGAAATGGACAGAGAGGAAGACTAACGAGGAAGTGCTTGAGATGGAGGGCAAGGCAAGGAAACCACAGGATGAAATCCGGGATAGGCAGTGTAGGTAGCTGGAGGATGTAATAAGGCTCGATGGGTTGCTCAAGAGTGTAATAGAAGGAAGGATGTTGGGAAAGGGAAGAAAGAGAACATGTTCATTGATGGGATGAAGAAGGGTAGATCATGTGCTGTGGCAAAGAAGGATGTGCTAGAGGGAGATAGGCCCCTAAAAGTGTAGAAAACCAGGAGGAGTTTCTCTGACATTTAATGAAACCTATCTTAACTGGTAGAATACTTTTAAAAATGTAAGGTTACCATTTCATATTTTTGCAAGTGAACACTAAAGAACAAGTGAATATTTAAGTGCCGTCATGAAGTTCATACATATAGCTGCCGCCAAGCTTAAATTGCTATGTTGTTGCTGGTTTTATGGCTGTATTAACCCTACAGTGTTGGGGTGAATTATTGGGATATGAGTAGTGACGTCAGACTTTTGGATTAGGATTGTGGTGTTTTCAAAAAGATTAAATCAGTTTTTCTCTTATGATCTCTAAATAGCAGCAATCAATCATGAACTTAAAAATATGCATTCCACAAATAAAGAAGATTCCAAAGCCTTAATTTTATTCAGGTTACACTGTACAATGTATAGACAGGAACATTGTTTTTTTTTTCATAAGAGCAAAGTAGCCGTCACAATATATTGGTTTATAAATAAATAACTCATTTCTATTGTATGTCAGAAATTACTAATCCCATTTTAAGCTTAACTTATTTTACATTGCATAAAGAAGTAGGTAGTATCTTAAGATAAAAATGGTGTTACTATGTCAGTTGGACCAAAAGTAGCTATATGTAGTGATAGATTTGCATGAAGTTATTATTTTTGCGTATGTATATGAGGACCACTATAAAACTGGAGGCTACTGACGAGCCTGGGCTGCTGAATTTCATACTTTGCCTGCATTACCAGAAAGAATATATTATAGGTCTGTGAGAATAGGCATCATCACTCTACGGTTAATGCAAAAATAGATTTTAAAAACCGCTGCTGCAAAATTACAATGATGGTGATGTGGAAAGATTGAATTCTCATCCTTATCAAACTCTAATATCAAAGATATATTTTACAGCTTTACTCTTGAAGTACTTAATTTATAGTTAGCATCACAACACCTCCCCATGCTGCTCAGCTAAAGCCACCTAGATTCTTTGTTTTTTCCACCACTCACTTTGTTTTTATAGGGATAGGGATTTTATAGGGATAGCCACCATTTACTTTGTATTTATAGGGATTAGTTATCACTGCAAGATTCAAGATATCCAGAAGAGCCATTGAACAATGCCTGAGCAGTACGTGCCACATAACCCAAACATGTGGCACAGTATTTAAAGAACTAGGTTTGGTAAAACATATAATAGGAAGGTCCTCGGATGAAAAAGTCGAAGAGAGATGCTACTTTGCTCTATTTAGGGAGCATCTCAAATACGCCATGAGCATTCGGGACCCTGGTCATAAAGATTTAACCAAAATAATTAATACAATACAAAGAAAAGCTGCATGCTTCGTTAAAAACTGCTACAAGTGAAAATTTGTTGTTTCACAACTTTTATAGGGATAAAGGTGGGAGCCCCAAGAGACTCTGAGGCTATGCGCTAAGCTTAGTTTGATCGAGAAATTCAAAATGGGTGTTTCAGAGTGACACAGAATATTATTTTGATGCCACACTACATCTCTAGGTCTGACAGATGTGATAAAATGAGAGAGATACACTGCCGAACAGATAGGTACAAAAACTCATTCTTTCCATGAACAATATGAGACCACAATAAAAATTGAGCTTCTCCAAATACACTCCTATAATACATTTCACCATGTTATCTCCCAAAAACTTAGATCTTTACACGGCTGGTGACCTAACACCCCCTGCGACATGCCCATGCGGTGGCTCGCAGGGTATTATGTAGATGTAGATAAATTGTTAATCTAAAATGATATGCATACCCATAACAGTATTCCATTTCAGAGTGGACAAAATGGTATGAAATGATAAGATAAATGGGCATTTAGTCTCCTCATAATTTGTTGTAACACAATCAATCATGCTAGGGAAAACTGTCCCCTATAGAAGGTGCCTATGGGGTATGCAGTTAGTACTGTAGGTCTCAAAGAATTAATCTTCGACTGCAATGGTGAGTGCCATCTCTTAACTGCCTATTCACTCTTTCAGTTAATGAATTGTGGGGATCACTACGTGAGGTATGCATCACGACTTTTCCATCATGACCCTTGAGATAGATGGAGAGTGCCTTACATCATCAAGCTTGCTGCTGGCAAACAATGGCTATCCCTGTGCTTTCCTTGCTTTCCATTTGAGAGTGTGACAGAGAGAGAGAGATGAATAGCAAGAATGTCCACCATCTGTTTGAATGCTTCATACCAAATCATACCAGATGCTTCAAATGTATTCCAAGACCAATTGGTGATACTATTTCACAGTCAGATGGGTGAATTAGGGGGTGCATGGGAAGAATATCTGCCATCTGTTTGAAATTTATGGAAAATTCTTCTTGAAACATTCATTGGCTACTCAGTGCCATTTTTGGATTTGGATTCTACTTGATTTTCCCATGGTTTCCTCTGGTGTAGCAGATGACTGTTAATTCAAATGAAGAAGAAATGAAATGAGAATATTTATTTAAGGAGGAAATGCACGCTGATTTTTATTGTTTAAAATTTTACCCCATAAAAGTGTCGTAGTGAAATTCAATTATGACATGCTTTTCTTAAACTCCCTTTTCCATGGATCCATAGGTCCATGGCATGGTCATTGGTCCATGGTTACCACTTCATTTTACCCTACATACTTCATACGGTCAAATATATGAATTGAGTTAGAATATTGATAAAACATCCGACTCTTGTCCCGTGGGTCTATCAGAGTTGTTGCATATGGTCCACAACCTGGCAAATTTTTTTAGTAAACACTCCTAGCTTTTTTAGTCCTAGTTAATAAAATGTTTATAAAACAACTTGTTTTTTTAAACATTTTATTAACTAGGACTAAAAAGCTGTTGTTTTTTAAGCATTTTATTAACTAGGACTAAAAAGTAAATTAATTAAAAAAAGAATTTTTATTATCAGTATCAGGGAAGTCATCCTACCCTATATGAATCACCTGTATTTCATGGCAAGGTGTAGACAAAATTCACTAGATAGCAAATTCCCATGTCTTTCGACTGACGATATGGCCTGAATATTACTAGAATTTCACGAGAGCTCTAATTTGAGCCTCAACTTTCAGCAAAGCAAGGTAAACAATTCACCAACGTAAACCATTCTGAATCTTTCTTTTCACCTAAAATTATCAGTATAAAATGAATGAGACGTGGATGAAAGTACGTTTCTCCTATTTAGCAAGTTTGTTTCCGTTGACAAAATTTTATCCGAAAAAAGTGTCGTAATGATGGATTTTGTGCTTTCCCGCAAAACATGGGTGGTGAAGAAAACTCGGTTTTCCAGGTTCTTAAGGAAGGTCATCGAAGTGTTGGCAGCGTGTCTGCCATACGAGCCTGAAAACTCGATTGGACGTCATCAGTATTCGTGATTCTGGAGTTTTTTTTAGAAAGTATGAAAAAACGAATGGGTTAAATGACTGCAGGCGTGAAGAACATGAATGAGCAGGTGTGTACGCTTTCAGCTACCGCTGAACAACAAAATACATAGACTGAGGTACGTTTCAACGCTGTAGTTGATTTATTTGCTCATTGAAATTCCTGGCTCGCACAAGTAAATTTCGTGTCGTAATTTTAGGTTGAGAGTATGCGGAATACCGAAAGACGCGGATTGCAATCAGTGGTGGTGTATGTTTTAGCTTGCCTATTTTGTATTTTGCAAAGATTTTTCGCTTTTATGATGTTGGTGTGACATGCAAGCACTTACAGAAAATGTTAGGTAGCATAACGAAAAAGACGTGGATTTGTTATTGTTTTAGCTATTTAGCTTGCTCATTTAGCGATCTCGAATTTTGAACTTCGATGATTGAAATTTTCAATTTCAATTATATACGGTTGAGTGTGAATTAACTAATGAAGATGAGATTTGGTGCATGTAAATTGTGTGTCACTTTCATTTTTTCAAGTTTTCGCTCTTAAATTTGTGCGAAATTCAATCATTTTTGGTTGAGAGCGCGTCAAGTAGCGAAATACGCGGATTGAAATCGATGAGTTTCTGTTTTTTTGCTTGTTTTATTTAGATTGTTGAAAACATTAGCTCAAAAAAATGCTATCGATTATTCAATTAAATATTGAATACTCCCTGCCATTAGTAAGAGAGAAAGGACAGAGAAGAGATAAACGATATGGCAATAATTTCGATGGTAAGGCTTTAACCTTTTGTATATTCATTCAAATGCGCTTTAATGCTAAATGCAATGTTTAAATCGAGTGAAATTCGTAGCACTAATATACTAATGTATATTTGACTTGTTTTTGCTTTCTTATTACCCAGATATCTTTAAATCCATTAATTCGTCCATTATTCCGTGCTATTAATAGGAGTGAACGGACGGAGTAAAGATAAACAATAAGGCTATAATTTCAATGGTCAGGCTGATCTGTGTAATATCAAGGCAAACAATTCATCGAGAAGTACTGAGAAATGGACGAGTTAAGGAATGTAAAGCAAGATTGTTACTATCTGAGTAATATCAAGGCAAAAAACACGTCAAACATGCATTGGTATCTTACTGCCACGGATTATACTCGATTTAAACATTGTTTTCAACGGGAAAGAGGCATTATTATAAATAGACTATAGCATAAAGCCTGACCATCGAAATTATAGCATATCGTTTCCTCCCAATCAGTCCGTTCTCTCCTATTAATTACACGGTGTAATAGACTAATTAAGGGATGTAAAGCAAGACGGATCATTACGGATTAGAATGACGGTGATTATAAAAAATGTAAGTGTAAATTAAACGTTTCATATCACAACTATTATATACTACTTAAACCACTTCTTTCTACGATTCATAGTTACCTCGCTACAAGTATGGCATAATATATTAGCAGTAATTATTTATCAATTTCTCTCTTTCCACTTCAGAATTTCTCTGAGTTCCACGGCATATCAGACACTATATTTGGAGTCTCAATTTCAAATTTTTCTGTTTAGCAAAATCTTTCCAATTTTAAATTCGATTTATCATATGTTTATAGATTTCACAGAGTAAACGAAGGGAAAGATTCAAGATTTACGATATATCTAATACACTCTAAAAGAGTCGAATCATCCAAGACAAATGTAAACCTCGTTATTCTTTTTCCTAACGCCTCCTCTTCTTCGAAACTTTAGTATATAACAATATAGTATGATTGCTTATCAGTATTTGTTGTTGGTTATTTTTTTAAATCATCACACTCATGTATGTTTACAGCGTTAAACCAACTTAAATACCTTTGTGCGAATTTCCACAGAGAAAAAAATCATCCGCCTTGACCGGGATGATTTTTTCTCTGTGGTAATTCGCACATCTGTGCATTGCTGGTGACTCCGTAAAGTGGAACTCCGAAGCTAGTCCCGGATAGCTTAAAATTTGTTAAATACCTTTCTTGAAAAAAATCCAAATCTATGTTTATTTATCCCAATTTTGTTCATAACAAAAAGAAAGGACACCTCTTCAAAAGTCAGACAATTAAATTAACGCTTCATATCACAACATTTAAATGCTTTTTCAAACTGCTTCGTTCTACGACTCATAGTTTCCTCGCTACAAGTACGTCATAATTTTTTAGTAGCTTGTATTTATCAATTTCTCTCTTTCCACTTAAGAATTTCTCAAAGTTCCACGGCAAATCAAACACTATATTTGAAATCCCAATTTCAATTTTTTTGCGTAAACAAAATCTTTTTTAAGTCAAATTCGATTTATCATATGTTAATTGAAAATTATTTTTTTAAACCGTCTGTTAATTGAAAGAACATGAAACTGTAGTATTGCTTTTAACCACTATTTGTTGTTGATTATATATTTTGGCAATGTCTTACGTATTTACATTGTAAAACCAACGTAAATAACGTTTTTGAAAAAAATCGGAATTGTTTATTTCTCTCGATTTCTGTTCCTACCAAAAAAGTATACTTTATTGAAAATCTGAAGGTAAATTTAACGTTTCATATATCAGAATTTTTATCCTACACAAAACCTATTCTTTCTACGACTAATTATTCCCTCGCTACAAGTGTGGCATTATATTTGTGCAGTAAGGATTTTTCAATTTCTCACTTTCCACTTAGGAATTTCTCCATGATCCACAACACATCAAACACTATTTTTGGAATCTCTATTTTAATTATTTCCCATTAAAAAATCGTTCCAATTTCAACATCAATTTATCATATGTTTCTTGATTTCAGAGGGTAAACAAAGCGTAGTATTAAGGCACACGACATATATAATACACTCTAAAAATCTCGAAACATCCAAGAAAAATATACACCTCGTTATTCTTTTTCTATTCCGTCTCGTCTTAGAATCTTACCTATAACACAAGATAGCATAATCGCTTATCAATATTTGTAGTTGATGGATTTTTTTTCTAGATCGAACTTTTGTATGTTTACAACGTTCAACCAACTTTAATACCGTTCTTGAAAAATATCCAAACTGTTGTATATTTCTCCCGATTTCTGTTCACAAATAAAATAGAACACCTTATAGAAAATCTTAGTGTAAATTAAACGTTTCATATCACAACTATTATATACTATTTAACTACTATACCTTCTTTCTACGATTCATTGTTACCTCACTACAAGTATGGCATAATATATTAGCAGTAAGTATTTATCAATTTCTCTCTTTCCACTTCAGAATTTTATCCTACTTTAAACCTCTTCTTTCTACGACTAATTTTACTTTATTGATAAAATACTTTGTTGATAATCCATATCACTGAGTAAGCGAAAGGAAAGTATCAATATTTAGGACATATCTAATACACATTCAAAAAGTCGAAATATCCAAGACAAATGTTAACAGCGTTATTCTTATTCTCTTCCGCTTCGTCTTCGAATCAAAAGTACATAAAAAGATAGTATAATAGCTCAACGGTATTTTTTGTTGATTGTTTTCTTTTATATGACCATACTTATGTATGTTTACCTCATTCAAACAACTTAAATACCGTTCTTGAAAAAAATCGGAATGGTTGTTTGATTCTCCCGTTTTCTGTTACTAGCAAGAAAACAGTATACCTATTTGACAATCTGACGGTTAATTTTACGTTTCATATCACATCATTTATATTCTCCTTCCATCCGCTTCTTTCTACGACGCGTAGTTCCTTCCCTTCAAGGATGGCATATTTTGTTACTAATAAGGATTTTTTAACTTCTTACTTTCCACTTGAGAGTTCCGCGGCACATAAAACACTACAAAAGGTATCTGTATTTTTTTGCTCTTTTCACGTGTTGAACATTTTGTTTATATCGACATCCGTTACTAATAGATTCATTGATTTTATAGGGCAAACGTGAAAAAACCTTCACGTTATACATGACGTCTAATACCCTCGAAATAAGTTGATATTGCCAAGATGAGTGTTAACATAGTTTATCTGTAGACTGCATTGCTTATTAATTAAAAGAATATAAGAAAGTACAATTATTAATAACCTGTATTTGTAGCTTATTAGATACTTTTGTTGAATAAACTTATTAATATTCACCGCGTTCAAACAACTAACTTACCGTTCTTGAAATTGAATCTGAATTATAGTATATTTTTCCTGTTTTCTGTTACTAGCAAAATAATAGTACACCTATACGAAAAACTGTTGGTTATTTTAACATTTAATATGACTACATTTATATCCTACTTCAAACCGCTATTATTATATATATGAATAACCAAACACACTAAGCACTCAATTCCTTATTCGCTGTCGATCCGTGGCCACCGGATTTGCAACTCCAAAGAAAAACTTCATGAATACCTTGATAAGCTTCACAACTCTTTATCCAATAGAAATTATCCTGAGCCACTTCTAAAAAAACGTATTTTACCCTCCTCTGCTAATTTCACCCCACGTAAAAAAGACACCCCCCTGGACGCCCTAAATCTTCACATCACATACTTTCCTGGCGTCCAAAAACTCAAGACCATCCTCAAAGACTTATTCCCAATTTTAGATACTAACAGATCGACAGCCAATCTCCTACCTAAATGCCCCACAGTATGCTTCAGACGTCCACCTAACTTAGCCAATCTTCTTCGCTCCAATTCTTCGCTAGAGGGTACATCGAATGACACTCCCCGTCCCACCACACAGAGATGCAACAAACCACGGTGCAAAACGTGCAACATGTTTCGCCCCCTATCCTCGTTTCAGAGTCCCAACACAGAGACGCCGTTCGACATCAAAGCCTCCGGCTCTTGCGACTCCCACAACTTAGTTTATGTGTTACAATGTAAACTATGTCCCGGTTTTTATGTGGGCGAATGTATTACACCCCTTAATATTAGAATGAATAACCATCGGTGCACCTGTAAAGACCCATCTTCCACTTTCCCCGTCCCTACTCATGTGCGGAAACATGGCTTGTCCTTTGACAAGTGCTTTGAGGTGGCAATATTGCTCTCCCTTCCCCCGGACGCCCCGTTAATTGAAGTGCGCCAGAAGGAGCAAGCCATAATCTGGTTGCTAAAATCGTACGCCGCGCCCGGATTAAATAAAATACATTAATGGAACGCTTCCCGTTCTTCTCCATTTACCCGCTTCTCTCCCCATCCCCCCCCCCACCCTCACTTCGACCCCTTCCGCTCTCTCCGGCCGACACGAGCCACGAGCTGGTAAAAAATTTCCCCTTTTCAAGAACCGTTCGTCAACCGCTGGGAAAAACCCCTTCCCCTACCCCCTCCCCTAACCTACCGCCCCTCCTACCCCTATCCTCACCAGCGCACACGACATTTGTTCCGTGATACGCCTTGAAGACGGACTAGTTCCGAAAGCTAGCGATGTAAGTGTGATCGTCTCTTTTTTTGTGTGTCTATCTCCTCCATCCTATCCACATCGTGTGTTCATCGCCGCATGGCTGACTCCAATCCATCAACGTATTTATATATATATATAATTTTTACATTCCTTTTTTGAACCCTTTTTATGTATTGATGTCAAGTAAGCCAACTTCCACTCATTTGGTGGGTCCTCTCCGTGAATTAAACTCCTGTTGAAGATTGTCGTAAATATATCTAATACTCTTTCAGGAGCATTTTTTAACAACTCTACTGGAATACCTCCCGGACCTGGGGATTTACCATTTTTCATTTTTTTAAGTGATTCTTTAACTTTTTGTATCTTTATTTCTGGTATTTTTACGTTTCCTAAAATTGTTTCAGTTTGTATATTCATAAATTCTGTTCTGTCCTCTAAGAACATATTTTGGTAATATTTTACCCATTCATCCATCTTAATCATATCAATGTTAAGTTTTGTTTTATTTTCCTTTTTTAATTCGCTTACGGTTTTCCATGCCATCTTAGTCCTTGTCCCACCTATAAATCTTTCGATTTTTAGGCATTTGTTTTCCCATGCTTCATTTTTTGCTTTGCTTATTTCCCTTTTTACTTCGTATCTTTTTCTTGCATATTCCTTACGGTCTTCAGGATCATTGGTTGATAACCATTTGTTATATAAATCCTTCTTTTGTTCCACTAGTTTTGCTAGGTCATATGTACTTTCCGGTCCTAGCTTCCTTTTCGCCAAGTGATTAAAATGCTGCTTCATGAAAGGCTGTCGTCAAGAACCTGTACATCTCCTCGACGTTTCCTTCTATATTTCCATCTATGTTTTGTCCGATTTTATTTTCCAGTCTTTGATTGAATAGACCTTTTATAGATTCTTCCTTTAATGATTCGATATTGTATTGTCTTTCCTTTTCTTTTCTGTCTTCTATTGTTTTCATGATTTTTCCTATTGGTACTGTTTTTCTGTATTTTACACATATTTTAGCTCTAAGCAAGAAATGGTCGCTTCCTATTTCTGCCCCTCTCTGAACTCTTACATCTTCTGTTTTTAAGTTGGTGTTTTGTCTTAGTATCAGTATTATGGATTTCAGTTTTATCGTTGGTTGTATCCAGGTGTATTTATGATTTTCCCGGTGTTGGAAAAATCCATTCATTATACGGAGAGAATTTGCCTCACATAACTCTATCAGACGTTCTCCATTATTATTCAGCGTCTCTTCTCCATATCTACCTATTACCTGATTTTCCTGTTTTTTCCCTGTCCTAGCATTCATATCTCCTAGGATTATCACTTCTTTTCTGTCCGGGATATTTATGAGTATACTAGACAATTCTTCAAAAAATTCACCTTTTTTTGTTGCATTTACATCATCATTTGGAGCATATACTGCCACAATTGCCAAAGTATACGACCATATTTCTATTTCCATTTTTAGTATTCTTTCATTTATTTCTTCCCAATTTTTTATTTTATTTTTCCATCTTTTGTGTACAGCAATTGATAGCCGTTAAAGCAGCTATATCTATGTTATAAGTAGTTGTCTAATTCCTTGAAAACTTGTTTATTTTTTCCACTTAGGCTTTGTACGTTCAATGTTCCAAAATTTAGAGTCCTTTTCCACGCATTCATTCGTTTTCGATTTTTCCTATCCAATTTCCGAGGCTTTGTTTGAGGTTTTTTTGCTTTTGGGAATTTTTGCGAGTGATGGGTAGCAGGCCTCAGCCCCCTACCTGGAGGGCCGGGATTTTTTCTCTAGGTTTACTCCTATAGGAGGATTGCTTTCACCACAGCTAAGGATTTCCTCCTCCCCCGCCTGTTGGTCCGCGGGTGGTATTTTATTTCCCACCAACCCGCTGGTCTATCAGGATGCAGACCGGTGAGGGCTTTCCCCTATCCGCCACTCCAGGGGTTACAGGCTCCCCCGAGAGTCAAACCGCTTCTACCTACGAATAATAGTTACTTAGCTACATGTGTGATATAATATGTTATTCGTAAGGATTGTATGATTTCTCTGTTTCCACTTGAAAATTTCTCCGAGTACCACGGCATATCAAACCCTATATTTGAAATTTCTATTTTTATTTTTTCGCGTAATCATAATTTTTCCATTTCAAAAACAAGTTACCTTATGTTTATTGATTTCAAAGAGTACACGAATGGAAAGCAGCATAATATGCGATTATTTATTACACTCTAAAAAAATTGAAATGTCCAAGACACATGCGAACCCCGTTATTCTTTTTCTGTATTCCGCCTCGTCTTCGAATATAATAATATATAACAATAATATAAATAAATATATAACAAGATAGTATAATCGCTTATCAGCATTTTTTATTGGTTGTTCTTCTCAACAAGATCAAATTTTTGTATGTGTACAACTTTCAACCAAATCCTTGAAAACCGTCCTTGAAAAAAATCCGAATTGTTGTTTATTTCTTCCGTTTTTTGTTCCTAACAAAAAAAGTAAATCTATTCAAAAATATGACGGTCAATTTATCGTTTCGTAACACAACATTTATATTCTTTTTCAAATTGCATCTTTCTACGACTCATAGGTCACTCGCTACAAGTATGACATAATTTTTTAATGAGTATTTTTCAATTTCTCACATTCCATATCAGTATATTCGAGTTCCATGACACATTATATTATTTGAAATTCCCATTTTTATTTTTCCGAGTGAAAAAAATCGTACCTATTTCAAATTCGATTTATCATATGTTAATTGATTTTACAGAGTAAAAGAAGATGAAGCATCAAGATATACGACATATCTAATACACTCCAAAAAAGTCAAAGTTATTCTTTTTCGGTTCTACCTCGTCTTTGTATCAAAAGAATGCCGATTGTATAATCGCATATCACTATGTGTTGTTGATTGTTTTTTATATGATCAAACTTCTGTATGATTACAGCGTTCGTCCAAGTTAAGTACCGTTTTTGAAAAAATCCGAATTGTTGTTTATTTCTTCCGATTTCCGTTCCTAGCAAAAAAACAGTACAACTTATTGAAAATCTGACAGTGAATTTAGCTTTTCATTTCACAAAATTTATATGCTACATTAAACCGCTTCTAACTACGACTCATAGTTTTCTCGCAACAATCACTGCATAAATTGTTAATAGTTAGGATTTTTCAATTTCTGACTTCAGTAGTAAGGATTATACAATTATCACTTTCCACTTCTGAATTTATCCGAGGTCCAATACACAACAAACACTATGTTGGGAATCTCTGTTTAAAATTTTTCCCGTAAACAAAATATTTCCATTTTCAAAATCGATTTATAATATTATTAATTTCACAGAGTAAACGAAGGGAAGGCGTCAAGATATACGATATCTTATACACTCTAAAAATGTCTCAACATCCAAGACCAATGTACACCTCGTTGTCCTTTCTCTGTATGCTGCCCCGTCTTCGAATCAAAACTATATAAAAAGATAGCTTTATCGCTTATCAGTATTTGTGGTAGTGTTTCATTTTAACATGATTAAACTTATGTAAGTTAACAACGTTTAATCAACTTAAATCCCGTTCTTGAAAAAAAATCAGAATTGTAGTCCTCCAGTTTCCTGTTCCTAACAAATAAATCAGTACACCTAATCGCATATCTCGCAATTCATTTAACGTTTAATATCACATCATTTACATCATACTTTAAACCGCTTCTTTCTACGACTCATTGTTCCCTCGCTACAAATATGGTATAACTTGTTAGTTGTGAGGATTTTTCAATTTCTCACTTTCCACTAGAGAATTTCTCCGAGTTCCGCGGCACATAAAACGCTATATAAGGAATCCCTCTTTCATTTTTCCCGTAAACAAAATCTCTCCATTTTCAAAATCGATTTATAATATTATTAATTTCATAGAGTAAACGAAGGGAAGGCGTCAAGATATACGATACGATATATCTAATGCACTCTAAAAAAGTCTCAATATCCAAGTTAAATACCGTTCTTGAAAAAATCCGAATTGTTGTTTATTTCTTCCGATTTCCGTTCCTAGCAAAAAACAGTAAAATTGAACTTGAAAAATTGAATTATTGAAAATCTGACAGAAAATTTAGCTTTTCATGTCACAAATTTATATGCTACATTAAACCGCTTCTAACTGCGATTCATAGTTTTCTCGCAACAATCATTGCATAAATTGTTAATAGTTTGGATTTTTCAATTTCTGACTTCAGTAGTATGGATTATTCAATTATAACTTTCCACTTCTGACTTTATCCGAGGTCCAATACACAACAAATAACGTTTCATTTTTCTCAAGTGTAAAACAGTTTCCGGATATGGGCATCGATTTTATATGGATTGATTGATTTTATATGGTAAACCTGAGAAAAAAATCAAGCTATACATCTTATGTAATACCCTCAAAATAAGTTGATATTGCAAAGATAAGTCTAAATTTCGCAAATTTTTATATGTATGCTGCAACGCCTATAAATTAAAAGAACATAAGAAGTTAGTTTGTTTGTAACCAGTATTTGTTGTTGATTAGATATTCTTGCATGATCTTACGTAGTTACAGTGTAAAACCAGCATAAGTAATGTTTTCGAAATAATCGGAATTGCTGTTTATTTCTCTCGATTTCTGTTCCCGTCACATCATTTATAAGCTAAGTCAACCGCTTCTTTCTACGACTCATAGTTCCCGTGCTACAATTATTGCATAAATTGTTAATAGTTAGGGTTTTTCAATTTCTGACTTTTGAATTTCTCCGAGTTCCGTGGCACATAAAACGCTAAAATAAGAATCTCTTTTTTCATTTTTTTCATGTGTTGAACATTTTGCGTGTATTGACATCGATTTCACATAGATTAATTGATTTTATAGAGTAAGCGTGAGAAAAACATCACGATATACATGATGCCTAATACCCTCGAAATAAGTTGATATTGCCAAGATAAGTTTAACTCTCGAATACGTTCTTCTGTATGCTGCTGTATAAGGTAGTATTATTTATAACCAGTTTGCGTTGTTGATTAGATATTTTTGCATGATCAAACAGATCAATTTACCATTAACAGCGTTCAACCAACAAAAATATCGTTCTTGAAAAAAATCCCGAACTGTAGTTCACTTCTCCAGATTCCGTTTCCTAGACAAAAACACTACACCCCTAATCTATATTCTGACAGTGCATTTAAATTTTCATATCACAAGATTTATATCCAAATTTAAACCGCTACTCTCAACGACTCATAGTTCCCTCGCTACAAGTATGACATAATTTGTTTTATAGTAAGGATTTTTCAATTACTCACTTTCCACTTGAAAATTTCTTCGAGTCCGCGGAAAAAAATCACTATAAATGGAATTTTATTTTATTTTATTCACGTTTTTAACATTTTGCGTTTATCGACATCGATTTCACATTCATTTATTTCGGGGTAAACGTTAGGAATACATCTCGTTATACATGTTATCTAATACCCTCGAAATAAATTGATATTGCCATGAGAAGTATAGATCTCGTTTATGTTTATCTTTATGAGAAATCGCCGGTTAATGAAAAGAATATACTTGTCAGCTCTTAAAAACAGTCCTAAATGTTGATTATTCCTCCCGATTTCTATTCCTAGCAAAATACAGTACATCATACAGAAAGTCTGACACAAAATTTTTTGTTTCATATCAAAACATTTATATCCTACTTTAAACCGCTTCTTTCTACGAACGGCATATTTTGTTAGTAGTAAGGTAGATATTATTGCATGATCAAACTTATTTACCATTAACAGCGTTCAACCAACAAAAATATCGTTCTTGAAAAAAATCCCGAATTGTAGTTCACTTCTCCAGATTCCGTTTCCTAGACAAAAACTTTTTTTAATTTTAAAATTAAAATTAAAAAAAGTTTTTTTTTATTTTAATTTTAAAAATTAAAAAATTAAAATAAAAAATAAAATTTTAAGGTTAAAAAGTAACAATTTATTACTTTCCGCTGGAGAATTTCTCCGAGTTTCGCGGAACATCAAACACGATTTTTAGACTCTCTGTTTTATGTTTTCCTCGTAAAAAAATACAATACATTTCAAAATTATTTATTCATATGTTCATTGATTTCACAGTGTAAACGAAGATGAAGCATCAAGATATACGACATATCTAATACACTCTAAACAAGTTGAAACATCCAAGACAAATGTAAACCTCGTTATACTTTTCCTGTTCTGCCTCGTCTTTGAATCAAAAGTATAAAAAAAGATAGTATAATCGCATATCACTATTTGTTTTTGATTGTTTTTTTATGATCAAACTTATGTATGCTTACAGAGTTCAACCAACTTAAATACCGTTCTTGAAAAAAATCCGAATTGTTGTTTGTTTCTCCCGATTTTTGTTCCTAATATAAAAACAGTACACCTTATTGAAAACCTGACATTAAATTTTACGTTTCATGTCACAACATTTATATCCTACTTCAAATCGCTTCTTTCTACGACTCATAGTTCCCGCGCTACACGCATGTCATATTTTGTTAGAAGTAAGGATTTCTCAATTTCTCACTTTCCACTTCAGAATGTCTCCGAGTTCCGTGGCACATAAAATACTGCAATAGGAAACTCTGTTTTCATTTTTTTCACGTGTTGAATATATTGCGTACACGGACATCGATTTCATATTGATCTTATGGTCATGGATGGATGGTCATGGATTGAACTTATGGATGATTGGGTGAACGTGAGGATAACATCAAGTTAAACATGATATCTATTACCCCCGAAATAAGTTGATATTGCCAAGATAAGTGTAACGATCGTATATTATTTTATGTATGCTGCATTGCAAATTACTTAATAGAATAAGAGAAGGTAGTTTTATCTTTAACGAGTTTTTGTTGGTGATTACATATTTTTGTATGATCAAACTTATTTTTTATTAACAGCGATCAACCAACTCAAATATCGTCCTTGAAAAAAATCTCAATTGTGGTTCACTCCTCCCAATTCCGTTTCCTAGCGAAGAAATAAAACATACCTAAACTAATATCTGGCAGTAAAGCAATCTAACAGTATTCAAATATCTGACTGTTAATTTAACGTTTTATATCACAAAATGTATATCCAAATTAAAACCGTTTCTTTCTACAATCAGAGTTCCCTCGCTACAAGTATGGCATATTTTGTTAGTAGTAAGGATTTTTCAATTTTTTTTACTTTCCGCTTGAGAATTTCTACGAATTCCGCGGAACTTCAAACACGATTTTTAGACCCTCTATTTTATGTTTTCCGCGTAAACAAAGTACATACAATACATTTCAAAATTGTTTATTCATATGATTATTGATTTCACAATGTAAACGAAAGGAAAGCATCAAGAAATACGACATATCTAATACAATATAAAAAAGGTCGATTCATCCAAGACAAATTTAATCTCGTTATTCTTGCCTGTTCCGCCTCGTCTTGGAATCAAAAGTACATAACAAGATAGTTTAATAGCTTATCAGTATTTGTTGTAGTGTTTCATTTTAACATGATTTAACTTATGTAAGTTAACAGCGTTCAATCAACTAAAATAGCGCTCTTGAAAAAAAATCAGAATTGTAGTTTATTTCTCCAGTTTCCTGTTCCTAACAATTAAATCAGTACACCTAATCGAATATCTGGAAAATAATTACCGTTTCATATCACATCATTTATACCCTACTTCAAAACGCCTACTTGAAACTTGACTTGAAACTACTTGACAGTGACTTGAAACGCCCAAAAATTAGTGAATCGGAATGAGCACTGCCTGAAAATTCGCAAAACGTTTTTAAATTACTTTAAAACTGTAATGAATGAATGAGGAGAAAATTACGTTACCCTTTCACTCGTTGCCGTTTCAATAAACTTCTTGTTGGATAAACAAGAATAAATGGTGGAAATGCTTGACAATAAGCCTGGAAGAAATGAAGGAGATGAAAAATTGTTGCTTGCCTGGCAAGCTGCTCGGGACAAGATGTTAAAACACTGCCGCCTGACGAAATGGAATTATTGTGCGGTATTAATATTAGATCCTCGCTATAAATGCAAAATTTTCTCCATGACGCCATGGGGAAAGAGATGAAGGCTAAGTCCCTATTGAAATTAGAAAAAAATGTTCAAAGTCTATCACGATAAGTATTACACTCGAATGCAGTCCGCTTAGTTAATGGGACAAGAGTATCTCGAGAGATATGCGTTGTTATTAAGTGATGAGGACGAACTGCTACACAGGTACGACTCAGTACTGAGAGGTATGTTCATTCGACTAAAATTTTCTCTTTATTTACCACTTGTCGATTGAATCCACTTATCTTAACTATTTTGATCATACAGATCAGAAAAATTAAATTAATATCGGAACTATAATTTAAATTTTTTTTACTTTCAATAGAAGGTCCGGTCCGCCCCTTTTATGTTATCAGATAATGGTTTTTACTGAATTTACCCGCAGTTAGCCATCCCAATAAGGAGAGTGGAGGAAAGAACTTGAAGTCTATCTTCAACAGAGGAGATCACCTAGTAATGAAAAAATATGGATTTGGAGGAAGGCAAAGGAGCCAAATTTTCCAGTTCTGCCAAAAATGGCGTGAGACTTCTTTGGCATTCCCGCTACAGCCGTTCTAGCAGAAAGATTGTTCTCACGGGCTGCATTAACAATGAGAAAGCATAGAAACCGCTTTAGCCAAGAATATGTCAGAAGTTTATTGTGTGTGAAATCGTAGGTGACGTGAAATTTGGCCAGTCAAATATAAAACTTACCTTGATTAAACTGTTTTAAACCTGAAAATTATTTAAACAACTTTTTGAAGTAAAAAATGTTCATTATTTCTTTAACCAATAACATTATTTTTACAGTTAAATAACAATAACATTATTCATACAGTTTTGTTAACCATCTGTGGATTTCCCTGTACTAACGTTGTGGCTATAAAGCAATTTTTCACCAGTTTCATGGTTCATATATCTAGTTTATTCACTGAGTATCAACGAAATCATTGACTGTACATGCGTTCGATGTATTCTTAAATAATTTTAATATATTTTTAAAATTAATTTTGCTATTTAATATATATTTAAAATGCATATAAATTTCATTACTCTTTCGAGTGTAACGATTCAGCAATTACGTACACAAAGGAAACGGGGCTTTTTTGGTACTTCATTCTGAGGGAAACGAGACGAGAAGAGAATACGTCCGAGACTCGAGACCGAGACAAGACTGGAGTTCACGAGACGAAACTCGAGACGACACCCGAGTTCAGATAACGAGACTGATACGAGACTGGCTCAAGTCTCGTCTCGCGGCGACACTACAAGGGATGTAACGATCGTATTACTCAGAGAGTCTTGCTTTACACCTCGTAAAACGTCGATAACTCCATCATAAAAATTGGAGAGAGATAGCAACCAACACGTTTTACATTCCTTAAGTAGTTCAGTATTTTGTGCTATTAATGAGAAAGAATGGCCGGAACAGGGATATAAAATATGAAAATAATTTCAATGGTCATATCGTTTATCCCTACTACGTCCGTTCTATCCGATTAATAACACAAAGTAATGTACTACTTAAGGAATGTAAAGCAAGGTGGTCACCATCTCTCCCCTATTTATTGCAGGGAGTAATGGGCGATTGAAGAAATATAATTAGAGGTAATTTATGTAAATTTCTGCGGGAAAGCGGAAATTTTATGAATAACCAAGAATTTAGAGCCTAACAATGGAAATTTTAGCCATATAATTCATCCCTACTCCCTTCGTTCTCTCCTTAGAATATCACTGATAAAGCACAATATAAGGGATGTAAAGCAAGATGATTACTATCTGGGTAATAATAAGGCAAAAACAAGCAAAAAATTAAATTGAATATTCGTACCTTATATTCAACTCGACTTAAACATTGATTATAGCGGAAAAGAAAATTTAATAGACAAAAAATAGCATAAAGACCAATATTCGAATTTAAAGCCATTTCGTTAATTCCTGCTTTGTCCATTCTCTCCTATTAATAGCGAGGAATAATGGACGAATTAAGGGATATTAAGAAAGATAGTCATAATCTGGGTAGTATATCCATATTATTATATATTTATATCCCATGTTATCCCACCGACATAAAATCCTTACGAATAACATATTATGCCACACTTGTAGCTAAGTAACTATTATTCGTAGGTAGAAGCGGTTTGAAGTAGGATATAAGTGTAGTCATATAAAACGTTAAAATTACCAACAGTTTTTCGTATAGGTGTACTATTATTTTGCTAGTAACAGAAAACGGGAAAAATATACTATAATTCAGATTCAATTTCAACAACGGTATATTAGTTGTTTGAACGCGGTGAATATTAATAAGTTTATTCAACAAAGGTATCTAATAAGCTACAAATACAGGTTATTAATAATTGTACTTTCTTATATTCTTTTAATTAATAAGCAATGCAGTCTACAGATAAACTAGATTAACACTTATCTTGGAAATATCAACTATTTCGAGGTTATTAGACATCATGTATAACGTGATGGTTTTTTCACGCTTGCCCTATAAAATCAATGAATCTATTAGTAACGGATGTCGATATAAACAAAATGTTCACCACGTGAAAAGAACGAAAAAAACAGATACCTTTTGTAGTGTTTTATGTGCCGCGGAACTCTCAAGTGGAAAATGAGAAGTTAAAAAATCCTCAATAGTAGCAAAATATAGCGAAGGAACTACGAGTCGTAGAAAGAAACAGATGGAAGGAGAATATAAATGATGTGATATGAAACGTAAAACTAACCGTCAGATTGTCGAATAGGTATACTGTTTTCTTGCTAGTAACAGAAAACGGGAGAATTAAATAACAATACCGATTTTTTTCAAGAATGGTATTTAAGTTGGTTGAGTGATGTAAACATACATAAGTATGGTCATGTAAAAAAAATCAACAAAAAATACTGTTAAGCGATTATACTATATTGTTATGTACTTTTGATTCGAAGACGAGGCGGAACAGATTAAGAAAAACGCTGTTAACATTTGTCTTGGATGTTTCGACTTTTTGAAAGTGTATTAGATATGTCCTAAATATTGATACTTTCCCTTCCCTTACTCTGTGATATGGATTATCAACAAAGTATTTTATCAATAAAGTAAAATTAGTCGTAGAAAGAAAAGGTTTAAAGTAGGATAAAATTCTGAAGTGGAAAGAGAGAAATTGATAAATACTTACTGCTAATATATTATGCCATACTTGTAGCGAGGAAACTATGAATCGTAGAAAGAAGGGGTTTAAGTAGTATATAATAGTTGTGATATGAAACGTTTAATTTACACTACGATTTTCTATAAGGTGTTCTAATTTATTTATGAACAGAAATCGGGAGAAATATAAAACAGACAAAAGTTCCATCTAGAAAAAAAATCCATAACTACAAATATTGACAAGCGATTATGCTATCTTGTGTTATAGTTAAGATTCGAAGACGAGACGGAATAGAAAAAGAATAACGAGGTTTACATTTTTCTTGGATGTTTCCGAGATTTTTAGATTGTATTATATATGTCGTGTGCCTTAATGCTATCCCTTTGTTTACTCTGTGAAATCAAGAAACATATGATAAATTGATGTTGAAATTGGAACGATTTTTTACGGGAAATAATTAAAATAGAGATTCCAAAAATAGTGTTTGATGTTTTGTGGATCATGGAGAAATTCCTAAGTGGAAAGTGAGAAATTGAAAAATCCTTACTGCACAAAATAATGCCACACTTGTAGCGAGGGAATAATTAGTCGTAGAAAGAATAGGTTTTGTGTAGAATAAAAATTCTGTTATATGAAACGTTAAATTTACCGTCAGATTTTCAATAAAGTATACTTTTTTGCTAGGAACAGAAATCGAGAGATTTCTAAATCCGATTTCCGATTTTTTCAAAAACTTTATTTATGTTGGTTTTACCCTGTAAATACGTAAGGCATTGCAAAAATATATAATCAACAACAAATACTGGTTAAAAGCAATACTAAATTTTCATGTTCTTTCAATTAATAGGCGTTGCAGCATACATATAAACTTATACGAGATTGCACTTATCTTCGCAATATCAACTTATTTCGAGGGTATTACATATGATGTATAGCTTGATTTTTTCCTCAGGTTTACCATATAAAATCAATCAATCTATATGAAATCGATGTCCATATCCGGATACTGTTTAATACGTGAAAAAATGAAATAAGGGACTCCTTATATAGCGTTTATGTGCCTCGGAACTCGGAGAAAATCTCTTGTGGAAAGTGAGAAATTGAAAAATCCTTACTACTGACAAGTTATGCCATATTTTTAGCAAGGGAATTATGAGTCGTAGAAAGAAGCGGTTTAAAGTATCATATAAATGATGTGATATTAAACGTTAAATGAATTGCCAGATATTCGATTAGGTGTACTGATTTTATTGTTAGGACCAGGAAACTGGAGAAATAAACTACAACTCTTATTTAATTTCACGAACGGCCATGTTTCGACTTTTTTTTAGAGTGTATTAGATTTGACGTATGTTTTGATGCTTTCCCTACGTTTACTCCGTGCAATCATTAAACACACGATGAATTGAATTTGAAATACAAAAGATTGTATTTACTCGGAAAATTAAGATAGATATTCTGAATAAGGAATTTCATGTGCCGTGGAACTCGGAGATATTCTGAAGTTGAAAGTGAGAAAATAAAAAACACTCACTATTAAAAATTATGCCATTGGAACATAAATACACGGAGAAAAATGTGTAGTTAAAACTACCACACTGCTCCTGGTTGAAACCCTCTTGGGTAGAATAACGGGAATCATGGTTAATATCACCAGAATCCTTGCTCGTGTTACCAGACCCTGTCTGGTTATATGAGCCAGAAGTTGGGTAGCGGCTGCCTAGTTAATGTAACCAGACAACCGCTTACATAGTTTCCCCAACGACGCGAGTGCCGCCGCGCCAAGCTGTCGTCGTGCCCATACCCTTGGTCGGCGCGGCGCGAGGACGAAAATTGATACATATTATGCATTGTTGATCATCCGTGACGGCTGGCCCAACGGTCGTTGGACTCAGTAGCCTCAGTGGTACCTTGTCGGTAGAAGCAAGAGGACGGTTAATAGTGAGTCCATTATGACTGATCCCGTTGATGTTATATTCATGGACTCGGAAGTCGATCGACTGCTGGAGCTCTGGAATCTTTCTTCCTTCAAAGGTGTTTTTAACGGTACGTATTACTCACGTACGGGTGCTGAAGTGATTTTTCTATAATTACCTATAATTATTTGTTATTTAAATACTGATAATTTCTTTTTTTCATTTTTTCCATGATGTATTGTACATGTGTACTGTAAGTCACACCTCATTTGTGTTGTCTATATATTGTATGAAAATGTGACAAATAATAAATGTCCATTACATTACCACCGAATCATTTTGTATTACTACATCCACTGCATCCCTTGCAATTTTTAACTCGGTAGATCACCTATAAAGTACAGGTATACTGACTACAAACTATTATAGTATTCCTAAAAGAGTATTTCTTACTGGATAGGGATGCTATAATAACCAGAAAACGTAGTAATTGTAACCAGAAAATGCAGTAATTCTAACCAGAAAGTGTAATAATTCTAACAAGATGCTGTCAATACACGGTGTAGTACTTTTAACCAGGAATCGAGTTGTCTCATATTTTACCAAACTGTGTAGTAAAATATAACTGGGATCCTAGTTATTCTAACTAGAATTTTTTTCCGTCTATAGAGAACTAAATATCAATATGGATTTTTTTCAAAAACGGTATTTAATTTGGATGAATGCTGTCAATTTTAGTAAGTTAGAGAATGCAAAAATATCTAATCAACAACTATAACTGGCTATAAATAATACTACCTTCTTAATTTTTTTAAAATTAATAGGCGATGCAGCATGCAGATAAACATATGCGAGATTTACACTTATAGTGGAATTATCAACTTATTTCGAACGTATTAGATGTGATGTATAGCATCATGTTTTTCTCAGGTTTACCCTATGAAATCCATTAATCTATGTGAAACCCATGTCGCTACAAGCAAAGTGTTCAACGCGTGAAAAAATGATAAAAAAAAGATTCCTTTTTTAGTGTTATGTGTGCCGCGGAACTCGGAGATATTCTGAAGTGGAAAGTGAGAAATTAAGAAATCCTTGCTACAAAGAAAATATGCCATCCTCATGAGGGATTTATGAGCTGTAGAAAGAACCGGTTTGATTGAGGATATGATTGATGTGAAATGAAACGTAAAATTATCCGTCAGATTTTTGAATAGGTGTACTGTGTTTTTACTAATAACAGAAAACGGGAGAAATAAACAACAATTCCTTTTTTTCAAGAACGGTATTTAAGTTGGTTGAACGCTGTAAACATACCTAAGTTTGATCATGTAACAGAAACAAGGAGGGATTCACGTACGTTTCGTAAAAGGGATTAATTGTCGAAAAATGTGCGATTTTGCCCTCGTTTTCGGCGCCAAAAAACGGTCGAACGTAAAATCTTTAATACTAAGAACTCTGTGCAACCACGATACATACCATTGGTCATCTATTGATGCACTGAGTGTGCGATACATGAATCATTAAAATTCATCGTATGAAGTAAATCTGGAAAAATCACGAAAACTAAAACCCAAGGATTTTTGGATATGCCTGCCTTCGTGGATTGAAAACCGAATGACCTACATCCCTCACGTTTTACATGGAGATGTAGTTAGTTGAAAACTCATGACCATGATAGGACGTCCACTTACCTTGCGTAGTAAGTGTGATACGAGCGATTGAAGGTGGAAAAAAGTACGATTTTGGCCTCGTTTTCGGGGCCAAAAAACTATCAAACGTAATATCTTTAAAACTCAAAGTCCTGAACTAGCAAGATGCACACCATTGGTCATCTAACTCTCGATGCACTGAGTGCACGATGTAAGATTTACAAAAGTTCATTGTATGAAGGAAATTACGAAAAATCACGAAAAATGTAAACCCAAGGATTTATGGATATCCCTGCATTCGTAGATTTAAAAAATGATGACCCACATCCCTCACGCTACACACGTAGATATAGTTGGATGAAAGACTCATGACCGAGGAGATATAGCATCCACGTACCTTGCATAGTTCGTAGGATACGAGCGATTGAATTGCGAAAAAGTGCGATTTTGGTCTCGTTTTCGGCATTAAAAGACGATCAATCGTAATATCTTTAAAACAAAGAACCCTCCGCCATTAATAATCACTCTATTGGTCATCTCTCGAAGTACTGAGTGCACGATGTTTGCATTATTTAAATTCATTTTATGAAGGAAATGAAGAAAAATCACGAAAAATATAAACTAAAACCCAAGGTTTATTGGATATGCCTGCATTCGTAGATTGAAAACCGTACGACCCAATCCCTCACGTTACACATGGAGATGTAGGTGGATAAGAGACTCATGGCCAGGATACGACGTCCAAATATCTTCATATTGTGTGGGATACGAGGGATTGAATGTCGAAAAAAGTGCGATTTTGGCCTCGTTTTCGGCGCCAAAAAACGGTCGAACGTAAAATCTTTAAAATTAAGAACTCTGCGCAGCCACGATACATACCATGGATCATCTTTTGATGCACTGAGTGCACGATGTTTTAAAATTCAATTGTTAAAATTGTCTTAAAAAAGTGTTACAATTCATTGCATGAAGTAAATCCCAAAAAATCACGAAAACTAAAACCCAAGGATTTTTGGATATACCAGCCTTCGTGGATTGAAAACCGAATGACCTACATCCCTCACGTTTTACATGTAGATGAAGTTGGTTGAAAACTCATACCAGGATAGGACGTCCACGTACCTTGCATAGTTAGTGGGATACGAGCGATTAAAGGTGGAAAAAAGTACGATTTTGGCCTCGTTTTCGGGGCCAAAACGTAATATCTTTAAAACTCAAAACCCTGAACTAGCAAGATGCACACCATTGGTCATCTCTTGATGAACTGAGTGCACGCTGTCTGAATTATTAAAATTCATTGTATGAAGAAACTCACGAAAAATCACGAAAACTGTAAACCAGGATAGGATGCCTGCCTTTGTAGAATAAAAATCGAATTACCCGCATCCCTTGCGTAACAAATGAAGATGTAGTTGGATGAAAGACTCATGACCCGGAAAGAACCTCCACGTACCTTGCATAGTTAGTAGGATACAAGCGATTGAATGGCGAAAAAGTACAATTTTGGGCTCGTTTTTGGCGTTGAAAGACGGTCAAACGTAATACCTTTAAAATGAAGAACCCTGCGCGACGAAGATGCACACCAATGGGCATCTCTTTATGCACTGAATGTACGATGTAAGAATTATTAAAATTTATTGTATGAAGGAAATCACGAAAAATCACGACAAATTTAAACTAAAACCCAAGAATCTTTGGATATGCCTGTCTTAGTAGATTGAAAACCGAAAGAGTGCGCTAGATATCTCATTAATCTTAACCTTTTCCTTACGCTTATTCTGTGACTTTAAACAAATATCTGTGAAAACGTGAAAGAACGATTTTAATGTAGGATGTCATGAGCAGCAAAACTCAAAGAAATTCTTTGATGGAAAATGAGATATGGGATAATTCTTGCTGCTAGCATACTATGCCAAACATGTAAGGTGAGAAGTTCGAATCTTAGAAGGAAGCGGCGTAGGGTATGTTGTGTCGCGGAATTCAGATGTATCGGTAAATGGTAAAGCGATCGAATAACATGGAAAAAGAATTTTTTGTTTCATGTGTCTTGCACTCAGTGCATCTTGATGACCATATGTGTTACTTGGTCGCGCAGGACTCTTAGTTTCACAATAGTACGCTTGCTCGTTTTTGTCGCCGAAAACGAGGCCAAAATGCACATTATTCGCCCTTCGATCGCTCGTCTCTTGTAAACTGTAAAGGGTAAGTGGACATCCTATGGTGATTATGTTTACTACGTAGACCTACACGAGATGTGAAACGTGAAAGATATGGGCCATTCGGTTTACAATCTATGAATCCAAGGGCATTAGTTAGAAATCCTTAGAAATTTTGTCGGAAAACTTGAAATAAAAAAATTTCTTTTGTGGTGCTTCGTGCACTCAATGTATCTAAAGAAGACCATCGGTGTGTATCTCGGTCCAACGGGATTGATAGTTTAATAGATAGGGCGGTTTTTTTGTCGCCGCAAAACTGCCGAAAATTGCACTTTTTTGTACATTCATTCGCTCAATCGTTAAAAGACGATCAATATCTTGCTGCTAGCATACTATGCCAAACATGTAAGGTGAGAAGTTCGAATCTTAGAAGGAAGCGGCGTAGGGTATGTTGTGTCGCGGAATTCAGATGTATCGGTAATTGGCAAAGCGATCTTGCTGCTACGTTCTAAGTGCTAAGATTTTACGTTCGACCGTTTTTTGGCGCCGAAAACGAGGGCAAAATCGCACATTTTTCGACAATTAATCCCTCTTACGAAACGTACGTGAATCCCTCCTTGTTTCTGTTACATGATCAAACTTAGGTATGTTTACAGCGTTCAACCAACTTAAATACCGTTCTTGAAAAAAAAAGAATTGTTGTTTATTTCTCCCGTTTTCTGTTACTAGGAAAAATACAGTACACCTATTCAAAAATCTGACGGATAATTTTACGTTTCATTTCACATCATTCATATCCTCAATCAAACCGGTTCTTTCTACAGCTCATAAATCCCTCGCTACAAGGATGGCATATTTTCTTTGTAGCAAGGATTTCTTATACTATATATACTATAAGTGTAAATCTCTGTAACAGAAAGGCGGAGAAAGTTGTGGTTGACAAAATTCTTAGGAGGAGGAATATTAGGAGTCTAAAAACAGGAGGGCGTGTACGAGGGCGTGTATAAAGCAGTGTACGGGGGTAAATGAGGCAAAAGAGGTTTGCAAGGATAGGTCAGTATGGAGGAAATTATTGAAGCAGAATTAGGTGTACAATTATATATTAGTAAGTGAAGCATTTTAACTGTGCCTACCCCGAAAGGGAACGGCGTGATGGGTATGTATGTATGTATGTATGTATGTATGTATTTAAATCGATATGGATATACTTAATATTTTGAACACAAGAAAGAAATCAAAACTGAAATTACTGATGTGGGCTATGATGTTCCACGGAACTCGGAGATTTCCAGTAATGGAAAGTGAGAACTTGAAAAAGCCTGACTACTAACATACTTTCCCAATCTTGCAGCTAAGGAACAACGAGTCGTGGAAAGAAGTGCTTTAAAGTAGGTTCTAAAGCTTGAGAAATGAAACGTAAAAAAATTGTCAGATTTGCGATTTACTGTACTGCTTCCTTGCTAGGAACGGAAAGCGGGAGAAATAGGCAATACTGATGGGCAATAATAAACCGTTTCCCTTACTTTTGACTAATAGGCGATGCGGCAAACGGATAAACATTTACGAGGTTTACACTTTTCTCAGTAATTTTAACTTATTTTGAGTGTAATACATGTCTCGTAAACCGTGCTATATTTACTATGTTTACACTATAAAATCGAGGAAAATAAGCGAAATCGATATCGATAGATGCAAGATGTTGAACACGTGAAAAAAATATCAATTGTAGGGTGTCGTGTGCCGCGGAATTTGGAGAAAATCAGAAATGGAAAGTGAGCAATTGAAAAGTCCTTACGATTGAACAACTTTGCAGTACCTACTTGGAGCGAGGGGACTGTGAGTCATAGATAGAAGCGGTTCGAATCAGGTTATATACCTTAAAAAATAAACGTTAAAAAACTCATCACATATTTCATAAGTGGTGCAGTTGTTTTTGTAGGAACACAAAATGGGACATATGAACAGTATTTAGGGTAAATTTTGGAAATTAAGCTATATATATATGACGGTAGATTGAACGCTAAAACATACTTCAATTTCACTTTGTAAAATTATTCAATCAGCAACCAGTACTGATAAGCGATTATACTATCTTGTTATTCGATTCCATTATATTATTTGATTCGAAGACGAGGCGGCATACAGAAAAAGAATAACGAGGTTTACAGTTGTCTTGGAAATTTCAACTATTTTAGAGTGCATTAGAATTGTCGTAAATCTTGATTCTTTCCCTTCATTTACTCTGTGAAATGTATAAACATATGATAAATCGAATTTAAAATGTGAAATATTTTGTTTACGCGAAAAAATTAAAATAGATATTCCTAATGTAGGGTTTGATGTGCCGTGGATCTCGGAGAAATTCTGAAGTGGAAACTTAGAAATTGAAAAATCCTTACTACTGATAAATTATGCCGTACTTGTAGCGAGGGAACTATGAGTCTTAGAAATAAGCGGTGGAAAGAGAATATAAATCTTGTGGTATGAAACGTTAAATTTACTGCCAGATTTTCGATTAGGTGTACTGTATTTTGCTAGGAACAGAAAACGGGATAAATAAACAACAATTCGGATTAAATTTCAAGACCGGTATTTAAGTTGGTTAAACGCTGTAATATTAATTAGTTTGATTAACAAAAATATCTAATCAGTAACCAATAACGGATATAAATAATACTACATTCTTACATTATTTTCTTTACTAGGCAATGCGGCGCACAAATAATGTATACGAGATTTACACTTATATTGGCAATATCAACTTAAATCGAGGGTATTAGATATCATGTAAAATGTGATAATTTCCTCATGTTTACCCTATACAATCAATAAGTCTAAGTGAAATCAATGTCGACATACGCAAGATGTTCAACACGTGAAAAAAATGAAAAAAGAGATTAATTATGTAGTGTTTTATGAGCCGCGGAACTTCGAGTAATTCTAGAGTGGATAGTGAGAAATTGAAAAATCCTTACTACTTATAAATTTTGCCGTCCTTGCAGCTATGAGGAAACTATGAGTCGTAGTAAGAAGCGGTCTGAAGAAGGATATAAATCTTGTGAAATGAAACATTAAATTAACTGTCAGATTTTCGAATAGGTGTACTGTATGTTTGCTAGGAACAGAACACTAGAGAAATAAACAGCAATTCGGATTCACTTTCAGATACGGTAAAAATAATCCAGCAGCAACAAATACTGATAAGCTTGTTGCATACTTTTGATTCAAAACGAAGCGGCACACACAAAAATAATAACGAGGTTTACATTTATCTAGAATATTTCGACTTTTTTTAGAATGTATTAGATTTGTCGTAAATCTTTATGCATTCCCTTTATTTACTCTGTGAAATAAATAAACATATGATAAATCGATTTGGAAATGGGAATGAATTTGAAATTCATTCCCATAAAAATCGATTTATTTCGTAATCGAAATCGGAAATTGAATGGACTGAGAGCATAATAAGTACGCTTCAGGCCATTATCAGAGATAGGTACGGAAATGAGTCAGAGGTTGCGTACTTACGTAATTGCACAGTTGAGGAAGGAGGAGAAGATGCCTTTTACGAGTTCAAGGCTGAGGAGACTTTCAGAGGTTGTTTGGGGGAAGCAGGACGAGACAATGTGAAATTGAGGGCAAATAGTCACTGAGAAGTTGTTTGAATGGAACAAAGTCAAAATTCAATCTGTCGTTTAATATTCTTGCATGTGTTCTAATATAACGAAAATTCAAATCATCCATTATCTTAGATATTAAAAGAGAAGTTAAGGAAAACTCCTCTTGGCAACGAAATTTATGGAAACCGATCTTTCGGATTAGTTTCAACAGTTTACCCTGCAAGCCACCTCAGGGGTGTTTGGCAGATGGTGACTTATCACTTGCTTCACACTTATCACAGTGTGGAAATTAGCTTTCATAAACATCCATTAAGCAATAGGTGTGCCACAATCGTTACTGAAACTATTACGTTTATGCATGATGCACTAAAGTAACGTGAAACAAGAGTTATCCTGGGATCATTCAAAACATGGTGTTAGCAATACGCGGCTGAATTTGAAACAAACGCTTGGGAGCACTTCAATTAGTCAACTACCCTCACTGTCAACTAACCTACTTCAAAATGTTAACGCAACCATTATGGTTGTCATTGGTCGCGGGAAATACGACATTTTGATCCTGTCTGTTCTACTGTCTATTTTCCGTACTTGATTCTCATGATTTGATCTACGGTTGCATGTTGGAGTTCAATATCAAATTTTCGAAGTTGAGCGTATCAGCAATATTTATATTTTAACAGGCCACTCAGTTTATGGGAATATTGCCATTCAATATATTTCAATTTTCATTACTTATTATTATCAGACCCGCAGAATAGAAAAAATCACGACAAAATCGCGGCCTTCCGGCGGGATTTTGGCTTTTGTTCACGAGGCAGTGTGCAACATTGTAGACTCCCTCCGAAAATTTGAGTTAATGAAACCTTGCTTAGTTTACTGACTTAAATCAGTCAAGGTTTTATTTTGAGATCTTATGATTGCTAGCGGCTAATACTCATCACGAACTGACTACATTCATCCACGAGCTGTTAATCACGATTGACTCACTAAAGTCAGCGATGGATGAGAACGAGGTACTTCAGATCACCGACTTGACTCATCACTAACTGTATTATTTACGGAACACAATCACGTGTATCGCCTTCCCATGGCACGTGTCCTTCGACCAACCTGGAACTAGCAACCGTAGAAGGTACCATTATTATCATTACTACGCACTTTCCCAACTATTTCAATGACCGTCGTCTTTGGAACGTCTGGTTAAACACCTGAGTCAATAGCCATGGCGGTAACATTTTGTAACCATAGATGACGATTAATGAAGGACGATAAGGAAAGGGAATCATCATATTTTTCCTTCGTAAGAATCAAGCAAAAATTCGTATTCGAACGCTTGAAATGTTTAGACTGACGCAATCAGTTTGGTAATAATAATAATAATAATAATAACAGGAAGCTACGAATCTTATCAAAGTAAACAATCTTATCTCACATCCACGTGCAGTATGTTTCAAAGAAAGAAAGCAGGCACATTCGCAGACAATGAGTAACCGGATACCTATGACGTTGACTTCTTACTTGAGGAAATGCATACCCTAGCTCTGGTATATAAAGGCTTGTGGCTTGAGACGATTCATATTATTCCCTCTTCTCTTCTTGCGTAGAGTAGACCTCCGTAAGATTGAAAATGCCAAGGCATTGTAAACGCACCCTTCGTAACCTATGGAGAATCGCTGTAATGGATTGCAGGCGCATTGTTGGTAAGTTGCTTGACAAATTCACTTACTTAAGAATTTCGCCTCTCGGCTATTGATGGATGCAATTTACGCGATTTCTGACTTACATCTAACTCTACTTACTACCCTGCAAGCCGCCGTATGGGCGTGCGGCAGGGGTGTAAGGTCACCAGCCGTATAAATATGTAAGGGATAAGTTTTTGGGAGGTGAAAGGGTGACGTATATTTTGGGAGTGCGTTAAGTGGAGTTCAGTTTTTATTGTGGTCACTTATGGTGCGCGGAGAGACCGAGTTTTTGTTCCTATCTGTTCGGAAGTGTATCATTACTTATGAGAAACGGTGAATATTCCCGGTATTTCCACATTATTCCTCTTACTCAAAAAGGGCGTGTTTCTCTTCACTCATAGGTAGCGCTCTGGAACCAAACTTTCTCACCGGAGATGTGGATGATCAGCCAAGATACAGTGTCGACCAATACCACAACATCGTGCGAGAATTCAAGGATATCGTTGCTGGGGTATTGCATTGCTTAGGTGAGTATTTGTGCTTGATATGGTTTCCCGTGTTTTAGTACTATATAAATATAGGAAATTGATTTTCATCGTAGGGAATTTTATTTTTGAACATGTTTTAGCGTCATAGGTATGATCTGAAATATTATGCCTGATATAAACGAAAAACATGGTGGCTGCATAATTTAAGACACTTAACAAATTCTGAATATCTCTGATATGCTTCCCACGGCACTCTTTGAGCAAATAAGTTTTTCTTGACGTGCCGAGAACGGTTATAGGTAGCATAAAAAATTTCAGAGTAATGGTAGCGGGCGTGACTTCGTGGAAATCCTTCATAGTGGGAGCGTCTGAAGAAATTACAACTTAGCTGTTTCCACGTGAGGTTTTATTGTTACCGACCATGGTTTCATTACAGAGTAACATTAGCAAGGTAAAACATTTTCAAAAAATGAGCCGTATATATAGGAAATTCAAGTGGTGGGGGAGGTGGTGGGAGGGTGTTGAGGACTTGGAGAGTTTAGGTGCTGATGGGGAGGTTAAGGGGAGGTAAGGGTTAGGTGGCGGTTGGCCTCGGTGCTCGGGTATGCGTCACTCCCGAGCACCGAGCCCAACCGCCACCTAACCCTTCATCTACATCTACATCTACGTCATACCCAGCAAGCCACCCAAAGGGTGTGTGGCAGGGGGTGCTTTTGCACCAGGCATGCATGAATGATATGGTAGAACACCGACATTACGTTAAAACCCGCGTACCACACATGCAAAGCGCCAATTAAAAATCTAATACCCAAGAAACATTCTATCTTCAATCGTTCCAACATGCAAGGGATACAAAGACTACTACTACACATTCAAAATATCATGCAAAAATGAGAACATCAATATTTACATCATGCATAAATAAGAGAGTAGAGAATATAATGAGAAAGATTAAATGTTGCCTATTGTCACTACTCGAACTATTCATGACGACGTCCACAGCTGTTATGGTCCCGAAAGGTACGCGGAAAAAATGACATTTTATATCTTTCGGTTCTACAATCTAGCTCTCTAATTTTATTGGCGCGATCTAATCTGCCGTAGTACAAAGGGGTTAATAGTATGTTTTTTACGTCGTCAGTGAAATGATTTTCCTGAAATTTATTCAGGAGGTTAATCCTATAATTTAATCTACGCTGTGATAGCGATTCCCATCTTAATTCTTCTAACAGTCCAGACACACTAGCCAACTTATCGTAGCATCGTTTCACAAACCTAGCTCCTCTTCGCTGTACCCTTACCTCCCCTTAACCTCCCCCTCAGCACCTGAACTCTCCAAGTCCTCAACACCCTCCCACCCCCTCCCCCACCACTTGACTTTCCTATATATACGGCTCATTTTTTGAAAATGTTTTACCTTGATAATGTTACTCTGTAACGAAACCATGGTCGGTAACAATAAAACCTCATGTGGAAACAGCCAAGTTGTAATTTCTTCAGACCCTCCTACCAAAAATTTCAGAGTTCAACATCATTGGTCGCACAATCCTAAGATTGGTTGACTCCATCTGTGCCTATCTGACGATGTTCTCATGCTTCCTCTACGTTCTTCCCAAGTACTTTCCTCTTTATTTGGTCTTTGCATTTATACCTGGTGATTCTTCCGGGTACATCTTCGTCAACCTCGTTCGTGTCATTCATTACACATTCTATCAGGGGGATCGGGTTAGTGTGGTGGCTAGAGTACTCGCCTACCACACGGGCAGCCAGGGTTCAAATCCCTGCAGAGGGGGATGTTTTTCAGAGGAACCCGATCCTTACTTAAGTGTCTTGTGGAGGACACTTCAAGTAGAGTACTACGTCTGTCGAATGAGACGTTAAACCGTGGTCCCCTTGGCGACTTTCGTTAAGAGAAGGCTAATGCCGACGCCGGGTTTATATCCACCCTTCCTCCCTTTCCTATCCCCTATGGCGCAAATGACCTTAGCCGTCGGTCGCCTCCCCTAATATCCAATCCAACATTCTATCAGCAGCCTCAGCCTTTGGTAGTGTTCTTCAATATGTAATTTCCATTTATTCACAATCTCTTCAACCTCTCTCTCACTTTGATAACTTGTGCATATTCCTGAGTGCATCCCTAATGTTGTTGCTTTTAGTTTCCCTCTCCCCGAAGTGTTTCTTTACGAGTTAGTATATTGCTTCTGTGCCTCCCTTCTTCATTTTTTCGCTGACGTCTTCACTGCAGCTTTTTATTCTATCGTCTCTAGACTACTTTAATTTTCGAGTGACTTAGCTTCTTGAACGGGGTTGCCTCACCATCGTTTCTGTTTTTTTTATATTTTAATCTTTTTTTTTACTAGCTTCATAATCTCCGTCATAATCCCAGGCTTCTTTGTGTCGGCTCTCTGTCTCTCCAGTTGCTCTTCCGCTACATCTGCGATTGTTATCGTCGGCATATTCCATTTTTTCTCCCTGATAATATCTTTTCAATGCTATAATTTCCTGTCACCGCTATGTTTTCTATTATTGTCAGCATTTTTGAGTCCCATCTTGGTTCATACATTATTTTGTAGTATTTATAGAGACTTTTCATGATAGTCTGTACTGTGTTTGCTCAACTTTTGCTATACTTTACCCTTGGTTTCTGGTTTCGACGTGCAAGGCTCTTTTGAATGCTTAATATTCTATGCCATGAGGTAGCGTAAGAGTTTCTTAAGGTTTTTGTTAGTCAAAAGATTATTGTCAGGCAAGAGTGGATTCAACCCGTGCCACACACCCTCTTGATGGCTATCCCGGTATTTCGTAGGTGTAAATTTCCATTTTGAGTAATGCCATGCCGCATGCTATACCTAGTAATTTAAAACACATATATATTACTTAGACACTCATCCACATCTATGAATCTAGAACTTATGGCTTATCTACGAATCAAAGATATCCACATCTATGCATTAAATCAATAACGTGATAGAATAAAACTCTTAAAAAGATTTTATCCGAGTCCCTTATTTATTTGCTAGAAGGTTTTTGGTAGAGGAAGGATTTGTATGATAATCCATCTGCATTATGGAATACAAACCAAAACTGACTGCATTATGTAAGGAAAGGAATAATTATGTATTCCAAAGTTATAAATCATTTTATCAATTTTTAAAAATAATTTTTTATTTATTGGTTTATTATCATCCCCCCACTCCAGATTTGAGCCGATGGCCTCAAAATCTACCGTGTGGTCTAGTTAACTGATGTCTAATGCACGTAAAATAGTCGTTTTTGAAAGAGATATTCATTTCATGTTGATTGTTTCCAGGTAATAACGCCGAAACTAGCAGTTCCACTACTCCGAATCAACCCAGCAACTCAGCAGGACCTCAACCAACTGTCCCCTCCACGTCCATCCAGTTTTTAGTCATCGATATTAACGCCATTATGATCAACCTCTTCACTCTTTATCACCACTTGAAAAATAATGCTAATCTTTCGCTGCCTGATCCACTCTTAGCGAGGGTTGAGGAACTAAATAGTGATCCTGAGACTATTGATCTTGACGACCAAGTATCTGAATTTATTTTCAGGGCAGGAGATTTTTTAAAAACTCTACTGCACCGAACAGCCTGTTTGGAATCAACCTCAACGCAAGCAGAGGACGATTAGGACGATGATTTTCTGAATTTTTGAAATAATGTTCAGCACAAGTGTTATGTATGCTCAAGGTGATCTAATATAAATGATTATAAGCATTGCCTTTTTAATTCTTTACAAGAAAAGCTTTACCAAAAACTACCCAAAGAATTTAAATGTTCCTCCTTCTCCAGATTGTGACCGCCTATTTTTCTGATGATGCTTGATCCATTACCTAGAAATGTCAATAATTCTGATATCAAATCATTCACGTTCATTTTGTCATCCTTCCACATGCCATCTTATACATCTTAAAATTCCCGTAAAGCTTCGGAAGGTGATGTGACTGATATTTCAGCATTTTGAGAGGAGTAAGAATTTTTATGATGACCCTTCCGTATCTGGAAATACAAACCAAAACTACATTGCATTGTTTAAGGCAAGAAGTAAATATATTATTATTTATTTACTTATAAACACGTATAAATCTTGTACAATTTTTTTAATACTTTATACAACTGCCATCGGGTTCTAATTTTCACATGTACAATTTTCCATTCCTCCAACCATTTCCTGGGAATAAATATTGAAATTCAAAGGGAATGAAGGGAAGCTAAATCATATTTCTATGACATTTAAATGAACTAGAAGATTTGAGATATGACTGGGAGAGGATGTGAATTAAGTCTCTATGATAAAGGATATATTGCAAGAACACTGCATAAGGACGCGACTCTTGATGCGCTTTCGATCGCCTTTTGCTAAAATTACTGTCGCAGGTTAATAGTGTTCCAGAACCCTCGGATAGGTTGCTCAGTTACCCAATGAATCCTTGTTGACGAGTAGTACACAGGAGTGAAGGGAGTCCGTAGTGTATACGTGCGGAAAAACGACGAGAATTTGGTTCAAAATGGGTTTGCGGTGTTGTTTTGTGCCGGGGAGCTCTTCAGGGTACGGGAATACTAGGAGGAGGAACAGGATTCTCGGCGTACATAACGAAAGCTTGTTCTAATGTAAGTTGACTTGGGTGGCGATTGTTGCCCTTATCGTATGGTAGCCATTACGGCCATATGGAATTGTGAATTTATAGCACTATCAATCACATGAACGTATTTCAATCGTGATGTTTTTCTATTTATTCGAAATTATTCATCCGTCGGAGTCTCAGCTTCAAAAATGAAGGAAGGCTATTCCTCGAAAGGATAAAGTCCTAGGTCGGGTGTGTGAGCTACATTTTTCCTCCCGAAGACATACAATAACCTTGTTTTCATATCTAGTTCGCCGGAAGCACAAACTTGCGAAGATTCTATTCGCAAGTTTGACCAACCACATCAGCTCATTTCGCTAGCGGAGGTTTCGAAATACGTAAATTGGCATCAAATAACCGGAAATGAACTAGCTTCCGTATTAATTGCATTAATTATTTTCTAAATGCACTCTGTTCCCTTACATTACGTCAAAAATTAGAAATTTTAGGGTGGAGTTCGGTATACGAATCCACCGATCGCACCACCTAATGCTGTACGCCTTAAGTATCATTTATTTATTTCGTGACGCTCTCGAGAGTTTTCTCGTCGATGGCTCGGTACATTAGGTACATAAATTACTATCCAATGCCTTAAAGTATTACTTGCAGTATAAATAATCGTACCGGCGGAGAAAAATGAGACGTAAAAACACGTATAGTTTGCCCAGAGACGTCTGCTATAAGGATCAATTACTCAAACAGCACAGCCTGTGGCCAAAAGTGGAACTTCAATTATTTCGCTTCCATTGGCAACAGAGGCGAGAAGCATTATCAATAGCATTTGGAATACTTCTTTCGAATTTCTTTCACATCAAAAAGGAATTGTGATAAGGTAACAACGAATTTTAAGTAATTTTATACTGATATGCGACAAAGTATGAGGCTGATTCCCTAAGCTGGGATTCTTCTTACGCCTTCTATTCGACATCCAATGGAATCTCTCTTTTTCGATTGACGATGCAAATTGTTGAACAGGTTTAGTCTACATTAAGATTATTTTTCCTTTTCCATCCTCCCTCTCAGCTGCTTCCATAATCTTATATTACTCTTCCTGTACGCTCGGAGTATTTTAATTTATCATGATAAATTAACATCATAAAGGAATTGTGAAAAAAGAAATAATAATATCATTGCATGAAGGGGTACACCAGAGCCCGGCTCTGGTTAGCGAAACTGGTTTTTATGCTTTCTGTGACAAATTAAAACGTATTTCTCTGTTTTGATTGACGGAAGTATTTTTTTCCAGCAGGTTTGCGTCTTTTTAAAAAGAATTTCCTCTTTCTCTTATTCAATCTCACGACCGCGCACTTCCACATTCTTCACTTGTTTTCCTGGTGAAGTTCGGCACGATGTGTTTTTACGTAGTTATTCCATAACATAAAGGGTTTGTAATAGACAGGTAAAAATGACAAACTCTTATCAACAGGGATACAGCAGACTCCGCGCTAGTTCCTTAAGACGGATTATATCAATTTATTTTTGTAATAGTTCCGATTGAATCTCTCTTTCTTCATTAAAGAATTGAATTTTCTCACTGGTTTTTATCTATTTTTACGCTTTATTGTTTTTCTCTTCCTCTCCCTCCCACCTTAATAAACCGGCTTCTTTCTTCCTATTTACCTCCTCATGTTAACAATAGGCACCTTATTTTCCTATTTTTTCCCTGTCATATCATACAGGAATTGCGATAAAAATAAGAGAAAATGACAAACCATTTTATGCCGAAATACAGAAAAGGCTAGTTACGAAGTCACCATTCTTTCTTTTTTGATGAAGATCGACATATTGTGATTTTCTGTAATTTTACATCGTAAAAGAGTTGTGTAAATGAAAGAAGAAGACACAATCATTGTAAACAGGGGAACAGGAGAGGCCGGAACTACTTCCATTATCCGGTTCACTTCTAATAATTTTCATATTTGTAGTGCTTTCTTTTAAAAATCCAATGGAATCTCTCTCTTATAAACAAACAATTGATATTATCAACAGGGTGTAATTAGTTTTAAGTTTATTATTCCTTTCTCTCCTTCTCTATCTCTATCTGGAGGCGAGCTGATGTGCTTCAGATCGCTCCTGACACATCCCTGATCTATGAGTGGATCAAAGTTTTTGTGTGTTTCAGCGGCTGCAACTAGTGTTTTCCTACATTTACGTGCAAAATTTTGCCAAAGACCACGAGGAATTAACGGAGAAACCACAATTTGTAACTTTTAGCCCTCACGGCGCGAGGCAGGGAAAGCTTTATCACACGACTCTCTCTGTTTAAATGTAGTTTTTCATTTATATTGTATTTAAATTACCGCCCCAATACCAGAGCTTCAGTTGACCGAAGGAATATTTTATTTAAGGGAAAAATGTTATTTTAATTACAACAATAGCAGTTTAATATGACTGAGCTGAAGTGCTATGACCCGCCCCTGATTAGGGTCACGGCCCTTTTCGTGGTGTGCTTCTGTTGCTTTGTCCATGGCTACTTGGCAGTGCTTATTGTTTATGACGTTGACGTGCTTAAATTTTACACCGACCAGAGTAATAACAGAAATCAGCCACGACCGTGGGAAGTGATGTCCCTGGTTTCTCCAAATAGTTGGGAAATTCCTGTACATCTCTTCAATACAGATCGTAACATATATCTTTCGGTGTTCAGTCCAGAAAATCAATTCGTTGATCCCAGCTTATGTAGTCGTTATGGAATGAAAATGATTCTGTCCTTACGGCACCCCCTGCCGCCCCTATGAAGGCTATACACAGGTTTTTTGTTCTCAATTTGTACCCTTCGCCGTGGCATACCTGGAACTACCCTCAGTGTGTTACTTTATGAAATTTCACTAAACTTTGAGTGCGCGATCGGCTGTTTTCTACATGATTCTTTTTTTTACATAAATTAGTTATGAAAAAATGAACAAAAAATGACAAACGATTGGAAGAAGCTAGTTCCTCAGCTGGATCATTTTTAATGTTTTCTGTGAGAGATCAAATCGAACATCTCTTTACGATTAACGAACAGTATTTGCTACCAGGTTAGAGACTATTCTAAGATTTCCTTTCTTACTCTTCCTCCCCCTCAATACATTCCAATTTATTCTTTCCTCTGACGATCGGAACTGTCTAGTTTTTTTCTTTTCGTAAAGGATTTGAGTAAATCTCTGAATGATGACACAATCATTGCTATCCCTTATAATGCAGAGACCAGTTTTAATTCCATAATAGTTAACAACAAAGTAGTAGTAGTGGGATTGATAGGGTGCGTCGACGACATGGTCATTTTGCACCACTACACGTCATAATTATAAAAAAGTAAATATACGCTGCATATTATGGTATTATAATAAAGTACTTAATATAAACGCTGAGTAAAAATTAAAAATAATTTTACACCCTTAAAATTCTATTAAATAGGCCAGTTTCATTTAAAAATTCCAAAACGCGGTTGAGAACATCTGGGTCATCGCCTAGAATGTACCCCAGGTCTCCCACTAGCTGCAGCCTGTTACGCACCTCCCGATATCTCTCACACTCCGTCAGGATATGCCGAATGCTAAGAGGAGTTAACAACAAATAACAAATAATTTTTAACAGATGTTCGGCATAGAGTGCAGGAATACTTCTTTCGCTTTCTGTGTGAGATTCAATCGAATCACTCTTTTTTGATAGACGATGTAAATTTTGGAACAGGTTTTCGTATAATTTAAAATTATTTCCTTTTTCTTATCTTCTTTCAGCGGCTTCCCAAATCTTAAATTACTCTTCCTGTTGAAAATTGGAGCTATGTACTTTTTTATGATAAATGAACATCATAAAAGATTAGTGAAACAAAGGAAAAATTATATCATTGCAAGAAGGGGTACAGCAAAGGGTGGCGCTGGTTCACAAAACTGGTTTACCAAACTGGATCACAATTTATGCTCTCTGTGAAAAAATTCAAACGTATCTCTTTTCTGATTATCGAATTTATTTTTTATAATAAGTTTGCGACCTTTTAAAAAGTATTTTTGTTTCACTTTTTCGATTCCAAGACCGCGCAATACCCACATTCTTAACTTTCTCTGATAGTTCCGATTGAATCTCTCTTTATCATTTACGAATTGAAATTTTCACAGGTTCTCCTCAATATTTAGACTTTCTTGTCTTTCTTTTCCTCCCTCTCCCTCTTAGTAAAGCGGCTTCTCAATTCCTATTTAACTCCTTCTGCTGACAATCGGCACCTACTTTTTCCTTATTTTTCTGTCATATCATACCTACAGGAATTTTGATGAAATAAGAGAAAATGACAAATTATTTAATGCCAGGATACAGCGAAGCTAGTTCCCGAGCCGAATCCATTTCTGTTTTGCTGATGATCGACATCATGTGATCCTATTCATCGTAAAGGAGTTGTGTAAATGAATGAAAAAAAAACCATCATTGTAAACAGGGGAACATGAGAGGCCGAAACTACTTCCATAATCCGGTTCACTTGTAATAATTTTCATGGTTTTTGTTTTCTGTGATAGATCTAATAGAGTCTCTCTCTTCTGATCATAGGATTGGTATTTGAAATAGGTTTTTGCTACTTAAGTTTATCTTCCAAGCCTTATAGCCTTTCTCTCTCTCTGTCTGGATGCAAACGGAAGTGCTACAGATCGCTCCTGACACATCTCCGGTATTTG
This sequence comes from Ceriagrion tenellum, assembly GCA_963169105.1. NCBI lineage: Eukaryota > Metazoa > Arthropoda > Insecta > Odonata > Coenagrionidae > Ceriagrion > Ceriagrion tenellum. The sequence continues at coordinate 61,731,353 of OY720638.1, forward strand.
AATAGTAGAAGGTGGTTATTGCTGTTTTCGTTAGTCTTATCAGCAGAAGCTAGTATTACCTAAATTTAAATGCAAATCTCACCAAAATCCATCAAGACTTAGCCAAGAAACGACAATTTGTAACATTTCCCTCTCACGGCGCGAGGCAGAGAAAATTTTATCACAGAACTTTCTGTGGTCAACTGGTGTTTATCGTTAATATTGTATTTTATATTTTTGTCACATTTAATTATATTCCGTTTACTGAATGAATTTATTTCTAAGGCAAATATCTTGTATTTTACGACAAAAATTGCAGTTTATCCCATATAACTCGGCAAAAGTGCCATCACCCACTCATGATTAGGGTTACGGCTGTTTTCGTGGTGTGCTTCTGTTGCTTTTTCAGTGGCTATTAGCAGCACTTTTTGTTTATAGTTGACGTGATTACAATTTGAGTAATACTAAGCAGAGTATTCACAGATTGATATTTATCCAGGTTTTATTCAATTTAAATTTTTTATTCCTTTCTCTCCTTTTCTCTCTCTCTCTCTCTGTCTGGAGATGAGTGGAAATGCTTCAGATCTCTCCTTAAACATCACTGAACTTTGAGTGTAAGAAAGTAGTTTTGTTGTTTATGTGTATTTCATCAGCTGCAGCTAGTGTTTACCTACATTTTAGACAAACGTCGTGTATAATCACCAGGAGTTAGCTGTGACATTACTGTTTGTAACATTTCGCCCTCGCGGCGCGAGGCAGCGGAACCTTATAACACGACACTCTGAGGTTAAGTGGTGTTTTTCGTTAATATTGTATTTTGGTTTTTCCCCATTTCCTTATCTTCACTTGACAGACGGAACTTTGTATCTAAGGCTTGTGTTTTATGTGTGTCTTGTGTTTTATGACAACAATTGCGGTTTACCCCATGTGACTTGGCTGAAGTGACATCACCCACCCCTGATTGAGGTTGCAGCTCTTTTCGTGGTGTGCTTCTGTTACGTTTTCAGTGCCAACTTAGCAGTACAGATCGTTTATCGTTGACGAGCTTCAATTTAGAGTTATACCGACCAGAGTATTAACCGATATCGCCTGCAACCGCGGAAGGTGATGTCCCTGGTTTCCCCCATTTATTAGGAAAACCCTGTAAATCTGTTCAATACAGATCGTAACGTATATCCCCCGGTGTTCAGTGCAGAGAATCAATTCTTCTATTCCTCTTTATGCAGGTGTTATGAAATTTAAAGTGATTCTGTTCTTACTGCACCACCTGCCGTCTATATAAAGGCTATACACAGGCTTTTAGTTTTTTATTTGTGCCTCTATGTCCACCCTTTGCCGTGACATAACTGGAACTACCCTCAGTATGTTTTTATGCCATTTCATTAAACTTAAAGTTCCCGCTGGGCTCTTTTTTCATATTTCTTTTACTATACATAGGAGTTGTGAAGAACGAATAAAAACTGACAAACCATTGGAATCAGGGAATATGAAGAGACCGCCTCAGCTGTATCATTTTTAATGTTTTCAGTGAGAGATAAAATGGAACATCTCTTTACGATTACCGAACCGTGTTTTCTACCAGGTTAGTGACAATTTTAAGATTTCCTTTCTATATCTTCCTCTCCCTCAACTAGCGTTTTCCCACATTCGATTTTACTCATCCTTCTGACGATTGGTACTGTCTTTTTTTCCTTTCGCGAAGGAATTAGGTTCATCTATGAAAAATGACACAATCTTTGTCAACCCGCATCCTTTCTCAAGAGTTGAAAGACGTTCATAATTTGATGATTTTTGATTATTCCAAAAATTATCCAAAGAAAAACAAATTTACCGCAGTTATGCGTGCACTGATCCATTCTCTCGATCTAATATCCTCGCAAAGTCCTCAGTATAGAATCTTTAGAAATCAGTGATAACATGTATAGCCTGAAAAAGTTGAATTCGAGGAGTTAACGTCCACACAACTTGAACAATCCAACGGAGTCACGGTATTTCCAGGTCCCGCTGCGCGGAGCCGGGCCGCGACGCGCAATCGAAATATCGAGTTTATTCTCGGCGTCGCAAACTTTTTTCAAATATTTTTACGGAATATTCTATAAATATCTTCAATTTATATTCTAATGAAGTATCCCAGAGATCATTTTCCGAATAAGGTTTATCTTGTCTACTTTATGTAAAATTTTGTCTAAAAAAAGGGTCCGCCATTTTGTGACGTAATAGCCCTCAAATAGAGGCAAAAATATCTGAAACTTATGCATAGTATAGAAAAATTACCCTCTTCATAATAGTAATGTTTTTTATTCCCTAAAAATCCTTCCATTACTCCTATATCTGCTCAACTTTGAAGATTTTCGAAGAAAAATGAGAGCGGGCGCTTTTTTGGAAATTTGGTCGTGTTTGAGCCTCTGTATCTAAGCAACGGGTAAGACCTATGAAAAATGACTTGTTATTCAATACTTACCAACCATTTGTGTGTATATGTGCCAAGTTTAAAGACGTTATCTCAAAAAAAGCAATTTTGGACTTTGGTCCGGCAATTTTCGATTTGAGCCCACTGTGGTTCGCTAAACAGGATCATTTTTTATGCTTTCTGTGAAAAATTTAAACGTATGTCTGTTTTCTGATTGAGGAATTTATTGTTTCCATCAAGTTTGCGTCAACCAGGGATTTAACCAGGAATAAGTTGAAATCTATTTTTTTACCAAGTTTTAAGACTAATTTAAGAATTATAATACATCTCTCACTCAGTTCAGCGGCTTTCCACGTCCCATTATTCTCTACCAGTTGACATTCGGAATACTACGTTATTTCAAATTTCTTTCCTATCATAAAAGAATTGTGATAAATTAATAACAAATAACATATAATTTTAAACTGATAAACGGCATAGTTTGAGCCTGATTCCCAAAGGCGGAATACTTCTTACGCTTCCTGTTTGAGATCCAATGGAATCTCATTTATTCGATCCACGAGGTGAATTTTTGAACGGGTTTTCGTCTACTTTACCATCATTTTTCCTTTTTCTTCCCCTCTCTCAGCAGCATTCGAAATCTTATATTATTCTACCTGTTGTCGATTGGAGCAATGGACTTTTTCAAGATATAAGAATATCATAAAGTAATTGTGAAAAATGGTATAGGAAAAAAGTGTATGAATGAATGTGTAGTTGTAGTGAATGTAGTTGTATGGTTTGGTGTAGCCTATAGAAGGTGCACCAAACTAACCTGTATGAATAAAATTCTGAGCGTGTGAATGATGGTATTTTGTGTGCATGAAAAAATATACACCTCGCCATGAAATAAATCCAGCCCATGCGGAGAATTCAATTTTGCAATCAGATATTCTCGATGATCAGATATATCACGCACGGTTTTTTTGGCTGATCAGATCATCGAGAAAATCTGATTGCTAAATTGAATTCCCAGAATGGGAATACACAAAAATCACCACCATTATTAAATTAGACAAGTAATTGGTTGACCAGTGTTATCAAACAAGCAGATTGTCGGTGATATTGTGTAGGTTTAGAGTTTCCCACATGGGATTACAGAAGACCAGGAATTGTACATTGTACACTTGAAACCATGAGACCAATAGCTGAACCCTGGGAAATTCGGGTCATCAGGATTTTTTACTTAGCGTAGGAAACTAGTAGTAGAAACTAGTAAAATTCAATTTGTAAGATAAATGGCCAAACAGGATATTCAAATACTAAAGAAACTGTCCTTTCCTTAGGAATTTCGTATGTTTTGTGCAAAAACACTCTCCAAGAATTATTTATTTATTATATTTACACAACTTACATTTTTTGCGAATCAAAAATTACATCTCCGAGAATATAACCGGATTTTTTTCAATAATTAAATTTAATTTCATCATATCTGATGGGGATGACACTACGGTAGTACGGTACGGAGAAAGTAATTGAGGAACACCACTATGTTTTATGGGGCGGCGCAGTAAGAGCCGTCGTAACGCGGCACGGCGCCTCGCCCTACGCCTACTTTGGCCGCCCTATCGCTCTATAATATCGACTAAATGGCGAAATACTAATAGTTGAAAATGTTTCTTCAAGGGGTGTAATACTGTTAATCCATCCATTGTGGCTGCCCTGAGCAGCGATGATATATGAATTTATCTGTGATTTGTACGCAAAAATTAAACTCGAAAATTCCTCCGCTCGTTTGGAATAATATTTTTTGTCCTTAATTCTCCATTCCTCTTATTACCCTGAAACACTTTGAAACACTGAAATTGTCAGCTTGTCTTTACCCATGCTATTAGCCCAACGTGAATTCATAAGAGGTTAAACATTTTTCTGACCATCTGGTAACATTGGAAGATTTTTAAAGACGATATCGGAAAATTACATTCCCAGCCAGTGAGTAAGTTTATACTATAGAATAGCTGGAGTGAATTTTATAGCAGTCTCAATATCCTGAGTTCTATTACATCCAAAAGTCTACTGACATTGTTAGGCATAGCAGAAAATGATCATTATTTACAGAGATATATTGGCAATGACTGTCTAATGTATTTGGGGGCATATAAATTATCCAGCTACACTTAGTGTCAACTAACCTACTTCAAAGCCTCAACGCAGCCATTATAATCTCTTATCGATCGCGGGAAACATGACATCTTAAACATTTCTGTTCTAAAATCTATTTCCATAATTTTACTCTCTCGATCTGATGTATCGTAGTATGTTTGAGTTCGCAAGATATTGAAAACTTCTTCTAAATGAAATTGGTTTTGAATTTACTTCAAAGATTTAGTCTAATTTTCCATGAAATAGAAAGGCTTTCCAAGTACAATTCGTAGGCCTAGTAAATTGGGATTTGTTAAAAAACACTAAGAAAGTGTAACGATAAGTTTAGAGAAATCAGCTACTTCTCCCTTGTTAGACTCCATTTAGAATACGCTGCCAGTGTTTGGAATCCACATGAGGTAGGCCTAAAAACAGAGTTAGAACGTGTGCAGAGGAGATCAGTAAGATATGTGAAACGCCGTAATGATAGTCTAGTCAGTGTGGCTGACCATTTGCACAAACTAGGCTGGGAATCGCTTCCAGACCGTCGATTGAAAATTACACACAATTTTTAAGTAAATTTAAAACCGATTTATGTTCAGAAGAAGTTATCAATATCTTTTGAGCAACTACATACTACTGTACACATCTGTCTACATCAAAATTTACCTTCTGATATCAAACCATCCCAAATTTAAGTAAAAAAGTGACCAGGCAAGTTTTTCCTGAATATTTTGAAGAGGAAAAATGTTTTTGAAAAAAGAGTTAATATGATGATGGCTATTGAATTACTGGCAAAAAGTCAAATTTATGACCACTTCCAATACCAACCAATATCCACTTTTATTCCACTTCAAAGGCACGAAAAATCATTGCACGAAACTTCATTTTTCAAAATATTAATAAATTTGAGGATGCATCACTTTCTGCGACTGGACTTCACACATCCATTACTTCACAAAAGATTTTTTAAATTATCTTTAAGAAGTAAATGCATAAGTACTTTAAAAATAAATCGTGGTAATCTCTGAGTCATGAACTTCTCTAATCCATAACATACAAGTAAAGACTTGAAATTTGTAGTCCGAAGTTTTCCATTAGAAGCCATTCAGAACATAATTTCGCTAATTACTATTTGAGTTTATTAATACTGGGACGTATGAGGCGGTACTGCCCCCTCTCACCCAGCCCAGTTTACGCGAACACGCATGGACCGAGTGGAGAAATATCACTACCGGGCGGAACTCAAACCTTCGACTCTCGCATTGGCAGGCAGAGCCTTACCTCGTTGCCACCAGGGTCGGCTTAGGAGAAGTTCCAAAAATATTTTTTTCACCCGGTTACGTTAATGACATGCAATTTCATTCGAGAAGTTAAAAAGACGCTAGCTACTTAGTATTGGCAGGAAATATAGACCACTCGCTTCATTTCGTGGTAATAAAGCACTAAACACACCTTTCATTATGTCGAGAAATGGACCAATTTTCCGCACACAACGTTGTGATGGCAATTCAAGTCAATATATAAAACAATTTCCGGTATGTCAATGCAGGAATTTTTAGACTTTTAATTCATTTACTAGTGACAGGAAACGATGCGCCGGTGTACGAGATGAGCATTACGCTTCAAACGGGGGTAAAAACTATGAAAAAGTGACGCCTCCAGACGATTCAGCTCCTTAGCTTTGTCTTTTTTGTGCTTATCATTAGCTTAATTAAAATTTCAGGGCTGATCCACACACTTAACAAGCATTCGGTCTCACATGCTTTACCTTGTAATTCCGGACAACAGAATTGAGTCACTGCAGTGTACTTTAATTAGGAGAATAATACCATTAGGTACCTTAAAAGTCAATTCAGTTCGTAGCTGTTATTGGAGCATTCTACATTTAAAAGACAAAAGTAACTTCTATCAGCTATATATGAGCATTTAATAAAGTAATCATCCTAGCAAAATAAGCTTTGGCATTCTTTTTATCTCCTGATCTGTTTTGCCAGGAGCCAATGCTTTATTTTACTGAATTTAGTAAATAACAAAAATGTCTACCTGTCTTGGTGGGTTTGAATCAGCATTAGGAGACCTTCCTGATCCATGAACTATTACTATATCCCCCAAAAATTTTGTAAAACGCAATATTTGGCACATGCGAGCAGTAGTACACAGCTACTGAGAGAATAACAAGTAACGCCACCCGTCCAGCGCCCAACGAAATATCGTTTCGCGGCGCTCACGGATTTTTACCAAGTTTTACATGTTAATGTAATTAGGTACCTGAACTCGTTCTTTCCGCGCACAATAAGCGATCACGATAAAAATTGAGCTCCACTAAATATACTCTCATTAAAAACGTCACTATTTCTCCTCCCAAAACCCTATCCCTTACATCTTTACACGTCTGGTGTCCGAATACTCCGTCACACGTCCATGCGGCGTCTCGCAGATTAGTATCTAAATGTAATGGCACTTATTCAAAGCATCGTTAAATAAACGATATTTTGAGTCTCTCATAATCTGTTGGTCGTAAACTATCGTATAGACTCAATAACTACACGATGTAAAATTTAGTTAGAACTGTGCGCCGCCGATGGATTATGTGTGGCGCGCCTCTGATAGTGCCGCCGTATAGTGGTCGATAGTCCAAAAAAAGCTAGACAAAATCCAAAACTACTATTTGGAGGAAAAGACTTGATTGGACTTGACACTTAGCGCAAGTAATCTCAAATTATTGTTGATCATGTGATGGTAAGTCATTTGCTTAAAGTCTCAGCCGTTTCTTAGATACGGAGGATCAAACATGACCAAATTTCCAAGAAAACACCAGTTTTCGTTTTTCTGCGAACACTAAAAAATTACGCTAATGGTGTAGTAATAGAAGGATTTTCATGAAATAAAAAAAATATTACCATCTGTCAGCATGGTTCTGTACCGGTACATATCATATGCTTCAGAACTTTTTGTCAATACTTATGTACAATGTATTACGACACAAATTGGTGGACGCTTATTTTAGGCAGAATTTTACTTATTGTAATCATTATCTTTTCTTTGATAAATCTGTGCACCGAGACTCTATACTAGAGTATTAAGTAAAGATACTTTTAACGTTATTCAGCAAACATATTGGAAAAATCTAAGCGACGCCGTAAGTAAATTCGATTTTACAATCGCGCGTCACGGCCCGGTTCCGCGCAGAGATACCTAGAAATACTGACTCCAATTCCCCCGATAAACAAAACGGCATTTTCAATACCTCCGTAACTTACGCCACAGTGGGCCTCATCGCCCCTCAGACGTGTCTCACCGACCAGAGCTGACTTTCCGACGCCCTAGTTCACAATCGTAAGGGTTGCCGTCACAACGCAAACTTTTGCGGTCACTGTGATATAGACTTCCCGTTCGTTAATGTCTCCAGAAGACTACAAAAAAAAAATTTGATCATAGATTTCCAGTCACTGGTTCGCGCACCATTGTATCCCCATCAAGCCCTCCGATTTCAATATGTAAGCAAATTGGAAGCACGCGTGATTCGGAACGCACCCTTCCATCTCCTCCACCATTAGAGCCATTATCACGGACGATAGAAAAGACAAGATTTCTATTATCTATCCGTAGCCATTATCACCGTCTCGTCTGATGGACTTATCACGTAAAAACTCCGCGGGAGGAAAAACGGTGTTTGAACGTTCAAAAGGAGTGCCGAATATTCCTTGTCATGCCTAACCCAGAAATACTCGTAGACAAATTTTTAAATTCTGGGATGGAATCAAATCTTAGTTTTTGTCTACTGCTAATCTAACTCGAAAAATTCTATACATTCCGGCCACATTAAGTATGCCTAGTGGACGAGTTTTTTTTCCTATTTTACATTTTTACATACACATATGACTGAATCATTGTAGAGTGATTTCTTCCTCTTACTACGACGAATAGAAATAGGCTTCCGCAAACAAGTTGCAAAATGCTAATATTTCCTTATAATATATCATATTATAATTTCGATCTATGAGAACAGGCATAACCACTCTGACAACAAAGTAGTATTTGAAGGCAAGAGTAGTGACACCCGCTCTGTTGTACCATATGTTGCGGTATGTAGAAATGAGCTGGTAAAAAATATTTTTTGGTTTGTATACACGAAGAGCAGCATATGATATAAATCTACAGGAGAGCATGAACTGTAAAATTTCAAACTTTGCTTGCATCATAAGGAAGGTAATATTCAGTCTGTGAGACCAGGCATCACTAGGATAAAAGGCTAGAATTAATAAATGACTCGTTTTCACTTTAACTGTTGTTAAAATTTTATTAAAAGACTGAAATGCTGCTAAAGGAATAGCTCTGAGATCAAATAAAATCCTAGAAGTACTGACAGATTCATAAACAAACAAGAGCACATATAGATAAGTATACAGTGGTTTGTAGTTTGCTTATATGAAGTACAGGTGAAAAAATTGGTATTAATAATTTGGTGGAAACAGGGTTAGGATTAGAGATTTTATTTTTTAAAATATTATGAATCAAGGTTTACACTCTGAATTCAACCCACCACTATCCAAAAATGTAAACAATGTTTTGTACTATTTGTTGCATAGCTTCATTCTACCTTTCATTCCTAATTAATTCTCTTCCAAAATCTCAGTGAGTTAAAATGAATGACGAGCCAGTTATTAATAGTTCAACCTTTATTAACACGGGAGTGGTATTGGTCTGGCATTTGCCTAAAGTGAAGGGAAACCCGCAAAACCTTCACAGACCACCTTGATAATCATATTACCATTCTCATACACATTTGGCATGACAGCTAAAAAAAATTCTGCTTTTTTTGAATTACCAATCAATAAAACATACACTGACATTTCCAAGGAAAATCACTCCAATGAAATTCTCCATGAACTGTACACATATGGGAGGATAGGCTAAAGAGGTTTACACTACAACCTTGGAAAGCCTGTTCAACTCCCAACTAAACCACTTGCATCTAACCAGAAATATCAGACAATTAAAATACAGTGTCAGGTTTACACCAGTTATATGTCTGAGAACATTGACATATTGAAAGGCATTATGGCATGATCTCTTGATATGGCAGAAAATCACATAGCCACCACAAAAAGCAATAGAAGGGTCAGAGAGTCTCCGCCGAAGGGGTTCAAACCGCAACCTTGGAAAACCCACCAACTCTTCTATCACCACTACAAGCAACATCAATCATCACTGACTAAGTGAATAATTATCCACTACTGAAATAGTTTCTGCATCACACTAATGCTCAAAATATTTACAAAACATTTTATTTGTTGCATTTGTTCTTTGAAAATTGTGTGTGTTAGCAGTAGTGTGTAAGTAATTGGATATGCACCCCCTGCCAACTATTTCCTGCTAGCCTAACATCACAGCCCCAACCTACCTACATTTGAACCTAATGTTCATGACAACCTGATCTGACTACCACTACCTAATCCTGACGTCAGTAAGATGCATTTCGTGGCGGGGTACACATTTTCTCATGCACACAAAATACCATCATTCACACACTCAGCATTTCATTCATACAAGTTAGTTAGGTGCACCTTCTACAGCTACGACTACACCAAACCATACAACTACATTCACTACAACCACACATTCATTCATACATTCACACATCAACCCACATTCACTCTCAGTGTAACCTGCACTTTGCCATGTCTCAACTTGAATATTAAGGACTAACTAAATGTACTAGCGGCCAATTGAAATTCCTGCCCAAATTGTTTCACCTCATCCACTGCTTGACACTGGCTATTTGCATGATCAAAAAACTCCAACTAAAAATGGTGATCGTTGGCAGGGGTGTTTAAAATGGATGTTTTCATGGAGAGAGATTGCATAATGGTGAGAGTCTATTGTTATATGAACAGAGTGAATATGATACAAACATGATTCAGCATGACTATAGCTGCATCAAAAGTTACATAATTTTATTCTCTTCTTCTCATATGGGCCATTACTTCTTAGGTAACCTTCTCCACATGCTGGAGAGGCCTGAGATCCTGAAAAATAAACATGGTAATGGTTAGGATATATAAATAATACAGTGCCACCATATGTAAACACATGCAAAAATTGCAAAAAAAACATTATACGCATGCAAGCGAATTATGAAGGCAGTTGAATGATTGTTATTTCAATGACAACTTTGTGTCAATTGGTGAATTTCAGAAGTTGAAAAACTTATGATTACGTATATGCTGAGCTGGAAAAGGACTTAGAGACTTAAGAGGAATACGTCCAAGATTGTTGGACTGCAAGGAAAAAGAGAATAGGTGAAGATCTATTTGGGTTTCTGAAATACATAGGAACACTATAAGTAGCAGCTGAAGGGGAAATATTGCTTTCATATGTTGTTCTTATTTTAAAATGAATGTGGTTCTGAGGCATGATTTAATAATGCATTATGTAATTAATAAAATTAACAAACATTTGGATAAATAGACATCTGATAGAGAACCTATTAATGGCTGAGGAAGTCTTCAAGTGCAGTTGAGGGTGAAGAAAACTGTAGGCAGTTGCTGGTGATTATCTGACAACATTATGCACACTGAATGCTGTATGGCAATTGTTCAGTGTTATTATTTGTAGCGTATATTTTTGTTGCAGGTGTCTCAGCTGTATGGGATTTTATTGTTTGCATATGGTACTTCAGGTTTGTAAGTTGTTCCAATGACATGTGACTGAATGGTGTTTCATTAAACATGTGCATTTAATAGCTGCGTATTTTTCACTGATACTATCAAACCTCAACAGCAGTGTTATGCAGAGGCATGTTGAATGTTTGGCTTTCTATTGGCCTACAACCTCATTGAGGTGGAAAGGCTTGGAAGTTCCGATGACCCTGAGGGTTGGACTGGCAGGCGTGAGGATTTATGTTCCTTGTGTGGACACCCAAGTCAGATATTTAGGTAGAAGCCTAACAAATGGTAGTTCTACACTTGGGTAAATTACCTTAATTTTCATTTGAGGTAAATTGCCACAGTAAATTATGGCAACGTTAAAAAATTATGTAATATTCCAGCTATACAAAATTTTCAGCTATTTATAGCAAATTAAGGATTAAATTTGGAATATGTACAATAGCAATACTAAGGAGTCAACAGCATTTTAACCATTGCTTTGCTACAATAAAGCATGAGAAGTAAAAGAAAATATTAAAACAAATATGGCAACTGACTTGAAATTTGGCTTTCTTTTGTCATGGTATGAGAAATTCTTGTTCAAACAATAACCAGACAAATATTGCACAAGTTAAAATAATCCACAAATGAGTTGTGCATGCCTTCATTTATAATTTGGCCCTAAGAAATTTGTATAGATTTTGTATAAAGAATATATTTGAAATATATCAGTACCTATTTTAAATATCTGAAATGTAGGTTAATTTTCCCGAAAATCATGGTGATATTAAGGGATTGTGGTAAATTATGAACAATACCATGGAAATTCACCAAAATCTCTAGGTAGTTCACATGATGGTGACATATTACAATACTGTTGGGCATGGCAAAAGGATCCCCACCTAATAATATATTTCCTCCACAATGGAAGCCTTTCAAAGAGAATTTGAACCCTATCAACTATGGGATGCCAACCAATATGGCATGTCATGGCCTGGTCTCATGGCCTCTGTGGTCATCACTGCAGGAAATACTTGAACAGCAACTTCATTAGAGGATGCAAGGATTATGAGCGAGAACAAGATAATAGGAGCAGCAGGAAGAACATGCCTATAAAAATGGGAAGTTGGAACATTAGGACAATGATGAGGGATGGGTAGCAAAAATATAATAAGCAGGAAATGGAGAAAGGGAACATAAATTCTTTGTGGCAAAACAAGGTAGAATGGAGGGATAGCGAGGAGTAAAGGAGGGATAGTTACAGGGTACTCTGCAGTGGTGAGGATGAGAGTCAACATGGGCTTTCTATACCACTGAATGCAAAATTGTGGATGATGATTAACATGAAATGGGTGGGGGACAGGCTAGTAGTGGTATGAGTAGAAGCCCATGAAACAAATTTGGTATTAATCCAGATGTAGATGTCTACTAGTAACCAGAAGGAGGAAGAGGTGGATTGGGTGTATGATCAACTAGAGGATGTAATTAGAGAAGTCCTGGGAAAGAAAAACCTGATAGTTATGAGGTACTGCAATGCAGTGGTAGAGGAAGGGAGAGATGGATATGAAGTGGAAGGGTATGGGCTAGGAATAAGATAGGACAGAGGTGAGTAAGCAGTTGAATTTTGTAGGAGAAATATATTAGTCTAATCAAACACCTGGTTAATACATCATCCCGGGTAGATGTACATTTGGAAAATGCCTGGGGATACAGGAAGATATCAAACTGATTACACCATGGAAAAGCAGAGCTATGAAACTCACAGAGCTCCTTGGGTGCAGACTCAGATCAAAATTTTATTACGATGAAGTGAGATTTTAGATTCAAAACCTATAGGAAAGTAGGACGATAAAGAGATAGAACATGAGCACATTTAAAGGGAAGAAGAAGGAGGGACCAAAGAATAGTAGTATGTATAAAATACGATGAGACTTAAGAGATTACTCAAGGGAGAGGAGGGAGACATGGGTGTAGTATTTCCCTACAGTTATTCAGTATAAATGGGGAAAACATGCTAGCAGAAGCTTTGAAATGAATCTATGGGATAATGGTAGGAGGAAATTAACTGAAGACAAATATATCATGACCAGGCTGTGAAAGCAGAGAGTGGAGAGGATCTACAAAGAAAGGTCCATGAGATGAGAAGTTAGGGGGGCAGGACACCCATCCATAGCTGTAGATTTCTGTTATGGGGCAGGACATCAGGTCTGACTCCATACGGTACATTTGGCATGAAATATTTCATCCTAGAGAGCTTTCCCCTGACTATGCCCATGGAAAGGAGTATGAAATAAATATAAATATTGAAAAATGGAAGGTGATGAGGATCTACAGCTAAAAAGAAATAAAATTCAAGTTGGAAGGCAAGGAAATCAAATAAGTGAGGTCAATTAACCCTCTTAGTGCTGACCCCTGCCAGCGGTTCTAGTGAGAAATGCGGAGGGTAACTAGAATGAAATGTATCACTCTAGGAAAATAAATATTATAAAGTTATTGTTTAAAATATCCATATGCAGTTTTTCTTATTGCGTATGCATTGAATTAGGTAATAATAAAAAAAGCTTATACTTCGTACAAAAAATAATTGTAATTATATTTGTGTGCAAAAGTTAAACAATATTTTGCCTATGAGCCGATATATCAGCCCGCCGCACTAAAAGGGTTAACAACTGGAGAACCATAATCACCCAGAATGGATCCCACATATTAGAAATTAAGAGTAGGATGGCTCAGGAAAGATTGGCTAATGGAAAAGTTTGAGAACTCCTTATAACTAGGAGTATCAAAAAGGCTATAAGGAAAATATTTTCAAAGTTTCTCATTCAGAGTATGGTTTTGTATGGATTGGAAATGTGAACATTGAAGGAATGAAAAGAAAAACGCCTAGAAAGCTTTGAGGTGTGGCAATGGCAAAAGTTGGAGAAGATACAATGGTCAGATAAGGTTATAAATGATGAGGAACTGAGAAGGATTGGAGAGGAGCAAACTCCAATTGAAAGTGTAAAGATGAGGAAGTAAATTGGATAGGTCACATATTATGGAGAGATTTCTCATAGAAAGTCATAATAGAAGAAAATATTAATGGTAAGGGAGGAAGAGGAAGAAGGAGATTGTGTGATGACAGATATGATGAAAGGAGGGACATACAAGGCAATGAAGTACCTCACACAAAACAGGACTTCCTGGAGACAACAGTTACATTGAGATGTCAATAGACAGATTCACAGATAAAAGAAATTCCAGCTTTGCCAAATTGGAATATTAGAGCATTGAAGATATGGTCACTGATGTCTTGACAAAGCCATTAAATACTCCCAAACACGTTGTTTTTGGGTAACTCCCTGGCTGGGTAAACTGCATGAGAATTTAGATTATGAGATAGTATTGATATTGGTAAACTTCATTCTTATGTATAAGTATACAATATTGTTTGTCTGTTGTTTCCCTTAATGACTCTTGAGATGGATGTGTTTTGTGTGTAACAGTTAGTTCTTAATTTGAATGTCCTCTGCAGTGAACAGAATTTTCTAAGCATCCAGGGCAATCTCATTTCTGCAGCTAAAATTAATCTTACTTCCACAAAATCCTCTTTTGCAAGCTTGATAGGATACATTTGAACATTGGTGCAGAAAATACAGAATGGGGATTAATCATGTCAAAGTATCTTATGTTCATTTGTCTAGAGAGCATTTCTAGATTTTTTTTGTTTGGTTTTATGCATGTCTTTTGTTTCCCTTTTGCGCTCTTTCGCTCGTGTCAGAGCACACCGATACAGTACGGTGGAGGTTGTAATGTCGAGAAGATCATTCTTTTCCAATAAAAAGTGGAGTCAATCATTAAAACAGTGGAGTTACTCATTCACCATTAACCTGATTTTTAATAAATCATAAGAATACTAAAGTGATGAGATTTCCCAGGGTAAGGCGTGGAACAAACAAATAGATGGTACATAAACAGAGATGGTGCATTGGATGGAAAGGAATGCAAAAGAATAAGTGCTTAAAATGGCTGGTGAGGAAAAGAAACTTCTGGATGAAATTAAAGGGAGGAAAATTATTTGGTTGAAAGTGGTGATAAGGGGAGAATAGCTACTTACAGACAAAATAGTATGATGGGTGTTGAGCAAGCAGTGAAGGGCAAGAAAGAGAATGTAGGTTTTACAGATGGGATGAAGATGGGTACTTTGCAAGCTGAGATGAAAAGATACATAAATACAAAGAGTGGATATGGTCCTGAACATTCAAAACGCGAGAGGATTTTGCTGGCGTCCATGTAAACCTGCCTCTAACAGGAGGATAAGTTGAATGAAAAGAATTGAGATTCTTTGGACCATAATTTCCCATTTTCACATCACTACACTACAGAATTATGTAAACAAATGGTAAAAGCTTTGCAATCCAAAATTTGGAATACAACAATGAGGCTTCATAAAGGATTTGGGCCACATAGACTGAAGCAATGGTATAGGAATATAGAGCTGAATGTATCATATCATATATAGCAGCATATTTATGCTGGGGGAGGGGAAATGCATCATCCTGTTTGGCTTCACAGAGCAGATTTCAAAAGAAATGTCTTGTTCAAGGAGTCACTACTCTCCCCATGGCTATGCCCATGCTGTGGAACCAGATTTGAAGTTTTGACATTTCTATGCCACAAATGAATTCTAGAAATGGTGACCTTCTTTAAAGTATGTGCATAGAGCAGCTACAGTATTTAGTGTGACAGGGTGCAAAAATTTACATTCATCTTCTCAAAAAAGCTAAACATAGTCCCTGGTCAGCTTATGATAAAAGTTGGTTTCGATTGACAAAATTCTGTATGTTAGAGGAGTTTGTGATCACTTGAATGTAATTGCAGTTATTTAGGATATTTTTTGGACTCCTCTAAAAGCAATGCCATTACCCATAATTCGCTGGAGTCACTACAGACCACTTTGTAATACCTACCTAGAGGAACCTCGAGAGAGAGAGTTCAAAGAATTCTGGGGGTGAGATCCAAAGAAAAAGATGTGTATATATTTTCAAATGACGAGTAAGAAGTTCAGACTATGCCGAGTGCTTTAGCAAATTAAGCTATTGGAGGGTTCTCCTCCCCAAGGAATTTTTGTGGGTTTCAAAGGCATAGTCACAGAGCTAAAGGTAACTAAGAGAAACTGCTAAATGTGCCCAAATAGAAACTGAATGAAAGAAAAGAAGAAAGAGGAAGAAGAGTGTCATATTATTAACACCAGACCTGATATTGCTTATGCCATTGCCAAGCTTAGCCATTAAAACAAAAGCAGTATGCTGAGAGGATACCGAGCTTTATAGACGAGATCATTGAGGTAGGTAGAAAAACACTAAATATCCACTAGAAAGGTAGATATGTTGAATCAAACTGAACTTGTGAAAAAGATGAGGGTATTCAATCCACTGGCTTTGATGTTGTAGGAGCAGTAGCATGGACTTGTAAGAAACTGTATTGTGTTGCCATATTAACCATTGAGATCGATGTAGGTCTTGAAGCACATAGGCTATTGTGTAAATAAATATTAGACATAATACGTCATTGTGACTAAATAAATGTGGACACTATCGCAACCCACAAGTCAGAACTCGGGGAATGAGATGTTCAATGAGTCGATGAATGCCATTCAATCAGCAGTAAAAAACAAGCAGGAAAAAGCAGCAGCAGCTAACACCTCAGAGATAAAAGTGTGATTTAAACTTGTGGACATTTAATATTGCTTTATCATTAAATGTAAGATTTTTTGGATGGTTTAAGTGAATAATGTGTGAAAATTGACATGGTTTAGGATGTTAACACATCACAGGAAACGATTTCTCGAGAACATTTCAACACTAAATGTGCTAAGGGGAAAAAATTCTGTTGAAAATGCAATGAAAATTCACCAAAATAGAAAAACCTTTTGCTAGGGGCTATTGACAGGGTGAAGAAGAGGTAATTTGGATCAACTGCAAGGTCATAGTTGAAAAATGGCACTCCCTGCAGTACTGAGAAGTATCCAAGAACGTCACATGAATTCCTCCTAGATTATAGTAGTTGCAAAAATCTATGAAATCTTGAGAAATAATCATGTTTAACTTCACCTTTTACTGACAAACATGTTAGGCCCAATGACAATGGAATATGATTGATGTAATATTTTAAGTTTTCATTCAATAGAAGAAAAAATATTCTGTTGAGTGAGGAAAATTAGGTCATGTCTATCTCTCCAGATCTGAGATGATATTATGGCATAAATGTTAAGTTGAAGTTAAGTTAAATCAAATGTGTGACTGTTATTGAATCCACATATAAGTGACTGTCTTTACTTGACCATTAAGAAAAAGAATGAAAATGAGAATGAAAAAAAATCAGCAATATTGAAGTTATGTATAAGATAATCAAGGAGGAACAAAGGATTTCTAAACGATAGCTTTAATTAAAAAATGGGCAAAGACTTACCATTTCATTAGCCTGACTTCTGCCAAATAAAATGAAACAAGCATCTGTCAGCTCATTTCATGGATAGGTTATTCCCAACATTCATTTCTGATTTATGGATATTTACTCTCAGGATTGATGAATTAGAAATCCTGGAAAATAAATTAAAGCTTGTTATAAGGACATTAGTTTATACCTCTAAATTCACAAGTAAGTTTAGATGCTTGTGTTAATACAAAAAATACCTTCAGAAATGGTAAACAAGAGCTTTAAACTATCCTCTTAAAATATGCCAGTGAAATTGTTTTGACAGCTAATTGTCATGGTGATACAATATGTTGTTCTTAAAAAGCCAAAACTCATACATCAAGGCACAGTTAACACCAATAGGAAAAAAATAATCATCCAAATGAAAAAAAAGTTAACCGAAACACCTCTGGACTTTAAGCCTTAGAATGATAGAATGCACTCTCATGTAAGAACTTACAGAAGTCATTAAGGATAGCATCCTGGCAACCATTTAAGCAGGAGTCAAATTTGAGTAGCAGTCCTCAGGAATAAAGGAAATCCCTTGGATTTTTCAAAACTTCATCTAGAAGAAATCTGAACTCGTCATGCATGCAAGTTTCTGCAAAAATACAATACATATTTACTTACCAAAATGCTAAATACAACAGAATTTTAATGAATAAATATATATTGGTTTTATTGGTTTCAAAGTCTCTTTAAAAATGGCAACCATAGCATAAAGTATAGTTATGAATATGAATTTAAAACAACAGCAAAAACAAGACATTCTGAAAACATATTTTGGATTGACTAATTAAATTTACCAAAGTCTATAATAATAACTGCATGGTATATCGATATCCTAAACTAGAATTAAATTAAGGTAAACAAAACCATATTATAAGATTGCAGGACAATTACAAAAAAATTAAAAATAATCATTACAGTACAATGGAGATTATTAGATATTAAAAGAATAATTTATCAATATCTGATCAAAGTCATAGCAGGAAATCTTCAGTAAAAAAGCAATTTATGACAAGGTGGCAAGATAAGAGGACCAATTAAAATGCACGATTGTCCCAGCAGTGCATGTTAATACCTTTGTTAGAGTCCAGAGCAGAAGCAGAAGGCACCTGACAGCAAGTACCAGAAATGTGGATAAATCCTATGATGATATAAAAGATGATGGGCAGATGATGTCAATTCCAAAAAGGCATATACTTCTTCAAGCTTCCACACTTCATGAGGATAGGTGGCATCATCTTCAATCATATCCCTTGAAGTTGCATCTATCGGGGATGAGCTGCCACAGGTAGCTGATCGGGGATGAGCTATGGAGAGAGCGGGTTAATACAGACAGAAATACACTAAAAAAATACTAATCTACCTGTGCAAAGCGACCTAACCTTAACTATGCAAAAAATATATCTGACCATAGTGGTCCAAATCTAAAACCTAGTGTGCAGGTCTAGTTCTGCATCTAGCTTCCATTCTTCATGAGGATGTTTTGTATTGTCATCATCTTCAATCTTCTCTCATGAAGTTATGTCCATCATTGGGGATGAGCTGGAGCCTATGAAGAGAGCGGGTTAGCACGTGGACATAAATACACCCAAAAAAATAATAATATACGTGTGCAAAGTGACCTAGCCTTAACTACGTCAAAATTTTATCTGACCATTGTGGTTCAAATCTAAATCATAGCATGCCGGCCTAACTCTGTATCCAGCTTCCAATCTTCGCGAGGACAATGTGCTGTCATCATCTTCAATCTTCTCTCTTGAATTACTGTCCAGCATTGGGGATGAGCTGGTACCTAAGGAAAGAGTGGGTTAGCACATGGACATAAATACACTCAAAATAATACTAATACACTTAAAAATACTAATCTATGCACGCAAAGCGACCTGGCCTTAACTACGCCATAAATAAATCTGACCATAGTGGTCCAAAACTAAATCCTAGCATGTCGGCCTAACTCTGCATCCAGCTTCCAATCTTCTCTCTTGAAGTTCCGTCCAATGTTGAGGATGAGCTGGTACCTAGGGAGAGAGCGGGTTAGCACATGGAATTAAATACACTCAAAAAAATACTAATATATGTGTGCAAAGCAACCTAGCCTTAACTACGCCAAAATTTTATCTGACCATTGTGGTTCAAATCTAAATCATAGCATGCCGACCTAACTCTGTATCCAGCTTCTAATCTTCACGAGGACATTGCGCTATCATCATCTTCAATTTTCTCTCTTGAAGTTCTGTCCAACGTTGGGGATGAGCTGATACCTAAGGAGAGAGTGGGTTAGCACATGGACATAAATACACTCAAAATAATACTAATACACTTAAAAATACTAATCTATGCACGCAAAGCGACCTGGCCTTAACTACGCCATAAATAAATCTGACCATAGTGGTCCAAAACTAAATCCTAGCATGTCGGCCTAACTCTGCATCCAGCTTCCAATCTTCTCTCTTGAAGTTCCGTCCAATGTTGAGGATGAGCTGGTACCTAGGGAGAGAGCGGGTTAGCACATGGAAATAAATACACTCAAAAAAATACTAATATATGTGTGCAAAGCGACCTAGCCTTAACTACGCCAAAATTTTATCTGACCATTGTGGTTCAAATCTAAATCATAGCATGCCGATCTAACTCTGTATCCAGCTTCTAATCTTCACGAGGACATTGCGCTATCATCATCTTCAATTTTCTCTCTTGAAGTTCTGTCCAACGTTGGGGATGAGCTGATACCTAAGGAGAGAGGGGGTTAGCACATGGACATAAATACACTCAAAATAATACTAATACACTTAAAAATACTAATCTATGCACGCAAAGCGACCTGGCCTTAACTACGCCATAAATGAATCTGACCATAGTGGTCCAAATCTAAATCCTAGCATGTCGGCCTAACTCTGCATCCAGCTTCCAATCTTCACGAGGACATTGTCATAATCTTCAATCTTCTCTCTTGTTCATAATTGTTGTCATAATCTTCAATCTTCTCTCTTGAAGTGGTATCCAACGTTGGGGATGAGCTGGTACCTTAGGAGAGAGCGGGTTAGCACATGGACATAAATACACTTAAAAATACTAATCTACACCAGCTAAGCGACCTAGCCTTACCTAAACCAATTATAAATCTGACCAATAGTGGTCCAAATCTAAACCCTATTGGACCAGCCTAAAACTGCATACAACTTCCGTCTTGATGAGGACCTAGGGAGAGAGATACTAACTACTTCTACTTCTACAACCACTACTGCTACTAACCAATAAATGGAAACACTAAATAACTAAGCCATGCATGCAAAGCAACCTAGCATTAACCATGCCAAATATGAATTTGACCATAGTGGTCCAAATCTAAATCCTAGCATGTTGGCCTAACTCTGCATCCAGCTTCCAATCTTCACGAGGACATTGTGTTGTCATCATCTTCAATCTTCTCTCTTGAAGTGGTACCCAACGTTGGGGATGAGCTGGTACCTTAGGAGAGAGCGGGTTAGCACATGGACATAAATACACTTAAAAATACTAATCTACCCCATCTAAGCGACCTAGCCTTACCTAAACCAATATAAATCTGACCAATAGTGGTCCAAAACTAAACCCTATTGGACCAGCCTAAAACTGCATACAACTTCCGTCTTGATGAGGACCTAGGGAGAGAGATACTAACTACTTCTACTTCTACAACCACTACTGCTACTAACCAATAAATGGAAACACTACATGACTAAGCCTGGGATAACTAAGTTGGGGATGAGCTGGTACCTAAGGAGAGAGCTTGTTAGCACATGGACATAAATACACTTAAAAATACTAATCTACCCCATCTAAGCGACCTAGCCTTACCTAAACCAATTATAAATCTGACCAATAGTGGTCCAAATCTAAACCCTATTGGACCAGCCTAAAACTGCATACAACTTCCGTCTTGATGAGGACCTAGGGAGAGAGATACTAACTACTTCTACTTCTACAACCACTACTGCTACAAACCAATAAATGGAAACACTAAATGACTAAGCCATACAAGCAAAGCGACCTAGCATTAACCATGTAAAATATAAATCTGACCATAGTGGTCCAAATCTAAAGTATAGTATGTGAACGAACTAATTCTGTCCCCATCTTCAAAGTTTCATGTGGCTGCGCTTACATCTTCAGACTTCTCTCTTGATGTTGTATCCATATGTTGAGGATATTAGCAACCATTTCTTAAATTTTCATTCTGCAATGTAGAAGAGAATCAAGCAAAAATTAGTAAAATAATATATCCTCTTTTCCTCCTTCCACACTAACTTGCCTTTACTTGCATGTTTCAACTGCATGCAGTGTATTCTCTAAGTTAATAGACTATGCAAATATGCTCATTTTATGGTTTATGATGCTTAATACAATAAGTATCCATATCTGCTTCATGCTCGCACTGGCTACAGCTGATTGTGAGCCTGCAGAGTCAGGAGTGAGAAAAATGCAAATGCTTGAAAAATTTTTTTTAGCACATTTGCAAATTTACACAGATTCATTCACCAAAATAGTTAATTAGGTAGGTACATATCAAGAAAAAAGGCTTCCATCAATTCCGAGATGTACTATTTTAAACGTTGATTAACATTTTCTTAACTTTAAAATTAACGATTAAGAGGAACCCCAAGGAATTCAATTTGTAATAGTATCATTATCTTTTAAAAAGACTAAAAGGGGAGTGTCAGATAGCCGGGTCTCAGATTTTATTCAAACTTAGTAGTTGTACAGACTGCTGTATGTGGTTCATGAATCACTCCACATATAGGGTTATATAACCAATAGTTTAAACAAAAAAGGCCTTAAAAATTTCAAAATTCCCTTTAGACGGGCCACCCACATAACATACAAGCTGGACGGGTGGCTGACGTGCTCGTCTCCGGTCTAGAGACACGGGTTCGATTCCAATACGGGGTATGTTTCTTCCGCTGTTTTTTTAGTTTTTCTTTTACGGCATCCTAAAATGCACGCAAGATTTTTTATTTTTACTCGAAATATTATTTTTGCGCGAGGCAAATTTTTCATTTGCATACACGACATCAGGCTTAGTCTCTTTTTTCGGTCGAAGGCAGCCTTCTAATTATGTCACTTCCTTATCTTTTCACGACGTATTTTCATTATTCCTTCATACACATGATTTCCATTTTCTATAATTATTTTATAATATTGTCTTCATATTTTTACTATTCAAGCATAATTCTTAATAATATTCAAATTGTTCGCATCTTGTCAGTTATGTGGGTGGCCCATCTAAAGGGAATTTTGAAATTTTTAAAGGCCTTTTTCGTTTAAACTATTGGTTATATAACCCTATATGTGGAGTGATTCATGAACCACATACAGCAGTCTGTACAATTACAAACTTTGAATAAAATCTGAGACCCGGCTATCTGACACTCCCCTAGTAAGTTTAAAATAAGGTAAGTATAGTTCGTTGCTTTACGACAATTTGAAGCAGAAATATAATTTAAAACACGATTAGGGGTAAGAGTTTTTAGCAAGTGTTTGACAAAATTGAAATAGTAAATCATACAAAACTTTTTCCTCAAAACGGCATCAGATTATTTCATTCATGGTCATTGCTAGCCATACATCAAGTTCAGAAAAATCTGAGACCCGAAGGGATCACCATTTGCTGAATTGAGGTGTTATAACCCACCAGGCAACCTACTGGCGTATACTTGATTGGAAGCCCGCAGTGTTGCCGTGGGACTCAAAGACGAATCCGGGGCCAAGTATAAAACATATGTTGCCTGTGCAAAATATTCAACAATATTCAAAAATAAAAAATGTGTAATTATCGACAGAAATAAATTTTACTGCGACCTAGTTTCGGATATCTTTACTTCATTATCAGGTGATGCACATCATTATCAGTAGAGTTTTACATCATCATCGACCGATTATGATGTAAAAACAATGAAAACTAGGTCGCAGTGAACTTAATTTCTGTTGATAATTGCAAATTTTCTATTTCTGCATCATGCATAAATACCACTCAATATCGCAAGAATCTTCGGATTTTATATCCAACAAGACTTAGCAAAAAAAGACTTAAGTACCTGAATTGGGACTTTCCGGCATATAGAAAGTTTTGATAGATTCTCCAAATGCTAAACTCTTCAAACTAACAGAACAATTCGCACCCAATAATGCCCAAAACTGATCCCATGAATGAAGCTTCAAGAGTTGGGTGAGGAGGAGCTGGAGCTCTAACATCTCTTTTTGTTTTCCACAGTCATAAATATTTAAATTATGTAGTTTGTGACAAAATTAGATCGTCATAAGATATTACTGCGATCTATTGGGGCATATCCAGCGAGTAATAACTAAAGGAGCTGAAATTTACTGGCCTCGATCGTTTGATTTAGAGCATGCCAAATTAAATGTTATAGCGCGAAAAAATCCTCTTGAGTATGACATGAATACAATGTTTGCTAATTCCGCATAAGCTACCTAAGACACCCTCCCCCCCACTAGCACACAAAGTTAGTTTGACGTTAATATCTTATTTTTTGGTCAGTGCGCACAACTTTCATTAGCTTCCGTAGCCATCTAAACGTCAACATTCGAGAGGCACGTTAAATCGTCATATAAAAACGAAAAACTAAAGTTCGCCGCGAACCTCAAACGGGTATCGGAGAGCCCGAAGTTCCCGCGGGAACGTCCTTGTAGCTCTCCCCCGGATTAGGGGAGAGAGATAACGAATAATGAGCTCTGTGCCCAGAATTGAAACTCCTTCGGCTTTCCCTGGCTGGAAATTATCGCATATTTTCTCTAGCTTAATGCTCCTTCAGTGTCCTTCGCTCCGTGATTTGTCTTTAACCCTCCATGGACGAACGGGTCCAATTTTTTTTGTTTCAAAATCATTAGAATATCTGCTTCCAAGAGGCTTTTTCCATTTCGATGCAGAGCTAGACAGAATTGTAACGCCTCGGATTAAGTGAGCGGAAAGTTGCGTCGGCAACTTTCCGCTCACTTAATTCGGCGGTTTGGCAAACAATTTGAATAGATGAATGCGTGACGCTACTCATTGACGATGGTGTGCCTGGTGGAGCTCTTGAAATAAATAGTTTCAGCTGTCATATGGAGAAAAAACTGGGAAAGTTGAACAAGGTACGTTATGAAGGAAATGTTAAAGTATACCTTGTGTATATATCATTATGTAAAGTATTATTTTAAATTAAACACATACAATACAAATACGTCACATTTCAAAATAAAAGTTATTACCAAATAAATTGCAATTTGTTAACACTTTTTAAAGCTAATAGAGTAGCAGCATTTTTTTCATGCTGATGTTTCATAGATCCGTCCATAGAGGATTAAAAGTCTATAAGTTGTTTGCCTCTGTGTATTCTGTGATTTAAAACGCTCCAATTTCGCTTTTAAATGCGGATATGTTTTGCGTGAAGTACCAACAAGTATCACCAGTATCCGGGTGGGAGTGAGATACATTTGTGAGTACCTCATACTACTGTAAATAGCCAGGATTGATAGGGATAATCGTGAGCTTGTGACAATTATTTCTAAATAGTAGAATAGCTACTTGCCTATTATGTGGTGTATCGTAAATACAGTTTATTTTCGTTTTCATCAAGTGATTGAGTGGTTGTTAGCGATTGGATATCTACGATAGGAAGTGACCTGTTGATAAGTTTTGTTTCGAGGTTATTATGAGTTGTTTGATAGTGGCGCAGGTTACTGGTTTACACAGTGATTGTACTTTTGCGAGATATTTTGCGGCAAACACGGCTTTACGTGGTGAGCTTCAGTGTGGTGCCATTCGACCCTTTCTACCCCAGGAGACCGGCGCTTGGCAACGCGACTGTTTGGTGGTGTGCTCCTTCGAAAGGAAGGCCTAGGGTTACCAGCCATTGCCGACACGTTGTTGTGAACTGGCTACGACGGCGGCTTGGGAGGTATTCGTGAACAAGCCGAGGGTGGCTTCTGGAAATGGATGGGCCAGTAGTGTGGCGTTGGAGTCCTTCCTGGCCATCCAGTTATTCTAGCGTTAGTTTGCTGGTGGGGCCATGCCTCTGACAAACTCAATTCAACCAGTTAGAAATGTGATTTGTGACGATATATGCTTCAAGGTCGACACTTTCGAACTTGTATACATTGGAGGGCTCGTGTGTTGTCCTTACTAATATACTGATGATGAGGCCAGTGTAAGTTGACATATGTGACGTCGGATGTAGATATTGCCGGCAAACTTAGCTCTGTTAACATTATGATGATATATACATGGGGACCACTTTCTTCGCTGAAAGTTTCTGAACTATATGTATGATCGAAGGTTGATATATTTGTGAGCATTGATATTTTAAGGAGGTAACCCCGCGACTGCGTTTGTATAAACAAATACTGGATTTCAAATTTTTACTTATTTGGTGATACAAATCCTTCCTTTGTTGAATACCTGCGTTACCTGTTGAACACCGAATTTAAGGTTCAAAATAAGGATTTCATTCCACCAATATCATCTAAATTAACGCTTTTTATAGCCATAGGAGCCAATTTCATTGCGAAGTCCATAGAACACCGCATTTCGACATCAACTATCGCAATTGTCAATCAAATAACTCAAAAAATAAAGTAATCGGATTCGGTTGTTTTATTTTCATCCAATTTCCAGGAATTTTTTTATTTATATAAAACAAAAATTTAAAAAAGCAATAGAAAATTTTTGTCAAAAAACGGGGTTAAGATCTATCACTGAAATTGTTCAGCTGAAAAAGAGTAAATACAGTAATTAACAGCTAAATTTATGCTGTTATTATTTAAAGTTAAATTTTAATAAGCAGTTGAGCGTGCAAGTGGTAAAAATGATCTTTAAGTATATTTTTTATGAGATCACTTTGACTCATTTGGGGTCGAAGTGGTCTGACAGACATACACCAATTCATTTGAATGCCCTGCACATTATTTATATGCATTTTAGTTAACTACCATGTACCTTCGCACAAAATTTCAAGATAAAGCTATCATTAGTTCATTCCTTCATTCCATCGCTTATCGTAAGGATTCCGTTTGCTTAGAAACCTGTAGTAGCGACTTATGCTCCAATGAAAAGAACAGTAAATCAGGGGCGGAATTCTGTAGCTTTCCATCAGCACCTATTAGTATCAGTGGCCACCGACGGCAGTCGCTTACGCGAGCGATCTAGCAATTCCAGAGGCCTAGCATAAAAAATAGCACATTGGGGAGAAAATCAGGCAGATCCTTCCAAACGATGAAGTTCGCGTCAAACGCAACCCATGATGACGCATTGGCGTGTACAATGCGTCATCACAAACAGGAACATCTTAGTAAGGTAAATATCCCCTCAAGAAGATGACTAAGCCCAGAGGCAAAGCAAGACATTGGAGGAAAAGGACAACTCCATGATTATTTCGCAGCGCACTTCGCCTCGGTTTAATAATAAATTTTCTCTTGCTATAAAAACTACATATAATGAAAACTCCCACTGACAATTCTGACGCCAATAATCCCACAGTATGATGTTTTATTTAATAAACCCTAACTCGTGACTAAATTTAAGTTCGGGAAAACGCTAGGTCATCTTGCAGTAAACAGTATCCAAATGTAATAAATCCGGCCCTTAGACTGGAATTGACAGTAGTATGCGGAAGAAAATTATGAACCGTTTAAAATACGATTCATTGTCAAAATATGCATGATAATGTCGTCTAATGTCATTAGTAATATTTGGGATGTGCATATAATCGAGCGCGTTGAACAGCAAGCCCTGCTACGTTTCAAAATATCAATGGAACGTGTCGCATTGCAACAACTCATTTTGAATAGGTCTAGGGGTGAGGAGAAGACAATGTTTCGTATGATAGAGCTAAAGACTTACGAATGATAAAACGGGGGAACCGTGCGTGAATACTGAATCCGAGATGAAGAAATTCGAATTCGAAAATGGCAAAAAGTATAATAAAAATCTATTATTGACAATGCATCTGTTACTCAGGTGAGGAAGAAAGTAAGAAATTAGCTATGCAAGTTTTCCGCCTATTTCAAACACACGCCATAGACTACATAAACAGCCACCTTGACCACAGTCCGTGCTTCGGCTGGCCGTAAAATGGAAACGAGTGATCAGACGGGTCGCAAGTCAGGTTAAGTATTGTACTTGAAGAGAAAAAAATAAATAAGATATTTCCTATGGAAAACTATTTTTTCAATTTTCCAAAGAATGAATGATATATTACAATTGAATACGTTCAAATTAATAAGCACATACTCTTGAGTGATGAATATAGTAACAAGTCTGAAACGCAAGGCGGGAGGCACTTGAAGGTAACGGGACTTAATTATCCATAAGTGTATAACTTCCATGTAACAACAAAATAACAGCAACAATAAATCCGCTGTTATTCATCGTCGTGCACGAAAAAGCGTGAGATACCAAGTCCTGACGTGAATTAATTACTTCTGTGCAACTGTGACTTAGCTGCTATTTATCTAAGTTCCAAATCAGTTTGTAGAAAAGCGTTCGATCCCGCACATCAAATGGTATTAAATATAGATTTCAACTCTTTTTGCAGCGTACTGCGCTGTAAAACCTCGAAGTGGATTGTAGGATAGCTATTATGTCGAATTCTTACTGATCTACGATGAGGGAATCTGGAATCGTGTATGCATAAGAGCAGAATTCGTAGATCTTCGACCGATGCTTAGATCGTGCCGGGCTCCCCTCAACCGTTCTGGGGTGCATTACTCCGCCCAGGCATCAGAACGTATGGCACATAGGATTTTCGAGCATTGTAGGTATTTTTTTAGGCTAGAGAGTAGGTCAATCAGCGGGATTCGAATGTATAGTTCTGATAACAGCCTCCTAGTACATCCGTGTAACGTAGACCGTCATTACCGAAAAAAATCTTAGGAGAAGCACAAATAAATAAATTCCACTTACATAACAAATATAATTCCAACATGCGCTCTCAACTCAACTGCGAAACTTCAAAGAAAAACTCCCATCTCAGTGGTTTCAAAGAACATCAAAACACACAGAATTACAGAAAACAACGAACCGACATAAATCTAGCTAAATGCGATATAAATTTAGTAATAGTAAATATCCGTAGCGTAAAGAACAAACGTGCCGAAGTTAAACATTTATTTGAAAAACGCAGATATAGTAATTGGAACAGAGAGCTTGCTTGCAGAGGATATTAGCGCGAGCGAAGTTTTTTTCGGACAGGATATGAAATCTATAGACGTGATCGACCAGATAGGACTGGTGGAGAATTGGTAGCAGTTCAATCGTATTCAAATAGTACCTCACACATATTAGACAACAGTTAAATAGAGAGCGTTTGGTGTACTATTTAGCAACAAAATAAAAGAAATATATATCGGTATATGCTCATTTACAGGCCGCCAGATTCCAAAATAGACATTTTGTACAAATTAGAAACTCAAATAACATCATTTACCTCGAAAGATAAAAAGAGCGTGATTATTATCGGTGGATATTTCACCCTCCCGGCTATAAATTGGAAAACCGATAGCATTGAAACAAATTCAAGGAAGCGTTATGTAAGTGAGGCCTTACTTAATATACTTCCACACCACTCTCTTACTCAAACAGTAAACGAACCTACGAGAGGTAATAAGATATTAGACCTCTAAGCTGGTAGTCACCCTACAATGATTAAACACGTCGATATCCTCGAGTGCATAAGTGATCATAAAGTAATTTTTACGACTTTGAAAACAATAGTAGATTCCACCTAAACGTAAAGTCTACTTATTTGAAAAATGCGATTTCATAAAATTTGGAGAGCTTCATACACAAAATTCGTAGCCACAATGAAGGAGGAGAGCACCAAAGTATCATGGGCATATTTATTGGTAATACCGCGTAAAAAAATCGATGAATATATTCCACACAAATTAAAACGGGAGAGTAAAAAACCTCATTGGTATAACCACGAAGTAAGGCGAGAGCTCATGAGATAAAGGCAAGTACACAATATATATAAAAGTTCTATTAAGTTAAGTAACAAAACAACAGAACTTGCGGCGAGAGAAATTGAGATTGCTTAACACTCGAAAACGAAGAAAATAATGCACACTACTCTACGAAACTTCAAGAAAAAAATCCTCGGTGAATTACTAGATGAAAATCCCAAGTCATTCTGGTCTTACGCGAGAGAGCTCCACAGCGAATCTTCGACAGTAGTCTTTATTGGACACAAATGGCAAAGTGGTCACCAACAGCATCGACAAAGCCAACTTATTAAACCACTACTGCCTAAGTGTATTCACTAAGGATGACACCGATGACGCGATACACAATTTGGACATTCCTGACTTTAACAAGCCGATGGCTGACATGACAATTCAACGAGAAGGAATAATTAAACAACTGCGTTCGATTAAAAGTCCCCAGGTCCAGAAGGAATACCTGCACGCGTGCTCAAATAGTTTGCGCCATGGACTGCACCATTCTTAGAAATTAGATGTAGCAACTCATTATCCAAAGGCAAGGTGCCTCAAGACTGGAAAATAGCCAGCGTCACTCCGATATTTAAAAAAGGAAATAAAACTGACCCAGGAAACTACCGGCCTATATCGTCAACATCCCTCTAATGCAAGACCCTCAAACACAATGTCGTTAGCCATATTATGATATTCCTGAATAATCGTAACTTCTTACACAGCAGGCAGCACGGCTTCATTAAGGACAGGTCCTGCGAAACACAGCTTGCGCTCTTCCTCCATGATATCCTAAAATCAGGTGAATCGATTAAACAAGTCTACGCGATATTCCTTGATTTCAAGAAAGCATTCGATAGGGTTCCTCACAAAAAACTGACCTATAAATTGCCATTAACCTGAGCTCATCGAAAAATAGTGAATTGGATGAGAGTTTTCTCAGTGATCCAACCCAAAAAAGTAGTTATTGATGGTTTCAGCTCTGACATGGCTGAAATCACATCCGGTGTTCGTCAAGGAAGCGTAATCAGCCCTCTTGTATTCATTATTTATATTAATGACCTAAGTTTTCGACTTAGCAGTAAATTATCATTATTTGCATACGATACAGTTATTTACCGTGAAATAAGCGAAGACGCGGACTTTGAAGTTCTGTGATCTGACCTTAACGTTCATTCGTAGTGCAGGAGTGGGGGTTAGACTTAAATATCAGAAAATGTACCATAGTTTACTTCATACAAAAGTCATCACACTAATACCATACCTATATTGTGGGTGGAGTAAACATAAAATCTTCAGATACAGTAAAATATCTTAGAATTGCCCTAAATTCTGATGTATCGTGGGGAACACACGTACAAAACACTTGCGGCACAGCATTAAAGAAATTAGGTTTTTTTAAGCGTATAATAGGTAGGTCCTCAGATGAAAAAGTAAAAGAGAGATGCTACATCGCTCTGATTAGGCCACACCTCGATAACGCTACGAGTATTTAAGACACTGGGCATAAAGGTTTAACCAAAAATATTAATAAAATACAAAGGAAAGCAGCGTGCTTCGTTAAAAACTGCTACGAGCGTACATATAGTGTGTCACAACTTTTAGAGGGATTAAGGTGGGAGCCCCTAGAGACCCGGAGGCTACACGCTAGCCTTAGGTTTCTTGAGAAATTAAGAACTGGTGTTTTTCAGAGCGACACAGAGAATATTTTCATGATGCCTCACTACATATCTAGGTCTAACAGAGGCAGTAAAATAAGAGAGATACACTGCCGAACAAATAAGTACAAAAACTCGTTCTTTTGCGCACAATAA
The DNA here is from genome assembly GCA_963169105.1 of Ceriagrion tenellum. NCBI lineage: Eukaryota > Metazoa > Arthropoda > Insecta > Odonata > Coenagrionidae > Ceriagrion > Ceriagrion tenellum. The sequence goes on from OY720638.1 coordinate 61,762,759, forward strand.
GCGACTACAATAAAAACCGAGCTCCACTAAAACACTCCCATAATACACGTCACCATTTCACCTGCCAAAAACTTACATCTTTATACGGCCTGGACCTAACACCCCCTGCCACATGCCCATGCGGCGGCTCGCAGGGTATTATGAAGATGTAGATGAAGCTATGGATTGAGCGCGCCGGCAGAAAGGACTTACTGAAGGTTGATCTACTGAAGTGGAACAAGCACATTAGACTCTTCTACCCAATTTGCTTCTCGCAGACAGGAAAATCTGTCGCACGGAGATTTTTCCTGCCTAGGAAATTGGTGCGGAATGCATTTCCAACGGTTAATCCAGGTACGTACAAATTCTTTACTGAGGATATCATTGAAGGGTAACAGTGATTTTTTAAATTACTTTGATAACATTCCTCTAGCTACACCAGAAAAAATTTCAAACGATTGCGTATGAATGTATAGCGTAAAAATATAGCTCCAAATATTTCCCGAAGCGGAATCTCAATTTATCTTTAATTGTAAATTATCGTGTTTTACAAAGACTGAGAGTTCTAAGAAATACCTCCGTTCGAAATTCGTCGTCATTAGAGGAACCAGACGTTTCAGGTGAGTAATTAATTCTTGCTCTTCATATGGACGGATCGGAGTTCGACGATTTGAAGCCGAGTGGAAGACATAAACCGGAGACTCAGTGAAGTCTGTCGGATCGAGGGAGCTGAGTTCTTGGACCATAGTCCGGCGGTGTATTCGTTCCGGATGCCAATAAATTGCTCGAATGCCTACTATATGTACGAGGCATCACAGAAAGCAGCTCACAGGACATTTGAGCATACTTGTCGATTTAGCAGTAGTCTAGAGAGGAGATCAGTTACTGGACAGACAGAATGTTTATTACAAAAATCAATTGTATCGAATAAGTCATAAAGTGGGGTTAAAAATTCTACATCGATAGGAAGTAATTTTGTAAACAGTATTCTGATTATAGAGCCGAGGAATCGATGACAGCAAATTGGAAGTATTCCCGAAACGCAGTAATGAGATTTCAGAAACAATAGTTTCTGTATTAAATTTTCGGAGGTTAAAAAAAATAAGATGCGAGAATTCCACCATCTAGAACACAGCACTGAATGCCACGTCATCATTGGCTGACATAGTTGGCTGACAGACGATATTTCTCATAGTGGAGTCTTTCCAATACTGTTCTCCATTTATAGAAAAGATCCAATCGAGCCACATGTGGAGTATTTGTAACTGTAGAGAATACAATCGTCAGTCAAGCGTAAATTATTGCAGAGACCAGCCTAGAATCTATTTGGTGTTCAAATAGATGCCCTAAATAAAAAATATTTGTGTACTAGTACTACAAGACACCTAACACTGACATCACCTCAATTTTAGAACAAGCGACGCAGATAAAGAGGATTTCATCCAGAAATCCCGAAAGAAATTTGATAGTAGTAGATGGAGATTTCAATGTTCCCTCTATAGATTGGAAGACGTACAGTTTCAATACCGGGGGGAGAGATTAAGACATCTGCGAGAACCTCTTTTTTTTGATCACATCAAATGCACTACATCAAATAGCTACCACACCAAACAGAGGGGACCATATGATTGATTAATTCGAAACAAATAAACTACATCAAATGGTAATGGTTGACACTGTTGAAAAAATTAGTGATAAGGGTAGTTACAGCAAATTTTTCCATGAGCAAACTTTTCAATTAAAAGTTTAAACAAATAAGAAAACATAACGTTTTTTCAAATCTCATTTCGATGCGATCAATCGCTATTGCTTTTCCGAATTTTTCGAAAATTGCTTTCCCGACTTGCTAGAATAGTGCATTAAGTTAGTCGCGGAGGGTACTCGGAAAGTTTTCTTTCGATCGCATATTCAGGAATTAGAAAACACATACCAAGTGATAAAAGAGAGCAACGAACCAAGCTGGTTCGATGCGGAAGTGAGAAAATTGGAAAAAATCGTGAATGAGACAGAGAGTATGCCACGCCAAGATTATAAAACTCCGAGTAAACTTGTCCTCCAATGAACGCGAATCATTAACTGAAAAATACAAATTTTCTAAATCCACTACAAAGGAAGTGTTTCGGAATCCGTACATGGATTATAAAAGGATAGCACTTGTAAAACTGTTATAGGATAAATCATGCATTTTGTAAGCGTTCATGTAATCATGCGTTCGTAAGTAATGGAAATTGAAGGCTGAAGATCCACAGCTAATACCCTGAGAAACGATAAAGGCGAAGTGTTTTTCCAAAACAAACCACATTATTAAACTACTTCTAAATTATTAAATTATCAAAGTATGTACAGCAAGTATTCACAGAAAACATACATGACGTTAGATGATTATTACTGGCAAACGATGCCACTTATTGTGCTCACGGAACACATTATTTGAAATAAAATCTCAGTCCAGACAAATTTACAGGTCCTGAAGTAATTCCTTTGCACGTGTAGAGAGAACTAGTTTTAGAAGTAGCCCTCTATTTCCAGATAATAATCAGAAAAATATCAATACTTAGAAAATCCCTCAGGGAACACGTAGTACCCAAGGACTGAAAAATTGCCAACGTAACGACTATATTTCAAAGTGGTATTGGACTGCCATCAAATTACATACCGATAACCCAAACAATCTATCTCATGCAAAGAGCTTGAATAGATAATTATAAGCTCAGTAATGAGGCATCTTCATGTGCAGAACTTGCTCATAAAAACACAACACTGATACATAAAGGGAAGATCTAGCGAAACTCAATTATCACTGTTAGCCCACGATATTTTAGTCTCCAGGGAATATATTGTAGAGGTATATGCACATATTCTTGAATTGAAAAAAGCATCATATAACAATCTATCACTATAATTTGTCACTATCGGATGGCTGTTGAGTACGTAGAATTTGATTCTTCCTATTTATTTTTTTATACCGCGAAATTACTTAAAAATCACGTTTTTTTATGCGAAAGTTCTCAATTATTCTCCAATTTCAACAAAAGCATCATTTCTTGGCAACCTACGCAATAACTTTGAACGGGATACATCTATTATGGCTTATATACACCGTATAAAAATGGAGTGAAGTCTGTAAGCTCGCTTCTCTTTTCTCAAAAAACCGGTGAACCGATTCAGCTGAATTTTTGCTTAGTTATGGCGTATGTACTAACGTGAGCATAAACCTATAAACAAATCTTATAAAATTCTTTTTGTGATGTTAGCCAAAACCATACCATAGATGAAAAATGGAATACATTTCGTAGCATCACACGAATAGTCATAAATAAGGCAGGTTCAGTAAACTGAAAAAAAACAATACGGAAGAAAAGCGGTATGATGCGGACATCCGGAATTCTCACGAGCGACAGCGAATCTTGCACGTAAAAATGAAGAACTCCCATCCGGATCTCCCCGACGAGGAACATGAAAGAATTTTTGAAAAATATAAGAGCCAAAAATCTGCAAAAGCGACCTCAAGGAAAGCGTCAATAGAATTGTAAAGTAAAATATTAGGTGAGTCTTTGGGAGATAACCTAAACGGATTTTGGTCTTACGTGAGGGAGGCTCCAGGGAATAAATCTATGGTAACGTTATTTTAAAAAACGGCCTAGGAGAAAGAGCTAGTGACAAATTAGAAGAATGAAATATCTTTATCACCTTTTTTCAAAGCGTCCATACAATATGTACTCGGAATAACACCGCTACACTGCTTAGCCTAAGAAAAAAGTGAACAACTGGAAGGCATGCATCAAAATATGATTATATTCAATTAATGACGAAGTTTTACAATTGTAAAGGGAATAAAAAATTAAATATATTGATAAGAAAAAATCCTACCTCACTGCACTCTCTTTCAACTGACCTTAAAATTCTCACCGTAGCGAAAATGCAACATTTGTTTTCTATAGAAAATAGAAAAAGATTACCACAAGATATATGTATTCTTCATTGGGACTCGTTCGACAATAGTCATCAAATAATTCAACGGAAAAATATACATTCGGGATATGGGACAGTGGGTTTATAGGACCTCGGACGAATAAGAGAAATGTTATCTTACTCTCTTTAGGTCTCATCTCGTGTACGCTGCATTTGAGTCAAAGCTTAGAGCCTACGCGAGAAATGCACAAAACGCAAAGGAAACTCACACTGTCTGAGAAAAAATTTCATGAAACATGTAAAAAAATCAGCCCGTGAAAGAAAGGCTTGAGACCCGCGGGGGCATATACGATAGGCTAGGATAAATTATAAGACTCGAAACAGGCGAGTTACAGCATGTCACGGAGCTTATTATTTTCACCTGGCTCTCCGCTCCAGTTCTACGAAAGGGTTTAAATTATAGAAATAACGTGCACAGGCTAAATCAATATAGATACGGCCCAGCAAATAAAGAATTCAGTATCCAAAAAGGAAATCAAACTAGAGTAGGGAAGTTTAGTAATGTGTGAAAAGATCAAGAACACCCAGTGCAGGAAAGAAAACCGGGTTAAAGATATGCCTCCGTGGAAATCATAAAGACTTAAAAAGAAAGTAAAATTCAATCGAAATGCGAAATAAAATGAACACAATAGAGAGATAGAGAAAATTTTATCGCACGCCAAGTACGGGAAAGAAAATGGTGAAAAAACTAATAGGGAGCTTAGAGCTCGATGTGTTGGAAACTTGGTCGTTGCGTAGACAGGAGTTTCCTGAACGGGCAGCTTTTGATATAATATTTTGGAGACGAACAGAGAGTGTGAAATAGGTAGCGAGGGAGACGAATGAGGACACGTAGGATAAGACAAGGAAAGGAAGGAGGCTTGCGGCAGAGAAGATGGAAAAGTGGATGGAGGGCCTGTTTTTAAATGCGTGCACAATATGTTGGACGGGGTGTTCGGGGAACTCCAGGCAGACTCGAGAAATCAACTGGTCCCGATAGAATACCCATCCGAGTCAATAAAGAATCAGTGTCAGAAATAGCCACGTAATAAAAGTAATACTTGAAAAATCTCTAGTAGAATATCTGGTCACTTACAATTGGAAAATCGCGAACGTTACACCAATATTTAAGAACTATAGACCTGCCTCCCTTACATCTATCTCGTGCAAAATATACACATAATCGTCAATTCAGCTATGGGGTATTTAGATAGCCTAAACTTGTTGATTTAAAACCAGCATTGATTAAGACGATGCAGGTCCTGCGAAACCCAGCTAGCTCTCTTTCTACACGATATTCTTTCCTCTGGCTCGTGCAGCTAGACGCGATATTTTCTAGATTTTTAAAAATCCTTTGATAAAGAACCACTTTCGAAAGTAATTGTAAAGCTGAAAGCCTATGGAATACATCACCATATAATATATTGGATTAAATATTTCATTGATAAATGTGAACAGAGGGTGCACAGCAGCACTCTCTTAGTGTATGGTCTGACCGCGCATTATAATCGTAACAGTTTTTGCGGGCGAGCATTCGAGGTTCTCATTTCAGCTGGGATGAGTGTTGCATGCCAGGTGTGAAATTACCTCGTGCCACACAGCCTAGGGGTGGCTTACACGATATTTCGTAGATGTAGAAAACCAACGTGTCGGCAGGTAAATTAGAAACAACATAAAATGTTCCTATGTACTTTCCACACTGTTCTATTAATATCGACCATGGTTTCGAAAAAATTATGCCAATATTAAAGTATTATTCCTTTCTTCGATTGTCTATATGCACACAGCGATGGCTGTGATGGGCAGGAGCGGGAGAGCGGGCAATGGAAGAAAACGAGAGGGTTGGTTGAAAAGGAAGAAAAGGAGAGTGGGAAGAAGGTCATGCCTATATATGTTAAAATTTCAAGGATAGAGGGCGGGAGAGGGGGGAGAAGAAAGAGCGTGAAACGCGATGAAAAGGCTATGACGCAAGACAAATATCGTGCGTGACATGACGTAAATAAGGTCAGAATGTTAATGGCATCAGCTGTGAATATGAGTCAAATTTGAAGTCATTATCAAGGTTGCAATAACTTTTTACTAAATTCACGATCTCACAATCTTCTAGAAAATCTAGGTTCTTTCCCTTACACTGTTCAAGTAAACAACATGAGTGGACATGAACACTCATGTGGTTGCAGTCCAATAATTTATATTTCAACATTGAATTTCATGTAACATCTTCCACTAACTTAAACCAGAAACTTTTACTTGTTAATAATACCCATTGATGAGGAAACGAGAAAGCACAAATTCAGCTTGAGAGGAAGAGTGCCGGTGCTCCTTGGGCACGTTAAAAGTTGCTCTACACTTCATTTATTATGTTATAAGATTATGTACGAAGTGCATTTCCATTCAACGAGTAGTAAACAAAGCCCTGACCTAACATTTATCGGGGCTATAGCCGCCAATTGGAATTTTTTTAGCGACCTGCGATTCATGGCGAAAATCTACCAATCCAATAATAGCCAAACCTACTTCCAAAATCACGCAAAATTTCGTAGCATATTCTCAAATTCTGAGAAATCAGTGAAAACAACATGTATTCATTAACGAATGTGTCAACTGGGCTCATTATTTCCAAGTTTAGGGAGGTTACTGACATTTCTGCCGACTAACGCGGGTTATTTGATATATTTCCGCGGGTCACTAAGAACGGATTTGCTAGAAAATAGCGGCCGTGTGAAAAGTAACCCGGCGACGTGAGGTTGCTAGCATATAAGAAATATCGCGGCGCCACTCTGGGGTCGTTGGCCCTAATAAACGACGGCGAATAATACGCATACTCCAAACCTTATTTTGGCATAGGCAATTTCTCCACAGCAAAAGATACAATTATGAACATTAAATGAGGTAACAATGTTACTCACCGCAGTTTATTTCCTCTGGGTTTCCTTCCGGTCCAGCTGGACTGGGTTCTACCACAATCAACACTAACACAACACTATCAACTTCTTCATCAGGATCTTTGTCACTGAAATGATAAAAATTCGTATTAATTCAATGCCCTAAGAAACAATATGCTAAAATGTCGTAAAAAGCGTGGATAAATACCAAACTTAAGCACGCCGTATGAATTGCAAAATAGCTTCCCGAGTTTATATCCATGGTGGTAATAGAAGTTGTGGAATTATGAAACTCCGATCCTCACCGCAAGGATGAAGTGGAAATTCTAGGGCGGTTGAACAGATTCATTCTATGACCTCGTAAGTTGGAACCAGTCTAGTGCAGTCCACCACGACCTATTTGACTGCAAACTCTAATATATCGCCAAATGGTTTAAGGCTGTAAGGGAGTCCAATGGGGCCATTGAACAACATGAAGTCACTAGGATTTTGGCCTCGAACTCCTTCGGAAAACCATTCAAAGCATGGAGGAACATTGATGAACGAAAATAAAGAGCGAGATGAGTAAACATTACGAGAAAAACATACACGATAAGATCAAGACACTAGAAACACCAGGAATGGTGACGGTTGGCGAGATTTTTAATAGAAGTAACCCGAGATGGCTTTCGAATTAATAAAGGGAAATAATTTTCCTCTAACAAAAATGTCGAAAAATTGATGGCTTATCGACTATGTCAAAACTTATTTGTATGAGTATTCGAGAACGGCAATAATCTCCAAACTTATCCTAGTTACAATAAACTCCATTAAAGAGAAACTGACATAATATTTCCACTTTTGCTGTAACCTAATGAATTATTATTATATATTCAAATATCATCACTGATTAAGACAATTACACTCTCATTTACAAATGAATACCGCCAATTCATCACGGTCCTATAAGCTCACAATACACCAAAATTTAACATTCTACAAATAGAGAGGCATATGAATTTTTAGTTTGAAAGTAATTCAATACGACAGGCAGCAATAGTTAACGGTCCGTAAATCGTAACTGTTTTTAGCTTCTCTAAGAAAACAACCTTCCGCAAAGTAAAATCTTACTTCAGTTCCCAAGACGAAAAAGAAATCAACTTAACCGAAATCCGGTAAATTGATTCATTTTATTGAAGAGCGACGTATTTGCCAACGCGATATTTATTGCGTCGAAAATCTAAGCACAAATGCAGCAGTGCGGTGCACGGACGAAGCAATAAATAAATCCCGAAATATGATTAGCATTAGATGGTAGTGACTGAGTACTTACCTCCGACCCCGATGACGAACGAAGCTGAATAGAACGGAAATCATGAGGAGGCCCATAACCGCGTGATTTTAACACCTGGATGACGTCACCAACGGAAATTTTTTCACAATGAAATTAAAATAAATTAAAATCAATAATACGATTAAAATTGATAAATATATTTAGGTTGAATTTTTAGCGAGAACGTCTTGGAAATAACACAAAGTTATCGTCGATTTCAGTATCATTCTATTATTAAGGATTCCCGCCTTCAACACCATTGGCTAATAAACAATATGGCGCTTAGTACGTGTTTTTAACTGTTTCCGGGAAAAGTTATTTGAAAAAGCTACACATATTGAAAACAAGCGACACACTACGTGAATAAAGTTTATTTCATGAAGATAGCCAACATTAACTCTCAAGAAAATAATAGAGCCAAAGGGACTTCACAAGGAGGGTTATAATTTAGAAATAATTATGGCTGGGTGTTGTCATATGCGGAAACTATTTCAATATAACATATTTGAAATCAACCTTTATTGGAATCTTTAGGATAATAGATAAGATAATGCCTTTGCTTTCATTTTTAGGATGCAATTGTCGGCAGTAATACACCATTATTGGAGAGGGTAAATTTTTTTCATATTGAGTGAATATCATTGACAAATAACAAGATGGCGTTAACAGGCATTTAAAAAATGGTCCGCAATCCACAAGGTAATTACATTTAATTGATTGGTGCTTGGCTCTAAGGATAGTTACTCCTGAGAAATTTGAAAAATCAGTCATTCTTCGAGATAAAAGAGGTCTCAAGGAGTAAAAGATCGTTTATACCTCATCGCCGACGCTCCAAAAATAAGTACATTCAAATATATTTGACGTTAAAGCTTGTAAATATCAGTTTTACCAAGGTCGCTAAAGACAGGTGAGAATGCGGGTGGAAAAGACTGGCGATTTATACTGCGGTAAGGAGCTATTGGAGCTAATCGGAATTAGAAACAGCAATTCACCTGAATGAGCGAATACAACTTCTGGGAAAATGGACAGATAAACTAAACCAATGAAACAATTCACTCATTTACAAATTTTGTCTTTGACAACCAACAATTTTTAATTCTCATGAGGGGAATTAAAATTACTGCATGTATATTAAATCATTAGCTAAAAAGAAAATAATTTGGAAAGAAAAAAAATCCACTCTTCTGCATGATTCCCGTTTCCAATTCCTGTAAATGAATTGAAATTGGACAGGATTTTACAACGATACAACAAAAAGTAAAAAAAAACCGGCCAACCTGAATTAGAATTTAATCCTAGCTCTTCGTCACTATCCCCTTTCTTGGTCCGCTGACCCGTCATCTCAAGCACTTTCCTCGTAGGTCAGACAATAACTTGACGCATGTAACACGTCAATGCGAGCGATCACATATTTTTTGTAATTCACATTTTACTTAATCACTAGAACACTTGAACGCACCGCAAAAAATGCCAAAAACATCATTTGCTGGGCTGTAAATTTGCCATGAGGAAAGCTTCTATATTCCTCAATGGGATATCCAAGACCTTGTCATTGATGGTTTGAAGGCTCCCGCGGTGTTCCGGTAATATTGGCTGCTTTTTTGGACGTTTCACCTCGTTGATGTTTTTGATGACAACAGTTTCGCCTGCGTTTCAGCTATCATGTTATTGTTGATGTTGTCATCAAAAAGTGAAAGCACTTTTTAAATGTCGGAGGAAGAATAACTATGAAACGCATGAGTGTTATTAAACTATACGTAGATTTCAGTCACTGGGAAAGTCGACGTACCTTAGGTGTCTTCTTACGCTAGGTAAAACTTTGAATACTTGATAAATGTCTCCTCTAAAAACACACGTCCGCCTCCAACTTGTGAAGAACGAGTAGAATTTTAAACTCCGTCAACGAAGTGGCTTGACAGAACAGAATTATTGCTTGCGCTCAAGAGTTTCAAAGCTAACTATCAACGACCACAAGTCACAGCTAGCTTCTGTACACATTTTCTGAAACCGGTAGGATTTCTCTCACTTGGCACTGGCAAGTTAGACTGATTGCGTGAAAGTGATTCTCTTTAGTTTGTGACGCATTCTTTCGGCTATGTCTCCCAAAAGAAACAAACCCTATGCTATTTCACGGAAGGAGACTTGAACAGCAAGTTTTACCAACGAACGAAGCCAAAAAATCCAATGCGTATATCTCGCCATTGCACACGCACGTTCGGACTATGCAACTGCAACGGAGAGGAAATTCAACTGGGGCAAAACATTAGTGAACCAAAGCAGTACTATTATGGCTCTCCTTTGCTGAATGCCATTGACCGTTTAGTGATGATTGAAGGTACATAATGGCAATTGGCATATATTCTCTAAAATTATTTAAGTAAGTAAACACGGAAGTAAAAGGCCAAAACTTGTTGCCAAATGTGGAACAGAAATTTCGGAGGGAAACTTCTTTTCACGGGCGCGGCTAAAAGACGAATTGGCACTGATGGAAACGACACGAATTGATCTCTGAAAAAGTATATCCTGCAGTCGGTAAGGGCCGTAACCACGTAAATTGCAGGTGCAGGTTTCGTATTCTATGAATGTACCCCCTGTTCCGCAGTTTTGTCGTGAAAAGTGGATCTGTGATAAGAGATTCTATGCATATCTTGACATTACTGTTCATTAGGACGGATTGAACACAAAACTGCAGAAAAATAATCAAATAATAACCGAACTATATGAAATAGTTTATGCATTCAAAAATATACAAATGTTGCAGGAACCTCAGGGTAGAAATAATTATTTCTGCAACCTTCCTACGTTTAGCAGTTTATGCATGGGTGCCCGTAGTCCCCTTACCTGTTTAACATTTAGGGGGGAGCGGGCTAGTTGATACAGTTTTAGGTTTTTCATTTTTAAAAATTTTTAAGAATATATCTACTCAATCAAACTTATGACTGAACATAAGCTTTAAGCATTTTTAATACATAAATGATTATTTTCTTGGCTATTATTAAACTACCAACTACACATTCGTCTTTTTTCAATGATGTTATTACGGTAGATGGCGGTGGTCTGACACTCTGGTCAGGAGTTGAAGGTAATGTACACGGCAGTCAAGGTGTAGGACTCATTCTTAATGAGAGAGGTAAGTTACTAGTAAGGAAGTACGAGTTAGTATCCTATAGATTGCTCTGGGTTCGCATGAATGTAGGCATTCGGAAAGTTGTGATCGTGGCGAGCTATGCACCAGTGGATGGAGAGAGTGACAGTGTGAAAGATGAGTTTTGGGAAAAACAGAGAGTTTTTGAATGAATGTGACCCTGGTGAGAGAATGATTGTACTAGGTGACATGAATGGCTGGGTTGGTGTGAGGCGGGATACATCTAAGAGAGTGGTTGGGCCATTTGGTGATCCTCGAGTGAATGATAATGGTGAAAACTTAGTGTGTGTGCTTGAAAAAAGGATTTTTTGTGTAGAATACATAGTTTAAACATAAGAGAATACACATGTATACTTGGCAAAGGGGCGATTGTAAGAGCATGATTAATTTCGTTGTGTATGATGAGAGATTGAGGGAGTTAGTGTGGGACACGAGAGTGATGAGGGGTGCTGAATGCGGAACGGACCACTATTTGGTACTCTCCAAAGTGAATCTGGGCAGAAAGTGGGTGCCAAGGAAGAATGTTGTGTATAAGTAGTAAAGGGTAAAAGTGGAGAGGTTGCTAGACAGCGAGGTAAGAATGCAGTATGATTGCATGCATGAGGATGCTCCATTCTTGAAGCAGAGAGAATGGGACGAGTATATAAGAAATGAGGATGTGAATGATGCGTGGGAGTGTATAAATGGAGTGATTGTAGAATGTGCTGAAAGTGTATGTGGAAAAGGAGTGGTAAGAAGAATGAAAGGTGATGCTTGGTGGAATGAAGAAGTGAAAATTGCAGTCAGGGAAAAGAAAGAGGTGTACAAGAATATGATTGCTGCCAAATCTGAGGAAGAGAGTACTAAGGCATGTGAGATTTACAGAAAGAAAAAGAATGAATGCAAAATCGTTGTGAAAGAGAGCAAGGTAAGAATGCGTGCGGATGAAGCTAGTAAGATACAGAGCGATTTTGAAGGCAATAAAAAGATGTTTTGGAAGTGGGTATAAAGGGCCAAGATTGGTGAAGGCAGGGAAATGAAAGCAGTGAAGAACCAAAGTGGAGAGAATGTGTGGGGTACGAGCAATATCATGGACTGCTGGAGGGAGTATTTGGAAAAATTATACAATAAAATTGCAGGCGCTGAGGATGAGCCTTGTGAAGTAGTATGCGAGAATGTAATGATGAAAATAATGAGAGGTCATAACGGCTGTGAAAGTATTAAAAAATGGGAAGGTTGTAGGCGTAGATAGTATATCCAGTGAAATGTTGAAGTGTTGGTGTAATTTACTCATGTGTCGGTTGTGTGAACTATATAATTTATGCTTACAGGCTCCTGTTGTTCCAGTGGATTGGAAGAATGCAACCATAGTTCCATTGTACAAAGGAAAGGGAGGAAAGATCGAATGTAATAATTATCGGGCCATTAGTTTATTGAGTATCCCGGGAAAAGTGTTCAGTAAAATATTAATCGAAAGAGTGAGGAATATTACTTCCGAGAAAATATGGGGTGTGCAGTGCGGATTTATGCCTGGGAGAGGATGTAGTCACCAGCTTTTTGCACTTCATCAAGTGATAAAAATGTATGAGTGTCCTGAAGAACGTGTAATGCGCGTTTGTCGATTTAGAGAAGGCATATGTCAGGGTAAGTAGGAAGAAGTTATGGAAGGTTTTGTAGGACTATGGAGTGAGTGGGCAGTTGTTGAATGTTATGATGGCGATGTATGATAATAGTAAGGCAAATTTGAGAGTTAACAGGATTCTGAGTGGTTTGTTTGCAATAAAACACAACGTAAAGCAAGGATGCGTAATGTCACCATGGCTGTTTAATGTATTTATGGATTAATGTGCTAGATATACATGTAGTGAAAACCACGGTGTTTTGATTGGAAATGTAAACTTGCGAGTCCAACTATATACGGATGATGCTGTTTTGATCTCAGAGAGCCAACAGGGATTGCAGAAGCTCCTAGATAAGTTGGGTGAATCAGCAGAGAGAATGGAATTGAGGGAAAATGCGTGCAAGAATAAAGTAAGAGTTTTTGATAAGGAGAGTGGGGAGAATAACTGTATGATGAGGGCGAATGGTGAAGTAATTGAGCAAGTGGATGATTTGGTGTACTTAGGTAAGATGTTTACGAAAGGTGGACAGATAGATGAGGAGATAAAGAGACGTGCGAATGGTGGAAGGAAAGTGGCAGGTAGCATGTGGAACATATCAAGGAATGAGTGCCTGTCTAAGGAAGCGAAAATCGCTGTGTACAAAAGTGTGCTTCTCCCAACTTTGTTTTATGGTAGTGAAACATGGATATGTAAGGACAGACATAAAAGTAGACTAAACGACGTGGGTATGAGTTATCTGAGGAGTGTTTGCGGCAAAAGTAGGATGGATAGGTTCAGGAATGAGTGGTTAATAAATGAGTGTGGGTTAGTAATAAATGAGTATGAGGCTCCAGTAATGGACATATATGAAAGGAGTGTGCTTCGTTGGTTTGGCCATGCTGAGAGAATGAATTAGATTCAAATGTCGAAACAGAAATATAAGAGTGAAATGAATGGTGCGAGAGGGAGAGGTAGGCCGAGACAGGGTTGGGTCAGTAGAATATTTCTGTGTAGGAAATGCGTAATCTACGTGTATATTCTATCGTAGAATATGTAATGTAGAATATTGCTAATAGTTACATGTTCTACGTATAGAAAATTAATTTTACATATACTGCTAAAGAAGTGATTTCGATTATTGGAAAATTTTATTTTAACAATATACTAATACATTTTAATAGTTAATCCTATATTTAGTGAATTTACAACTTAAATAGCCTATTACAAGCCTACCATTGCTAGGCCTGCCAGGAAATTAATAACTATCCAATACTTACAGACAAAAAATAATCAAAATAGTGCCTATGTATCCGATTCCTCAAGGCCTGTTCTCTGTCTATTTTCCTATCGTCCAGTTCAGACTGAGTATTTAGGAGTTCATCCACATCGACTAGAAGCTCTCTCGCTTTTTTTCGTGGATCTAATCTTTTGACCCCAGATAAATAAGTTTTCATGACGTTGAAGGGAATTGCGCTGAAATGTGGGTTGTCAGTATAAAAATCTTCGATTTGGCGTAAGCCTTCAAGGTCTGTGTGTTTTGTTCTTACTCCCTTTATCCTCTCAGGTGAGTCAGAGAGGCTTTTGGTGTTCTCTTTCTCGTACGACTTCTTCCTCTTACCTGTTCTCTCAGAAAGCATAGAAGAACCAGGAAACGGATGGTCATATAGGTCGTCAGCATTGGTATGGAGAGAGAGAGGAACTAGATTGTGAGTCTAAGTCCTTATCTTGTGATTCACATTATTGCACAGTTTTATTTACAGCATTCGATAACAGAAATTGACAAATGAGAGACATGATTGTCTAGAAATAGAAGACAAGGGACCTCTTTCGTACAGCGCACATGAGACACAAAGTGTTTCATGTATTGTAAAACAGAGTTGCTGTTACCAATCCAGACGGATAAGCGGCTCCAATGCAACCTGCGGGCCCACCTTGATAAATGATCTTTGTCTATGTAAATAGTATGATAAAATGTCTAATGTAATCTGCCATTTTGGATCGAATTTTTGGGGGGTTCAAATTTTGCATGCGGATGAATGGGTGTTATCGGTACAAAGATCCACGAATATTTCCTTGAATAATTTAGCCTATGCTATGAAACTTTTTGAGTTGATAATTAATGCTAAGAGGCTTTAGAACTCGTTTGGATTTCCGGTCTGAGACCTCCTGTTCGACTCCAGGAAAGTCTTTAACATTGCTTCCGATTCCGTAATTGAATACTGGTCAAAGGCAAAAAGATCTTCAACTATCTTCCTGAATAATTTAGCTTACGCTGTGAAACTTTGTGAGTTGATTAACAATGCTAAGCAACTTTACAATCCGTTTGAATTTTTGGTCTAAAATCTCCCGTTCGACTCCAGGAAAGTGATAAACAATGGTTCCGACTCCATAATTCAAACATGGTCATAGGGAAAAAGATCCACGTATAATTACCTGAATAATCTAGGCTGTCCTAAAAAGCTTTTCAAGTTGACAGAAACTACTAAGCAACTTTAAATTCGTTTGGACTTTTGGCCTGACGCCTCCCGTTTGACCCCAGGAAATAGATCTAAGCATGCTCAAACTCTTTCAATTGATTTTTTGCATCTAAAATATTAATTTTCAGGAGTCGTATGTAGAAATCAGAAAAACTGAAATAAAATGGTAGGATGAAGTATTTAAGCAGCGAAAACTAAATGCCTTGCATTGAAAGCGACCCTGCGATCATGCCGATGACAAGAGCAGACGTTTACCACAATGCCACGCTGATCATGCCAGTCAATGCAGAAATTACTTAAAGAATTTCAAAATATGGCTCCAGTGGGCTTCCAAGTTTGTTGTTGCCCATATTTTGGTGGGAAAGTATCTATATATTCCTTTCGATGGTGTAATTTGTACACAACAGCAATTAGTATTTGTATGTAACCATTTTGGCTCCATATATTGGGAGGAAACTATCTAAAACTTTGTAAATTACCTTAAATACTAAAGAACGGTGTCTCCTTCTTGCCTGGTAAGTTTTTGAGTAAAATTTATTCATTAAGTTCTTTTTTTGCCAACAATTGACACTTAATTATAATTAAGCACCATATTAGTGATTAATCAGCATGCATACATAATTACTTTGCGCCAAAATACTCCGAGGAAGGTTATCCTAAAATACGAGCTGGGATATAGTTCTTGTTTCGTCATGAACAATGTTTTATCTTTAATGATCACAAAATATACATCTTAGAGCTTACCTAGTCCTTTTATAATTTAAAGATCAAATTCAATTTCATGTTTAAAAGAGAATTTGTAACATAGATCAAGGCTAATCACTAGTGGTTACTTAATGAAGAGTAACTGTGCTACGGAACATCGAGCCCGATCCAAAATGAAGAAATCAGAGTGCATTATGGGATCGTGTCATGACCTGGGTATAAGGACCTCGGTATAACCATCGACACCTTAAGGTGTCGTTGGTATAACCAACCAAGAGCAGAGTCCTCTAGATTGCCGATAATACACTACAGAGTGTCACCCTAGGAGGGAGTAGTGTAGAGAACGGCCATTCATAGGGCTCTGACCAAGAGAGCTCTATAGTGCCCTCCCACTGATAGAGAGAGAGAAAGAGTGGCGTCCAAAGCGGAATGAAGTCTTTGGGGAATAAGGATGGAATGAGGGAAATAGTGGGCGGGGAGAGGGGGCGACGAAGAGGGAAAAACGCAATTTGAAAGCTGCGAAACCCAGTTTCAAGCGGAGTAGTGTCGGGAGGAACGGTCGACGAAAAAAACAAAGGCCTTTTAGCCACCTTTGCCGTTGCGTCTCTTCTGACCGTATCCCCGAGGGCACCTCTCGTGCTGATGGGACGCAGGAGGCTGGGAGTGTAAGACGGGAAGTGGATCGGGAGAGGAGCAGACATTTGCCGTATGTGTAGCCGGAGTATATCACCGTTGGGGAAAGAGGAACAAGTCAAAGAGGAGCGGCGAAGGGAGAAATAAGAGCAATGACAATGGGAGGAAGGCTCGACTCACCAGAGGTCTTCTACCTCACCCACCGACTTAAAGTGCATTATCTGACGAAGAACGAAAGAGATAGAACTCGGCGCGGGAGAGCGAACGTGCGGGAGAGTTATCTTCGAAACACTTAGCAGAGTGTGGAGGAGAACATGGAGAGGGAAGAGAAGAGAAAAAGAGACGCACAAAGGGGGCAACGAACAGACTGTTGGGGGGGAACGTCCGTTCACTCCATGGCCCGTCAAAATTACCGTTGAGAATACCAACCAATCGAAATCCTCGACAATGATTACTGAGTTCTATTAGTTACGGTTAAATTAATTACCATGGGGTGCCATACGTATCCGTTTATGACAGTTTTTAAAAGCTCTAAAATTATAATCACCCTAGGAGTGTTCCTGAAAGGAACTTCAAGCTTATTGTTAGTCAACAACATCATATGGCATAACTCATTACCAACCGGTCAAAACCGTTTACATTTATCACCGTGTACCAAGAGGATAGGACTACATGGAACACCACACAAAAAAGAATAACAATATGGATTGGACTCACCCTGAGACGCAATTGGTTTGTGAAGAACATAATTGAGGGTAAAATAGAGGGAAAAGTCCCCAGAAGAAGATCCAGGAATAAGCTGATGGACCAAGTAAAGAGGAAAGTACATAGGAAGAGACCGTAGATAATAAGTACGTTTTTCCACATAGATTTATCATAAATAGACGACCTAGGTTTCGACGGAGCTCGTCATCATCACCTGAAGATGACGAAGCCGCTAAGTTATACTTTCAAAGCTATATCATTTACAATGCTAAGCCAATTCCACGAAGTCACGCCCGAGACAACGCATTAGAGGAAGAAATACCAGGAGGTAAGGGAACTAGGATTAGATAGGGAAGGGTGGAGGGCTGCATTCAACCAATCTTAGGATTGATCAGCCAATTATTATGATTCATAAGTTAGGTTTCTTGAAACAAACATGACAAATGCGTGTCAGTTTAGTTGGGTGGGATCGTTCTTCATTATAAAATTTATCAGGGATTAAATTTTTAATAATAAATAAAAAATTTAATCATCAGTGGCTATAATTCCTATATATTCATAAAAAAATTTTGAAATCTAAAAAATACACCGAGGAATGTTCTTGAAAGAAATTTCCATCAGGGTCAAACTCATCACGTTGTACCATAACCCAAAGCCTACCAAAGTATAAACCATCCAATTTGATCACTATTTTCAATAAGGTTAACCTGGTTAAAATTGCCATAAGTGGATTCCATACATATGTTTATACATTTATTTAAGTTCTTATCAACATGCTCTAAAGGCAGTACCTTGTCGTAACAGCTACGTGTCCCTGTTCTTCGCTGTTTCTTTCAGCTAGGCGTATGATGTCATTCCCATCTCGCGTGCAACGCTCTTTAAGTATGCTGTCCTGGGTCGACCTCTTGTTTTCTTCCCCACCACTTTGCCTTCGAATATGTTGGTCAGGAACTGATTATTCCTTATTACATGTCCAATCAGTTTTTCTCTCCTTTGTTCAATTGTTTTTAAAAGGCATCTGTTTTCATCTACATCTTCCAGCACCTGTTGATTGCTTTTTCTATCTTCCCACCTTGTTTTTGTCAATTTTCTCCAGGCCCACATTACCATTGTTTCAAGCCTGATTCTTTTCAATTTTGCTGATTGTCCACGTTTTGCATCCATGTAAAAAAAACTCTCCAAACAAATATTTTATGAACTTTTTCTGAGTCTCAAAACTGATGGAGGAATTAATTAATAAGTTCTTCTTGTTTTGGAACGCTTATTTAGCCAAGGCTATTCTTCAACTAATCTCAGTATCACATATATCATTGTTTATAATACTCCCTAGGTAGCAGAAGGAGTCAACCTGTCCCAGAATTTAATTTCCTAATTAAATATTCGTTATGGCATTTTCCTTCCTCTTGCTAATTACCATTATTTTGGTCTTTTTCTTGTTTATATTTAACTCATACTCTTCTAAAATTTTGGAGAGTGTATGAATCATTTTATTCATGTCCTTTTTGGAGTCGGCAATTACTGCTATATCATCCTAAAAGCGGATACTGTGGATGCTTTTCCCGTTCACTTAAATTCCCTTGGTCTTTTCTTTCATTCTTTCGATTGCTTCTCCTATGAATATGTTAAATAGATAGGGTAATAGAGGGCATCCTTGTCTTACTCCTTTTCTTATTTTGGCCTCTTTTCTGAATCCATTTATATCAATTTATGTTTTCTGAGACTTGAACAGATTTAAAATTACTCTTCTGTTTACTTTAAAGTTCTTAATACCTCCGGAATTAATTGCGTCCCAAGGAGTGAAAGTTGGTGATCGGATATTCATTCATTCGATTTCTCTAATGCCGATGCCCAGTTTCCCGTCCCCCGTCCGGGCCAAGCTATTTTTCGATAGCATACTGAGAAGGCACTTCAGTAAAAAAAACATGAAAAAGCTATTTCATCAATAAATGTAATGGGAATGAAATTAATGCATCACGACGTATTGATGAATAGAGTTACGAGCAAACTACAGCTATCGAATACCGGTGGAGGAGGAGACTAAACAAGATTTTTTTTCCAAATCTCTCCTAGCGTGGGCTATGAATAGGGTACACTTCAATTGACGTACTCATTATGTTGGATGGGCATATTAGCCCTTATTGGGGCAGTATACCTCGGTCATAAATGCCTCCGCAGACGCTTATATTTTACGACTCTACTTCGCTACTTAGAGTAAATCTGTTTGTGCTGACCTCTGGAACGGGAATCAGATTTCACAAAAAGAGGCGTAACTTATCGTTGTTTGCTTTCTAAGTTACTATTTTAACCGCAGAAGGAACGTTAATTTGTCAAAAAAGTAGGAAATCAAAATAACATAAAATTACAACGGCATTTGTATGACTATTAAAGGCTCCATACCTGTCATACTTGGCACCGTCTTCTTCTTGTTCCTTGAAAGATGATTTTCCGTTAAGACATAACCAATGTTCCTCGGGAGAGCTGGATAATTCTTTCATTATGAGGTTGAGTATTAAATGAAGAACTGGAGCATGGAAAGACCTGATACCTGCACGTGTCGTACCTCGCTAAATGTCTTTGCTAGTAGATTATTTTCATATTTCGTTTCGTGATTAGTAACGAATTCAAAGTTCATCCCTGAGATATTTGCCTTAGCCCATTGCATAAGCCTGCACATCACAATCCTTTTTATGAAGCCATAAGTTCAATGTGTTGTATCGAATTTTATACTGCCTGCTTCGGCAATCAGAAAATTAAACACATTTCTAAGGTATAGAATTTGTCTTTTTAAGCAGAAAAGCTTTCTCCGGAATAAGTAGACAACAAATGCTTGGTGGGACAGGCTTTCGGAAATAATGACAAAATTCGGCGGTTTTACGACATTTTCCTCGCTGAATTAAAATGCGAAGGGATGCAAGGTGGTTTGATCATTATTCCAGCGGAATCCCTACACACTTTCTTGACGGATCTGCAAATAGTCGGATGTTACTTGTCTACCACCTCATCTGAATCGTTAATATATAGAAGGAATAGGAGTGGACCTATGAAACTCCCCTATTGGACACCCAAAGTAACTTTAACGCCATTGGACATGGCAACACCTAATACTACTCTCTGTATGCGATCGGCTCGGAATCCTCTAATCCAGGAAATTACATCGTTGTCTAAGCCGTAAGATTTTAATTAAATTAATAATTTTCTGTGGGACACTTTATCAAATACTTTTTTAAAGCTAAGAAAAATCGCGTCTACTGGAACGTTATCTTAACCGAAGAGAAAAATTTCGCGGGCAAACAGTGGTAATTATGTTTTGCAGGATCATCCTTTCCATAAATCATTGTTGTGCTTAAATCAGTGAGTTCTGCGTTTCTAGAGGTTTCACGACTGAGCTTACAATTATATGTTTAAGGACCTTGCATGAGATGGATGTTAGCGATATCTATCTGGGATTCGATGGCTGTTCCTTATCACCACTATGAAATATGGGCGTTGTATTGGCAATTTTCCAGTATTTGGGTATTACACGTTCCTTGATTAATTTTTTAAATATTATTTGCAAGTAGGGAGCTATATCTGTCGATAATTCTTTATACACGAGAGAAGGAATTCCTTCAGGACCGGGTGACTTATTTGGACTGAACGATTATAATGTCAATAACGTGGCCCCAGAAAATCGGGTTTAACCAAGAAAAGCAAGCATTGTCGTCATAAAGGGAAAGGTGGTAGGTAGCCGTTAGCAAGGAGAGGAGGGGGTGAAGAGAGGGAAGCCTCCGGAAGAGTTAACAGGGAAGGGAATGATCATAGAATGGGCAGGGGTTCGAGGAAGCTGGCGGAAAATGTTCAACACCAGACACAAGAGTGGAGGGAAGGGGTGGGTGGATGGATAAACAGTTAAGGGTGGAGTCGGTTGAAGAAAGGGTGAAGGGGAAGTTTGACCGTTTGCTATCGGGAAAGGTATCTTGAGGAGAGGAGAGTGGTTCACAAAAATATGTTAATTTTAGAGGACATGTATATTTGATTGAATAATTTAAAATTGTTCCAAATTGTCTAGCCTTGTGCCATTATTTTCAAGGTGAAGAATTTCTGGATGGAATTTACAGGAATGGGATGTTTGTAGTAAGTGTGTAGCTAGAAGTGACGTGTCATCACAATTTTTCTAACACCTTTCGTGTTCTTTTATTCTGGTATTGAAACGTCTATCGTATGCTGAGGCGAAAAAGGATATACTGGAAGGGGATGGGCTCATGAATGGGTAGAGGACCGGGAGGAGATTCTCTGACATTCAACAAAACCGACCTTAACCGGTAGAATATTTCAAAAAGGTGGAATTCAATTGGATAAATGCGAAATTCATACTGTTCTAAAAAGTTACTTTCTCCTTAGAAGCGTCTTTCAACGACCTCCATCTTGCTGGAAAACTATCCGGCAGTAAAATGAATTGGCTGCTTGATCCACCTTGATAGCCCTAGGCTCTTTGCAAGTGTTGTAAGGACCAATATTGCGATGAAAATCACAGCCAAGCTAATGTTCAATAAAATGAATGGTGCGCCCAAGCGCTGAAAATGTTATATCGATCATTGCCAAAGTTCGGACTAGCGGTTTGCTATCCAAAAAATATTGGATGCCTCACCAAACCATTATATTTTTGCCATTGCGATTAGCTCACTCTTGATGAAAGGCGCTCAAGGGAGCTGTATTCCGCGACCAAAAACGTCCTTTTGGTTCTTGCGTAGCCACAATGTGGAAGGAATTTTCGTCTTCCCCTCCATTCCCCGCCCCAGACAACAGCACTACTGATGGCACAGTAGAAAATGCGTTGCAACTACGTACTACCATGATGCGTTGCACAGATTCAGGAGTATGTTCTCAGTGACGTGTAATACGCAATTTTATACATTTTGATGATCCTCATTGGAAATGAAGGATTCACATTTATCATATGTGCAAGGATTTTAAGAAATATTCGTCGCACGCGTCATGGAGATCACCGGATTTTCGACAAATTAACGTTTCTTCCGCGATTAAAATAGTTACAATAGAGGTCAGCACAAACAGATTTACTCTAAGTAAAAGTGATGGATCGTTCATGATCGATTCGTTCAAAATGATGGAATCACCAAGTGAGTCAAATGATTCATGATTCATTTCGGGAAAATGATTCGATCATTCAATCATTTTGTGTTTCCGTCTGCCGTGTGATTGAATGTGATATTAAGTGGAAAAACATTCACATGTACGTTATCCGTTATATCTAGTCATGCAATTTCAGAGAGATATCTTCATGGGCATAAATCCATTAATATTTGGTCCGTGAGTTGATGTTTGTATAGCATAGTTAGAGACAAGGCGCTCATTTTAAAAACGATGAAATTAACCCTTGGTACAATACCAGCGCATCATTACAGTTGGTAAACTTGATAAGAATTTTAATTACCTGCTTAGTTGAAAGCTCCTAATTGAATGTAATTCAATACTGCAGATCAGAAATCATTCATGCACATTAATTTGTGTAGTCTGAGCTAGTGATTTAATTTTCATGTACATAGTTTGACATTATTCTTCTTGAATTCAGAGTCTGTGATAGTTTTGCCTCTCTAAATATTCTCGTGACTATAGTACTTGAAAATCTCCATTTTAATGCGGATCCAAAATTTGTAGAATATGGAAATCAATCAGCCTTCCTAAATTTCTAAGCACGATATTAATTATTCGAAATCAATTATTCAAATAGATTGATGGCATCAAATAGCAACATTTGAGTTTTTGAGTCTCTTCAATCTTGATTCATTCGAGTCTTTCGATTCACGTGAGTCTCGTGATTCATCTAATCAATCTGACTTACGAGTCATAATGAATCAAATGATTGAATCAGTTGATTGAATCTTTTAAGTGACTCGAATCAAAATGATTGAATCACTAAAATGATCGACTTAGCCCATCTCTACTAAGTAGCGAAGTAGAGTCGTAAAATATAAGCGTCTGCGGAGGCATTAATGACCGAGGTATACTGCCCCAATAAGGGCTCATATGCCCATCCAACATAATGAGTACGTCAATTGAAGTGTACCCTATTCATAGCCCACGCTAGGAGAGATTTGGAAAAAAAATCTTGTTTAGTCTCCTCCTCCACCGGTATTATACCTCCACCGGATAGCTATAGTTTGCTCGTAACTCTATTCATCAATACGTCGTGATGCATTAATTTCATTCCCATTACATTTATTGATGAAATAGCTTTTTCATGTTTTTTTTACTGAAGTGCCTTCCCAGTATGCTATCGAAAAATAGCTTGGCCCGGACGGGTGACGGGAAACTGGGCATCGGCATTAGAGAAATCGAATGAATGAATATCCGATCACCAACTTTCATTCCTCGGGACGCAATTAATTCCGGAGGTATTAAGAACTTTAAAGTAAATAGAAGAGTAATTTTAAATCTGTTCAAGTCTCAGAAAACAGAAATTGACATAAATGGATGCAGAAAAGAGGCCAAAATAAGAAAGTAAGAATTGCATGTAAGTTTTATACTGTACATTCAGTAAAGTAATAAATGTTTTTCACCATTAAAAATGAAAATTTTACTTTCTTTTGATCATGTTCGATCTTCCACTCCATTTTTACCCAACTCATCAAACACTTCATTTTTTGTTCGGAATGTGTTTCATTATTTTCATCGCATAGTTTTTCAAGTTACTTTTTCCTTAAATTTGTAAACCAACATGTTGTTTAAAATATTTTTTCGGGCGAGTAGTAATATACGAACTTGTGGCTTTACATAAAATAGTTGTAAGAGACAATTTTTTTTCCGTTAATCTTCAATGTGAGAACGAATTTTTTCTTTTGACTTACATTTGGTTGAAAATATTTTGGTTTTAATTGAATTATTTACTTGTTAAATTTGTTTTTATGTTCTCCTTATTGATCATTCCGTTGTGGAACTGAAAACTGTGGTTTATACTTGTTTATTTAGCTGAAACCTACATTACAGGATTCTGGCTTAAAAGTTTAGAAATCCTGAGTTATTATCCAAATTTTATTGATTAATTTTATGGATTACTGACTTCATTAATTTGCAATTTAAAAACCAAAGTACTGCGGCTCATTGACGAATAGTTTGTTTTTTTTTGGCAATAAGCTAGAGGGACATTCGAGTTCATATGAAAGGAAAGATGTAATACAGAGGCATTTAAACTGAAATATCTTGAATAAGGGCAATTAAATTCTGAAAAAAAGGTTGTGGTTAAAATGATTACAGAATTATAGCTTCCACAAATACAAAATATGCAAAATTATTCATTAGTTTAATATTAAACATTGTTATGGCTTCGAACTATGCAAAATATAATGGAAAATACTCCACTTTTGGATAATTTCGTGAGCTCTAAGACGCAACCTTAAAATCATAAAGTTAGAAAGCGCATGGTTAAGTCATAGTTTGGAATAAAATGAAAGTAATAGTCGTTGAAGACTGATCGGCACCGTGCTGTCCAAACGCAAATATGTTCGCGACCACGGGTGTCCAATGGGCTAAAGGTGCGAAGCAGACTTCATCATTGAAGCCCTAAAACTCAATCAAATTAGTAAAACTTAACAAGTATGGTACCTTGATCAGCTGAAATCTTATTAACTTAAAGGTGATATCGCCTCCCTCTTAAGAGATGCGCAAAAATCTTGTTGCAACTTTACATTTACTCATCAAAAGACAGTTTTGTTTGCATCAAGCAAAAAGCGACTTCTTAATGCATTGCATACCGGGGTATTTAAATGCCTTTTTATCCTTCATTCCGGCTGGTTTTTAAAGCTCAGTCTTCGAACATGCTTAGGGTTAGTTAACATGCTGTAGCTTAATCAAAAATGAAAATTTTTCATGAAACTCTAAAGGTTATACTAAAACATAATCTTAGTACCTTTTCTATGAGTGATACTTTATGAAAAATCTTCCCTTGTTGAGAGGAACGCCGCAAGCAAAGCACACATATGACGTCTCTTTCCCAATTTTTCTGGAAGCGCACACTTTACATCTTCTGGTACAGTATTTTTCCTTTTCCTTCCCCGCAATGGGAACGAGATGGTGCTTACTAAGGTCTCTTGAGAGAGGATGTGAGTGATATATTGAAGAAGCACACTCCGACAGCTGATAGTCCTCGTCCGAGGATGACGTATCTGTCTCCTTTCTACTCAGTGCCCACTCTTTGGCGATCTGAATCAGAAAGCCTTTCAATTGAGGTGAGGCTTCAGAAGAGGAAGGATGTTTGGCTCTAATTGTTATCCTCAGCCGAATTATGTTTAAATTACTAAATAGAAAAATTTGGTACATCGAATGATAAAAAATACAGCTAGACGATTGTTAAAATGCTATCATTTAGTAGCGTCTACTGATGTGTATCCGTTTTTAAATCGATGTCCGCTATTAATTCTATTAATTTAATACCCTAAACCTGACATGACATAGAACTTCCCTTTTAGAAATTAAAGAATATCTTATTGTGGAATTTTATATTTATTTTGTAATTTCTTGCAGCCTTCTGATTACTTCCAAAAATTCATTGAATATCGTTTGGAAACGGCCTAAACTTATATTGTATATTATGAGAATACTGCATGCCCCCTGCAGTACATTTATTTCTTATACTTGGTGCAGACGTAATTAAGTCTGCTCTCCTGCCAATTTGTAAGGTCTCAAGAAAGGCCCAGGAGTAAATAAAAATATACGAAAACACCGCAGATATTACGTGCAAAAATTTTCCCAAGTTAATTAAGATATTTTTCAGAGACTAATATTGGTCTCTAATCTTTTTATCAGTACACAAGTTGCTACTATGAATGAATATAGAGGAGATTTTTTGTTGCTTCAAGATGTCCGTGAGCACTGACCGGTTCCCCCAATAAAATGGTGAGTTGGTGTAGGCGAGAGCGATTTAGAAGAACCTGAGTTTTCTACTGGATAAGGTAGGTTTTTTTGAATGTCAGAGAATCCCCTCCCGGTTTTCTGCCTTACCAGCGGCTTAATTGAAGTAACAAGAATCAGTAATACGGAAAACAGTAAGACAAGGCTGTGCGTTCACCCAATAATATTTAATGCTTTTATCAAAGACGCACTGGTTAAGGTTACTGCGGAAGCTGATAGATGCGGAAGATGAAGATAGCTGCGGAAGGGGATCTGGAGACCATACAAATCAAGATGGAAAATATTATGAAAAAATGAAATGAAATGAAAAATGAAATTTATTAATCCGGGACAAGTGTGTCCCTTAGGATCATACATGTCTACATACCTATAAATAATTCATACATGCCTATTATGGGGAAGGAATACGATGTGAAGGTTGATAAAACTAAAATAATGGTACGTGACAAAGATGACAAGTAAAGAAACGCTAATGCCTTGACTGGTAGATATACAGTTCCATAAATGGCGGCAAAGTTGTGAGAGACTATTCTCTATACTTTTACATCAAACTTCTAGCACTAATTGGTAACAACACCCACGACAGGAAAGAACACTCTAGATTTCTTGATTACACACATACCTGAAAGCGTCCTTAACGTTGTAATAGTGAATGGAGTTAGAGACATTTGCCGGTCCGAAACTTCTTTCCTAGTAAATTACAGAAGGCTGAAAACTTATGACAAGAAGAGTAATACCACTTTTTTCTGAATGGACTCCCAACCAAATCAGTATACCAGCAACATAAAGAGATCCAAACAATCCTGGCCACTTAATAGTTAGATATCGGTAGATCAGAAGTATGATTTCCATCCGTGTTCACCTCTTACAATTGGTGTTTTATATCCATATTTCTTATTGAATTTAATGAATACACCAAGTCACGTCCACAGAAAAATGGAAATATAGGCATCTTTTTATCAGTGGACTTAAAAAATTATGCAAAATGAAAGGATAGAGCAAGCAGAGAGTATAATGACCAATTTTATTAAAATGTATATATGAGGCAGATTTTGGCGGAGCAAAATTAGGCAAGTGA
This sequence comes from Ceriagrion tenellum, assembly GCA_963169105.1. Taxonomy (NCBI): domain Eukaryota; kingdom Metazoa; phylum Arthropoda; class Insecta; order Odonata; family Coenagrionidae; genus Ceriagrion; species Ceriagrion tenellum. The sequence continues at coordinate 61,790,113 of OY720638.1, forward strand.
TAGGTAATTCTAAAGTCTAACAACTGCGCTGTTGCGCTGACATTAACTCGAGTAAAAAAGCATCATGGACATAAGTATCATTATTCTATTTCAATGATGCGCATAACTCCATGGTTAAATATAATTTAAAAAGAAAATTATGCAATTCACAATACTCACTGCAGTATAATAACTGTTAAACTTGGCAAATTTTTTCCAGTCTAATATGGCGTCTACTTTCGATATGTTTCCCGCTGTAACTCCATCGACTGGATATTATTTTTTATAGCGCTTTGCATTTACCTACCACAATATTAGGATAGATCCGTCCACGTAGTTACGATTTCACCTTATAACAAACACATACTTTTTCCCTTCCACTTGAGAAATTTACTTTTACTGAAGGAAATACTATTTGGAATAACATAAATAAATAGATTAATTTATTACTTTAACAGCCTCATCCGCCTTTATTGTGTGGTTCTAAACGGTTTTTTGGGCTTTAAATTCAATCAAATCAATAAAAACAGAGTAAAATTACAAACAGTGCTCATAAATTAAACCGATAAGAGCCGGAAAGGTTTTTGCAAGCCATTGGGGAATGGAAAAGGGGGGCTGGCCGATCCCCCCCCCCCCCACGGGGCGGCGGGAGTAGCTATGACTCTTTTAAGGTAGCTATGGACTCCAAAATGATATCAATATACAAAAAGTATACGTGGGCTGCTGGAATGGTTGGATTGGAAAGGAGTTGAATATGCTAGCTGTCTGAACGGAAATCTAGGACATGTATATCGCATGAGAATAGATATAATTTTAAAAACCTGATGTTCTGAAAGACAGTTTTCAATGATAAAAGAAAAATTTTCGCTATATTAGCTGTAGTTATAGCGGGTAAATGCGAAAGTTTTTGAGGTGATGGATCTCAGCACGAGGGGATCCTGATCCTGTGACGAATCTCCGGCAGATCACACGGCGTTTACCCGGAAAAGGGAGTCAGTTGGATACTCCCTCCCACTTATGTGGGCAACGGGCTCCAGTTACTTTCAACAGGATGTGTGGGAAGCATTCGCGCAAGCGGTACATACGGCGACTCGTCCAACGTTGCGGAGGAATCTCTGCAGTCACGAGGTCGCCCATCGTCGGCCCGGCTCCGGCGATCCATCTCGTTAGTGTCGGCCTCCTAGTGGCTGTTGCCTCGTTGGTGGGACTAGGTTTGTTGATTGGGCCTCAAGCGCGTGCATGGGCCTTACCAGGGGGGACTGCGGCCTATCCCCGCCACTCGGCTGCGAGAGGGCACTAGGATCCGAGCCCAGCCCTCTCTTCTGCCTATAGTGACCAAGGGTCCGGGCCTGCACCCGGCTGCTCCCTGCTGCCTGGGGTTTCAGGCAAAATCAAAGAGCCATGCCGGTATCACCGAGAGCCTCGTACTCTTAGAGGAGTGGGATAGTCCGGGTCTTTGAGGGTGTTGGGGCACATGGTGGCTGTAAGCAGGCTAACTGCCGCTTTCCACTCTGAACGGTGGGGATAAGTGTACCGTCCCGCAGTCGATACCCGGTGGGGGATTGTAACTGAGGGGGGCTGGCCATCCCCCGCCCCCACAAGGAGTTGAATATGTTAGCTGTCTAAACGGAAATCTAGGACATGTATATCTCATAAGAATAGATATATTTTTCAAAACCTGATGTCCTGAAAGACAGTTTTTAATGATAAAAGAAAAATTTTCGCTATATTAGCTGTAGTTATAGCAAACATATACCATTTACAAAGTGTGAAAAACTAGCGAAAAAAGTACTATGCTGTGGCTACTTTCATGCCCTTAAATCGCATATTTGTCATGAAATAGAGCGTTTCCCACTCCCTTTGCCTAATATTGCGTGTATTTGAAAACATTTCGAAAAATCGACTTTGTCGTGCTGAATCAGATTTCAGCCAAACGTGTGGAGTATACAAAAAATGTGTTTCTGGAGCTCATGATTCTGCATGATTTGGTGTTTTTTCGCATTGTCGTTGCCCAGTAGCGAAGCTGTTCAACAGCAACAGTTTCCAATTACCTCCCAATATACCTCTTCCGAGCACCGACGGTCACTTCACCAACACTTCAACCACCAGACTCTTTTATGCAATAAATATTTCATCCCATAACCTAAACTCATTACACCTCCAAAGTGATATCACAAATCTCCTAGTTCATTTTTAACACCATTGCAATACAACTTAGCTTCCCTTCATTGTCCCTTTTGAATTTCAACGATTATTCCCAGGAAATGGTTGAAGGGATGGAAATTTTGAGATATGGAAATTACAATCCGAGAGCAGCTTAAATTGTTGTATAAGTTATAAAAATATTGGTAAAAGATTTATATGTAAATAAATACATAATAATATATTTACTTATTCACTTAATAATACAGTCAGTTTTGTTTGTATTTCTAGACGGAGAAGGGTTATCATACTAATCCTTCCTCCACTGCAAGTTTCGAAACATCAGTCACATCTCCTTCCAAAGTTTTACAAGCATTTTAAGATAAATAAGCTCGTATGTGGGAAAAAGAAATCAAAATTATTGACATTTTTAGGGAATGTAGCTGAGCTGAGCATCATCAGAAAAATACTGGGCACAGCCTGGAGGTTGAGGAACGTTAATATTCCATAGGTAGTTTTTGGAAAGCCTTTCTTGCAAATTAATAAACAAGAAATTGTTACAATCATTTTTATTGAACCTTCTTCAGTGTATTTGACATTACACTCATGCCGAACATTATTTCAAATATGCAGCGATCAATTATTCCTCAGGCTGCAGTGTTGAGGCTGATTCAACTACGTTTGCTGAGTACACTAGAGTTCTAAAAAACTCTCCTGCCAAGAAAATGAACCCAGATACTTGGTCTTCAACATCAATAGTCCCAAAATCATCATTAAGTTGCCGAACTCTCTCTAAGAGTGGAGGAGGCAGCGAAAGAATAGCATTATCTGTGATGTGGTAGTACAGAATGAATAAATAGGTAATGATATTGTGAATTTCGGCAAAAATAGATTGGACAGACGTGGGGGGGATAGTTGGTTGTCCCCCTGCTGTATTGCTGGGTTGATCCAAAGGAGTGGAGCTGCCAGTTCCGTCATTATTACCTAGAAAAAATCAATACGAAATGAATAAAAGAGGGATCGGGTTGGTGTGGTGAGTACTGGCTAACCATACGTGCGTCCAGGGTTCAAACCCCTGCAGTGGCGGATGTTTTTCAGAGGGAACCCGATGACTAATTGAGTGTCTTGTGGAGGGCACTTCAAGTACAGTACTCCGTCTGTCGGATGAGACATTAAACCGTGGTCCCCTTGGCGCCTTTTGTTATGGGCAGGCTAATGCCGACGCCGGGTTTCTATCCACCCTTCCTCCCTTAACTATCCCGTTCGACGCAAATGACCTTAGCTGTCGGTCGCCTCCCCAAAATCTAATTCAATGAATAAACGATTCAAGAAGAATAGTTTACAGGCATTATACAGCAGTTATTAGTAGATTTTGAGGTAAAAATTGATTTTGGGTGCAAATCTGGAGTGGGGAATGATAAATGAAAATTAATTAATAATGATTTAAGAGACTAAATAAAAAATGGGTAAGAGACTTAATAAAATCGCCTTTAGGTTTTTTTACATTAAGTTTGTACTTTTTGTATGTGAATGAAATGTTGAGAAATCTGGAAAATTGATGACAACATGAAGATGGGAAGCGCAGATAGATGTGGATAACCTTGATTCAGAGATCCATAAGTTCTACATTCATTGATGTGGATGAGTGAATAAGTAGTATATATGTTTTTTTATGCTAGATGTGACATTCAGCATGGAACTACTCATAAATCTAACTCCGCGAAATAGCGGGCTAGCCACCACAATGACGTATGGCACAGGTTGATTCCACTCCATGCTGGCAATAATCGACCCAGTCCTAAAACGGAACTCGTACGCTCCTCTTAGCTCTTGGAAAAGAATATTAAGCATTTCAAAGAGTCATGCACGCCAAGGGTATAACCAACCAAAAGGAAACCAAGGGTAAAGCATTGCAAAAATTTAGTACACACAACACAGGTTATCATGGAAAGCCTCCTTAAATACTAGAAAATTATACATGAACTTATGATTGGACTTATGGGATGGCAATAAATGTAACAGTAGGGCTGTAGTAGCTGAAAGGCAACTGGAGAGACAAAGATCGGACACGAAGAAGCCAGGGATAACGACAGAGATTATGAAACTAGTTGAAAAATTGTAGAAAATACAAAAAAAACGAAGCGAGGGAGAGGCAACCCCGATCAAGAAGCTTAGGAGCCAAGTCACTCGAAAATGCAAGTGGCCCAGAGATGCGAAATTCCACAGAAAAAATTCCCCTTGACCGGGATTCGAGCCCGGTCGAGGCGGATGATTTTTTTCTCTGTGGAATTTCGAACAATTGTGCATTGCAGGTGACTCCGTAAAAGTGGAACTCCGTGGCTAGTGCCGGATAGCTTAGAATCTGGTCGAGAAATAATAGAATAGAAAGCTGCAGTGAAGACGTCAGCGAAAACATGAAGACGGGGAACACAGAAGCAGAGTATCAACTCGTAAAGAAACACTTCTGGGAGAGTAAAATGAAAAGCAACAATATTAGGGCTGCACTCAGGAATATGCACAAGTTATCAAAGTGAGAGAGAGATTGAAGAAATTGTGAATAAATGGAAATTACATATTGAAGAACACTACCAAGGGCCGAGGCCGTTGGAATAAAACATAATGAATGACGAGAGCGAGGTTGACGAAGAAGTTCTCAGAAAAAGTCCCAGAAATAAATACACCAACAAATAGAGGGGAAAGTACTTGGGAAGAGATTTGAGGAAGTATGGGAACTATCATTAGATAGGGACGGATGGAGTCAAGCAATCTTAGAGTTGTGCGACCAAAGACGATGAGCTCTGAAATGTTTTATGCTACCTGTATCCGTCCTCGGTACGTGAAGAGAAACTTAAGAGCCGTGGGAAGCATATCAGAGATATTCAGGATTTTTAAAGTGTCTTTGATTATGCTGCCACTATATTTTCGTTTAAATTAGACATAATGTTCGAAAACAATCCTAAGATGCAATACATTGCACAAAAATACATTTTCTTACGATTTCATTCAATTTTCTCATACTTCTATGGGACAACAACAACGACAAATATGACAAGCACAAATACTCACCCACACATTGTAATACCTCAGCAACGAGATCCTTGAATGGTCGCACAATGTTGCGATAGTGTTGCTGATCATCCATATTCCCACTGAGAAAGTTGGGTCTCAGAGCATTAGCTATCAGTGGAGAAAAACATCTTTTTTAAGCACGTGGAATAATGTGAAAATACCAGAAATATGCAACGCTTCTCATGAGTAAGAAATCGCGTAAAATGCACACAGCAGTAGTCGAAAGGCAAAATTCTTAATGAAGTGAATTAGTTGAGCAACTTACCAATAATATGCCTGCCATCTTCGACAACAACCCTCCATAGATTTCGAAGGGAAATGTTATGTGTATACATTTTAAACCTTGGGAAGGTCTACTCTGCGCAAGAAGAGAAGAGCAAATGTGACCTGTCGAAAGCCAAAGGCATTCGTATATTAGTGCTAGGATATGCGTTTCCACTAATAAGAATCGCAACGCCCACGGCATCCGGTTACTCATCGTCTGTTGTTTCGTCTGCTCCCTATCTTTCAAACTTACTGCACGTGCAGGTCAGATATGATCGTTATCTTTGAAAAAATTCGAAGCTTCCTGCTATTCTTATTATTATCAAATAAACAGTGGTGAGCTAAACAGTTCGAGCGTTAGGATGCAAACCTTTGCAGATTATTACGAAGAAAAAATATGGTGAATCTCTTTCCTTTGTTAATCGTCATCTATAGTTAAAAAATTTTACTGCCGAGGATATTGGCTCAGGTGTTAAAGCAGACGTTACAAAGAAGACATTAAATTAAATGGTTGGAAAAGTGCGGAGTAATGATAATAATGGTTTCTTCTATGGTTGCTAGTTCCAAGTTGGTCGAAGGACACGTGCCATGGGAATGCGCTTCACGTGATTATTTTACGTAAGAATACCGTTAAGGAGAGTGATGTTTCGAGTCGGTGATCTGAAATACCTCGTTCTCATCCATCGTTGACTTTTGTGAGTCAATCGTGATTAACAGCTGATAAATGTATGTAGTCACTTCGTGATGAGTATTAACCGCTAGCCATCATAAGATCTCAAAGTAAAGTCGTGACTAATGTAAGTCGGCAAACAAAAGGTTACATAAACACTCAAATTTTACAATGTCTCGTGAATAAGAGCCAAAATCCCACCGGAAGGCCCCGATTTTGTCGTGATTTTCTCCATTCTGCGGGTCTGATAATAATAAGTAATAAAAATTGAAATATATTGAATGACTATATTCCTGAAAACTAGATGGCCTGTTAAAATAGAAATATTTCTGATACGCTCCCTCGGATACGGAGAAGTCTCTCGGATACAATTTTTCAAATATGTATTTAAAGAATTTTTACAAACCAAATTTTCCATGAAAGAAATGAACGGATTTTTGTTGATTTTTTCCATGGAGAGGAATAAGGTGAAAGACACGGTAAGGTACTCATTATAATTCTGTAGCAGATTTAACTATTTTTTGGCTGCAAAAAAGTGGAGATTATGAGATATAGTATTACTTACATGGAAAATAATACTCACTTAGGTTTTAGCGAACGGCAAAAAAGAGACGAAACACTGCATTTGCATCAGTCTTAAAAAATATTCCTAGTTCTATGACCTTCATGTCAATAGAATGGACGTCTGTGTATTTGCTGTTTTCTTAGAGAGAATGAGCCCAGTAGAAAGGCAGAGGTTGCTGCACGTTACGCTTCTCTGGCATCGCTTCATTCAATATCTACATAATTAACAAAGGAGTTGATGAGAAAAATTATTTCGATAGAATTGTCCAAACTGAGAGAAGCGATGTAATACGTATCGATGAAGACATCATTTAAAGGTATTTGGAGAGCATCTCGCATAACGATGCCAATGGATATTATACGTTTCATATGTCTGGAATACAAAGCTTTCTGAATTCGTTGAAACTTTTTTTTTTAGGAATAGCTCCGTGCAGTGCATAATTTTACCAAAGCATAAGCGCATGATTGTATACCTCCCATTTTTAAGAAAAATTCTTTTAGGATTTTTTCTCCGAAAAATATGTGCACACAATGTCATTGTTATTGAAAGGGGAGAGGACGAACCTATAAGAAAGACACGGATTGGAGCTGTAGATTGGAGATGTAGCACGCATTTAGAATATTTTTGCCATATCATCATATTTCTATAGCAATTGACTAATCGAGTAGATGAGATATTTGCTATTTATTTGGAAATTATTTAATTAAATTTTAGTAGAGTATTGTTCACATTAGGAGGCACAGATCTATTTACATTACATATATCCGGCCAATGTCCATAAAAAGATGTGACTAGATTCGTTTTGTCTATGAAAAGAGAATAAATACAAGAAATTTACGATTAGGAACACGTTTCAGTTCTGTAGTATCATTTTTTCGGTTTCCATGAAAAATAAAAAATGGAGTGAATAAGATAAAGTATTATTTATATGGAAAGAATTTTGCTCTCTTAGAGACGCGAAATTTAATTCGTTCCCTTAGATTTTCAATTCATTTTTTGAAGAGTACTTTGCAGAATGAAATACGTGGGTCTAGTTATGTATCAGCCTTGTTGCTTCAATATTATCATTTCTGAATCCAATTTCAACGTAAGATGTCAAAAATGAAAATGCCATAGACGTATTTTATATTTAGAAGGCCAAAGAAAAGATACGGTTTGGTACTAGATTTACTTCCAGAGCCACAATTTCATAATTTCTACAACAACAAAAAAAGGAGGTAATGAGATGTAGAGTTATTCCTTGGAAAGAATTCCGCTTACTGAGAGACGCAAAATTAAATATTTCCTGTAGAGCATTTGTTTGTTCTCTTTGGAGACCATTTTGCATGATAAGAGTTGCAGATCCAGACGCATTTCAGCTCTCTGGTTCAAAGTGTATATTTCTTAATCCATTTGTTTAAAAAAATGCTTTCTAGGAATAAGGGTTATTTATGATAAGTATCATCCAAACACAAGGCCACGGAATTGTATACGTTTTGCGACCGCAGTGGAATATTACAATGAATTTTATTTTCTCCCATCGTAATGTTACTCCACTAAGTAGAGCCTTCAACAGTTGAAGCATACGTTTTCATTTCAAGGAAGAAAATTGCTCCCTAGTGGACAGTTTTGTCTACGAAAGATGGCTTCACTTTCGTTGTTCTTTCATTGAGAGGATGCACTTGTATGATAAAAGTGTTTGGTACACATTTTACCTCTTAAGCGATATTTTTACTATTTCTGCAACATTGAATAAAGGAGTAAGTACATGACGTATAGAAATATTACCTTGAAAAGAATTTCGCATACTGTTGGTTGCAAAATTTAACGCGTATCTATTCGCTCAATGTTTCTCAGGAGTATTTTGTATAATAAGAGACGCAGATTTAAAAAGGTTTTGTATAAAGTTCAAAATTACTAAGTACTTTTTCACAGTGTTTTATTCTTAGTCGACCGGCTTTGTCGTATAGGTGACATCATCAGGTACATGGATTTAGTTTGTTGCAGAAAATATATGAATCAGGAAAGGGGGAGGCAGGGATAAGGATAAGAAGTGATGGGACGGTGGAAGGAAGGAATGGGTGAAAAGGTGAGGTGAGAGGGGAGGGAAGTTTTGGAGGTGAAGGAACGTGGGGTGGAGCTATGGGAATTCAGGTGGACTTTGGGTGAGGTACGACGTTCACGGCGGTGGATGAAGACGTCATTACGGAAGGTATATTAACAAGGTGGGGAAGGGGTATAGGTTAAACGCAGTGGGATATCCAAGAATGGGGAGTTTACCAAAATGTTTTCGTTTAATAGGCATCCTTCTTTTAGGTGCATCCTTATCTCCAGGGGTCGTATTCTGTAACTCGGGTGATGTCTATCACCGGTGATGTACCTTACCCGCCGTCCCCGTTTGCGCCTCTGTAACCGGCAGGTGAAGTGTCACCACTCGGTATTGGCAAGGTGGTGGTGATATGTATGAAAACATCTTGGTACGATTCATGCTAATACCCGGTAGCCAATGGTGGCACACTCCCAAAATAGAAGACGATCTAATGTAAAAAAAATATACGACCCGGACTGAGGCGGGCTAGTGTTTGAGAAGTTTGGGATTGAATAATGTGGACAAAAATAATGAAAATACCTATGGAATTGGAGTTCACAAAGGATTTTTATTCATTTGAGAACAACGCTGCATACAGTGAACAGGAATTCCATCCTCGCTTGAACATAAAGAGTATATTAAAGAAATATCACTGCGTGAATGCATTATATTCATAATCTCTCGTTATGGTTGTTTCATGATGTATTCTGTTTTCCTTGTGGCTAATTCATCGGTGTTATTATCGAAGATTTATGAGCAGTCACAAGTATGGTTAACTGATTTATATCTGTGCACAGAAAGCATTAGCAAGGTATTTAATGTCGCAACTTAAACAGACGTTTGATCTATCATAAGAACGACTCGAAATGGCTTACCATTACGTTTGAATGAGTGACTATTGTTTATTTTCGGCCTAAGAAAGTAAAAGTATTTTGAAGTTTTTTCAATTACTCTCGGAGCTAATGATACGTTCAAGAGTTAAGAGTAGTCTTGCGTACCTAGACAGCAATCCATAATGTTATCCTCCTTCACATTTTTTGTTAGAACGTTTACATAGTCGTACGCAATAATTTGGTTTAATTTACCATTTAAGCTGTAGTGGAAGAATAAGTTTAAATAGGTTTGCCCATCACCAAAAAACTTGGTGGAGCAGTATAATGTACGAGAAATTCGTACGGAATTATGATGATCTTGGGTGTAAATAAGAAGAAAATTTCGAAAACACCTCTTAAAACCTCTGGAAACCTCTTAAATGTGAGGGCCGAAGTTGGTTAAGAGAGAAAAATTTAAATTTTTGAAAGGAGGAAAAAGGAAATACATTGTGTAAAAACATTTCAGGGATAATTTCGAAAGTGAAACAACTGATTGGTACGATGACAGAACAGATGAAAGGGGCCTTGCGCATGAATGTTGGATTTTGTAAGGCGAAGTTTCCACTGCTAAAAATAACTATATATAAGAAAAGGATTCTTGAATTTTGGTCCTTTCTGTTGTTCTCTCATAGCCAATGTGTCGCCAAATTTTGAGAAATCACCAGGGCTTTGCAATAAGGAAAAGGAAATTTAGAACCAAGTATTTACAGAGTTATCAACACAAAAGATATAAAATAAGGAACTTTCCCAATTTACATTACAAATTTTGCAAAAAATATAAAGTAATAAAGTAAATTTTAAGTTTTTTTAACAAAACAAATATAACCATAAGGAGGACCACTATAATATTTCTGTTCCTTATCGTTGCCTGTAATATCTGCTTCCATGCAAAGTTATGGATCACCAGAGAACCCACCATGTATAATAAACTAGTTGTAAACCGGTGGATTAATTTTCGATTGACTCAATGTTTTAAGTCATAATAGCATTCATAAATAAAGGGAACTATATTGTCACATAAAAAATACGGGAAGACATCGCCATCCGTTATCGGAAGTCCAGTTCTTAGAATCCTCTTCAAATAATCAAAGAAATATGTAGACTACGTTTTAAGGTATCGTAAAATATTAATTGTTACCCGTGAGGAGTTGCTAGTCTCCCATCGGGCGCCTCCCCAGGTGGCGGATAGGGGAATGCCTACAGGATATGGAGGGTAGTGGGGAAATAAAATACCCAGGGTGGGTCCAGATTGGGGGTTGGGAATGGGGCTGACAATCCGATCCCGGAAAAATAACAAAATGTTATGGAACCAAAACAAAAGCCTCGGATAATAAATGGAAATTATCGAAGACGACCTTGGCGACCGACACGGAACGACGATTGATTTGATGCAATATGGAACGTACGGACTTTATTAAGACCTAGTAGAATGAATGCAGTAGCTAATGAAATAGTAAAATTCAAACCTAATATGGTAGCACTTCAAGAAATAAGATGGCAAGGGAAAGGAAGAATAGACAAGTCGGAATACACATTGTTTTATAGTGGGCCAGAGAGAAGATCTGGTAGATATGGAGTAGGGTTCATAATAACTAAAAGAATAAGGAAAAGTGTAATGGAATTTGAGGCAATAAGTGAAAGGATATGTAGAATAAGATTAAGGGGAAGATTTAGGAATATTACCATTATTATGACTATGACTTTAATGCTCAGGTGGGAAAGGAGGAATATCATAGAGTAGTTGTAGGTAGACATACTCTACATGAGAACACAAATGAAAACGGAAATCTTCTCCGTCAGTTTGCAGAAAGTAATAACATGATAATAAGAAGTACATGTTTTGACCATAAGAGAATACACTTAGGCACATGGAAAGCTCCTAATGGAACGATCAATCAGATTGACTATGTAGTAGAGTTATGGCACATCATGCATCATCAGTGGGTGTAAGAGCCTGCAAGGGACCGAATTGTGATAGCGACCATTACCTAGTGAAAGCTGTAATAAGGGAAAAACTAATAAGTGTACTAAGTGAGAGGAGTACGAAGAGAAAGAAGTGGAATGTAACTAAAGTGAAAGATGAAGAAACAGAGGAAGAATATCGCTCCAGAACACAGAACAAACTGAAAGAAAAGGAAAACGGGGAAAATGTGTTTCGAGATCTCTGCGATGAAGCTCGGACGGCCCGAGCGGGTGTACGCGGCAACACAGAACCGATTCGGCTGGGCGTTTCGCCTAACGGGACCTCTCACTTCGTCCATTAAAAATATCACTCGATTTAAATTAAACGCGCTTATAGATGTTTTGGACAATAACATATTGGAAACGTTCAAGGCATGCCAATTGCAACGAGACCAAGAACGAAATTTTCCGATGCCCCAGTTTTGAAATGAAATAATTTTAAATAATTAATAATAACTTTCATTATATGAAACATACAAAGCTGAAACCCGCACAATCTATAGCAAACATATCTATCCTCCATTTACAGAAACATAGTTGTCATTGACGAACTTTTGTTTGAGTTACAAGGTGTCAAAGTCAAAGCTTTTCCCGCGCGCCTTAAATAACCGGTACTTTTTACGTTATAACTGTAGTAAAAAATATAAAAATTGATCAAAAAGTTCAAATTTGCCATTACATAACGTAGAAATGAATGAGAAAAATGATAGTGTCGTTAGGTTTTCTGTAAGTCTTTTAGATAACCTTTTATTTGTACCCAAACTCGAGTGCACATAATTTCTGCGCCGACGTGTTTCCCATTAAAGGATTTAAAATACATATATAACAGTAAATAATAACGTAAATCCACGATGAAACGAAAGGCTCCTCTTAAGACTACTGCTGTCATTGAAAGATAAGCATTTTCAGGAGGCACAGTCACCTCCCGCATTTGTTCCAAAGATCGATTGTTTCTCTTCTTTGTCAATCAATACACTCAGACGAAAAGAGATTGTGAAAAGGATTTTTTTTGATACATGCAAAATTCCCCAGAGAAAAAGTCTTCCGCCTAGACAAGAACTCAAACCTGGATCCCTCGATTTCTGGCCCAGTGCTTTAGCTAGTTTAGGTAGTTGGAGCAAAATATCATTTTACCTAGAAATAAATGAATGTGGCCTCATTTTAAAGAAAAATCTCTCATTATTCCAAATAAATCAAAATATCAGCTCCATACCGAACTAATTTCCGAGATTTGACGAAAAGTACCAGCTCTTTTACGTGGGAAATGGTAAATATATGCATTCCAGGGATACCTTAATTAAAATTAGAGGAATTTTCAGCACGTAAAACTCGTCTAATAATAACAGTAAGTAATGTGTATGTTTCTGATCCATTTTTTAAAACTGTCAACGCTGTAATTTTTTCAGGACAGTACAAAATTACTACGTATAAAATGCGAATGAGAGACGGAAGCCAGATAGAAGCTAAAGCTGTGTCCCGCTCGCACATAAATCGGTAAATTTAGGGAGTACACCTTCTTGAACTGTGTCTAAGCTCGTTTGACATCATGAAGGAGCAGATTAAAGTGTCTTTTTCGTGCGTCAGATTTAAGATGGAAGGATGGAAGGAAGGAGAAGATCCTAAATACGCCTCCCGCATTTGTTCCAAAGATCGATTGTTTCTCTTCTTTGTCAATCAATACACGCAGACGAAAAGAGATTGTGAAATGGATTTTTTTTGATGCATGCAAACTTCCCCAGAGAAAAAGTCTTTCGCCTAGACAAGAACTCAAACCTGGATCCCTCGATTTCTGGCCCAGTGCTTTAGCCAGTTTAGGTAGTTGGAGCAAAATATCATTTTACCTAGAAATAAATGAATGTGGCCTCATTTTAAAGAAAAATCTCTCATTATTCCAAATATATCAAAATATCAGCCCCATATCGAACTACTTTCCGAGATTTGAGGAAAAGTACCAGCTCTTTTACGTGGGAAATGGTAAATAAGTATATGCATTCCAGGGATACCGTGATTAAAATTAGAGGAATTTTCAACACGTAACACTCGTCTAATAATCACAGTAAGTAATGTGTATGTTTCTCATCTATTTTTAAAAACTGTCACCGCTGTAATTTTTTCAGGACAGTACAAAATTACCGCGTATACAATGCGAATGAGAGACGGAAGCCAGATAGAAGCTAAAGCTGTGTCCCGCTCGCACATAAATCGGTAAATTTAGGGAGTACACCTTCTTGAACTGTGTCTAAGCTCGTTTGACATCATGAAGGAGCGGATTAAAGTGTCTTTTTCGTGCGTCAGATTTAAGATGGAAGGATGGAAGGAAGGAGAAGATCCTAAATACGCCTCCATATTAAATTTCCCATAATACAAAGTGCCGCATGCGTCAGAAAAACATCGACCGTAGCAATTTCCTCCCCACTACAAAAAAACACAACTGTGTGGGCTCCGAGAGAGCAAGTTACATACCTACGCTTAATTGAAGCTGAAAATGTCGAAAATAGCAACACTAAAGAGAACTACTTGTCATCTTAATGAGAACACAAGTGACACTATGAATAGAAGCAGGCTAGTTATAATATGAAAATACTTCACGCCGAAGGTTACGATGTAAATAAATAATTATGAAATGTCAACTGTAAAGAGAAAATACAAAAAGCTAGGTAACCTATAACAAGTAAAAAAACCAGAAGCTTTCCACTATTTAAAAAAATAGTAAAACTATTACGAAAATAGTATGCATATAATATAAAAATGGTTTAATAAAAGAAAACAAGACCCCCCACATTTCAAAGAACTACACTCTACAACGATTATTTTATGTTTAAGTATTCTACGGATAACACAATATTTTGTTGAAAGTCAGAGAAATTCCTCCTGGTTTTCTACACTTTCTGTGTCCTGTCAGCCAAGACTAAAAAAAACGTTGTAATAATGAAACAACAATTGCACTATTCCACACGGTATTTATTACCTTCGACGCATTTCAATTCACAGAGCCATCATCAGGTATGTACAAGACAATCTGTTAGAGAGCACATCACATATATATATTTTTCAAGTTTGAGAAAAAAAGTGCGGAACGTGAGTGAGGAGAGTGAGTGAGGAGAGAACGTGAGTGAGAGAGGAGGAGTTGAGGAAAAGTGAGGAACAAAAATAAGGTGGGAAAGTGGCGGTCGAACGAAAAAACCAAGGGTAGAATTGGAATCCCAATCATTTAATTCCGGACATCTCATTCTATCCAACATATTCTACTGATACCGCTATGTGGACGACATAATCTGCTGCTGGACAGGGAGTGTCAGACAATTACACAGCTTCCTCAATCTTTTGAACGCCCAACACTGCAAAATGAAATTCACTATGAAATGGTAACCGAGAAACAGTTGAAATTTTTAGACCTTACAATATCCATCACAGACGATAAACACGATTTTGGTATACACAGGAAACCATGCTACAGTGAGGTCATTATTCCAGCTGATTCATGCCACCCAATTGCTCAGAAACTGTCTCCTCTCCACTCGATGCTACACAGATTGGTAAATTTACTCTTATAGTATCTAACTTTAACCGTGAGCTTGACACCATTAACTCCATAATAGTTTCCAATGACTACAGCCTAAACCCTGTAACCACACTGTTGAAGAAAAAATTAAAAGCGAAAGCTATTTCCTAGCTATGCGCCCTAACCCCTACACAGGAAAAACCGAAGAAGTGGCGCCGATTATTGCTTGTGGGTGATCTTTCTAACGAGATTGTTCGGAAATTTCCCAAAGATAAATTTAATATATCACTGTACAACCCTACTACACTTGGAACAATCCTGTGCCGCAATAAAGATAAAATAGAACCCCTCCTTCAATCCTGCATTTACAAAGTGAAATGTGACTCATGCAATTTGTTATACATATGCCAGAGGGTAGAAGTTTTAATGCCAGGATAAAAGAACATGAAATTTGTTTGAAAACTTGTGATGACACGTCACTTCTAGCTAAAAACTTACTACAAAGATCCCATTCCAGTAAATTCCATGCAGAAATTCTCCATTATGAAAATAAGGGTAAAAGGCTAGATATTTTGGATCCATTTGAAATTATTCAATCAAATTTAAATGTCCTATTAACCCTCCATCTCCACTTGGGGTCTTTTTTGACTCCAAGCTTGAAAAAACGCTCCCAATTTTTGACTTAATTGAGAGAATCTTGCCATGTTACAGTTATGCCTTCCCACATCTTCCTTCTTTACATTCATACCATTTGAATGTTACTTTTTTCAATTATTCATGGATGGGAGTATTTTTTCTGCGTGGGGTCATATTTGACCCCAGGTGGAGACTGTGTAGGCATTAAGTTTAAAAGCATATATCTAAATAAATGTAATTGATAAAAGGCGCAGAAAGGTAATCCTTGTGTAGGCTTTTACGGTGGGGTGAAGATTCAGCTCTAAAGTTTCCGGGATATACACCGCGTGTGTCCATCTTTGCTGATAACAGTTTTGCCGAAATCACTTACGAATGTTTTCATCATTATTTCTATGTGTGCAATTCAAAAACTCCTGAAAAAACACTATTTGTTTCTAAATTTACAGCATGGGGTCAGTAAAGACCCCAGGTGGATTTCGCGTAAGTATTGAGCAGGTGGAGGCTGAGGGTTAAATGAATATATATATTTTTGTGAACCACTCTCCTCTCCTCAAGATAACTTTCTCGAAAACAAACGGACAAATTTCCCCTTCACACTTTCTCCAACCGACTCCACCCTCCACGGTTTTTTCCCATCCACCAACCCCTTCTCTCCACCCTTGGTCTTGTGTTGACCACCTTCCGCCCGAGATCCCTTCCTCGAACCCCTACCGTTCCCAGTTAACCCTTGCTTCCCCCCCATTCTCTCCTTGGTGCTGAATACCTCCCACCTTTCCCTTCCTAATCACAATGCTTACTTTTCTTCCCCCTCAACCCGTTTGTCAACCGATTGTGGTACCGATACATTTAAAATGTCATTTTTCCCGCGTACCATAAGAGAGAACAATAGGGAGCGTAGCAAAGGGATAGGCAGGTGAAATATAGTTAGAGTAGTCTGTAGTGCATGATGCATGTAATAAAAACCAATAATCCCTTTCTTATTATGTAGATACCAACCATCTAGCTGCATTTGACCCTGTTATCTAGCATGTCTCCATTAAATATCCTAGTTGCATGGCAATAGTGCATGTTTGGTGATCTTCATCCCCTGCCTTCACACCCTCGTGGTGGCTCGCAGGGTATTACGTAGATGTAGATGTAGATGAACCCCTTCTTATAATTTCCGCCTTTTTTTCTTCCCGTTTCCCTGGTCTTCCTCGTTTCTTTATTCCCCGAGGATTCACTGGTTTCCCCCTCCTGCTCCTGGTTTTTCCGTTAGCCCGCCACTTCCCCACCTTATTTCTGTTCCTCACCCCCCTCTTTTTCTCAAACTTGTAACATATATATACATACACACACACACATATACATCTGTGATGTGCTCTCGAGCAGATTGTCTTGTACCTGACGATGGCTTTGTGAGTTGAAGCGCGTCGTACATAATAAATACCCCGTGGAATAGTGTAATTGTTGTTTCTGTTTTAACATGACGAACTTCCACAATATCTTGCCTGAATATTTTGAAATTATATAAAAATACTACAATTTAGTTTACTTCTGAGAAAACAGTAGTAAAGTTTAAAAGTACAATTTAGCATTTAATAGTAAACAATTAAAAATTCCCCAAAACTAATAAACTGAAAATTGTTAATACTAAAAGTGATTTAGCTTTGAAATATACACCAACTTGCCTTTAACAGTATCTTCTAGGAATTTTAGCGACTATTTTATGTCAGAAATAACTTCTCGTTTTTTAAGGAATTTATTTTCCAAATATTTGACACAACCTATTCATTAAGTATCAAGCTAAAAAGTTAAGAACACACAGAAAACCTTCTATGGCTTTGTCATCCCTAAAATGATAACTTGAGAATTTCAAAACTGTGAAAATTATTCCCTAGCTATTTTCCAAATTGCAACTATAGTACCCGAAGGCGCTAATAGTACCATAAATGTTATGATATGCACGAACTATCGTGAATATTTCTACTATTCGCGATCATATGTATCTCGGATATTATGTTTTTCCTAACACTACTCCTTTGTTTTTATATCTTTCTAGCTCAACAGTGTCCCCACTCAAGCTCACTTCGCTCAAGGCAGCCAAATATTTAGGCACCTTATTGCATGTACTCTAAAGCCTAAAGAGTTGGGATACGGCTTAAAATTACCAAAGGAATAAGACAAGGGTGCAAACTATCACCAGCACTGTTGAACATGTACTTGGAGGAGGCCATACAAGAAGCGCAAGAAACTGGACTGAGCGGAATAAAGATAAACGGAGAAGAAATAAACAGGCTCCACTTCGCAGATGATATCGCAGCCATAGCTGGAAATCACGAGAATCGTCAAAGGTCACTAAAGGTTACTATACTATACGTCATGGACCAAGTTCTACACGAATACAGTATGAAAATAAGTAAGACGAAAACTAAATTCCTTGTATGGGAAAGAGAGAAGATGGATGCATAAGTCACCCTTGAGCGGAGAGAGATTAGAGCAAATGGATTCCTTCATCTACCTCGGAAGTACCATCGCGTGTGACGGAAGAAATACAACGGACATCAGGCGGAAAATAGCCCAAGCTAAGAAGGCGTATATGGGAAAAATACAACTACTGTGGTCAAAGAAGATAAGACTAAAAAACCAGGAAACGGCATGTGAAAAACTTCGTGAGAGGCGTGGAATCTGTATGAATCGGAAGAATGGACCATCGGAAAAGCTGACCAGAAAAGACTGGAGGCCTTTGAAACCTGGTGCTGGAGGAGGATACTGAAGATAAAATGTACGGAAAAAATAAGAAATGTCGAAGTGTACAGAAGAATAGAATAGGAAAGGACCATATGTAGAACTATGCAGAAAAGAACTAAATGGATTCGACTCACCTTGAGACACAATAGGTTTCTGAGATATATAATTGAAGGCAAAATAGAAGGGAAAGTCAGCAGAGAAAGGCCTAGGAATAAATACATGGACCAAATAAAGGAGAAAGTACAAAGGAAGAGATATCAGGAGGTCAGGGAACTAGTATTAGATAGGGAAGGGTCGAGGGTAGCAGTCAACCAATCTTAGGATTGAACGACCAATAAGTAAAAAGAACGACCAATGAGTAAAACACCTTCCGTTGTGAAGGAGTTGTAAACGTACCGCGCGAAAAAATAATTGATTAAAATGTTCTATAGGTTATTGTTATTATTAGAGGTCAAAATTTATAAACATTTCACTCCATTTGATCAACCACTACTTCGCCATTTAATCTACCACCCACCTTCCCAATGTCGCCTTTCACTTCCACAAACAAATACAATAACTATAGCTAAGTTGTCCCCTTAAGACTGGTACATGTGGAACGTAAAATTTTCATTCTCACCTTCCTTCTGCTCGTCCCTCTTCCCTTCTCGTTTGTATAATTGGGTAAATAAACCGCCGAGAACTTAATTCCATTTCCATATTTGATTATGACCTGAAGCCATAAGAACAGTTCTGGTGAGAAAAAAAATAAGTGTGAACAACTGCAAAGTCTTGATTCGCCTCGAGATGAAAAACTGTGCTAGTTAACGTGCCCTACGTGACACTTGCTTTGTAAGCTCCCAGCGCATGATGTATCTTCTCTGGCTTCGAATGTGTTATTTGGAAGAATTTTGGATGAATGGCTATTACGTGGTATTTGTCAATTAGGACTAGTGTTATAGTCCTTCATTATCTCTGTTGCTCGATCGGTACATCGATATTTTTTTAAATACAACTTTTGAACACACCTTAAGACACATTGAGCTTGTGAGGAACATAATTGGAGGCAAAATCGAGGGAAAAGACCCCAGAGAAACGCCTACGAATAAGTGCATGGACAAAATAGGAGGGAAGGTACATGGGAAGAGATACCAGAAGGTAAGGGAATTAGTATTATATAGGGAAGGGTGGAGGGCTGCAGTCAACTAATCTACTAATCTATGGATTTAATTACCAATAATGAGTAAAAAACCTTCCGTTGTGAAGGAGTTCCTCATTTTGGTGTTGTTTATTTCATATTCATGTTTATTTCTTTCTCACTCAGGCAATAAACGATAGATTTAAAGTTTTAATCATTAAAAGGCCTATGAAAAACAAAACCTTTACCTTGAAGCATCGTTCCAAATATCTCGCTTTCATATTCTCTTCCTGGAGTAAAAATGACATGGATTTTGGAGATGATGATTCTTAAGTAGCTGCCCAGTTGCGAAACTGATCGACAGTACCAGCTCTAAATTACCTCCCACTCTTTCTCTTCGGGGCACTGACAGTAATTCCAACTACATTTCAGCCAACAATCTCTTTTTTGTAAAATATCCTTTTCCAAAAAAGCTTAATTAATTTCCTCGCTCAAGTCATATCTCAAATCTCTTACTTCATCATATAAGACATAGGAACACGCTTTAGCTTCCCTTTGTTGCCTCCTTTGAATTATTTTATTTTTTTCCAGGACAATGTTGGTGGAATGGAAAACTATAGATGTGGAAATTACAATCTTAGGACAGTCAATATTGTTGTATTAGGTATAAAAATAGTGATACAAGATTGATAACTTTAATATTTATTTTTTTCATTACATTTCATTACATAAGGACAAAATATTTACTTTTTTCAATACATTATACACTTCAGATTTTGTTTGTATTCCCCAATGAAGAATGGTTATAAAAAATCCATTTTCTATTCAAAATACTGAAATATCACTAAAATCACTTTACAAAGTATTACAATAATTTAGAGATGAATTAGATCACATATGAAAAAAAAAACAAAATAGAGGCTCATATATGATATATAAATCTCTGTCATTTTTATGAGTTTGGTTCTAAATATTCATACTAAAAATCACAATCTGGACACAATCTGGAGAACATTTAATTACTTAAGTCGTTTTTGGTGACATTTTTCTTGTTCATTATAAATTGAGAAATGTTAACAATCATGTTTATTGGTTCCTTCTTAAAATCTTTAATGTAAACCTCATGCCGCACATATTTTCAAATATACAGAAATTAATCATCCTCAGGCTGCTTGAGGTGTGGTTGGTTGAGAACTGTTTGCTTCATGCACCAGAATTTTTAAAAAATGTCCGGCCCCAAAAATAAACTCGGATACTCGGTCCTGAAAATCAATAGCCGCAGGATCACCATTAAATTGTCTAACCTTCGCCAAGAGTGGGGCAGGCAGCGTAAGATTAGCATTATTCTTTATGTGGTAGTGTATGGTGAACAAGTTATTCAGGATACTGTGCATATCAACTATTATTGATTGGATTGACGTAGGGGGGATAGATGGTAAAGGTCCTGCTGAGCTGCTGGCTTGATCCGGAGTAGCTGGGCTGCTAGTTCCGTCGTTATTACCTGTAAATAATAAAGTAAAAATTAATTAATGTTTCATAAACGACTAGTTTATGGTCATTAGCCACTAGTAAATTAGGCCACGTAGTAGATTTTTTTATGCCTTCGGCAAAGTCTTGGGTGGGAGAATGTTAATTAAAAATGAATATAAAATTTTAAAATACTTTGGTAAAATGACAATAGAGATGGAAATGAAACAAAAATTCCTTTCTATACCTAATGTACTCAGTTTTGGTGTGCATTTCAAGATGCAGAAAGGTTATCGCACAAATCCCTCTTCAGCCGAAAATTTTTTTGAAAATAAATAAGAATTTCTGAATAGATAATATTTTCAAAAAGAATCTAATTATACACATGCGATATAACGGGATAGCCACTACCTCCAGGGTGTGTGGCATGGCATGACTCAACTATTTGCTGGCAATAATCGTCCCTGTTCAAGAACGAGACTCATGCTAGCTTGCCCCTGGGCGAAGGATATTAAGTACTCAAAAGAACCTTTTCCGCCGAAACCAGAAACTGATGGTGCAGCAATGCAAAAATTTAAAATTCACAACACAGGTTATCTTTAAAGCCTCCTTCAATATCAGAAAATGAAGAAGATGATGCATGAACCAACATGAGACTAAAGAATTTTGGCAATAAAGGAGAATAGATTTGTAACAGTAGATTAGATCATAAAGGAGAAATAAGCATTAAAAAAAATGAGATATGCGGATGATGACCATCGCAGGAGCAGATGTAGAGTATTGCTGGACAAGACAACCGACATGAAGAAGTCATGAGTTACGACGGAGAATTGGATACTAAATGAAAAAAGAAGAAAATAAAAAAAAACCCCAACAACGACGGTGAGGCAACTCCGTTCAAGAAGCCTAGGAACAGTTTCAGTCGAGAATGCAAGAAGGCAAGAGATAATTAGATACTACGAGAAAGAAAGCGAAAACATGAGAAATGGAAACACCGAAACAGTATACGAACTCGTTAAAAAAAACTACAAAGAGAAGAAAACGAAAAGCATTAACATTAGGAATGTGAACTGGAATACACTGATAATGGGTGAAGATATTGGCAACAGATGGAAGCAACACATCGTAGAACACTACCAAAAGCCGTGGCCGCTGGAATAAAACCTCATGAATGACGAGAGCGAGGTGGACCAAGGAGACGGGGACCCACGCATACAGAGGAGAGAATTCGATGGAGCAACATAAGGTGTCAAGGAAAGGACCCGGAAACTACGTCATCGAAGTGGTCGTGATTAAGGCCAGGGATAACCTGTAAGAATTATTATACAAAATAGCTACCAAAGCGGAAGACTTCCAGAGAATTTTGCAAACGGGTGCAATGATGTCGATATCGAAGGAGACGAGGACGGAGAACTCTGAGAAGTACCGATACTTGAGTCTAGTGTCACATTGATAAAAAATACGTACACGTAAAATTAATCGGAGGATGGGGAGGAAAATTGTAGACAACCCCTCGGCAAATCAACATGGATTTAGGAAGAACAGAGGAGCCAGAGAGGCCTACTCTGCCTTAGATTAATGGCGGAGAAACAAAATACGTAAAAAAGCCATTGTATATCGCATTCATGGACCTAGAGAAAGCCTTTCACAATGTTGAGGTGAACCAGATGTCCAGGCTGCAGGAAAAACTCGGAATGGATTACGACGACCGAAGAATTATGTACCAACTAAACAAGAAGAAAGTCGTCCCAATGCGAATGACAGACTTAAGTCAGACAGAAGCTAAAATTAACAAAGGATTAAGACAAGGATGAAACCCCTCACCAGACCTATTAAACATGTACTCGGAGGAAACAATAAGAGAAGCACAAGGAATTGGACGGAACGGCATTAAGATTAACGCAGGCGAAGTGTTAAGATAGCAAAGAGAAGATCGAATTACTAGTATGCGGAACAGAAAAACTGAATACCGAAGACTTACTGAGAAGAAAGAAATGAGAGCTAATGGATTCCTACACCCATCTTGGAAGTACCATTAGGTGGGACGGAAGATGTACAACAGACATCAAGTGAAGAATAGCTTAGGTAAAGAACGCGTTCATGGTAATGAGAGTAGGGCTGTGTTAAAAGACCATTGGGTAACAAGATAAGAAACAGTATCTGAAAATATTGGTGTGGAGCGTGGCAATTCTTAGATCGAAAGCATGGACCACTTGATACAGTCAGATACTTGACCAGACTGGACTGACGACAGTGGTGGTTCTGAAGGAGGATGGAGAAGTTAAAATGGATGGACAAAATAAGAAATGATGAAGTTTACAAAAAGTAGTGGAGGAATTGACCACATGGAACACTAGGAAGAAAACAAGAACCATACGGATAGGACACACTTGGAAGCACGATGGATTTTTGAGGAATTTATTGAAGGAAAATTAGAGGCAGAAGTCCCGAGAGGATGTCACCGTCAAAAATACATTGACCAAATACAGAGTAAAGACTTTGGGAAGAGCTTCAAAGAAGAATGGAAACTATCCTCAGATAGGGGAGGGTTGAGTCACTAATCTTAGGATTGAGCGGCCAATGACGATTAACTCTGAAATTTTTTATGCTACCTGTAACCGTTCACGGTGGATAAAGAGAAACATTTTGCACGAAAAGAATCGTAATAGGCCTTTCACAGATATTCATAATTTCTACTGTCTTTCACTATGCAGCCACAACGTTTTTCTCTTTAATCCGACATAATGTTAGATATCATACATAAGATTCAAAACCATCTACGATAATACAATTCCTTGACATTCAAATCAATTTTCTTATTTTTATATAGGACGAAATACACGGGAAAATCAGTCTAACACAAACACTTACCTAAATAATGCATAACCCCAGCAACGATGTCTTTGAGTTCACCAATACGGTTGCGGTAGTGAGCGCGCTGCTCATCAGTACATCCAGTAAGGAAAGTAGGTCGCAGACCATCAGCTACCAGTGGAGAGAAACACACTCTAGTTAGGCAAGGAAAATAATGTGGAGATTCTGGAAATATTCACCGTTTCTCATGCTAAATTATTCGGATAAATTTTATGCAGCAATATTCAAAATGCAAAATTCTTAAGCAACTCAATTTGTCGACTAACTTACCAAGAATGAACATGCCATCAAATACAATGGTTCTCCATATGTTACGAAGGATACGGTTACGTAAGGGCATTTTCGCCTGTTAGAAGGTGTACTCTGCGTAAGAAGAGAGGATAAAATGTGACCTGTCGAAAGCCTCAAGCCTTTATATACTGGAGCTAGGTTATACGTTTCCTCGAATAAGAACGCAATGCCCGCGACTGCGACTCATCGTCTGTTTATGTGTTGACTCTCATTCTTTTAAATATACTGCGCGTGGAGGTTAGATAAGGTACTTTTCTTCGAAAAGGTTCGCAGCTTTCTGTTACTGTTATTATTATGAAAGAGATAGTGTCGATCCCAGTATTTTGAGCATTAGGACGTAAATTTTTTCAGGTTCTTACAATTGAAAACTGCGGCGATTCATTTCCCTTATCATCCTTTACTCGTTATCTGTAGTTAAAAATATTACAGCCGCCGATGTTGACTCAGGGTTGAAATACACGTTCCAAAGACGCCTTTCATTGAAATGGTTAAAAATTTGAATAGTAATGTTAATAATTGTTTCTGCTAGCGCCGTAAGTTCCAGGTTGGGAGATGGGCGGGAGCCCGGAGAAAGGTTTTCACATGATCGTTTCACGTTAAAAATACTGTTAGGAATAGTGAAATGCCGAGTCGGTGATCTGAATTACCTCGTTTATATCCATCGTTGACTTTTGTGTGTCAATCGTGATTATCAGCTCATTAATGTATGTAGTGTGTATTGGCCGCTAGCCACCAAAAAAACCGAAAGTTTAATCGTTCGTGAAGTACGTCGAAAAACTAAGCAAGGTTACATAAGCTTTCAAATTTTCGAATGGAGTCTACAATGTTCTACACTGCCTCGTGAATAAGAGCCAAAATCCCACCAGATGGCTACGATTTTGTCGTGATTTTCTCTTTTTGGTGGGTCGAAGAGTATTGATAATTCAAATTATATATGAAAAAATTGAAATATATTTGTTTACATTGTATTCCTGAAAACTGAATAGCGTGTTTAATGGGAAAATTTTCTGATACTCCTAATATTGAGCATTTTGGGGCAGATTTCGTACAGAGCGAGATAAATCGGTGGGTGCAACATATCTGTGGTCTGTTTTAAATTTCTGTATATTTATTTTAATCTCCTCATTAGTATAAAAGACTACTTTTTTGCTAAATTGCGTCAGCAATGAACATGTTAAATAATATATTCGGCGACCTGAAAGACCTCGATCGTTGACTTTTTCGAGTCAATCGTGATAAACAGCTCATAAATAGATGTAGTCATATCGCACAGTGGGCTGAAATCGAAAAAAGCTGGCAAAAACCTGTAACACTTTTTTTTCTAGTCTGGAAGTTGAAACTTCGCAGTAATATTCTCAAATAGTTTATACAATAAATTCCGTATTTAACTTTTTCTTTAGCTTGCACATTAACAATATATATGGGGTCAAATTTGAACAAATTTCGCAAATAACGCCCACCTTCGATTTTCTCTGTGAATTACCAAAATTAACCTGTTTCTGTACTTTAATGGATTGACTTACGGAAAAGTTTTTATAGTATTATATAAAAAAGTTCTTTTTCCTTCATAAAATGGCTTGTTAAAGATGTAATTTTATTATTAATCATAGACACAGTACAAAATGTCGGTGCCTATTTTCAGTCAATTTATAACATATTTGTAGAGAAAAAGTAGTTGGTGCATCCTGGTTACGCTAAGTGACTCATACCACGTCATTCTCCAAAGCTTTCAGATTGTGAATCTAAAGAGAAACCTTGCGCATACTTGCGATCCCGAATATTACATCGTTTTTTCGATCGAGCGGTCGAGTCCGGCTCCGTCCGCCGGCGACGGGGATACGGTGATGCGGCAAGTGTGTGGATACGATATGGCCACTTTCACTTTCCTATAGTGATCATCGATATATGAAGATTGGAAAGAGCCACCATTAAGGATTTTTAGTAAACCATGCTACAAATTATACTCATAATCATATCCCAGGACACCGCAGGAAGTATCATGAAAGACTTCTTTCTTGGAATACACTCCTGAAACAATCACGGAGTTCTCACGATTACATTGCACATCGCCTACGGAAGGATATGCTCATCTCTGTTTGACAGACTAACTCCCTTTCAGAGGCACCTGGCGTCAGCTGGGGTCACATGCCGTAAACTTCACAACCCCCTCTAACTATATTATAAATTCGATGGTTTCCAGTGTAACTTTGTGAAAATCCATTATGAAATCAACAATAAAAATGAATTTGTAACTTTTCACAGATATACAGCAACATATTCTGGTACATTGCTTTCCGTACTCATGTCATACCCAAGTTCCACTCGCCCTTCCCTTCCCACCTCGCTATCCTCTACCCCTCTGTATACACTCACCTCGCAACCCCCCTCCTTTAATGTTTTCCCTGCCACCGTCCACCCCCACCTTCGCCTTCCTTCCCCTTATCCCTGTAGAAGTATATAATCTGAAAAATTTGACTCTTATGTACCTGAAGATGTTGCGTTGCCTATGCAACGAAATCGGTCGTTTAAATAAAAATATCTGTGAATCGTTTTATGACACTGTGTAGCCCTTCGTGAGGTCTGCTTCGGATATTATCGTGAGCATATTCTCTTTGCTGCAGCGAACTGCACGTGTACATTTAGTGCATTTCAGGTGTGACGTGGAACAGTTCTGCTTACTTGTACCTTCCTATCCTCGAAACCTGTGTTCTTCGGTTTTTACCTGTGTGTGTTTGTGTCCAATATCCAACTATAATCACTTTTTTGGTGGCATTACGGGCGATATTTCATTTTATTTTCTACTTTCGTGGTATTGTTAAGGTATTTGCTGCACAATTATTTGTTTAATTCTTGGCTATAAAGGTTTATTGAACTTTTGATAAAAATACGATTGAATTCTTAATATAGTTCCGGAATGAATTTATCAGTATTAGTGCCTTTTCTTATTTGTATCTCCAGAGTCGAACCAAATGTTGAAATTTTGGGGTTCGGTATTTGCTTTAAATTCTTTTTATTATTTCCATTTATACTGTGGTTCTCTTTAGGGTTTTATAAATGCTTGCTCAAAAAAATACTTCCCTCAAAATTTCACGTATTCAGCGACATGATACTTTAGTGAAGTCTGGGCAACAATCCTTATAAGCGAAAAATGATATATATTGAAATATATCGCTAGAGAGTTGCGTTTCGATTCAAACAATGAACTTTTTAAGGCACAAGTGTATAATTCAGTCGCAAATTTTTTAGAAAGTGCATGAGGAAGTCGGATGAGTGTTCTAGACACAAGAGATTTTTGAATCGTCACGATAAATGGCTGAAGACGGTTGTTGTTTTTCCGGAATACTTGTTCGAATGTTTGCCCAGTACATCAATTTCTTCCTGTAAGTATATTCGCCTAATTGAGTCCATTTATAGTCCTTGTAGTGGGTTATATATATTTTGTTATCTTACCTTAGAAAGTACAGGTGGACGTCCCGAAATATATTTCCATGGTTCTGGCGAAAGGTCAAAATTAAGGAAAACGAAAATCCTGATATCTTATTCCGCGGCAACTCCTTCATTTCACTAAACCTCTCAAAAAGGCACGTGAATAGCACAGATAACTACTGCAAGACAGAACGGCTAAGCTGAAAAATTCTTTCAGGGAAAAATGGGATTGATTGTGTATGTATCGCTGCCCGGAAACGGGACGACTAACGATGGGAACACGGCTGGGCGATTCTTCGACAATCCCAAGCTATCTTCTGCAATAACAGGTATGGAGAAAATATTGCCTTCAACAATTATTGCTTCCCGTTTCAGAGCATCATTCTTTAAAATCATTTTTCATTTTATTTGTAAGTAAGTGCATCTGATCGATTGCGATTTATGTTATAGGAATGACGTTAGCCTCATTACAAGGTTCTCTATAACATCGAAAGCAATTTTGAATGGTCTCTGCATTAAAGAGGAAAACTTTAGGAGTTACTGAAGGGAGAGGGCCAAAAAATTTGTGAAATTATATCTGAAGTATTAAATGCCACAGATAGTGCATAGTATTATCAAAGTACTTATTCTCGGAGTTACTATTGCGAAAGACTCGATTTTTCCATTGTGATATCTATCAGAAAAGGCAATAGAGGCTGGTAATAAGGACATAATAAACTTTCGTGAGCGTTTCATAAGAAATATACTCAAGTGGCTACCAATAAGGACTTATTTCGAAGAATACTTCTCACATCAAATTATGTAATTTTGAACTCCTCACCAGTTCCATTGCGGAAAACATCGAGCCAGATGAAAGAGGTAATGTCCTTATTACCTCTTTCAGTAATGCCATCAAGCAATCTCATCCTCTTGTGTACGATCGGCACGATGTTTTTTTCGTGTTTACAACTAATTTTAGTTTTTTTTAATGAGTTTTTTCAAGAGATTAGGCAATTAAGCGTCTTTGCCAAATTTCCACGCAGTTTGGACTAAGCTGATGTAATCGAGTGAAAAACAGTTACTGAGCTCAGGTGGTGAAGATGAAAAGACTTCAGACAGTACATAAAGGAGAAGGAAGAAAAATTTATTCATTGTTTAAAAATATATCCTTGAAGTTTTTGGAGAATGGTGAAAGTTTAAATTGTGTTCTTTTGTTTAGTTTAGTTGTTCTTGGCTGGATTAAATATAATTTACAACCATAGACTTTGAAACAGCATGATTATAATCTATTGCATTACAGATAAGAGTCTACATTTTAAGAATAAATACATATAAATGTAGGTATAGTCATTAAGTAGTCTTTTAGTTCAAATAATTATACCATGTTAGAGAAGTAGACTCGCTTCGCTCGGTAGGGGGCTCCCTACACCCCCGGAGCGGCTTCGCCGTTATTTAGAGTATCAAAAAAAATCCTGAAAAATAAAGTTTACTTTCAAGGGTTACAGTCGTCGAAATCCATTTTGAAGACTTTTATTTTGCAGTAACGTTTGAGCATCGGCATTCTGAAAAACCTAGGCGTCATGATTGTTATATTTTGAGTACGGACTGCAAAAACGCAGTTTTCGAATTGGACCACATGTAAATTCGAAACTACGGGGCGTAGAAAGCACCATTGTCAATCCCAGGGCAAGTGTGATTCCTAGCTTGATATCATCGGTGGTTTTAGGGGTAATTTTGGTTAATTTTTTCGTAACAAATCTACCCGTAATAATAATGTATTTACTATCGTTGAGACCAATATGTAGCCTATATAAAATTGAGCGTAAGAACGAGTTATTAAGATGAATTTAATGCATATGCTCTCCTCTACCGTATACTAAAACCGTGCATGGAATTTGTTTCAAACAGAGAGTCTATCACAGTTTTTATCTTTTGGGGGGAAAAAACGTTTAAAGCGTGTTACAATGATGAAACCAAAATTTATTAAATGTACATGTAAAAAATGATGAGCAGTCGTTTCAGGCGGTATGCAAAGGCGCATAATACTAAATGTTGAAAGGCATATATCCAATAGTAAAGACATGATGGGCATTTCGCAGGGATTAAATAGGGCATCATTTTCATAACGTCCCATTTTGGGGATTGTTCGTGAAATTAATATGAAAGATAGAGAAAAGGTAATGATGTAATCATATATACCATTTTAGGTACAACAAGAGGAATTTGTAACGTCAGCAAAATATATAACCGTTTTGAAGTAACACACGAAATACCAGAAGCTTGCGCGCGAACCGAACAAAAAAATCCTCCATTTTAAATTTTTTTGGCGGTTTGTAGGATAAAAACGGTGTTTTTACTAATAATCCATAAGTGTCATGTTTAGTAGCATATGAATTCCAAATGTCAAGGTCAAATATGAGCTAATAGCAACAAAACGGGCATTTCACTGCGATAAAATGAGTGTTCATTTTCAAAAAGTCTGAATTTGGGGGATTGTTGTGAGATAATCTAACCTAATAAAAGACAATTGATGGTACCTACATTTAGTCCAATGTATTGTCTATAAGAAAAATTCATTATATTGGTAAAATGTATAACCGTTCTGAGGCTACACACCGTAATCCAGAACCCAGAGTCACAACTGAGCGAAAAATCCGCCATTTTTAACTTTTTTCGGATATTTGTAGATATAAAGTCGGTTATTTCACTACACGACCTTCAAAATCATGTAATTTTGCTCATGCATGCGAACATTCAAGGCTAAAGGTGCAATAGTAGAGACGTGACGGGCATTTTACCGTGATTTTATGGGGTATTAATTTCATAAAGTCAGATTTTGGGGGATTGTGGTAAAATATGCTTGAAGGGTAGGAAAAAACTAAAGTATCCTTTCGTACGTCATTTAATTAACTACAACAATAATTCATAACATTGGTAAAATGTCTTACCGTTCAGAGGCAACATAATGAATTCCAGAGAACTACGCCGCAACTCAGCGAGAAATCCGCCATTTTTAATTTTTTCAAAACTTTGTATGTAAAAAACGGCATTTTCGCTAAATAGCCATAAGTATCATGTAACGTACCATCCGTATAACAAATTTCAAGGTCATATGTCCGCTTTTAAGACGTGACAGCTCGAAATATGTATGAATATTTCAAAAATCCGACAAATTCCGTATTTGGCGCAATCTAACTCCGAAATTAACGAACGTAAATGCAAAGTATTTGCGTCATTATTTGCCATTTAAATATTTACAACAGAAATTTCTAACATCCTTTAAATATTAAACCGTTAAGAAGCAACACACTAAAATTCAGATGCTTGCGCGCCAATCAAGAAAAAATTCCGCCATTTTTAATTTTTTTCGAACATTTTCAGATATATGGGCGGTGTTTTAACTATAATTCCTTCAAATCATGTAATTTTGCTTATTTTTGCCATTTTTCAACGACATATGTGCAATAGTAGAGACGTGACGGGCATTTAACCGTGATTAAATGGGGAATCATTTTCATAAAGTCAGGTTTTGGGGGATTGTTGTGAGATATTCATGAGTGACTGGAAAAAACTAAAGCTATCCTCTTAAACTTCATTTAATTTCCTACAAGAATCATTCTTAATATTGGTAAAATATCTCACCATTTAGATGCAACAGAATGAATTCCAGAGGCCTACGCCGCAACTGAGCGAAAAATCCACCAATTTTTCATTTTTTCGCCATTTTGTTGATAAAAAGTCGACGTTTTCGCCAAATATCCATTAGGATTACGTAATATATCATACGTTTGCCGAATTTCAAGGTCACATCTCCAATATTGGAGACGTGACGGCTGGAAACATGTTTGAAAATGTCAAAAATCCGAGAAATTCCGACTTTGGCGCCATGTAACTGCGAAACTAACTAACGTAAAATGAAATGATTTTCGTCATTCTTTAGACCGTTTAGTTGCCAACAAAGAATTTCCTCACTATATTGAGATCAGTTTGACCGTTTAGACGCTAGAGCACAAGAACCGAAAAAACCGGGAAATTACCTCTGGAGAGAAAACTACGAGGCGTTGAATGACGAAGTATGGCACATGCTGTAGGTGAATCAATTTGGCTATATGAATGTTTCGTCAGATTCAAGATCCAATGTACAGTTCAGATGACATTGAGCGAGAACCGAAAGTGTACATTTCGAAAAAGACGTAAAACCGCCATTTATATTTTTTTAGGCGAGTTCCGGTTGGAAATTCCCAGTTTTCGGTCATAATCATGTAGTGTTGCTTATGTGTGCCAACTTTCAAGGCTATATGTGCAATTGTAGAGACGTGACGGGCATTTAACCGTTATTAAACGGGGAATCATTTTCACAAAGTCAGGTTTTGGGGGATTCTGGTGAGATATCCATGAGTCACTGGAAAAAACTAAAGGTATCCACTTAAAATTCATTTAATTATCTACAACAATAATTCTTCAAATTGGTAAAATGTCTTACCGTTTACAGGCAACAAAAAGAATTCCAGACACCTACGCCGCAACTGAGCAAGAAATCCGCCATTTATTTATTTTTTTCCCCATTTTGTTAATGGAAAGACGGCGTTTTCACTAAATCTCCATAAGGATCAAGTAACTTGCCATAGGTTTACCAAATGTTAAGGTAATAACTCCAATATTGGAGACGTGACGGCTGGAAACATGTTAAAAAAGTCAAAAATCCGAGAAATTCCGACTTTGGCGCCATGCAACTGCGAAACAAACTAACGTAAAAGGAAACAATATGCGTCATTCTTTAGATTGTTTAGTTGTTTGCAAAAAATC
This sequence comes from Ceriagrion tenellum, assembly GCA_963169105.1. NCBI lineage: Eukaryota > Metazoa > Arthropoda > Insecta > Odonata > Coenagrionidae > Ceriagrion > Ceriagrion tenellum. Next base: position 61,822,532 of record OY720638.1, read on the forward strand.
TGCTCACCATTTTCAGATCAGATCGACCGTTTAGACGCAAGAGCACAAAAACCGAAAAAATCGGGAAATTTTTAACTAATTATTGTGTTTAGAGACCACTGGTGAGAAAACAACGAGGCGTAGAAAGACGAATTATGGCGCATTTTGTAGACGAATCGATTTGGCTGAATCACTTTGTCGTCAGATTCGAGATCCGAAGTATAGTTTAGATGACATTGAGCGAGAACCGAAAGTCTCTCAAGGTCAAATATGCCCTAAGAGCAACAAAACGGTAATGACACACATCATCGACGTAATAAAGAACATTCATTCGCCAGCTTAACTTATGAGATAAAGTTGTTCCAGAAGTTAAACCCAGGAGTCAGAATGAAAAAACCACGGAAAATGGGGAAAACCGCCATTATTATTTTTTGTGGGAAAAAATACTAAAGCGTGTTACAATGATGAAACCAAAATTTATTAAATGTACATGTAAAAAAAGATAAGCAATCGTTTCAGGCGGTATGTAAAGGCGCAAAATACTAAACGTTGAAGGCCATATATCCAATAGTAAAGACATGATGGGCATTTCGCAGGGATTAAATATGGCATCATTTTCATAACGTCCCATTTCGGGGATTGTTCGTGAAATTAATATGACAGATAGAGAAAAGGTAATGATGTAATCACATATACAATTTTAGGTACGACAAGAGGAATTTCTAACGTCAGCAAAATATTTAGATATTTTTCAGAGACTAATATTGGCCTCTAATCTTTTTATCAGTACACAAGTTGCTACGATGAATGAATATAGAGGAGATATTTTGTTTCTTCAAGATGTCTGTGAGCACTGACCGGTTCCCCAAATACAATGGTGAGTTGGTGTAGGCGAGAGCGATTTAGAAGAACCTGAGTTTTCTACTGGATAAGATAGGCTATTTTTGAATGTCAGAGAATCCCCTCCCGGTTTTCTGTTTTTCCAGCGGCTTAATTGAAGCAACGAGAATCAGTAATACGGAAAAGAGTAAGACAAGGCTGTGCGCTCTCCCAATAATATTTAATGCTTATATCCAAGACGTACTGGATAAGGTTAGAGAAAACATGGATTTAGGGATAAAAATACAAGGGGAGAGGATAAATATGATTCGATTTGCAGATGATATTGTTGTGATGGCGGAAAGTGAAGGGGGTCTGGAGACCATACAAAAAAAGATGGAAAATATTATGAAAAAATAAAATGAAATGAAAAATGAAATTTATTATTTCGGGACAAGTGTGTCCCTTAGGATCATACATGTCTACATACCTATAAACATTCATACATGCCTATTATGGGGAAGGAATACGATGTGAAAGGTGGTAAAACTAAAATAATGGTACGTGACAAAGATGACAGGTATAGAAACGCTAATGCCTTGACTGGTAGATATACAGTTCCATAAATGGCGGAAAAGTTGTGAGAGAATATTCTCTATACTTTTACATCAAACTTCTAGCACTAATTGGTAACAACACCCACGACAGGAAAGAACACTCTAGATTTCTTGATTACACACATACCTGAAAGCGTCCTTAACGTTGTAATAGTGAATGGAGTTAGAGACATTTGCCGGTCCGAAACTTCTTTCCTAGTAAATCACAGAAGGCTGAAAACTTATGAAGGCAAAATAATTTTCTCTGCACGATAGCGTACGTAAGATTAGCCTTTGAAAATTAACTGCGGATAATAACTGCGGCAACAACAGGTTAGAACGACTGGGCATTTTGAATAATTAGAATAGCTTTTTCTATTACACAAAGACGCATCTATGTATATTTCATAAAGCAATGAGAAAATCAAACTTCTGAGTCCTTATGTTTTTTTTAAATATAGCATTTGATTAAGATAAAGCTGAATGTGTATTACCTTTAAGACGTTTCAACTGTACGTGTATAACTTGCATATTTAAATATTTTAAAAATGTAACCAAAAGGTATCAGTTTCCCTAAGAAATGAGGAAAGTATCAGGAGGAAATAAAGGAATATTTTTGAGATATGCGACACTACATCATACTTTACTCAAATATTGCCTGAGCGTCTAAATGCTTAAATCCCCAATGGCGACTGTGTTAAAAGCCATTAAAATCTCCTTCAGACAAGAAGAGTAATACCACTTTTTTCTGAATGGACTCCCAACCAAATCAGTACACCAGCAACATAAAGAGATCCAAACAATCCTGGCCACTTAATAGTTAGATATCGGTAGATCAGAAGTATGATTTCCATCCGTGTTCACCTCTTACAATTGGTGTTTTATATCAATATTTCATATTGAATTTAATGAATACACCAAGTCACGTCCACAGAAAAATGGAAATATAGGCATCTTTTTATCAGTGGACTTAAAAAATTATGCAAAATGAAAGGATAGAGCAAGCAGAGAGTATAATGACCAATTTCATTAAAATGTATATATAAGGCAGATTATGGCAGAGCAAAATTAGGCATGTGATAGGTAATTCTAAAGTCTAACAACTGCGCTGTTGCGCTGACATTAACTCGAGTAAAAAAGTATCATGGACATTAGTATCATTATTGGATTTCAATGATGCGCATAACTCCATGGTTAAATATTATTTAAAAAGAAAATTTTGCAATTCACAATACTCACTGCAGTACAATAACTGTTTAACTTGGTAAATTTTCCCAGTCTAATATGGCGTCCACTTTCGATATGTTTCCCGCTGTGACTCCATCGACTGGATATTATTTTTTATAGCGCTTTGCATTTACCTACCACAATATTAGGATATATCCGTCCACGTAGTTACGATTTCACCTTATAACAAACACATACTTTTTCCCTTCCACTTGAGAAATTTACTTTTACTGAAGGAAATACTATTTGGAATAACATAAATAAATATTTTAATTTATATCTTTAACAGCCTCATCCGCCTTTATTGTGTGGTTCTAAACGGTTTTTTGGGCTATAAATTCAATCAAATAAAAAAAAACAGAGTAAAATTACAATCAGTGCTCATAAATTAAACCGATAAGAGCCGGAAAGGTTTTGCAAGCCATTGGGGAATGTAAAAAAATCATTTTCACAGATGTGAAACGTGGCAACAGCGCCGAAAGCTGGAAGGATAGAGCGGTGGGAGTATATATTAGCTATGGACTTCAAAATGATATCAATATATCGATGGGGGATTGTAACCGAGGGGGGCTGGCTGATCCCCCCCCACGGGGCGGCGGGAGTATCTATGACTCTTTTAAGGTAGCTATGGACTCCAAAATGATATCAATATACAAACAGTATACGTGGGCTGCTAGAATGGTTGGAATGGAGAGGAGCTGTCTGAACGGAAATCTAGGACATGTATATGGCATGACAATAGATATACTTTTAAAAACCTGATGTCCTGAAAGACAGTTTTCAATGATAAAAAAAAATTTTCGCTATATTAGCAGTAGTTATAGCGGGTAAACGCGAGAGTTCTTGAGGTGATGGATCTCAGCACGTGGGGATCCTGATCCTGTGACGAATCTCCGGCAGATCACACGGCTTTTACCCGGAAAAGGGAGTCAGTTGGATACCCCCTCCCACTTATGTGGGCAACGGGCTCCAGTGACTTTCAACAGGATGTGTGGGAAGCATTCGCGCAAGCGGTACTGACGGCAACTCGTACAACGTTGCGGAGGAATCTCTGCAGTCACGAGGTCGCCCATCGTCGGCCCGGCTCCGGCGATCCACCTCTTTAGTGTCGGCCTCCTAGTGGCTGTAACCTCGCTAGTGGGACTAGGTGGGTTGATCGGGCCTGAAGTGCGTGCATGGGCCTTACCAGGGAGGACTGCGGCCTAACCCCGCCGCTCGGCTGCGAGAGGGCAGGCGTTTGAGGTGTCGGACCGGGGCTTCTGCCTCGGCACTAGGATCCGAGCCTAGCCCTCTCTTCTGCCCATAGCGACCAAGGGTCCGGGCCTGCACCCGGCTGCTCCCTGCTGCCTGGGGTTTCCGGAAAAATCAAAGAGCCATGCCGGTATCACCGAGAGCCTCGTTCGCTTAGAGGAGTGGGATAGTCCGGGTCTTTGAGGGTGTTGGGGCACATGGTGGCTGTAAGCATGCTAACTGCCGCCCCCCCCCACAAGGAGTATTATGTTAGCTTTCTAAACGGAAATCTAGGACATGTATATCTCATAAGAATAGATATATTTTTCAAAACCTGATGTCCTGAAAGACAGTTTTTAATGATAAAAGAAAAATTTTCGCTATATTAGCTGTAGTTATAGCAAACATATACCATTTACAAAGTGTGAAAAACTAGCGAAAAAAGTACTATGCTGTGGCTACTTTCATGCCCTTAAATCGCATATTTGTCATGAAATAGAGCGTTTCCCACTCCCTTTGCCTAATATTGCGTGTATTTGAAAACATTTCGAAAAATCGACTTTGTCGTGCTGAATCAGATTTCAGCCAAACGTGTGGAGTATACAAAAAATGTGTTTCTGGAGCTCATGATTCTGCATGCTTTGGTGTTTTTTCGCATTGTCGTTGCCCAGTAGCGAAGCTGTTCAACAGCAACAGTTTCCAATTACCTCCCAATATACCTCTTCCGAGCACCGACGGTCACTTCACCAACACTTCAACCACCAGACTCTTTTATGCAATAAATATTTCATCCCATAACCTAAACTCATTACACCTCCAAAGTGATATCACAAATCTCCTAGTTCATTTTTAACACCATTGCAATACAACTTAGCTTCCCTTCATTGTCCCTTTTGAATTTCAACGATTATTCCCAGGAAATGGTTGAAGGAATGGAAATTTTGAGATATGGAAATTACAATCCGAGAGCAGCTTAAATTGTTGTATAAGTTATAAAAATATTGGTAAAAGATTTATATGTAAATAAATACATAATAATATATTTACTTATTCACTTAATAATACAGTCAGTTTTGTTTGTATTTCTAGACGGAGAAGGGTTATCATACTAATCCTTCCTCCACTGCAAGTTTCGAAACATCAGTCACATCTCCTTCCAAAGTTTTACAAGCATTTTAAGATAAATAAGCTCGTATGTGGGAAAAAGAAATCAAAATTATTGACATTTTTAGGGAATGTAGCTGAGCTGAGAATCATCAGAAAAATACTGGGCACAGCCTGGAGGTTGAGGAACGTTAATATTCCATAGGTAGTTTTTGGAAAGCCTTTCTTGCAAATTAATAAACAAGAAATTGTTACAATCATTTTTATTGAACCTTCTTCAGTGTATTTGACATTACACTCATGCCGAACATTATTTCAAATATGCAGCGATCAATTATTCCTCAGGCTGCAGTGTTGAGGCGGATTCAACTACGTTTGCTGAGTACACTAGAGTTCTAAAAAACTCTCCTGCCAAGAAAATGAACCCAGATACTTGGTCTTCAACATCAATAGTCCCAAAATCATCATTAAGTTGCCGAACTCTCTCTAAGAGTGGAGGAGGCAGCGAAAGAATAGCATTATCTGTGATGTGGTAGTACAGAATGAATAAATAGGTAATGATATTGTGAATTTCGGCAAAAATAGATTGGACAGACGTGGGGGGGATAGTTGGTTGTCCCCCTGCTGTATTGCTGGGTTGATCCAAAGGAGTGGAGCTGCCAGGTCCGTCATTATTACCTAGAAAAAATCAATACGAAATGAATAAAAGAGGGATCGGGTTGGTGTGGTGATTAGAGTACTGGCTAACCATACGGGCGGTCAGGGTTCAAACCCCTGCAGTGGCGGATGTTTTTCAGAGGGAACCCGATCACTACTTGAGTGTCTTGTGGAGGGCACTTCAAGTACAGTACTCCGTCTGTCGGATGAGACATTAAACCGTGGTCCTCTTGGCGCCTTTTGTTATGAGCAGGCTAATGCCGACGCCGGGTTTCTATCCACCCTTTCTCCCTTAACTATCCCGTACAACACAAATGACCTTAGCTGTCGGTCGCCTCCCCAAAATCTAATTCAATGAATAAACGATTCGAGAAGAATAGTTTACGGGCATTATACAGCAGTTATTAGTGGATTTTAAGATAAATTTGATTTTGAGTGCAAATCTGGAGTAGGGAATGATAAATGAAAATTAATTAATAATATTTTAAGTAAACTGTTAAAATTATTAATAGGTAACTATTTTATAATCGTTCCTTTCCTTCCAAGTGCTCTCAGTCTTGGTTTTTAATTCACTAAGCAGAAGGGTTATCATATAAATCCTTTCTCTACTTACAATATTCTTGCAAATGTGTAAGAGACTATATAAAATCGCCTTTAGGTTTTTTTATATTAAGTTTGTACTTTTTGTATGTGAATGAAATGTTGAGAAATCTGGAAAATTGATGATAACATGAAGATGGGAAGCGCAGATAGATGTGGATAACCTTGATTCAGAGAACCATAAGTTCTACATTCATTGATGTGGATGAGTGAATAAGTTGTAAATATGTATTTTCAATGCTAAATGTGACATTCAGCATGGAACTACTCATAAATCTAAATCCGCGAAATAGCGGGCTAGCCACCACAATGACGTATGGCACAGGTTGATTCCACTCCATGCTGGCAATAATCGACCCAGTCCTAAAACGGAACTAGTACGCTCCTCTTGGCTCTTGATAAAGAATATTAAGCATTTCAAAGAGTCATGCACGCCAAGGGTAAAACCAACCAAAAGGAAACCAAGGGTAAAGCATTGCAAAACTTTAGTACACACAACACAGTTTATCATGGAAAGCCTCCTTAAATACTAGAAAATTATACATGAACTTATGATTGGACTTATGGGATGGCAATAAATGTAGCAGTAGGGCTGTAGTAGCTGAAAGGCAACTGGAGAGACAAAGATCGGACACGAAGAAGCCAGGGATAACGACAGAGATTATGAAACTAGTTGAAAAATTGTAGAAAATACAAAAAAAACGAAGCGAGGGAGAGGCAACCCCGATCAAGAAGCTTAGGAGCCAAGTCACTCGAAAATGCAAGTGGCCCAGAGATGCGAAATTCCACAGAAAAAATTCCCCTTGACCGGGATTCGAACCCGGTCAAGGCGGATGATTTTTTTCTCTGTGGAATTTCGCACAATTGTGCATTGCAGGTGACTCCGTAAAAGTGGAACTAAGTGGCTAGTGCCGGATAGCTTAGAATCTGGTCGAGAGATGATAGAATAGAAAGCTGCAGTGAAGACGTCAGCGAAAACATGAAGACGGGGATCACAGAAGCAGAGTATCAACTCGTAAAGAAACACTTCTGGGAGAGAAAAATGAAAAGCAACAATATTAGGGCTGCACTCAGGAATATGCACAAGTTATCAAAGTGAGAGAGAGATTGAAGAAATTGTGAATAAATGGAAATTACATATTGAAGAACACTACCAAGGGACGAGGCCGTTGGAATAAAACATAATGAATGACGAGAGCGAGGATGACGAAGAAGTTCTCAGAAAAAGTCCCAGAAATAAATACACCAACAAATATAGGGGAAAGTACTTGGGAAGAGATTTGAGGAAGTATGGGAACTATCATTAGATAGGGACGGATGGAGTCAAGCAATCTTAGAGTTGTGCGACCAAAGACGATGAGCTCTGAAATGTTTTATGCTACCTGTATCCGTCCTCGGTACGTGAAGAGAAACTTAAGAGCCGTGGGAAGCATATCAGAGATATTCAGGATTTTTAAAGTGTCTTTGATTATGCTGCCACTATATTTTCGTTTAAATTAGACATAATGTTCGAAAACAATCCTAAGATGCAATACATTGCACAAAAATACATTTTCTTACGATTTCATTCAATTTTCTCATACTTCTATGGGACAACAACAACGACAAATATGACAAGCACAAATACTCACCCACACATTGTAATACCTCAGCAACGAGATCCTTGAATGGTCGCACAATGTTGCGATAGTGTTGCTGATCATCCATATTCCCACTGAGAAAGTTGGGTCTCAGAGCATTAGCTATCAGTGGAGAAAAACATCTTTTTTAAGCACGTGGAATAATGTGAAAATACCAGAAATATGCAACGCTTCTCATGAGTAAGAAATCGCGTAAAATGCACACAGCAGTAGTCGAAAGGCAAAATTCTTAATGAAGTGAATTAGTTGAGCAACTTACCAATAATATGCCTGCCATCTTCGACAACAACCCTCCATAGATTTCGAAGGGAAATGTTATGTGTATACATTTTAAACCTTGGGAAGGTCTACTCTGCGCAAGAAGAGAAGAGCAAATGTGACCTGTCGAAAGCCAAAGGCATTCGTATATTAGTGCTAGGATATGCGTTTCCACTAATAAGAATCGCAACGCCCACGGCATCCGGTTACTCATCGTCTGTTGTTTCGTCTGCTCCCTATCTTTCAAACTTACTGCACGTGCAGGTCAGATATGATCGTTATCTTTGAAAAAATTCGAAGCTTCCTGCTATTCTTATTATTATCAAATAAACAGTGGTGAGCTAAACAGTTCGAGCGTTAGGATGCAAACCTTTGCAGATTATTACGAAGAAAAAATATGGTGAATCTCTTTCCTTTGTTAATCGTCATCTATAGTTAAAAAATTTTACTGCCGAGGATATTGGCTCAGGTGTTAAAGCAGACGTTACAAAGAAGACATTCAGTTAAATGGTTGGAAAAGTGCGGAGTAATGATAATAATGGTTTCTTCTATGGTTGCTAGTTCCAAGTTGGTCGAAGGACACGTGCCATGGGATGCGCTTCACGTGATTATTTTACGTAAGAATACCGTTAAGGAGAGTGATGTTTCGAGTCGGTGATCTGAAATACCTCGTTCTCATCCATCGTTGACTTTTGTGAGTCAATCGTGATTAACAGCTGATAAATGTATGTAGTCACTTCGTGATGAGTATTAGCCGCTAGCCATCATAAGATCTCAAAGTAAAGTCGTGACTAATGTAAGTCGGCAAAGAAAAGGTTACATAAACACTCAAATTTTACAATGTCTCGTGAATAAGAGCCAAAATCCCACCGGAAGGCCCCGATTTTGTCGTGATTTTCTCCATTCTGCGGGTCTGATAATAATAAGTAATAAAAATTGAAATATATTGAATGACTATATTCCTGAAAACTAGATGGCCTGTTAAAATAGAAATATTTCTGATACGCTCCCTCGGATACGGAGAAATCTCTCGGATACAATTTTTCAAATATGTATTTAAAGAATTTTTACAAACCAAATTTTCCATGAAAGAAATGAACGGATTTTTGTTGATTTTTTCCATGGAGAGGAATAAGGTGAAAGACACGGTAAGGTACTCATTATAATTCTGTAGCAGATTTAACTATTTTTTGGCAGCAAAAAAGTGGAGATTATGAGATATAGTATTACTTACATGGAAAATAATACTCACTTAGGTTTTAGCGAACGGCAAAAAAGAGACGAAACACTGCATTTGCATCAGTCTTAAAAAATATTCCTAGTTCTATGACCTTCATGTCAATAGAATGGACGTCTGTGTATTTGCTGTTTTCTTAGAGAGAATGAGCCCAGTAGAAAGGCAGAGGTTGCTGCACGTTACGCTTCTCTGGCATCGCTTCATTCAATATCTACATAATTAACAAAGGAGTTGATGAGAAAAATTATTTCGATAGAATTGTCCAAACTGAGAGAAGTGATGTAATACGTATCGATGAAGACATCATTTAAAGGTATTTGGAGAGCATCTCGCATAACGATGCCAATGGATATTATACGTTTCATATGTCTGGAATACAAAGCTTTCTGAATTCGTTGAAACTTTTTTTTTTAGGAATAGCTCTGTGCAGTGCATAATTTTACCAAAGCATAAGCGCATGATTCCGTATACCTCCCATTTTTAGGAAAAATTCTTTTAGGATTTTTTCTCCGAAAAATATGTGCACACAATGTCATTGTTATTGAAAGGGGAGAGGACGAACCTATAAGAAAGACACGGATTGGAGCTGTAGATTGGAGATGTAGCACGCATTTAGAATATTTTTGCATAGATCAAGAAAAAAATACAAGAAATTTACGATTAGGAACACGTTTCAGTTCTCTAGCATCATTTTTACTGTTTCTATGAAAAATAAAAAAATGGAGTAAATAAGATAAAGTATTATTTATATCGAAAGAATTTTGCTCTCTTAGAGACGCGAAATTTAATTCGTTCCCTAAGATTTTCAATTCATTTTTTGAAGAGTACTTTGCAGAATGAAATACGTGGGTCTAGTTATGTATCAGCCTTGTTGCTTCAATATTATCATTTCTGAATCCAATTTCAACGTAAGATGTCAAAAATGAGAAGGCCATAGACGTTTTTTAAATTTAGAAGGCCAAAGAAAAGATACGGATTGGTACTAGATTTACTTCCAGAGCAACAATTTCATAATTATCTGCAACAACAAAAAAAGGAGGTAATGAGATGTAGAATTATTCCTTGGAAAGAATTCCGCATACTGAGAGACGCAAAATTAAATGTTTCCTGTAGAGCATTCGTTTGTTCTCTTTGGATACCATTTTGCATGATAAGAGTTGCAGATCCAGACGCATTTCGGCTCTCTGGTTCAAAGTGTATCTTTCTTAATCCATTTGTTTAAAAAAATGCTTTCTAGGAATAAGGGTTATTTCTGATAAGTATCATCCAAACACAAGGTCACGGAGTCGTATACGTTTTGCGACCGCAGTGGAATATTACAATGAATTTTATTTTCTCCCATCGTAATGTTACTCCAATAAGTAGAGCCTTCAACAGCTGAAGTATACGTTTTCATTTCAAGGAAGAAAATTGCTCACTAGTGGACAGTTTTGTCTACGTAAGATGGCTTCATTTTCGTTGTTCTTTCATTGAGAGGATGCACTTGTATGATAAAAGTGTTTGGTACACATTTTACCTCTTAAGCGATATTTTTACTATTTCTGCAACATTGAATAAAGGAGTAAGTACATGACGTATAGAAATATTACCTTGAAAAGAATTTCGCATGCTGTTGGTTGCAAAATTTAACGCGTATCTATTCGCTCAATGTTTCTCAGGAGTATATTGTATAATAAGAGACGCAGATTTAAAAAGGTTTTGTATAAAGTTCAAAATTACTAAGTACTTTTTCACAGTGTTTTATTCTTAGTCGACCGGCTTTGTCGTATAGGTGACATCAACAGGTACATGGATTCAGTTTGTTGCAGAAAATATATGAGTCAGGAAAGTTGGAGGCAGGGATAAGGATTGGATGTGATGGGACGGTGGAAGGAAGGAATGGGTGAAAAGGTGAGGTGAGAGGGGAGGGAAGTTTTGGAGGTGAAGGAACGTGGGGTGGAGCTATGGGAATTCAGGTGGACTTTGGGTGAGGTACGACGTTCACGGCGGTGGATGAAGACGTCATTACGGAAGGTATATTAACAAGGTGGGGAAGGGGTATATCACTATCACCGGTGATGTACTTTACCCGCCGTCCCCGTTTTCGCCTCTGTAACCGGAAGGTGAAGTGTCACCACTCGGTGATGGCAAGGTGGTGGTGATATGTATGAAAACATCTTGGTACGATTCATGATAATTCCCGGTAGCCAATGGTGGCACACTCCCAAAATAGAAGACGATCTAATGTAAAAAAAATATACGACCCGGACTGAGGCGGGCTAGTATTTGAGAAGATAGAGATGGGATAATGTGGACAAAATTAATGAAAATACCAATGGAATTGGAGTTCACAAAGGGTTTTTATTCATTTGAGAACAACGCTGCATACAGTGAACAGGAATTCCATCCTCGCTTGAACATAAAGAGGATATTAAAGAAATATCACTGCGTGAATGCATTAAATTCATAATCTCATCGTTATGGTTGTTTCATGATGTATTCTGTTTTCCTTGTGGCTAATTCATCGGTGTTATTATCGAAGATTTATGAACAGTCACAAGTATGGTTAACTGATTTATATCTGTGCACAGAAAGGATTAGCAAGGTATTTAATGTCGCAACTTAAACAGACGTTTGATCTATCATAAGAACGACTCGAAATGTTTTACCATTACGTTTGAATGAGTGACTATTGTTTATTTTCGGCCTAAGAAAGTAAAAGTGTTTTGAAGTTTTTTCAATTACTCTCGGAGCTAATGATACGTTCAAGAGTTAAGAGTAGTCTTGCGTACCTAGACATCAATCCATGATGCTATCCTCCTTCACATTTTTTGTTAGAACGTTTCGCATAGTCGTACACAATACTTTGGGTTAATTTACCATTTAAGCTGTAGTGGAAGAACGACTATTGATTACTGAGGAAATATACAAAACTGAATTTTCAGCTTACGTGGGGAGGGGGCAGGAAATTTAAAGTTGAAATAGGTTTGCCCATCATCAAAAAACTTGGTGGAGCAGTTCAATGTACGAGAAATTCGTACGGAATTATGATGACCTTGGGTGTAAATAAGGAGAAAATTTTGAAAACACCCCTTAAAACCTCCTAAAGGTGAGGGCCGAAGTTGGTTTAGAGAGAACAATTTAAATTTTCGAAAGGAGGAAAAAGGAAATACATTGTGTAAAAACATTTCAGGGATAATTTCGAAAGTGAAACAACTGATTGGTACGATGACAGAACAGATGACAGGGGCCTTGCGCATGAATGTTGGCTTTTGTAAGGCGAAGTTTCCACTGCTAAAAATAACTATATATAAGAAAAGGATTCTTGAATTTTGGTCCTTTCTGTTGTTCTCTCATAGCCAATGTGTCGCCAAATTTTTAGAAATCACCAGGGCTTTGCAATAAGGAAAAGGAAATTTAGAACCAAGTATTTACAGAGTTATCAACACAAAAGATATAAAATTAGGAACTTAACTTGAGAGACCGAAGATAATGTGAGAGGATATGGAACAGCATCTATGTAAGCCATAGAAATGTTTACTCTCTTTCATGTGAGTCTACCCTATGATGGCATAATATCACTCAAATGACTGTATAAGGAGGACCACTATAATATTTCTGTTCCTTATCGTTGCCTGTAATATCTGCTTCCATGCAAAGTTATGGATCACCAGAGAACCCACCATGTATAATAAACTAGTTGTAAACCGGTGGATTAATTTTCGATTGACTCAATGTTTTAAGTCATAATAGCATTCATAAATAAAGGGAACTATATTGTCACAAAAAATACGGGAAGACATCGCCATCCGTTATCGGAAGTCCAGGTTTTAGAATCCCCTTCAAATAATCAAAGAAATATGTAGACTACGTTTTAAGGTATCGTAAAATATTAATTGTTACCCGTGAGGAGTTGCTAGTCTCCCATCGGGCGCCTCCCCAGGTGGCGGATAGGGGAATGCCTACCAGATATGGAGGGTAGTGGGGAAATAAAATACCCAGGGTGGACCAAAACTAGCACCTGCTGCCTTGCAGTTAATATACTATAGTTAGAACTACAAAGGCTAAAGGAAGATAACCTTCATAAAAATTACCTCGTCCTCCAGATTGGGGGTTGGGAATGGGGCTGACAATCCGATGCCGGAAAAATAACAAAATGTTATGGAACCAAAACAAAAGCCTCGGATAATAAATGGAAATTATCGAAGACGACCTTGGCGACTGACACGGAACGACGATTGATTTGATGCAATATGGAACGTACGGACTTTATTAAGACCTGGTAGAATGAATGCAGTAGCTAATGAAATAGTAAAATTCAAACCTAATATGGTAGCACTTCAAGAAATAAGATGGCAAGGGAAAGGAAGAATAGACAAGTCGGAATACACATTGTTTTATAGTGGGCCAGAGAGAAGATCTGGTAGATATGGAGTAGGTTTCATAATAACTAAAAGAATAAGGAAAAGTGTAATGGAATTTGAGGCAATAAGTGAAAGGATATGTAGAATAAGATTAAGGGGAAGATTTAGGAATATTACCATTATTATGACTATGATTTTAATGCTCAGGTGGGAAAGGAGGAATATCATAGAGTAGTTGTAGGTAGACATACTCTACATGAGAACAAAAATGAAAACGGAAATCTTCTCCGTCAGTTTGCAGAAAGTAATAACATGATAATAAGAAGTACATGTTTTGACCATAAGAGAATACACTTAGGCACATGGAAAGCTCCTAATGGAACGATCAATCAGATTGACTATGTAGTAGAGTTATGGCACATCATGCATCATCAGTGGGTGTAAGAGCCTGCAAGGGACCGAATTGTGATAGCGACCATTACCTAGTGAAAGCTGTAATAAGGGAAAAACTAATAAGTGTACTAAGTGAGAGGAGTACGAAGAGAAAGAAGTGGAATGTAACTAAAGTGAAAGATGAAGAAACAGAGGAAGAATATCGCTCCAGAACACAGAACAAACTGAAAGAAAAGGAAAACGGGGACAATGTGTTTCGAGATCTCTGCGATGAAGCTCGGACGGCCCGAGTGGGTGTACGCGGCAACACAGCACCGATTCGGCTAGGCGTTTTGCCTAACGGGACCTCTCACTTCGTCCATTCAAAATATCACTCATTACCATTACCCATTACCGGCGCGCCTTAAATTACCGGTACTTTTTACGTTATAACTGTAGTAAAAAATATAAAAATTGATCAAAAAATTCAAATTTGCTATTACATAACGTAGAAATGAATGAGAAAAATAATGAAGTCGTTAGGTTTTCTGTGAATCTTTTAGATAACCTTTTATTTGTACCCAAACTCGAGTGCACATAATTTCTGCGCCGTATATTTCTGTATAACAGTAAATAATAACGTAAATCCACGATGAAAGGAAAGAGTCCTCTTAAGACTACTGCTGTCATTCAAAGATAAGCGTTTTCAGGAGGTACAGTCACCTCCCGCATTTGTTCCAAAGATCGATTGTTTCTCTTCTTTGTCAATCAATACACTCAGACGAAAAGAGATTGTGAAAAGGATTTTTTTTTATACATGCAAAATTCCCCAGAGAAAAAGTCTTCCGCCTAGACAAGAACTCAAACCTGGATCCCTCGATTTCTGGCCCAGTGCTTTAGCTAGTTTAGGTAGTTGGAGCAAAATATCATTTTACCTAGAAATAAATGAATGTGGCCTCATTTTAAAGAAAAATCTCTCATTATTCCAAATAAATCAAAATATCAGCTCCATACCGAACTAATTTCCGAGATTAGACGAAAAGTACCAGCTCTTTTACGTGGGAAATGGTAAATAAGTATATGCATTCCAGGGATACCTTAATTAAAATTAGAGGAATTTTCAGCACGTAAAACTCGTCTAATAATAACAGTAAGTAATGTGTATGTTTCTCATCGATTTTTTAAAACTGTCAACGCTGTAATTTTTTCAGGACAGTACAAAATTACCGCGTATACAATGCGAATGAGAGACGGAAGCCAGATAGAAGCTAAAGCTGTGTCCCGCTCGCACATAAATCGGTAAATTTAGGGAGTACACCTTCTTGAACTGTGTCTAAGCTCGTTTGACATCATGAAGGAGCGGATTAAAGTGTCTTTTTCGTGCGTCAGATTTAAGATGGAAGGATGGAAGGAAGGAGAAGATCCTAAATACGCCTCCATATTAAATTTCCCATAATACAAAGTGCCGCATGCGTCAGAAAAACATCGACCGTAGCAATTTCCTCCCCACTACAAAAAAACACAACTGTGTGGGCTCCGAGAGAGCAAGTTACATACCTACGCTTAATTGAAGCTGAAAATGTCGAAAATAGCAACACTAAAGAGAACTACTTGTCATCTTAATGAGAACACAAGTGACACTATGAATAGAAGCAGGCTAGTTATAATATGAAAATACTTCACGCCGAAGGTTACGATGTAAATAAATAATTATGAAATGTCAACTGTAAAAAGAAAATACAAAAAGCTAGGTAACCTATAACAAATAAAAAAACCAGAAGTTTTCCACTATTTAAAAAAATAGTAAAACTATTACGAAAATAGTATGCATATAATATAAAAACGGTTTAATAAATGAACACAAGACCCCCCACATTTCAAAGAACTACACTCTACAACGATTATTTTATGTTTAAGTATTCTACGGATAACACAATATTTTGTTGAAAGTCAGAGAAATTCCTCCTGGTTTTCTACACTTTCTGTGTCCTGTCAGCTAAGATATAAAAGAACTTTGTAATAATGAAACAACAATTGCACTATTCCACACGGTATTTATTACCTTCGACGCATTTCAATTCACAGAGCCATCATCAGGTATGTACAAGACAATCTGTTAGAGAGCACATCACATATATATATATTTTTCAAGTTTGAGAAAAAAAGTGCGGAAGGTGAGTGAGGAGAGTGAGTGAGGAGAGAACGTGAGTGAGAGAGGAGGAGTTGAGGAAAAGTGAGGAACAAAAATAAGGTGGGAAAGTGGCGGTCGAACGAAAAAACCAAGGGTAGAATTGGAATCCCAATCATTTAATTCCGGACATCTCATTCTATCCAACATATTCTACTGATACCGCTATGTGGACGACATAATCTGCTGCTGGACAGGGAGTGTCAGACAATTACACAGCTTCCTCAATCTTTTGAACGCCCAACACTGCAAAATGAAATTCACTATGAAATGGTAACCGAGAAACAGTTGAAATTTTTAGACCTTACAATATCTATCCATCACAGACGATAAACACGATTTTGGTATACACAGGAAACCATGCTACAGTGAGGTCATTATTCCAGCTGATTCATGCCACCCAATTGCTCAGAAACTGTCTCCTCTCCACTCGATGCTACACAGATTGGTAAATTTACCCTTAAAAGTATCTAACTTTAACCGTGAGCTTGACACCATTAACTCCATAATAGTTTCCAATGACTACAGCCTAAACCCTGTAACCAAACTGTTGAAGAAAAAATTAAAAGCGAAAGCTATTTCCTAGCTATGCGCCCTAACCCCTACACAGGAAAAACCGAAGAAGTGGCGCCGATTATTGCTTGTGGGTGATCTTTCTAACGAG
The DNA here is from genome assembly GCA_963169105.1 of Ceriagrion tenellum. Taxonomy (NCBI): domain Eukaryota; kingdom Metazoa; phylum Arthropoda; class Insecta; order Odonata; family Coenagrionidae; genus Ceriagrion; species Ceriagrion tenellum. Next base: position 61,839,446 of record OY720638.1, read on the forward strand.
ATTGTTCGGAAATTTCCCAAAGATAAATTTAATATATCACTGTACAACCCTACTACACTTGGAACAATCCTGTGCCGCAATAAAGATAAAATAGAACCCCTCCTTCAATCCTGCATTTACAAAGTGAAATGTGACTCATGCAATTTGTTATACATATGCCAGAGGGTAGAAGTTTTAATACCAGGATAAAAGAACATGAAATTTGTTTGAAAACTTGTGATGACACGTCACTTCTAGCTAAAAACTTACTACAAAGATCCCATTCCAGTAAATTCCATGCAGAAATTCTCCATTATGAAAATAAGGGTAAAAGGCTAGATATTTTGGATCCATTTGAAATTATTCAATCAAATTTAAATGTCCTATTAACCCTCCGACTCCACTTGGGGTCTTTTTTGACTCCAAGCTTGAAAAAACGCTCCCAATTTTTGACTTAATTGAGAGAATCTTGCCATGTTACAGTTATGCCTTCTCACATCTTCCTTGTTTACATTCATACCATTTGAAAGTTACTTTTTTCAGTTATTCATGGATGGGAGTATTTTTTCTGCGTTGGGTCATATTTGACCCCAGGTGGAGACTGTGTAGGCATTAAGTTTAAAAGCATATATCTAAATAAATGTAATTGATAAAAGGAGCTGAAAGGTAATCCTTGTGTAGGCTTTTACGGTGGGGTGAAGATTCAGCTCTAAAGTTTCCGGGATATACACCGCGTGTGTCCATCTTTGCTGATAACAGTTTGGCCGAAATCACTTACGAATGTTTTCATCATTATTTCTATGTGTGAAATTCAAAAACTCCTGAAAAAACACTATTTGTTTCTAAATTTACAGCATGGGGTCAGTAAAGACCCCAGGTGGATTTCGCGTAAGTATTGAGCAGGTGGAGGCTGAGGGTTAAATGAATATATACGGTTTTTTCCCATCCACCCACCCCTTCTCTCCACCCTTGGTCTTGTGTTGACTACCTTCCGCCCGAGATCCCTTCCTCGATACCCTACCGTTCCCAGTTAACCCTTTCTTCCCCCCAATTCTCTCCTTGGTGCCGAATACCTCCCACCTTTCCCTTCCTAATGACTATCCTTACTTTTCTTCCCCCTCAACCCGTTTGTCAACCGATTGTCGTACCGATACATTTAAAATGTCATTTTTCCCGCGTACCATAAGAGAGAACAATAGGGAGCGTAGCAAAGGGATAGGCAGGTGAAATATAGTTAGAGTAGTCTGTAGTGCATGATGCATGTAATAAAAACCAATAATCCCTTTCTTATTATGTAGATACCAACCATCTAGCTGCATTTGGCCCTGTTTTCTAGCATGTCTCCATTAAATATCCTAGTTGCATGGCAATAGTGCATGTTTGGTGATCTTCATCCCCTGCCTTCACACCCTCGTGGTGGCTCGCAGGGTATTACGTAGATGTAGATGTAGATGAACCACTTCTTATAATTTCCGCCTTTTTTTCTTCCCGTTTCCCTGGTCTTCCTCGTTTCTTTATTCCCCGAGGATTCACTGGTTTCCCCCTCCTGCTCCTGGTTTTTCCGTTAGCCCGCCACTTCCCCACCTTATTTCTGTTCCTCACCCCCCTCTTTTTCTCAAACTTGTAACATATATATACATACACACACACATATACATCTGTGATGTGCTCTCGAGCAGATTGTCTTGTACCTGACGATGGCTTTGTGAGTTGAAGCGCGTCGTACATAATAAATACCCCGTGGAATAGTGTAATTGTTGTTTCTGTTTTAACATGACGAACTTCCACAATATCTTGCCTGAATATTTTGAAATTATATAAAAATACTACAATTTAGTTTACTTCTGAGAAAACAGTAGTAAAGTTTAAAAGTACAATTTAGCATTTTATAGTAAACAATTAAAAATTCCCCAAAACTAATAAACTGAAAATTGTTAATACTAAAAGTGATTTAGCTTTGAAATATACACCAACTTGCCTTTAACAGTATCTTCTAGGAATTTTAGCGACTATTTTATGTCAGAAATAACTTCTCGTTTTTTAAGGAATTTATTTTCCAAATATTTGACACAACCTATGTATTAAGTATCAAGCTAAAAAGTTAAGAACACAGAAAACCTTCTTTGGCTTTGTCATCCCTAAAATGATAACTTGAGAATTTCAAAACTGTGAAAATTATTCCCTAGCTATTTTCCAAAATGCAACTATAGTACCCGAAGGCGCTAATAGTACCATAAATGTTATGATATGCACGAACTATCGTGAATATTTCTACTATTCGCGATCATATGTATCTCGGATATTATGTTTTTCCTAACACTACTCCTTTGTTTTTATATCTTTCTAGCTCAACAGTGTCCCCACTCAAGCTCACTTCGCTCAAGGCAGCCAAATATTTAGGCACCTTATTGCATGTACTCTAAAGCCTAAAGAGTTGGGATACGGCTTAAAATTACCAAAGGAATAAGACAAGGGTGCAAACTATCACCAGCACTGTTGAACATGTACTTGGAGGAGGCCATACAAGAAGCGCAAGAAACTGGACTGAGCGGAATAAAGATAAACGGAGAAGAAATAAACAGGCTCCACTTCACAGATGATATCGCAGCCATAGCTGGAAATCACGAGAATCTTCAAAGGTCACTAAAGGTCACTATACTATGCGTCATGGACCAAGTTCTACACGAATACAGTATGAAAATATGTAAGACGAAAACTAAATTCCTTGTATGGGAAAGAGAGAAGATGGATGCATAAGTCACCATTGAGCGGAGAGAGATTAGAGCAAATGGATTCCTTCATCTACCTCGGAAGTACCATCGCGTGTGACGGAAGAAATACAACGGACATCAGGCGGAAAATAGCCCAAGGTAAGAAGGCGTATATGGGAAAAATACAACTACTGTGCTCAAAGGAGATAGGACTACAAACCAGGAAACAGCATGTGAAAACCTTCGTGTGAGGCGTGGAATCTGTATGAATCGGAAGAATGGACCATCGGAAAAGCTGACCAGAAAAGACTGGAGGCCTTTGAAACCTGGTCCTGGAGGAGGATACTGAAGATAAAATGTACGGAAAAAATAGGAAATGTCGAAGTGTACAGAAGAATAGAATAGGAAAGGACCATATGTAGAACTATGCAGAAAAGAACTAAAAGGATTGGAATTACCTTGAGACACAATAGGTTTCTGAGGAACATAATTGAAGGCAAATTAGAGGGGAAAGTCAGCAGAGAAAGGCCTAGGAATAAATGCATGGAACAAATAAAGGAGAAAGTATACAGGAAGAGATATCCGGAGGTCAGCGAACTAGTATTAGATAGGGAAGGGTCGAGGGTAGCAGTCAACCAATCTTAGGATTGAACGACCAATAATGAGTAAAACACCTTCCGTTCTGAAGGAGTTGTAAACGTACCGCGCGAAAAAATAATTGATTAAAATGTTCTATAGGTTATTGTTATTATTAGAGGTCAAAATTTATAAACATTTCACTCCATTAGATCAACCACTACTTCGCCATTTAATCTACCACCCACCTTCCCAATGTCGCCTTTCACTTCCACAAACAAATACAATAACTATAGCTAAGTTGTCCCCTTAAGACTGGTACATGTGGAACGTAAAATTTTCATTCTCACCTTCCTTCTGCTCGTCCCTCTTCCCTTCTCGTTTGTATAATTGGGTAAATAAACCGCCGAGAACTTAATTCCATTTCCATATTTGATTATGACCTGAAGCCATAAGAACAGTTCTGGTGAGAAAAAAAATAAGTGTGAACAACTGCAAAGTCTTGATTCGCCTCGAGATGAAAAACTGTGCTAGTTAACGTGCCCTACGTGACTCTTGCTTTGTAAGCTCCCAGCACATGATGTATCTTCTCTGGCTTCGAATGTTTTATTTGGAAGAATTTTGGATGAATGGCTATTACGTGGTATTTGTCAATTAGGACTAGTGTTATAGTCCTTCATTATCTCTGTTGCTCGATCGGTACATCGATATTTTTTTAAATACAACTTTTGAACACACCTTAAGACACATTGAGCTTGTGAGGAACATAATTGGAGGCAAAATCGAGGGAAAAGACCCCAGAGAAACGCCTACGAATAAGTGCATGGACAAAATAGGAGGGAAGGTACATGGGAAGAGATACCAGAAGGTAAGGGAATTAGTATTATATAGGGAAGGGTGGAGGGCTGCAGTCAACTAATCTACTAATCTATGGATTTAATTACCAATAATGAGTAAAAAACCTTCCGTTGTGAAGGAGTTCCTCATTTTGGTGTTGTTTATTTCATATTCATGTTTATTTCTTTCTCACTCAGGCAATAAACGATAGATTTAAAGTTTTAATCATTAAAAGGCCTATGAAAAACAAAACCTTTACCTTGAAGCATCGTTCCAAATATCTCGCTTTCATATTCTCTTCCTGGAGTAAAAATGACATGGATTTTGGAGATGATGATTCTTAAGTAGCTGCCCAGTTGCGAAACTGATCGACAGTACCAGCTCTAAATTACCTCCCACTCTTTCTCTTCGGGGCACTGACAGTAATTCCAACTACATTTCAGCCAACAATCTCTTTTTTGTAAAATATCCTTTTCCAAAAAAGCTTAATTAATTTCCTCGCTCAAGTCATATCTCAAATCTCTTACTTCATCTTATAAGACATGGGAACACGCTTTAGCTTCCCTTTGTTGCCTCCTTTGAATTATTTTATTTTTTTCCAGGACAATGTTGGTGGAATGGAAAACTATAGATGTGGAAATTACAATCTTAGGACAGTCAATATTGTTGTATTAGGTATAAAAATAGTGATACAAGATTGATAACTTTAATATTTATTTTTTTCATTACATTTCATTACATAAGGACAAAATATTTACTTTTTTCAATACATTATACACTTCAGATTTTGTTTGTATTCCCCAATGAAGAATGGTTATAAAAAATCCATTTTCTATTCAAAATACTGAAATATCACTAAAATCACTTTACAAAGTATTACAATAATTTAGAGATGAAGTAGATCACATATGAAAAAAAAACAAAATAGAGGCTCATATATGATATATAAATCTCTGTCATTTTTAGGAGTTTGGTTCTAAATATTCATACTAAAAATCACAATCTGGACACAATCTGGAGAACATTTAATTACTTAAGTCGTTTTTGGTGACATTTTTCTTGTTCATTATAAATTGAGAAATGTTAACAATCATGTTTATTGCATCCTCCTCAAAATCTTTAACGTAAACCTCATGCCGCACATATTTTCAAATATACAGAAATTAATCATCCTCAGGCTGCTTGAGGTGTGGTTGGTTGAGAACTGTTTGCTTCATGCACCAGAATTTTTAAAAAATGTCCGGCCCCAAAAATAAACTCGGATACTCGGTCCTGAAAATCAATAGCCGAAGGATCACCATTAAATTGTCTAACCTTCGCCAAGAGTGGGGCAGGCAGCGTAAGATTAGCATTATTCTTTATGTGGTAGTGTATGGTGAACAAGTTATTCAGGATACTGTGCATATCAAGTATTATTGATTGGATTGACGTAGGGGGGATAGATGGTAAAGGTCCTGCTGAGCTGCTGGCTTGATCCGGAGTAGGTGGGCTGCTAGTTCCGTCGTTATTACCTGTAAATAATAAAGTAAAAATTAATTAATGTTTCATAAACGACTAGTTTATGGTCATTAGCCACTAGTAAATTAGGCCACGTAGTAGATTTTTTTATGCCTTCGGCAAAGTCTTGGGTGGGAGAAGGTTAATTAAAAATGAATATAAAATTTTAAAATACTTTGGTAAAATGACAATAGAGATAAAAATGAAACAAAAATTCCTTTCTATACCTAATGTACTCAGTTTTGGTGTGCATTTCAAGATGCAGAAAGGTTATCGCACAAATCCCTCTTCTGCCGAAAATTTTTTGCAAATAAATAAGAATTTCTGAATAGATAATATTTTCAAAAAGAATCTATTTATACACATGCGATATAACGGGATAGCCACTACCTCCAGGGTGTGTGGCATGGCATGACTCAACTATTTGCTGGCAATAATCGTCCCTGTTCAAGAACGAGACTCATGCTAGCTTGCCCCTGGGCGAAGAATATTAAGTACTCAAAAGAACCTTTTCCGCCGAAACCAGAAACTGATGGTGCAGCAATGCAAAAATTTAAAATTCACAACACAGGTTATCATTAAAGCCTCCTTCAATATCTGAAAATGAAGAAGATGATGCATGAACCAACATGAGACTAAAGAATTTTGGCAATAAAGGAGAATAGAGTTGTAACAGTAGATTAGATCATAAAGGAGAAATGAGCATTAAAAAAATGAGATATGCGGATGATGACCATCGCAGGAGCAGCCGTAGAGTATTGCTGATCAAGACCACCGACGTGAGGAAGTCATGAATTACGACGGAGAATTGGAAACTAAATGAAAAAAGAAGAAAATATAAAAAACCCCAACAAGGACGGTGAGGCAACGCCGTTCAAGAAGCTAGGCAACCAATTCAGTCGAGAATTCATGATGCCTAAAAATAATTAGATGCTACGAGAAAGAAAGCGAAAACATGAGAAATGGAAACACCGAAACAGTATACGAACTCGTTAAAAAAAACTACAAAGAGAAGAAAACGAAAAGCATTAACATTAGGAATGTGAACTGGAATACACTGATAATGGGTGAAGATATTGGCAACAGATGGAAGCAACATATCGTAGAACACTACCAAAAGCCGTGGCCGCTGGAATAAAACCTAATGAATGACGAGAGCGAGGTGGACCAAGGAGACGGGGACCAACGCATACAGAGGAGAGAATTCGATGGAGCAACATAAGGTGTCAAGGAAAGGACCCGGAAATTACGTCATCAAAGTGGTCGTGATTAAGGCCAGGGATAACCTGTAAGAATTATTATACAAAATAGCTACCAAAGCGGAAGACTTCCAGAGAATTTTGCAAACGGGTGCAATGATGTCGATACCGAAGGAGACGAGGACGGAGAACTCTGAGAAGTACCGATACTTGAGTCTAGTGTCACATTGATAAAAAATACGTACACGTAAAATTAATCGGAGGATGGGGAGGAAAATTGTAGACAACCCCTCGGCAAATCAACATGGATTTAGGAAGAACAGAGGAGACAGGGAGGCCATACTCTGCCTTATATTAATCGCAAAGAAATCCAAATACAAGAAAAAGCCATTGTATATCGCATTCATGGACCTAGAGAAAGCCTTTCACAATGTTGAGGTGAACAAGATGTCCAGGCTGCAGGAAAAACTCGGAATGGATTACGACGACTGAAGAATTATGTACCAACTAAACAAGAAGAAAGTCGTCCCAATGCGAATGACAGACTTAAGTCAGACAGAAGCTAAAATTAACAAAGGATTAAGATAAGGATAAAACCACTCACCAGACCTATTAAACATGTACTCGGAGGAAACAATAAGAGAAGCACAAGGAATTGGACGGAACGGCATTAAGATTTACGCAGGCAAAGTGTTAAGATAGCAAAGAGAAGATTGAATTACTAGTATGCGGAAGACAAAAACTGAATACTGAAGACTTACTGAGAAGAAAGAAATGAGAGCTAATGGATTCCTTCACCCATCTTGGAAGTACCATTAGGTGGGACGGAAGATGTACAACAGACATCAAGTGAAGAATAGCTTAGGTAAAGAACGCGTTCATGGTTATGAGAGTAGAGCTGTGTTAAAAGACCATTGGGTAACAAGATAAGAAACAGTATCTGAAAATATTCGTGTGGAGCGTGGCAATTCTTAGATCGAAAGCATGGACCACTTGATACAGTCAGATACTTGACCAGACTGGACTGACGACAGTGGTGGTTCTGAAGGAGGATGGAGAAGTTAAAATGGATGGACAAAATAAGAAATGATGAAGTTTACAAAAAGTAGTGGAGGAATTGACCACATGGAACACTAGGAAGAAAACAAGAACCATACGGATAGGACACACTTGGAAGCACGATGGATTTTTGAGGAATTTATTGAAGGAAAATTAGAGGCAGAAGTCCCGAGAGGATGTCACCGTCAAAAATACATTGACCAAATACAGAGTAAAGACTTTGGGAAGAGCTTCAAAGAAGAATGGAAACTATCCTCAGATAGGGGAGGGTTGAGTCACTAATCTTAGGATTGAGCGGCCAATGACGATTAACTCTGAAATTTTTTATGCTACCTGTAACCGTTCACGGTGGATAAAGAGAAACATTTTGCACGAAAAGAATCGTAATAGGCCTTTCACAGATATTCATAATTTCTACTGTCTTTCACTATGCAGCCACAACGTTTTTCTCTTTAATCCGACATAATGTTAGATATCATACATAAGATTCAAAACCATCTACGATAATACAATTCCTTGACATTCAAATCAATTTTCTTATTTTTATATAGGACGAAATACACGGGAAAATCAGTCTAACACAAACACTTACCTAAATAATGCATAACCCCAGCAACGATGTCTTTGAGTTCACCAATACGGTTGCGGTAGTGAGCGCGCTGCTCATCAGTACATCCAGTAAGGAAAGTAGGTCGCAGACCATCAGCTACCAGTGGAGAGAAACACACTCTAGTTAGGCAAGGAAAATAATGTGGAGATTCTGGAAATATTCACCGTTTCTCATGCTAAATTATTCGGATAAATTTTATGCAGCAATATTCAAAATGCAAAATTATTAAGCAACTCAATTTGTCGACTAACTTACCAAGAATGAACATGCCATCAAATACAATGGTTCTCCATATGTTACGAAGGATACGGTTACGTAAGGGCATTTTCGCCTGTTAGAAGGTCTACTCTGCGTAAGAAGAGAGGAGAAAATGTGACCTGTCGAAAGCCTCAAGCCTTTATATACTGGAGCTAGGTTATACGTTTCCTCGAATAAGAACGCAATGCCCGCGACTGCGACTCATCGTCTGTTTATGTGTTGACACTCATTCTTTTAAATATACTGCGCGTGGAGGTTAGATAAGGTACTTTTCTTCGAAAAGGTTCGCAGCTTTCTGTTACTGTTATTATTATGAAAGAGATAGTGTCGATCCCAGTATTTTGAGCATTAGGACGTAAACCTTTTCAGGTTCTTACAATTGAAAACTGCGGCGATTCATTTCCCTTATCATCCTTTACTCGTTATCTGTAGTTAAAAATATTACAGCCGCCGATGTTGACTCAGGGTTGAAATACACGTTCCAAAGACGCCTTTCATTGAAATGGTTAAAAATTTGAATAGTAATGTTAATAATTGTTTCTGCTAGCGCCGTAAGTTCCAGGTTGGGAGATGGGCGGGAGCCCGGAGAAAGGTTTTCACATGATCGTTTCACGTTAAAAATACTGTTAGGAATAGTGAAATGCCGAGTCGGTGATCTGAATTACCTCGTTTATATCCATCGTTGACTTTTGTGTGTCAATCGTGATTATCAGCTCATTAATGTATGTAGTGTGTATTGGCCGCTAGCCACCAAAAGTACCGAAAGTTTAGTCGTTCGTGAAGTACGTCGAAAAACTAATCAAGGTTACATAAGCTTTCAAATTTTCGAATGGAGTCTACAATGTTCCACACTGCCTCGTGAATAAGAGCCAAAATCCCACCAGATGGCTACGATTTTGTCGTGATTTTCTCTTTTTGGTGGGTCGAAGAGTATTGATAATTCAAACTATATATGAAAAAATTGAAATATATTTGTTTACATTGTATTCCTGAAAACTGAATAGCGTGTTTAATGGGAAAATTTTCTGATACTCCTAATATTGAGCATTTTGGGGCAGATTTCGTACAGAGCGAGATAAATCGGTGGGTGCAACATATCTGTGGTCTGTTTTAAATTTCTGTATATTTATTTTAATCTCCTCATTAGTATAAAAGACTACTTTTTTGCTAAATTGCGTCAGCAATGAACACGTTATATAATATATTCGGCGACCTTAAAGACCTCGATCGTTGACTTTTTCGAGTCAATCGTGATAAACAGCTCATAAATAGATGTAGTCATATCGCACAGTGGGCTGAAATCGAAAAAAGCTGGCAAAAACCTGTAACACTTTTTTTTTAGTATGGAAGTTGAAACTTCGCAGTAATATTCTCAAATAGTTTATACAATAAATTCCGTATTTAACTTTTTCTTTAACTTGCACATTAACAATATATATGGGGTCAAATTTGAACAAATATCGCAAATAACACCTACCTTCGATTTTCTCTGTGAATTACCAAAATTAACCTGTTTCTGTAATTTAATGGATTGACTAACGGAAAGGTTTTTATAGTATTATATAACAGAGTTTTTTCTCCTTCATATAATGGCTTTTTAAAGATTTAATTTGATTATTAATCATAGACACACTACAAAATGTCGGAGCCTATTTTCAGTCAATTTATAACATATTTGTAGAGAAAAAGTAGTTGGTGCAGCCTGGTTACGCTAAGTGACTCATACCACGTTATTTTCCAAAGCTTTCAGAGAATGAATCTAAAGAGAAACCTTGCGCCTACTTGCGACCCCGAATATTACATCGTTTTTTCAATCGAGCGGTCGAGTCCGGCTCCGTCCGCCGGCGACGGCGATACGGTGATGCGGCAAGTGTGTGGATACGATATGGCCACTTTCACTTTCCTATAGTGATCATCGATATATGAAGATTGGAAAGAGCCACCATTAAGGATTTTTAGTAAACCATGCTACAAATTATACTCATAATCATATCGCAGGACACCGCAGGAAAAATCAGGAAAGACTTCTTTCTTGGAATGCACTCCTGAAACAATCACGGGGTTTTCACGATTGCATTGCACATCGCCTACGGAAGGATATGCTCATCTCTGTTTGACAGACTAACTCCCTTTCAGAGGCACCTGGCGTCATCTGGGGTCACATGCCATCAACTTCCCAACCCCTCCTATCTATATTATAAATTCGATGGTTTCCAGTGTAACTTTGTGAAAATCCATTATGAAATCAACAATAAAAATGAATTTGTAACTTTTCACAGATACTTTTATTTGCACGACCGGTTTCGTTGCATAGGCAACATATTCTGGTACATTCCTTTCCATACTCATGTCATACCCAAGTTCCACTCGCCCTTCCCTACCCACCTCGCTTTCCTCCACCCCTCTGTATACACTCACCTCGCACCCCGCCTCCTTTAATGTTTTCCCTGCCACCGTCCACAACCACCTTCGCCTTTCTTTCCCATTATCCCTGTAGGAGTATATATTCTGAAAAATTTGACTTTTATGTACCTGAAGATGTTACCTATGCAACGAAATAGGTCGTGCAAATAAAAATATCTGTGAATCGTTTTATGACACTGTGTAGCCCTTTGTGAGGTCTGCAGCGGATATTATCGGGAGCATATTCTCTTTGCTGCAGCGAACTGCACGTGCACATTTAGTGCATTTCTGGTGTGATGTGGAACAGTTCTGCTTGCTTGTACCTTCCTATCCTTGAAACCTGTGTTCTTCGGTTTTTACCTGTGTGTGTTTGTGTCCAACTATAATCATATTTTTGGTGGCATTAGGGGCGATATTTCATTTTAATTTCTACTTTCGTGGCATTGGTAAGGTATTTGCTGCACAATTATTTGTTTAATTCTTGGCTATAAAGGTTTATTGAACTATTGATAAAAATACGATTGAATTTTTAATGTAGTTCCGGAACGAAATAATCAGTATTAGTGCCTTTTCTTATTTGTATCTCCAGAGACAAACCAAATATTGAAATTTTTGGGGTCGGTATTTGCTTTAAATTGTTTTTATCATTTCCATTTATACTCTATTTCTCTTTAGGGTTTTATAAATGCTTGCTCAAAAAATTCCTTTAGTCAAAATTTTAAGTTTACAGCAACATAATACTTTATTGAAGTCTGGGCATCAATCCTTCTATGCGAAAAATGATATATATAGAAATATTTCGCTTTAAAGTTGCGTTTGTATTCAAACAATGAACTTTTTAAGGCACAAGTGTATAATTCAGTCGCAAATTTTTTAGTGTGCATGAGGATGTCGGATGAGTGTTCTAGACACGCAAGAGATTTTTGAATCGACAAAATAAATGGCTAAGAACGGTTGTTGTTTCTCCGGAATACTTGTTCGAATGTTTGCCGAGTACATCAATTTTTTCCTGTAAGTATATTCGCATAATTGAGTCCATTTATAGTCCTTGTACAGGGTTATATATATTTTTTTATCTTACCTTAGCAAGTACAGTTGGACGTCCCGAAATAAATTTCCATGGTTCCGGCGAAAGGTCAAAATTAAGGAAAACGAAAATCCTGAGATCTTATTCCGCGGCATCTCTTTCATTTCACTAAACCTCTGAAAAAGGCACGTGAATTGCACAGATAACTACCGCGAGACAGAAAGGCTAAGTTAAAAATGTCTTTCATGGGAAAAATGGGATTGATTGTGGATGTATCGCGGCCCGGAAACGGAACGACTATCGATGGGAACACGGCTTGGCGATTCTTCGACAATCCCAAGCTATCTTCTGCAATAACAGGTATGGAGAAAATATTACCTTCAACAATTATTGTTTCCCGTTTCAGAGCATTATTCTTTAAAATCATTTTACATTTTATTTGTAAGTAAGTGCATCTGATAAATTACGATACATGTTATACGAATGACGTTAGCCTCATTACAAGGTTCTCCATAACATTGAAAGCAATTTTGAATGGTCTCTGCATTAAAGAGGAAAAATTTAGGAGTTACTGAAGGGAGAGGGCCAAAAAATTTGTGAAATTATATCCGAAGTATTATATGCCACAGATAGTGCATAGTATTATCAAAGTACTTATTCCAGGAGCTACTATTGCGAAAGACTCGATTTTTCCATTGTGATATCTATCAGAAAAGGCAATAGAGGCTGGTAATAAGGACATAATAAACTTTCGTGAGCGTTTCATAAGAAGTATACTCAAGTGGCTACCAATAAGGACTTATTTCGAAGAATACTTCTCACATCAAATCCTGTAATTTTGAACTCCTCACCAGTTCCATTGCGGAAAACATCGAGCTAGCTGAAAGAGGTAATGTCCTTATTACCTCTTTCAGTAATGCCTTCAAGCAATCTCATCTTCTTGTGTACGATCGGCACGATGTTTTTTTCGTGTTTACAACTAATTTTAGTTTTTTTTAATGAGTTTTTTCAAGAGATTAGGCAATTAAGCGTCTTTGCCAAATTTTCACGCAGTTTGGACAAGCTGATATAATTGAGTGAAAAACAGTTACTGAGCTCAGGTGGTGAAGATGAAAAGACTTCAGACAGTACATAAAGGAGAAGGAAGAAAAATTTATTCATTGTTTAAAAATATATCCTTGAAGTTTTTGGAGAATGGTGAAAGTTTAAATTGTGTTCTTTTGTTTAGTTTAGTTGTTCATGGCTGGATTAAATATAGTTTACAACCATAGACTTTGAATCAGCATGATTATAATCTATTGCATTACAGATAAGAGTCTACATTTTAAGAATAAATACATATAAATGTATGTGATGTGTAACTATAGTCATTAAGTAGTCTTTTAGTTCAAATCATTATACAATATTAGTGAAGTACACTCGCTTCGCTCGGTAGCCTACATCCCCGGAACGGCTTCGCCGTTATTTGGGGTTAAAGAAAAATCCTGAAAAATAAAGTTTACTTTCAAGGGTTACAGTCGTTGAAATCCATTTTGAAGACTTTTATTTTGCAGTAACGTTTGAGCATCGGCATTCTGAAAAACCAAGGCGTCATGATTGTTATATATTAAGTACGGACTGTAAAAACGAAATTTTTGAATTGGACCACATGTAACTTCGAAACTACGGGGCGTATAAAGCACCATTGTCAATCCCAGGGCAAGTGTGATTCCTAGCTTGATATCATCGGTGGTTTTAGGGGTAATTTTGGTTAATTTTTTCGTAACAAATCTACCCGTGATAATAATGTATTTACTATCTTTGAGACCAATATGTAGCCCATATCAAATTGAGCGTAAGAACGAGTTATTAAAATGAATTTAATGCATATGCCCTCCTCTACCGTATACTAAAACCGTGCATGGAATTTGTTTCGAACAGAGAGTCTATCACAATTTTTATTTTTTGGGGGAAAAAACGTTTAAAGCGTGTTACAATGATGGAACTAAAATTTATTAAATGTAAATGTAAAAAATACTGGAGGGAAAAAGGGGAACATATATGCCATTACGAAGAATTGAACCTCTAACGTCTGTCATCGTAGCCCGACGCTTAACCTCTGGTCTAACGTTCAATTTAGAATGACGGCAGTGAACTGGTTTTAAAGTCTTTCATTAGATTTTTTCTAAATAACTAATCTATCCGTGATAACTATCTATTTACTATCTTTCAGACCGATATGTAGCCCATATAAAATTGAGCGTAAGAATGTCGATCCAATCGACCGTTCAGTAGCTAGAGCTGGACAACCGCCGAAAAGTCCGAAAATTTCACTAAAATTTCGATTTCTGGAGCTCGTATCAAAGCAAACAATAACGGTAATGACACTGATCATCGAAGTTATAAAGAACATTCATTCTCCAGCTTAACTTATGAGATAAAGTTGTTCCAGAAGTTAAACCCCGGAGTCAGAATGAAAAAACCACGGAAAATGGGGAAAGCCGCCATTATTATTTTTTGTGGGAAAAAATACTAAAGCGTGTTACAATGATGAAACCAAAATTTATTAAATGTTCATGTAAAAAAAGATAAGCAGTCGTTTCAGGCGGTATGTAAAGGCGCATAATACTAAACGTTGAAGGCCATATATCCAATAGTAAAGACATGATGAGCATTTCGCAGGGATTAAATAGGGCATCATTTTCATAACGTCCCATTTTGGGGATTGTTCGTGAAATTAATATGACAGATAGAGAAAAGGTAATGATGTAATCATATATACCATTTTAGGTACGACAAGAGGAATTTCTAACGTCAGCAAAATATTTAACCGTTCAGAAGTAACACACGAAATACCAGAAGTTTGCGCGAGAACCGAACAAAAAAATCCTCCATTTTAAATTTTTTTGGCGGTTTGTAGGAAAAAAACGGTGTTTTCACTAATAATCCATAACTGTCATGTTAATAGCATATGCATTCCAAATATCAAGGTCAAATATTCTAATAGCAACAAAACGGGCATTTCACAGCGATAAAATGAGTTTTCATTAGCAAAAAGTCTGACTTTGGGGGATTGTTGTGAGATAATCTAACTTAATAAATGACAATTGATGGTACGTACATTTAGTCCATTGTATTGTCTATAAGAAATATTCGTAACATTGGTAAAATAAATAACCGTTCTGAGGCTACACACCGTAATCCAGAACCCAGAGTCATAACTGAGCAAAAAATCCGCCATTTTTAACTTTCTTCGGCCATTTACAGATATAAAGCCGGTTATTTCACTACACGACCTTCATAATCATGTAATTCTGCTCATGCATGCGAACTTTCAAAGCTAAAGGTGCAATAGTAGAGACGTGACGGGCAATCACCGTGATTTTATGGGGTATCAATTTCATAAAGTCAGAATTTGGGGGATTGTTGTGAGATATGCTTGAAGGGTAGGAAAAAACTAAAGGTATTATTTCGTACGTCATTTTATTTACTACAACAATAATTCATAACATTGGTAAAATGTCTTACCGTTCAGAGGCAACACAATGAATTCCATAGACCTACGCCGCAACTCAGCGAGAAATCCGCCATTTTTAATTTTTTCAGGACTTTGTATGTAAAAAACGGCATTTTTGCTAAATATCCGTTAGGATCATGTAACGTACCATCCGTATGACAAATGTCAAGGTCATATGTCCGCTGTTAAGACGTGACAGCTCGAAACATGCATGAATATTTCAAAAATGCGACAAATTCCGAATTTGGCGCAATCTAACTCCGAAACTAACGAACGTAAATGCAAAAGATTTGCGTCATTATTTGCCATTTTAATATCCACAACAGGAATTTCTAACATCCTTTATTTATTGAACCGTTAAGAAGCAACACACTAAAAACCAGAAGCTTGCGCGCCAATTAAGAAAAATTCCGCCATTTTTAATTTTTTTGGAAGTTTGTACTTTAAAAGTTGGTGTTTTTACTATATGTCAATAAGTAACCAAGTAACAACTACATGCCAAAATCCAAGGTCAAAAATGCCCTAAGAGCAACAAAACGGGCATTTCAAAGGAATGATTAGGGTATTCTAGTTCATAGTCAGAATTTGGGGAATTGTTGTGAGATAATCACAGGCAATAGATTAAAAAAATGTTGTTATGCCATTTACGACCTCTCATTGCGTAGTATAAAGAATTGCAACATTGGTAAAATGTTTAACCGTTCAGAGGCAACAAACCGAAATCAAGAAGCCAGCGTTATAACTGAGAGAATAATCCGCCATTTTTAATTTTTTGTGGGAAAAAATATTAAGGCGTGTTACAATGATGAAACCAAAATTTATTAAATGTACATGAGAAAAAAGACAAGCAGTCGTTTCAGGCGGTATGTAAAGGCGCAAAATACTAAACGTTGAAGGCCATATATCCAATAGTAAAGACATGATGGGCATTTCGCAGGGATTAAATATGGCATCATTTTCATAACGTCCCATTTTGGGGATTGTTCGTGAAATTAATATGACAGATAGAGAAAAGGTAATGATGTAATCACATATACATTTTTAGGTACGACAAGAGGAATTTCTAACGTCAGCAAAATATTTAGATATTTTTCAGAGACTAATATTGGCCTCTAATCTTTTTATCAGTACACAAGTTACTACGATGAATGAATATAGAGGAGATATTTTGTTTCTTCAAGATGTCTGTGAGCACTGACCGGTTCCCCAAATACAATGGTGAGTTGGTGTAGGCGAGAGCGATTTAGAAGAACCTGAGTTTTCTACTGGATAAGATAGGCTATTTTTGAATGTCAGAGAATGCCCTCCCGGTTTTCTGTTTTTCCAGCGGCTTAATTGAAGCAACGAGAATCAGTAATACGGAAAAGAGTAAGACAAGGCTGTGCGCTCTCCCAATAATATTTAATGCTTATATCCAAGACGCACTGGATAAGGTTAGAGAAAACATGGATTTAGGGATAAAAATACAAGGGGAGAGGATAAATATGATTCGATTTACAGATGATATTGTTGTGATGGCGGAAAGTGAAGGGGATCAGGAGACCATACAAAAAAAGGACAAAAAAATTTATTATTCCGGGACAAGTGTGTCCCTTAGGATCATACATGTCTACATACCTATAAACATTCATACATGCCTATTATGGGGAAGGAATACGATGTGAAGGTTGATAAAACTAAAATAATGGTACGTGACAAAGATGACAGGCAAAGAAAAGCTATTGCCTTGACTGGAAGATATACAGTTCCATAAATGGCGGCAAAGTTGTGAGAGACTATTCTCTATACTTTTACATCAAACTTCTTGCACTAATTGGTAACAACACCCACGAAAGGAAAGAACACTCTAGATTTCTTGATAACACACATACCTGAAAGCGTCTTTAACGTTGCAATAGTGAATGGAGCCGGTCCGGAACTTCTTTCCTAGTAAATCACAGAAGGCTGAAAACTTATGAAGGCAAAATAATTTTCTCTGCACGATAGCGTACGTAAGATTAGCCTTTGAAAATTAACTGCGGATAATAACTGCGGCAACAACAGGTTAGAACGACTGGGCCTTTTGAATAATTAGAATAGCTTTTTCTATTACACAAAGACGCATCTATGTATATTTCATAAAGCAATGAGAAAATCAAACTTCTGAGTCCTTATGTTTTTTTTAAATATAGCATTTGATTAAGATAAAGCTGAATGTGTATTACCTTTAAGACGTTTCAACTGTACGTGTATAACTTGCATATTTAAATATTTTAAAAATGTAACCAAAAGGTATCAGTTTCCCTAAGAAATGACGAAAGTATCAGGAGGAAATAAAGGAATATTTTTGAGATATGCGACACTACATCATACTTTACTCAAATATTGCCTGAGCGTCTAAATGTTTAAATCCCCAATGGCGACTGTGTTAAAAGCCATTAAAATCTCCGTCAGACAAGAAGAGTAATACCACTTTTTTCTGAATGGACTCCCAACCAAATCAGTTCACCAGCAAGATATCAGTAGATCAGAAGTATGATTTCCATCCGTGTTCACCTCTTACAATTGGTGTTTTATATCAATATTTCATATTGAATTTAATGAATACACCAAGTCACGTCCACAGAAAAAATGGAAATATAGGCATCTTTTTATCAGTGGACTTAAAAAATTATGCAAAATGAAAGGATAGAGCAAGCAGAGAGTATAATGACCAATTTCATTAAAATGTATATATAAGGCAGATTATGGCGGAGCAAAATTAAGCAAGTGATAGGTAATTGTAAAGTCTAAAAACTACGCTGTTGCGCTGACATTAACTCGAGTAAAAAAGCATCATGGACATTAGTATCATTATTCTATTTCAATGATGCTCATAACTCCATGGTTAAATATAAAAAAAAAAGAAAACTATGCAATTCACAATACTCACTGCAGTAACTTCTGCAGTAATTGCAGTAACAGTAACTCAATAACTGTTAAACTTGGTAAATATTTTCCAGTCTAATATGGCGTCCACTTTCGATATGTATCCCGCTGTAACTCCATCGACTGGATATTATTTTTTATAGCGCTTTGCATTTACCTACCACTATATTAGGATAGATCCTTCCACGTAGTTACGATTTCACCTTATAACAAACACATACTTTTTCTCTTCCACTTGAAAAATTTACTTTTACTAAAGGAAATACTATTTGGATTAACAGAAATTAATAGATGAATTTATTTCTTTAACAGCCTCATCCGCCTTTATTGTGTGGTTCTAAACGGTTTTTGGGCTATAACTTCAATCAAATCAATAAAAACAGAGTAAAATTACAAACAGTGCTCATAAATTAAACCAATAAGAGCCGGAAAGGTTTTCGCAAGCCATTGGGGAATGTAAAACACTCGTCTTCACACATGTGAAACTTGGCAACAGCGCCGAAAGCTGAAAGGATAGAGCGGTGGGAGTATATATTAGCTATGGACTTCAAAATTATATCAATATACCGATGGGGGATTGTAACCGAGGGGGGCTGGCCGAACCCCCCCCCACCCAGACCCCTCCACCGTCGGCGGGAGTAGCTATGACTCTTTTAAGGTAGCTATGGACTCCAAAATGATATCAATATACAAAAAGTAGACGTGGGCTGCTAGAATGGTTGGATTGGAAAGGAGTTGAATATGTTAGCTGTCTGAACGGAAATCTAGGACATGTATATCGCATGAGAATAGATATATTTTTAAAAACCTGATGTCCAGAAAGACAGTTTTCAAAGATAAAAGAAAAATTTTCGCTATATTAGCTGTAGTTATAGCGGGTAAACGCGAAAGTTCTTGAGGTGATGGATCTCAGCACGTGGGGATCCTGATCCTGTGACGAATCTCCGGCAGATCACACGGCGTTTACCCGGAAAAGGGAGTCAGTTGGATACCCCATCCTACTTATGTGGGCAACGGACTCCAGTGACTTTCAACAGGATGTGTCCGTCCATCGTCGGACCGGCTCCAGCGATCCACCTCTTTAGTGTCGGCCTCCTAGGGGCTGTAACCTCGCTAGTGGGACTAGGTGGGTTGATCGGGCCTGAAGCGCGTGCATGGGCCTTACCAGGGGGGACTGCGGCCTATCCCCGCCGTTCGGATGCGACAGGGCAGGCGTTTGAGGTGTCGGACCAGGGCTTCGGCCTCGGCACTAGGATCCGAGCCTAGCCCTCTCTTCTGCCCATAGCGACCAAGGGTCCGGGCCTGCAACCGGCTGCTCCCTGCTGCCTGGGGTTTCCGGAAAAATCCAAGAGCCCTGCCGGTATCACCGAGAGCCTCGTGCGCTTAGAGGAGTGGGATAGTCCGGGTCATTAAGGGTGTTGGGGCACATGGTGGCTGTAAGCAGGCTAACTGCCGGTTTCCACTCAGAACGGTGGTGAAGGGGGGCTGGCCGCCCCCCCCCCACAAGGAGTTGAATATGTTAGCTGTCTAAACGGAAATCTAGGACATGTATAACTCATAAGAATAGATATATTTTTCAAAACCTGATGTCCTGAAAGACAGTTTTTAATGATAAAAGAAAAATTTTCGCTATATTAGCTGTAGTTATAGCAAACATATACCATTTACAAAGTGTGAAAACTAGCGAAAAAAGTACTATGCTGTGGCTACTTTCATGCCCTTAAATCGCATATTTGTCATGAAATAGAGCGTTTCCCACTCCCTTTGCCTAATATTGCGTGTATTTGAAAACATTTCGAAAAATCGACTTTGTCGTGCAGAATCGAATTTCAGCTAAACGTGTGGAGTATACAAAAAATATGTTTCTGGAGCTCAGGATTCTGCATGCTTTTGTGTTTTTTCGCATTGTCGTTGCCCAGTAGCGAAGCTGTTCAACAGCAACAGTTTCCAATTACCTCCCAATATACCTCTTCCGAGCACCGACGGTCACTTCACCATCACTTCAACCACCAGACGCTTTTATGCAATAAATATTTCATCCCATAACCTAAACTCATTACACCTCCAAAGTGATATCACAAATCTCCTAGTTCATTTTTAAGACCATTGCAATACAACTTAGCTTCCCTTCATTGTCCCCGTTGAATTTCAACGATTATTCCCAGGAAATGGATCAAGGAAAGGAAATTTTGAGATATGGAAATTACAATCCGAGAGCAGCTTAAATTGTTGTATAAGTTATAAAAATATTGGTAAAAGATTTATATGTAAATAAATACATAATAATATATTTACTTATTCACTTAATAATACCGTCAGTTTTGTTTGTATTTCTAGACGGAGAAGGGTTATCATACTAATCCTTCCTCCACTGCAAGTTTCGAAACTTCAGTCACATCTCCTTCCAAAGTTTTACAAGCATTTTAAGATAAATAAGCTCGTATGTGGGAAAAAGACTAAATGAACATTAATGATATGAAATCAAAATTATTGACATTTTTAGGGAATGTAGCAGGCATCATCAGAAAAATACTGGGCACAACCTGGAGGTTGAGGAACGTTAATATTCCTTAGGTAGTTTTTGGAAATCCTTTCTTGCAAATTAATAAACAAGAAATTGTTACAATCATTTTTATTGAACCTTCTTCAGTGTATTTGACATTACACTCATGCCGAACATTATTTCAAATATGCAGCGATCAATTATTCCTCAGGCTGCAGTGTTGAGGCTGGTTCAACTACGTTTGCTGAGTACACTAGAGTTCTAAAAAACTCTCCTGCCAAGAAAATGAACCCAGATACTTGGTCTTCAACATCAATAGTCCCAAAATCACCATTAAGTTGCCGAACTCTCTCTAAGAGTGGAGGAGGCAGCGAAAGAATAGCATTATCTGTGATGTGGTAGTACAGAATGAATAAATAGGTAATGATATTGTGAATTTCGGCAAAAATAGATTGGACAGACGTGGGGGGGATAGTTGGTTGTCCCCCTGCTGTATTGCTGAGTTGATCCAAAGGAGTGGAGCTGCCAGTTCCGTCATTATTACCTAGAAAAAATCAATACGAAATGAATAAAAGAGGGATCGGGTTGGTGTGGTGATTAGAGTACTGGCTAACCATACGTGCGTCCAGGGTTCAAACCCCTGCAGTGGCGGATGTTTTTCAGAGGGAACCCGATGACTAATTGAGTGTCTTGTGGAGGGCACTTCAAGTACAGTACTCCGTCTGTCGGATGAGAAATTAATCCGTGGTCCCCTTGGCGCCTTTCGTTAAGAGCAGGCTAATGCCGACGCCGGGTTTCTATCCACCCTTTCTCCCTTAACTATCCCGTACAACGCAAATGACCTTAGCTGTCGGTCGCCTCCCCAAAATCTAATTCAATGAATAAACGATTCAAGAAGAATAGTTTACGGGCATTATACAGTAGTTATTAGTGGATTTTAAGATAAATTTGATTTTGAGTGCAAATCTGGAGTAGGGAATGATAAATGAAAATTAATTAATGATGTTTTAAGTAAACTGTTAAAATGATTAATAAATAATTATTTTATAATTGTTCCTTTCCTTCCAAGTGCTCTCAGTCTTGGTTTTTAATTCACTAAGCAGAAGGGTTATCATATAAATCCTTTCTCTACCAACAATATTCTTGAAAATGTGTAAGAGACTATATAAAATCGCCTTTAGGTTTTTTTATATTAAGTTTGTACTTTTTGTATGTGAATGAAATATTGAGAAATCTGGAAAACTGATGATAACATGAAGATGGGAAGCGCAGATAGATGTGGATAACCTTGATTCAGAGAACCATAAGTTCTACATTCATTGATGTGGATGAGTGAATAAGTTGTAAATATGTATTTTCAATGCTAAATGTGACATTCAGCATGGAACTACTCATAAATCTAAATCCGCGAAATAGCGGGCTAGCCACCACAATGACGTATGGCACAGGTTGATTCCACTCCATGCTGGCAATAATCGACCCAGTCCTAAAACGGAACTAGTACGCTCCTCTTGGCTCTTGATAAAGAATATTAAGCATTTCAAAGAGTCATGCACGCCAAGGGTAAAACCAACCAAAAGGAAACCAAGGGTAAAGCATTGCAAAACTTTAGTACACACAACACAGGTTATCATGGAAAGCCTCCTTAAATACTAGAAAATTATACATGAACTTATGATGGGACTTATGGGATGGCAATAAATGTAGCAGTAGGGCTGTAGTAGCTGAAAGGCAACTAGAGAGACAAAGATCGGACACGAAGAAGCCAGGGATAACGACAGAGATTATGAAACTAGTTGAAAAATTGTAGAAAATACAAAAAAAACGAAGCGAGGGAGAGGCAACCCCGATCAAGAAGCTTAGGAGCCAAGTCACTCGAAAATGCAAGTGGCCCAGAGATGCGAAATTCCACAGAAAAAATTCCCCTTGACCGGGATTCGAACCCGGTCAAGGCGGATGATTTTTTTCTCTGTGGAATTTTGCACAATTGTGCATTGCAGGTGACTCCGTAAAAGTGGAACTAAGTGGCTAGTGCCGGATTGCTTAGAATCTGGTCGAGATATGATAGAATAGAAAGCTGCAGTGAAGACGTCAGCGAAAACATGAAGACGGGGATCACAGAAGCAGAGTATCAACTCGTAAAGAAACACTTCTGGGAGAGTAAAATGAAAAGCAACAATATTAGGGCTGTACTCAGGAATATGCACAAGTTATCAAAGTGAGAGAGAGGTTGAAGAAATTGTGAATAAATGGAAATTACATATTGAAGAACACTGCCAAGGGCCGAGGCCGCTGGAATAAAACCTAATGAATGACGAGAGCGAGGTTGACGAAGAAGTTCTCAGAAAAAGTCCCAGAAATAAATACACCAACAAATATAGGGGAAAGTACTTGGGAAGAGATTTGAGGAAGTATGGGAACTATCATTAGATAGGGACGGATGGAGTCAAGCAATCTTAGAGTTGTGCGACCAAAGACTCTGAAATGTTTTATGCTACCTGTATCCGTCCTCGGTACCTAAAGAGAAACTTAACACTAGGACGCCCGGACTTTTTAACATCATTCAACGTCCAAAGCGGGTCATTTTGACCCACTGTAATTAATGAAATTAATCCTCACTTTGCACTATTAAGTTTACATTTTTACAGTTTTTACTACAAAATGTCACTCTTTCTCTTCATATTCATCGATTATTTTACTTTATAACTTTCATAACTTTGACAATATCGATGATTTATTGATATATAAACTTACGACATTTGTGTCAATTTATCGTTTTTTTTCCATTTTATTTCATTTTTCTTGCTTATTGTGTCATAGCTCAATATACTACGAAGACTTTCCACATTATTTAATACATATCTATTATTTTTCAAAGTTTGGCTGCAATAAATAAGTTCAAAATATTATTTTTCGGTCGAAGTAGGAATTTTCCCGAAAATCTACCTAGTAACTAACTTTAGGATTCTTATTATTGCAGTAATGCACATGTATAAATCTGATAATCTGATAATAGTCCTAGGTCAGTAAGGAGCAATATTGTATTCTCTGCACTCTAAAATAGTGATAAGGTTCACTGTGCACTGCCAACAAATTAATTACTAAATATGCCATGAATCGACCGAACGAAAAATGAGAAGGGTGGGGATACGAAGTGGAAGGAAGGAATAAGAGAATATTTTTGAAAGGTGATCCAGGCATGGAAGGTAACCGAATGAGGAAGATAATACAAAGTGGGACGGACAACATGTGCAGCAGAAAAACTAATGAATACAAATAAAAAAGAAGTTTTGGTGGTGATACAAAGTGCAAATACATATTTGGGTCAAAATGACCCGTATGGGCGTTATAGGTAAATTCTGAAAAAATTAATGTACGGATTACTCCAGGAAGCTGAAAATTTTTGGACATAAAGTCATGTTAAAATGAAAAAAAGTCACGAGAGGAAATCACGTTTGAGTCAAAATGACCGGCCTGGGCGTTCTAGTGTTAAGAGCCGTGGGAAGCATATCAGAGATATTCAGGATTTTTAAAGTGTCTTTCATTATGCTGCCACTATATTTTCGTTTAAATTAGACATAATGTTCGAAAACATTGCACAATTACAGTTGCAATACATTGCACAAAAATACATTTTCTTACGATTTCATTTAATTTTCTCATACTTATATGGGACAACAACACGGACAAATATGACAAGCACAAATACTCACCTACACATTGTAATACCTCAGCAACGAGATCCTTGAATGGTCGCACAATGTTGCGATAGTGTTGCTGATCATCCATATTCCCACTGAGAAAGTTGGGTCTCAGAGCATTAGCTATCAGTGGAGAAAAACATCTTTTTTAAGCACGTGGAATAATGTGAAAATACCAGAAATATGCACCGTTTCTCATGAGTAAGAAATCGCGTGAAATGCAAACAGCAGTAGTCGAAAGGCAAAATTCTTAATGAAGTGAATTTGTTGAGCAACTTACCAATAATATGCCTGCCATCTTCGACAACAACCCTCCAAAGATTTCGAAGGGAAATGTTATGTGTATACATTTTAAACCTTGGGAAGGTCTACTCTGCGCAAGAAGAGAAGAGCAAATGTGATCTGTCGAAAGCCAAAGGCATTCGTATATTAGTGCTAGGATATGCGTTTCCACTAATAAGAAACGCAACGCCCACGGCATCCGGTTACTCATCGTCTGTTCTTTCGTCTGCTCTCTATCTTTCAAACTTACTGCACGTGGAGGTCAGATATGATCGTTATCTTTGAAAAAATTCGAAGCTTCCTGCTATTCTTATTATTATCAAATAAATAGTGGTGAGCTAAACAGTTCGAGCGTTAGGATGCAAACCTTTGCAGATTATTACGAAGAAAAAATATGGTGATTCTCTTTCCTTTGTTAATCGTCATCTATAGTTAAAAAATTTTACTGCCGAGGATATTGGCTCAGGTGTTAAAGCAGACGTTACAAAGAAGACATTAAATTAAATGGTTGGAAAAGTGCGGAGTAATGATAATAATGGTTTCTTCTATGGTTGCTAGTTCCAAGTTGGTCGAAGGACACGTGCCATGGGATGCGCTTCACGTGATTATTTTACGTAAGAATACCGTTAAGGAGAGTGATGTTTCGAGTCGGTGATCTGAAATACCTCGTTCTCATCCATCGTTGACTTTTGTGAGTCAATCGTGATTAACAGCTGATAAATGTATGTAGTCACTTCGTGATGAGTATTAACCGCTAACCATCATAAGATCTCAAAGTAAAGTCGTGACTAATGTAAGTCGGCAAAGAAAAGGTTACATAAACACTCAAATTTTACAATGTCTCGTGAATAAGAGCCAAAATCCCACCGGAAGGCCCCGATTTTGTCGTGATTTTCTCCATTCTGCGGGTCTGATAATAATAAGTAATAAAAATTGAAATATATTGAATGACTATATTCCTGAAAACTAGATGGCCTGTTAAAATAGAAATATTTCTGATACGCTCCCTCGGATACGGAGAAATCTCTCGGATACAATTTTTCAAATATGTATTTAAAGAATTTTTACAAACCAATTTTTCCATGAAAGAAATGAACGGATTTTTGTTGATTTTTTCCATGGAGAGGAATAAGGTGAAAGACACCGTAAGGTACTCATTTTAATTCTGTAGCAGATTTAACTATTTTTTGGCAGCAAAAAAGTGGAGATTATGAGATATAGTATTACTTACATGGAAAATAATACTCACTTAGTGAGATGCAAAATTTAATGCGTTTTCATTAGAGCGTAGATTTTAGCGAACGGCAAAAAAGAGACAAAACATTGCATTTGTATCAGTCTTAAAAAATATTCTTAGTTCTATGACCTTCATGTCAATAGAATGGACGTCGGTGTATTTGCTGTTTTCTTAGAGAGAATGAGCCCAGTAGAAGGGCAGAGCTTGCTGCACGTTACACTTCTCTGGCATCGTTTCATTTAATATCGGCATATTTAACAAAGGAGTTGATGAGAAAAATTTTTTCGATAGAATTGTCCATACTGAGAGAAGTGAAGTAATGCGTATCGATGAAGACATCATTTAAAATTATTTGGAGAGAATCTCGCATAACGATGCCAATGGATATTATACGTTTCATATGTCTGGAATACAAAGCTTTCTGAATTCGTTGAAACTCTTTTTTTTTAGGAATAGCTCTGTGCAGTGCATAATTTTACCAAAGCCTAAGCGCATGATTGTATACCTCCCATTTTTAAGAAAAATTCTTTTAGGATTTTTTCTTCGAAAAATATGTGCACACAATGTCATTGTTATTGAAAGGGGAGAGGACGAACCTATAAGAAAGACACGGATTGGAGCTGTAGATTGGAGATGTAGCACGCATTTAGAATATTTTTGCCATATCATCATATTTCTATAGCAATTGACTAATCGAGTAGAAGAGATATTTGATTATTTACTTGGAAATTATTTAATTATTATCCGGTAAGGTATTGTTCACATTAAGAGACACAGATCTTTTTACATTTCATATATCCGGCCAAGTTCCATAAAAAGATGTGATTAGATTCGTTTTGTTTTTGAATATAGATTAAATACAAGAAAATTTCGATTAGGAACACGTTTCAGTTCTCTAGTATCATTTTTACTGTTTACATGAAAAAAAAAATGGAGTGAATAAGATAAAGTATTATTTATATGGAAAGAATTTTGCTCTCTTCGAGACGCGAAATTTAATTCGTTCCCTTAGATTTTCAATTCATTTTTTGAAGAGTACTTTGCAGAATGAAATACGTGGGTCTAGTTATGTATCAGCCTTTTTGCTTCAATATTATCATTTCTGAATCCAATTTCAACGTAAGATGTCAAAAATGAGAAGGCCATAGACGTTTTTTAAATTTAGAAGGCCAAAGAAAAGATACGGATTGGTACTAGATTTACTTCCAGAGCAACAATTAAATAATTTCTGCAACAACAAAAAAGGAGGTAATGAGATGCAGAATTATTCCTTGAAAAGAATTCCGCTTACTGAGAGACGCAAAATTAAATGTTTCCTGTAGAGCATTCGTTTGTTCTCTTTGGAGACCATTTTGCATGATAAGAGTTGCAGATCCAGACGCATTTCAGCCATCTGGTTCAAAGTGTATCTTTCTTAATCCATTTGTTTAAAAAAATGCTTTCTAGGAATAAAGGTTATTTCTGATAAGTATCATCCAAACACAAGGCCACGGAATTGTAATCGTTTTGCGACCGCAGTGGAATATGACAATGAATTTTATTTTCTCCCATCGTAATGTTACTCCACTAAGTAGAGCCTTCAACAGTTGAAGCATACGTTTTCATTTCCAGGAAGAAAATTGCTCGCTAGTGGACAGTTTTGTCTACGAAAGATGGCTTCATTTTCGTTGTTCTTTCATTGAGAGGATGCACTTGTATGATAAAAGTGTTTGGTACACATTTTAATTCTTTAGCGATATTTTTACTATTTCTGCAAAATTGAATAAAGGAGTAAGTACATGACGTATAGAAATATTACCTTGAAAAGAATTTCGCATACTGTTGGTTGCAAAATTTAACGCGTATCTATTCGCTCAATGTTTCTCAGGAGTATATTGTATAATAAGAGACGCAGATTTAAAAAGGTTTTGTATAAAGTTCAAAATTACTAAGTACTTTTTCACAGTGTTTTATTCTTAGTCGACCGGCTTTGTCGTATAGGTGACATCATCAGGTACATGGATTCAGTTTGTTGCAGAAAATATATGAGTCAGGAAAGTTGGAGGCAGGGATAAGGATTGGATGTGATGGGACGGTGGATGGAAGGAATGGGTGAAAAGGTGAGGTGAGAGGGGAGGGAAGTTTTTGGAGGTGAAGGAACGTGGGGTGGAGCTATGGGAATTCAGGTGGACTTTGGGTGAGGTACGACGTTCACGGCGGTGGATGAAGACGTCATTACGGAAGGTATATTAACAAGGTGGGGAAGGGGTATAGGTTAAACGCAGTGGGATATCCAAGAATGGGGAGTTTACCAAAATGTTTTCGTTTAATAGGCATCCTTCTTTTAGGTGCATCCTTATCTCCAGGGGTCGTATTCTGTAACTCGGGTGATGTCTATCACCGGTGATGTACCTTACCCGCCGTCCCCGTTTGCGCCTCTGTAACCGGCAGGTGAAGTGTCACCACTCGGTATTGGCAAGGTGGTGGTGATATGTATGAAAACATCTTGGTACGATTCATGCTAATACCCGGTAGCCAATGGTGGCACACTCCCAAAATAGAAGACGATCTAATGTAAAAAAAATATACGACCCGGACTGAGGCGGGCTAGTATTTGAGAAGTTAGAGATGGGATAATGTGGACAAAATTAATGAAAATACCAATGGAAATGGAGTTCACAAAGGATTTTTATTCATTTGAGAACAACGCTGCATACAGTGAACAGGAATTCCATCCTCGCTTGAACATAAAGAGGATATTAAAGAAATATCACTGCGTGAATGCATTATATTCATAATCTCTCGTTATGGTTGTTTCATGATGTATTCTGTTTTTCTTGTGGCTAATTCATCGGTGTTATTATCGAAGATTTATGAGCAGTCACAAGTATGGTTAACTGATTTATATCTGTGCACAGAAAGGATTAGTAAGGTATTTAATGTCGCAACTTAAACAGACGTTTGATCTATCATAAGAACGACTCGAAATGGCTTACCATTACGTTTGAATGAGTGACTATTGTTTATTTTCGGCCTAAGAAAGTAAAAGTATTTTGAAGTTTTTTCAATTACTCTCGGAGCTAATGATACGTTCAAGAGTTAAGAGTAGTCTTGCGTACCTAGACATCAATCCATGATGCTATCCTCCTTCACATGTTTTGTTAGAACGTTTCGCATAGTCGTACACAATACTTTGGGTTAATTTACCATTTAAGCTGTAGTGGAAGAACGACTATTGATTACTGAGGAAATATACAAAACTGAATTTTTAGCTTACGTGGGGAGTGGGCAGGAAATTTAAAGTTTAAATAGGTTTGCCCATCACCAAAAAACTTGGTGGAGCAGTTCAATGTACGAGAAATTCGTACGGAATTATGATGACCTTGGGTGTAAATAAGGAGAAAATTTTGAAAACACCTCTTAAAACCTCCTAAAGGTGAGGGCCGAAGTTGGTTAAGAGAGAACAATTTAAATTTTTGAAAGGAGGAAAAAGGAAATACATTGTGTAAAAACATTTCAGGGATAATTTCGAAAGTGAAACAACTGATTGGTACCATGACAGAACAGATGACAGGGGCCTTGCGCATGAATGTTGGCTTTTGTAAGGCGAAGTTTCCACTGCTAAAAATAACTATATATAAGAAAAGGATTCTTGAATTTTGGTCCTTTCTGTTGTTCTCTCATAGCCAATGTGTCGCCAAATTTTTAGAAATCACCAGGGCTTTGCAATAAGGAAAAGGAAATTTAGAACCAAGTATTTACAGAGTTATCAACACAAAAGATATAAAATAAGGAACTTTCCCAATTTACCTTACAAATTTTGCAAAAAATATAAAGAAATAAAGTAAAGTTTAAGTTTTTTTAAGAAGACAAATATAACCAATATTAATGTAAATTTATATTTTATAATACATTAAGTGACCACATTTAAAGAATCTTCTCCTTATACGTATCATAAGTGGTCGATAATGTTATAATTCATTACTATAAATATCATTGTAAGCAGGAAAAGTGGAATATACACAAAGTTATGATTTCTATAAGATATTTGTTTTCTCCACCATACACTTGAAGTTAAAATGGAGGGGAGAATGTTAGTATGCGGTAAATGGAAGGTGAGAGAATACTTCATGGAAGGAATGAAGTCGGGATTTATACCGAATTGTGATAGATAACTGTGAAGAACTGTGAACAACTGAGAAGAACTGTGGAGAAATAGATATAACTGAACTAGATACCTGAGAAGAACTGTGAGAGACCGAAGATAATGTGAGAGGATATGGAACAGCATCTATGTAAGCCATAGAAATGTTTACTCTCTTTCACGTGAGTCTACCCTATGATGGCATAATATCACTCAAATGACTGTATAAGGAGGACCACTATAATATTTCTGTTCCTTATCGTTGCCTGTAATATCTGCTTCCATGCAAAGTTATGGATCACCAGAGAACCCACCATGTATAATAAACTAGTTGTAAACCGGTGGATTAATTTTCGATTGACTCAATGTTTTAAGTCATAATAGCATTCATAAATAAAGGGAACTATATTGTCACATAAAAAATACGGGAAGACATCGCCATCCGTTATCGGAAGTCCAGTTTTTAGAATCCCCTTCAAATAATCAAAGAAATATGTAGACTACGTTTTAAGGTATCGTAAAATATTAATTGTTACCCGTGAGGAGTTGCTAGTCTCCCATCGGGCGCCTCCCCAGGTGGCGGATAGGGGAATGCCTACCAGATATGGAGGGTAGTGGGGAAATAAAATACCCAGGGTGGACCAAAACTAGCACCTGCTGCCTTGCAGTTAATATACTATAGTTAGAACTACAAAGGCTAAAGGAAGATAACCTTCATAAAAATTACCTCGTCCTCCAGATTGGGGGTTGGGAATGGGGCTGACAATCCGATCCCGGAAAAATAACAAAATGTTATGGAACCAAAACAAAAGCCTCGGATAATAAATGGAAATTATCGAAGACGACCTTGGCGACCGACACGGAACGACGATTGATTTGATGCAATATGGAAAGTACGGACTTTATTAAGACCTAGTAGAATGAATGCAGTAGCTAATAAAATAGTAAAATTCAAACCTAATATGGTAGCACTTCAAGAAATAAGATGGCAAGGGAAAGGAAGAATAGAGAAGTCGAAATACACATTGTTTTATAGTGGGCCAGAGAGAA
The DNA here is from genome assembly GCA_963169105.1 of Ceriagrion tenellum. Classification (NCBI taxonomy): domain Eukaryota; kingdom Metazoa; phylum Arthropoda; class Insecta; order Odonata; family Coenagrionidae; genus Ceriagrion; species Ceriagrion tenellum. The sequence goes on from OY720638.1 coordinate 61,870,901, forward strand.
GATCTGGTAGATATGGAGTAGGGTTCATAATAACTAAAAGAATAAGGAAAAGTGTAATGGAATTTGAGGCAATAAGTGAAAGGATATGTAGAATAAGATTAAGAGGAAGATTTAGGAATATTACCATTATTATGACTATGATTTTAATGCTCAGGTGGGAAAGGAGGAATATCATAGAGTAGTTGTAGGTAGACATACTCTACGTGAGAACACAAATGAAAACGGAAATCTTCTCCGTCAGTTTGCAGAAAGTAATAACATGATAATAAAAAGTACATGTTTTGACCATAAGAGAATACACTTAGGCACATGGAAAGCTCCTAATGGAACGATCAATCAGATTGACTATGTAGTAGAGTTATGGCACATCATGCATCATCAGTGGGTGTAAGAGCCTGCAAGGGACCGAATTGTGATAGCGACCATTACCTAGTGAAAGCTGTAATAAGGGAAAAACTAATAAGTGTACTAAGTGAGAGGAGTACGAAGAGAAAGAAGTGGAATGTAACTAACGTGAAAGATGAAGAAACAGAGGAAGAATATCGCTCCAGAACACAGAACAAACTGAAAGAAAAGGAAAACGGGGAAAATGTGTTCCGAGATCTCTGCGATGAAGCTCGGCAACACAGCACCGATTCGGCTAGGCGTTTCGCCTAACGGGACCTGTCACTTCGTCCATTAAAAATATCACTCGATTTAAATTAAAAGCGCTTATAGATGTTTTGGACAATAACATATTGGAAACGTTCAAGGCATGCCAATTGCAACGAGACCAAGAACGAAATCTTCCGATGCCCCAGTTTTGAAATGAAATAATTTTAAATAATTAATAATAACTTTCATTATATGAAACATACAAAGCTGAAACCCGCACAATCTATAGCAAACATAACTATCCTCCATTTACAGAAACATAGTTGTTATTGACGAACTTGTGTTTGAGTTACAAGGTGTCAAAGTCAAAGCTTTTCCCGCGCGCCGTAAATAACCGGTACTTTTTACGTATTAACTGTAGTAAAAAATATAAAAATTGATCAAAAAGTTCAAATTTGCCATTACATAACGTAGAAATGAATGAGAAAAATATTGGTGTCGTTAGGTTTTCTGTAAGTCTTTTAGATAACCTTTTATTTGTACCCAAACTCGAGTGCACATAATTTCTGCGCCGTATATTTCTGTATAACAGTAAATAATAACGTAAATCCACGATGAAAGGAAAGGGTCCTCTTAAGACTACTGCTGTCATTCAAAGATAAGCGTTTTCAGGAGGTACTGTCACCTCCCGCATTTGTTCCAAAGATCGATTGTTTCTCTTCTTTGTCAATCAATACACTCAGACGAAAAGAGATTGTGAAAAGGATTTTTTTTTATACATGCAAAATTCCCCAGAGAAAAAGTCTTTCGCCTAGACAAGAACTCAAACCTGGATCCCTCGATTTCTGGCCCAGTGCTTTAGCCAGTTTAGGTAGTTGGAGCAAAATATCATTTTACCTAGAAATAAATGAATGTGGCCTCATTTTAAAGAAAAATCTCTACCAAATATATCAAAATATCAGCCCCATACCGAACTACTTTCCGAGATTTGAGGAAAAGTACCAGCTCTTTTACGTGGGAAATGGTAAATAAGTATATGCATTCCAGGGATACCGTGATTAAAATTAGAGGAATTTTCAACACGTAACACTCGTCTAATAATCACAGTAAGTAATGTGTATGTTTCTCATCTATTTTTAAAAACTGTCACCGCTGTAATTTTTTCAGGACAGTACAAAATTACCGCGTATACAATGCGAATGAGAGACGGAAGCCAGATAGAAGCTAAAGCTGTGTCTCAACTCGCCCATTAGGCACCTAAATCGGTAAATTTAGGGAGGACGCCTTCTTGAACTGTTTCTAAACTCGTTTGACATCATGAGGGAGCGGATTTAAGTGCCTTTTTCGTGCGTCAGACTTAAGATGGAAGGATGGAAGGAAGGAGAAGATCCTAAATACGCCTCCATATTAAATTTCCCATAATACAAAGTGCCGCATGCGTCAGAAAAACATCGACCGTAGCAATTTCCTCCCCACTACAAAAAAACACAACTGTGTGGGCTCCGAGAGAGCAAGTTACATACCTACGCTTAATTGAAGCTGAAAATGTCGAAAATAGCAACACTAAAGAGAACTACTTGTCATCTTAATGAGAACACAAGTGACACTATGAATAGAAGCAGGCTAGTTATAATATGAAAATACTTCACGCCGAAGGTTACGATGTAAATAAATAATTATGAAATGTCAACTGTAAAGAGAAAATACAAAAAGCTAGGTAACCTATAACAAGTAAAAAAACCAGAAGCTTTCCACTATTTAAAAAAATAGTAAAACTATTACGAAAATAGTATGCATATAATATAAAAATGGTTTAATAAAAGAAAACATGACCCCCCACATTTCAAAGAACTACACTCTACAACGATTATTTTATGTTTAAGTATTCTACGGATAACACAATATTTTGTTGAAAGTCAGAGAAATTCCTCCTGGTTTTCTACACTTTCTGTGTCCTGTCAGCCAAGACTAAAAAAAACGTTGTAATAATGAAACAACAATTGCACTATTCCACACGGTATTTATTACCTTCGACGCATTTCAATTCACAGAGCCATCATCAGGTATGTACAAGACAATCTGTTAGAGAGCACATCACATATATATATTTTTCAAGTTTGAGAAAAAAAGTGCGGAACGTGAGTGAGGAGAGTGAGTGAGGAGAGAACGTGAGTGAGAGAGGAGGAGTTGAGGAAAAGTGAGGAACAAAAATAAGGTGGGAAAGTGGCGGTCGAACGAAAAAACCAAGGGTAGAATTGGAATCCCAATCATTTAATTCCGGACATCTCATTCTATCCAACATATTCTACTGATACCGCTATGTGGACGACATAATCTGCTGCTGGACAGGGAGTGTCAGACAATTACACAGCTTCCTCAATCTTTTGAACGCCCAACACTGCAAAATGAAATTCACTATGAAATGGTAACCGAGAAACAGTTGAAATTTTTAGACCTTACAATATCCATCACAGACGATAAACACGATTTTGGTATACACAGGAAACCATGCTACAGTGAGGTCATTAATTCCAGCTGATTCATGCCACCCAACTGCTCAGAAACTGTCTCCTCTCCACTCGATGCTACACAGATTGGTAAATTTACCCTTAAAAGTATCTAACTTTAACCGTGAGCTTGACACCATTAACTCCATAATAGTTTCCAATGATTACAGCCTAAACCCTGTAACCAAACTCTTGAAGAAAATATTAAAAGCGAAAGCTAATTCCTAGCTATGCGCCCTAACCCCTACACAGGAAAAACCGAAGAAGTGGCGCCGATTATTGCTTGTGGGTGGTCTTTCTAACAAGATTAACTAAACGTTCTCTTTTCTTCCGCCTCTCCTCTCTATTTAATTCCCTCCCTTCCCATATTGATCCTTTTGCACTTTCATCTAAATCCTTTATAAGCCTTTCTCTTTTGTATCTTTCACCTAAGTAGTTATTCCCCCAATCTTCTTCTTTTTATATATTTCCATAATTTCTTTTTGCAACCAGTTGTTAAGTTTGCTTGTATATGTCCTTAAGTGTATGTATTGTTACGTGGCCACTATAAAATGGCGACATAGCTGTATGTGGTTTTATTACTTTAAATAAATAAATAAATAAAGATTGTTCGGAAATTTCCCAAAGATAAATTTAATATATCACTGTACAACCCTACTACACTTGGAACAATCCTGTGCCGCAATAAAGATAAAATGGAACCCCTCCTTCAATCCTGCATTTACAAAGTGAAATGTGACTCATGCAATTTGTTATACATATGTCAGAGGGTAGAAGTTTTAATACCAGGATAAAAGAACATGAAATTTGTTTGAAAACTTGTGATGAAACGTCACTTCTAGCTAAAAACTTACTACAAACATCCCATTCCAGTAAATTCCATGCAGAAATTCTCCATTATGAAAATAAGGGTAAAAGGCTTGATATTTTGGATCCATTAGAAATTATTCAATCAAATTTAAATGTCCTATTAACCCTCCGACTCCACTTGGGGTCTTTTTTGACTCCAAGCTTGAAAAAACCCTCCCAATTTTTGACTTAATTGAGAGAATCTTGCCATGTTACAGTTATGCCTTCCCACATCTTTCTTCTTTACATTCATACCATTTGAAAGTTACTTTTTTCAGTTATTCATGGATGGGAGTATTTTTTCTGCGTTGGGTCATATTTGACCCCAGGTGGAGACTGTGTAGGCATTAAGTTTAAAAGCATATATCTAAATAAATGTAATTGATAAAAGGAGCTGAAAGGTAATCCTTGTGTAGGCTTTTACGGTGGGGTGAAGATTCAGCTCTAAAGTTTCCGGGATATACACCGCGTGTGTCCATCTTTGCTGATAACAGTTTGGCCGAAATCACTTACGAATGTTTTCATCATTATTTCTATGTGTGAAATTCAAAAACTCCTGAAAAAACACTATTTGTTTCTAAATTTACAGCATGGGGTCAGTAAAGACCCCAGGTGGATTTCGCGTAAGTATTGAGTAGGTGGAGGCTGAGGGTTAAATGAATATATATATTTTTGTGAACCACTCTCCTCTCCTCAAGATAACTTTCTCGAAAGCAAACGGACAAATTTCCCCTTCACACTTTCTCCAACCGACTCCACCCTCCACGGTTTTTTCCCATCCACCCACCCCTTCTCTCCACCCTTGGTTTTGTGTTGACCACCTTCCGCCCGAGATCCCTTCTTCGAAACCCTACCGTTCCCAGTTAACCCTTTCTTCCCCCCAATTCTCTCCTTGGTGGCAAATACGTCCCACCTTACCCTCCCTAATGACTATCCTTACTTTTCTTCCCCCTCAACCCGTTTGTCAACCGATTGTCGTACCGATACATTTAAAATGTTATTTTTCCCGCGTACCATAAGAGAGAACAATAGGCAGCGCAGCAAAGGGATAGGTAGGTGAAATATAGTTAGAGTAGTCTGTAGTGCATGATGCATATAATAAAAACCAATAATCCCTTTCTTATTATGTAGATACCAACCATCTAGCTGCATTTGACCCTGTTTTCTAGCATGTCTCCATTAAATATCCTAGTTGCATGGCAATAGTGCATGTTTGGTGATCTTCATCCCCTGCCTTCACACCCTCGTGGTGGCTCGCAGGGTATTACGTAGATGTAGATGTAGATGAACCCCTTCTTATAATTTCCGCCTTTTTTTCTTCCCGTTTCCCTGGTCTTCCTCGTTTCTTTATTCCCCGAGGATTCACTGGTTTCCCCCTCCTGCTCCTGGTTTTTCCGTTAGCCCGCCACTTCCCCACCTTATTTCTGTTCCTCACCTCCCTCTTTTTTCTCAAACTTGTAACATATATATACATACACACACACATATACATCTGTGATGTGCTATCGAACAGATTGTCCTGTACCTGACGATGGCTTTGTGAGTTGAAGCGAGTCGTACATAATAAATACCCCGTGGAATAGTGTAATTGTTGTTTCTGTTTTAACATGACGAACTTCCACAATATCTTGCCTGAATATTTTGAAATTATATAAAAATACTACAATTTAGTTTACTTCTGAGAAAACAGTAGTAAATTTTTAAAATACAATTTAGCATTTAATAGTAAACAATTAATAATTCCCCAAAACTAATAAACTGGTAATTGTTAATACTAAAAATGATTTAGCCTTGAAATATGCACCAACTTGCCTTTAACAGTATCTTCTAGGAATTTTAGCGACTATTTTATGTCAGAAATAACTTCTCGTTTTTTAAGGAATTTATTTTCCAAATATTTGACACAACCTATGCATTAAGTATCAGGCTAAAAAGTTAAGAACACACAGAAAACCTTCTATGGCTTTGGCATCCCTAAAATGATAACTTGAGAAGTTCAAACTGTGAAAATTATTCCCTAGCTATTTTCCAAATTGCAACTATAGTACCCGAAGGCGCTAATAGTACCATAAATGTTATGATATGCACGAACTATCGTGAATATTTCTAATATTCGCGATCATATGTATCTCGGATATTATGTTTTTCCTAACACTACTCCTTTGTTTTTATGTCTTTCTAGCTCAACAGTGTCCCCACTCAAGCTCACTTCGCTCAAGGCAGCCAAATATTTAGGCACCTTATTGCATGTACTCTAAAGCCTAAAGAGTTGGGATACGGCTTAAAATTACCAAAGGAATAAGACAAGGGTGCAACCTATCACCAGCACTGTTGAACATGTACTTGGAGGAGGCCATACAAGAAGCGCAAGAAACTGGACTGAGCGGAATAAAGATAAACGGAGAAGAAATAAACAGGCTCCACTTCACAGATGATATCGCAGCCATAGCTGGAAATCACGAGAATCTTCAAAGGTCACTAAAGGTCACTATACTATGCGTCATGGACCAAGTTCTACACGAATACAGTATGAAAATATGTAAGACGAAAACTAAATTCCTCGTATGGGAAAGAGAGAAGATGGATGCATAAGTCACCATTGAGCGGAGAGAGATTAGAGCAAATGGATTCCTTCATCTACCTCGGAAGTACCATCACGTGTGACGGAAGAAATACAACGGACATCAGGCGGAAAATAGCCCAAGGTAAGAAGGCGTATATGGGAAAAATACAACTACTGTGCTCAAAGGAGATAGGACTACAAACCAGGAAACAGCATGTGAAAACCTTCGTGTGAGGCGTGGAATCTGTATGAATCGGAAGAATTGACCATCGGAAAAGCTGACCAGAAAAGACTGGAGGCCTTTGAAACCTGGTGCTGGAGGAGGATACTGAAGATAAAATGTACGGAAAAAATAGGAAATGTCGAAGTGTACAGAAGAATAGAATAGGAAAGGACCATATGTAGAACTATGCAGAAAAGAACTAAAAGGATTGGAATTACCTTGAGACACAATAGGTTTCTGAGGAACATAATTGAAGGCAAATTAGAGGGGAAAGTCAGCAGAGAAAGGCCTAGGAATAAATGCATGGAACAAATAAAGGAGAAAGTATACAGGAAGAGATATCCGGAGGTCAGCGAACTAGTATTAGATAGGGAAGGGTCGAGGGTAGCAGTCAACCAATCTTAGGATTGAACGACCAATAATGAGTAAAACACCTTCCGTTCTGAAGGAGTTGTAAATGTACCGCGCGAAAAAATAATTGATTAAAATGTTCTATAGGTTATTGTTATTATTAGAGGTCAAAATTTATAAACATTTCACTCCATTAGATCAACCACTACTTCGCCATTTAATCTACCACCCACCTTCCAAATGTCGCCTTTCACTTCCACAAACAAATACAATAACTATAGCTAAGTTGTCCCCTTAAGACTGGTACATGTGGAACGTAAAATTTTCATTCTCACCTTCCTTCTGCTCGTCCCTCTTCCCTTCTCGTTTGTATAATTGGGTAAATAAACCGCCGAGAACTTAATTCCATTTCCATATTTGATTATGACCTGAAGCCATAAGAACAGTTCTGGTGAGAAAAAAAATAAGTGTGAACAACTGCAAAGTCTTGATTCGCCTCGAGATGAAAAACTGTGCTAGTTAACGTGCCCTACGTGACACTTGCTTTGTAAGCTCCCAGCACATGATATATCTTCTCTGGCTTCGAATGTTTTATTTGGAAGAATTTTGGATGAATGGCTATTACGTGGTATTTGTCAATTAGGGCTAGTGTTATAGTCCTTCATTATCTCTGTTGCTCGATCGGTACATCGATATTTTTTTAAATACAACTTTTGAACACACCTTAAGACACATTGAGCTTGTGAGGAACATAATTGGAGGCAAAATCGAGGGAAAAGACCACAGAGAAACGCCTACGAATAAGTGCATGGACAAAATAGGAGGGAAGGTACATGGGAAGAGATACCAGAAGGTAAGGGAATTAGTATTATATAGGGAAGGGTGGAGGGCTGCAGTCAACTAATCTACTAATCTATGGATTTAATTACCAATAATGAGTAAAAAACCTTCCGTTGTGAAGGAGTTCCTCATTTTGGTGTTGTTTAGTTCATATTCATGTTTATTTCTTTCTCACTCAGGCAATAAACGATAGATTTAAAGTTTTAATCATTAAAAGGCCTATGAAAAACAAAACCTTTACCTTGAAGCATCGTTCCAAATATCTCGCTTTCATATTCTCTTCCTGGAGTAAAAATGACATGGATTTTGGAGATGATGATTCTTAAGTAGCTGCCCAGTTGCGAAACTGATCGACAGTACCAGCTCTAAATTACCTCCCACTCTTTCTCTTCGGGGCACTGACAGTAATTCCAACTACATTTCAGCCAACAATCTCTTTTTTGTAAAATATCCTTTTCCAAAAAAGCTTAATTAATTTCCTCGCTCAAGTCATATCTCAAATCTCTTACTTCATCTTATAAGACATGGGAACACGCTTTAGCTTCCCTTTGTTGCCTCCTTTGAATTATTTTATTTTTTTCCAGGACAATGTTGGTGGAATGGAAAACTATAGATGTGGAAATTACAATCTTAGGACAGTCAATATTGTTGTATTAGGTATAAAAATAGTGATACAAGATTGATAACTTTAATATTTATTTTTTTCATTACATTTCATTACATAAGGACAAAATATTTACTTTTTTCAATACATTATACACTTCAGATTTTGTTTGTATTCCCCAATGAAGAATGGTTATAAAAAATCCATTTTCTATTCAAAATACTGAAATATCACTAAAATCACTTTACAAAGTATTACAATAATTTAGAGATGAAGTAGATCACATATGAAAAAAAAACAAAATAGAGGCTCATATATGATATATAAATCTCTGTCATTTTTAGGAGTTTGGTTCTAAATATTCATACTAAAAATCACAATCTGGACACAATCTGGAGAACATTTAATTACTTAAGTCGTTTTTGGTGACATTTTTCTTGTTCATTATAAATTGAGAAATGTTAACAATCATGTTTATTGCATCCTCCTCAAAATCTTTAACGTAAACCTCATGCCGCACATATTTTCAAATATACAGAAATTAATCATCCTCAGGCTGCTTGAGGTGTGGTTGGTTGAGAACTGTTTGCTTCATGCACCAGAATTTTTAAAAAATGTCCGGCCCCAAAAATAAACTCGGATACTCGGTCCTGAAAATCAATAGCCGAAGGATCACCATTAAATTGTCTAACCTTCGCCAAGAGTGGGGCAGGCAGCGTAAGATTAGCATTATTCTTTATGTGGTAGTGTATGGTGAACAAGTTATTCAGGATACTGTGCATATCAAGTATTATTGATTGGATTGACGTAGGGGGGATAGATGGTAAAGGTCCTGCTGAGCTGCTGGCTTGATCCGGAGTAGGTGGGCTGCTAGTTCCGTCGTTATTACCTGTAAATAATAAAGTAAAAATTAATTAATGTTTCATAAACGACTAGTTTATGGTCATTAGCCACTAGTAAATTAGGCCACGTAGTAGATTTTTTTATGCCTTCGGCAAAGTCTTGGGTGGGAGAAGGTTAATTAAAAATGAATATAAAATTTTAAAATACTTTGGTAAAATGACAATAGAGATAAAAATGAAACAAAAATTCCTTTCTATACCTAATGTACTCAGTTTTGGTGTGCATTTCAAGATGCAGAAAGGTTATCGCACAAATCCCTCTTCTGCCGAAAATTTTTTGCAAATAAATAAGAATTTCTGAATAGATAATATTTTCAAAAAGAATCTATTTATACACATGCGATATAACGGGATAGCCACTACCTCCAGGGTGTGTGGCATGGCATGACTCAACTATTTGCTGGCAATAATCGTCCCTGTTCAAGAACGAGACTCATGCTAGCTTGCCCCTGGGCGAAGAATATTAAGTACTCAAAAGAACCTTTTCCGCCGAAACCAGAAACTGATGGTGCAGCAATGCAAAAATTTAAAATTCACAACACAGGTTATCATTAAAGCCTCCTTCAATATCTGAAAATGAAGAAGATGATGCATGAACCAACATGAGACTAAAGAATTTTGGCAATAAAGGAGAATAGAGTTGTAACAGTAGATTAGATCATAAAGGAGAAATGAGCATTAAAAAAATGAGATATGCGGATGATGACCATCGCAGGAGCAGCCGTAGAGTATTGCTGATCAAGACCACCGACGTGAGGAAGTCATGAATTACGACGGAGAATTGGAAACTAAATGAAAAAAGAAGAAAATATAAAAAACCCCAACAAGGACGGTGAGGCAACGCCGTTCAAGAAGCTAGGCAACCAATTCAGTCGAGAATTCATGATGCCTAAAAATAATTAGATGCTACGAGAAAGAAAGCGAAAACATGAGAAATGGAAACACCGAAACAGTATACAAACTCGTTAAAAAAAAACTACAAAGAGAAGAAAACGAAAAGCATTAACATTAGGAATGTGAACTGGAATACACTGATAATGGGTGAAGATATTGGCAACAGATGGAAGCAACATATCGTAGAACACTACCAAAAGCCGTGGCCGCTGGAATAAAACCTAATGAATGACGAGAGCGAGGTGGACCAAGGAGACGGGGACCAACGCATACAGAGGAGAGAATTCGAGAAATAGAAATTGGAGCAACATAAGGTGTCAAGGAAAGGACCCGGAAATTACGTCATCAAAGTGGTCGTGATTAAGGCCAGGGATAACCTGTAAGAATTATTATACAAAATAGCTACCAAAGCGGAAGACTTCCAGAGAATTTTGCAAACGGGTGCAATGATGTCGATACCGAAGGAGACGAGGACGGATAACTCTGAGAAGTACCGATACTTGAGTCTAGTGTCACATTGATAAAAAATACGTACACGTAAAATTAATCGGAGGATGGGGAGGAAAATTGTAGACAACCCCTCGGCAAATCAACATGGATTTAGGAAGAACAGAGGAGACAGGGATTCCATACTCTGCCTTATATTAATGGCAAAGAAATCCAAATACAAGAAAAAGCCATTGTATATCGCATTCATGGACCTAGAGAAAGCCTTTCACAATGTTGAGGTGAACAAGATGTCCAGGCTGCAGGAAAAACTCGGAATGGATTACGACGACTGAAGAATTATGTACCAACTAAACAAGAAGAAAGTCGTCCCAATGCGAATGACAGACTTAAGTCAGACAGAAGCTAAAATTAACAAAGGATTAAGATAAGGATAAAACCACTCACCAGACCTATTAAACATGTACTCGGAGGAAACAATAAGAGAAGCACAAGGAATTGGACGGAACGGCATTAAGATTTACGCAGGCAAAGTGTTAAGATAGCAAAGAGAAGATTGAATTACTAGTATGCGGAAGACAAAAACTGAATACTGAAGACTTACTGAGAAGAAAGAAATGAGAGCTAATGGATTCCTTCACCCATCTTGGAAGTACCATTAGGTGGGACGGAAGATGTACAACAGACATCAAGTGAAGAATAGCTTAGGTAAAGAACGCGTTCATGGTAATGAGAGTAGGGCTGTGTTAAAAGACCATTGGGTAACAAGATAAGAAACAGTATCTGAAAATATTGGTGTGGAGCGTGGCAATTCTTAGATCGAAAGCATGGACCACTTGATACAGTCAGATACTTGACCAGACTGGACTGACGACAGTGGTGGTTCTGAAGGAGGATGGAGAAGATAAAATGGATGGACAAAATAAGAAATGATGAAGTTTACAAAAAGTAGTGGAGGAATTGACCACATGGAACACTAGGAAGAAAACAAGAACCATACGGATAGGACACACTTGGAAGCACGATGGATTTTTGAGGAATTTATTGAAGGAAAATTAGAGGCAGAAGTCCCGAGAGGATGTCACCGTCAAAAATACATTGACCAAATACAGAGTAAAGACTTTGGGAAGAGCTTCAAAGAAGAATGGAAACTATCCTCAGATAGGGGAGGGTTGAGTCACTAATCTTAGGATTGAGCGGCCAATGACGATTAACTCTGAAATTTTTTATGCTACCTGTAACCGTTCACGGTGGATTAAGAGAAACATTTTGCACGAAAAGAATCGTAATAGGCCTTTCACAGATATTCATAATTTCTACTGTCTTTCACTATGCAGCCACAACGTTTTTCTCTTTAATCCGACATAATGTTAGATATCATACATAAGATTCAAAACCATCTACGATAATACAATTCCTTGACATTCAAATCAATTTTCTTATTTTTATATAGGACGAAATACACGGGAAAATCAGTCTAACACAAACACTTACCTAAATAATGCATAACCCCAGCAACGATGTCTTTGAGTTCACCAATACGGTTGCGGTAGTGAGCGCGCTGCTCATCAGTACATCCAGTCAGGAAAGTAGGTCGCAGACCATCAGCTACCAGTGGAGAGAAACACACTCTAGTTAGGCAAGGAAAATAATGTGGAGATTCTGGAAATATTCACCGTTTCTCATGCTAAATTATTCGGATAAATTTTATGCAGCAATATTCAAAATGCAAAATTCTTAAGCAACTCAATTTGTCGACTAACTTACCAAGAATGAACATGCCATCAAATACAATGGTTCTCCATATGTTACGAAGGATACGGTTACGTAAGGGCATTTTCGCCTGTTAGAAGGTCTACTCTGCGTAAGAAGAGAGGAGAAAATGTGACCTGTCGAAAGCCTCAAGCCTTTATATACTGGAGCTAGGTTATACGTTTCCTCGAATAAGAACGCAATGCCCGCGACTGCGACTCATCGTCTGTTTATGTGTTGACTCTCATTCTTTTAAATATACTGCGCGTGGAGGTTAGATAAGGTACTTTTCTTCGAAAAGGTTCGCAGCTTTCTGTTACTGTTATTATTATGAAAGAGATAGTGTCGATCCCAGTATTTTGAGCATTAGGACGTAAACCTTTTCAGGTTCTTACAATTGAAAACTGCGGCGATTCATTTCCCTTATCATCCTTTACTCGTTATCTGTAGTTAAAAATATTACAGCCGCCGATGTTGACTCAGGGTTGAAATACACGTTCCAAAGACGCCTGTCATTGAAATGGTTAAAAATTTGAATAGTAATTTTAATAATTGTTTCTGCTAGCGCCGTAAGTTCCAGGTTGGGAGATGGGCGGGAGCCCGGAGAAAGGTTTTCACATGATCGTTTCACGTTAAAAATACTGTTAGGAATAGTGAAATGCCGAGTCGGTGATCTGAATTACCTCGTTTATATCCATCGTTGACTTTTGTGTGTCAATCGTGATTATCAGCTCATTAATGTATGTAGTGTGTATTGGCCGCTAGCCACCAAAAGTACCGAAAGTTTAGTCGTTCGTGAAGTACGTCGAAAAACTAATCAAGGTTACATAAGCTTTCAAATTTTCGAATGGAGTCTACAATGTTCCACACTGCCTCGTGAATAAGAGCCAAAATCCCACCAGATGGCTACGATTTTGTCGTGATTTTCTCTTTTTGGTGGGTCGAAGAGTATTGATAATTCAAACTATATATGAAAAAATTGAAATATATTTGTTTACATTGTATTCCTGAAAACTGAATAGCGTGTTTAATGGGAAAATTTTCTGATACTCCTAATATTGAGCATTTTGGGGAAGATTTCGTACAGAGCGAGATAAATCGGTGGGTGCAACATATCTGTGGTCTGTTTTAAATTTCTGTATATTTATTTTAATCTCCTCATTAGTATAAAAGACTACTTTTTTGCTAAATTGCGTCAGCAATGAACACGTTATATAATATATTCGGCGACCTGAAAGACCTCGATCGTTGACTTTTTCGAGTCAATCGTGATAAACAGCTCATAAATAGATGTAGTCATATCGCACAGTGGGCTGAAATCGAAAAAAGCTGGCAAAAACCTGTAACACTTTTTTTTTAATCTGGAAGTTGAAACTTCGCAGTAATATTCTCAAATAGTTTATACAATAAATTCCGTATTTAACTGTTTCTTTAACTTGCACATTAACAATATATATGGGGTCAAATTTGAACAAATATCGCAAATAACACCTACCTTCGATTTTCTCTGTGAATTACCAAAATTAACCTGTTTCTGTAATTTAATGGATTGACTAACGGAAAAGTTTTTATAGTATTATATAACAGAGTTTTTTCTCCTTCATATAATGGCTTTTTAAAGATTTAATTTGATTATTAATCATAGACACACTACAAAATGTCGGAGCCTATTTTCAGTCAATTTATAACATATTTGTAGAGAAAAAGTAGTTGGTGCCAACTGGTTACGCTAAGTGACTCATACCACGTTATTTTCCAAAGCTTTCAGAGAATGAATCTAAAGAGAAACCTTGCGCCTACTTGCGACCCCGAATATTACATCGTTTTTTCAATCGAGCGGTCGAGTCCGGCTCCGTCCGCCGGCGACGGGGATACGGTGATGCGGCAAGTGTGTGGATACGATATGGCCACTTTCACTTTCCTATAGTGATCATCGATATATGAAGATTGGAAAGAGCCACCATTAAGGATTTTTAGTAAACCATGCTACAAATTATACTCATAATCATATCGCAGGACACCGCAGGAAAAATCAGGAAAGACTTCTTTCTTGGAATGCACTCCTGAAACAATCACGGGGTTTTCACGATTGCATTGCACATCGCCTACGGAAGGATATGCTCATCTCTGTTTGACAGACTAACTCCCTTTCAGAGGCACCTGGCGTCATCTGGGGTCACATGCCATCAACTTCCCAACCCCTCCTATCTATATTATAAATTCGATGGTTTCCAGTGTAACTTTGTGAAAATCCATTATGAAATCAACAATAAAAATGAATTTGTAACTTTTCACAGATACTTTTATTTGCACGACCGGTTTCGTTGCATAGGCAACATATTCTGGTACATTCCTTTCCATACTCATGTCATACCCAAGTTCCACTCGCCCTTCCCTACCCACCTCGCTTTCCTCCACCCCTCTGTATACACTCACCTCGCACCCCGCCTCCTTTAATGTTTTCCCTGCCACCGTCCACCCCCACCTTCGCCTTCCTTCCCATTATCCCTGTAGGAGTATATATTCTGAAAAATTTGACTTTTATGTACCTGAAGATGTTGCCTATGCAACGAAATAGGTCGTGCAAATAAAAATATCTGTGAATCGTTTTATGACACTGTGTAGCCCTTTGTGAGGTCTGCAGCGGATATTATCGGGAGCATATTCTCTTTGCTGCAGCGAACTGCACGTGCACATTTAGTGCATTTCTGGTGTTATGTGGAACAGTTCTGCTTGCTTGTACCTTCCTATCCTTGAAACCTGTGTTCTTCGGTTTTTACCTGTGTGTGTTTGTGTCCAACTATAATCATATTTTTGGTGGCATTAGGGACGATATTTCATTTTAATTTCTACTTTCGTGGCATTGGTAAGGTATTTGCTGCACAATTATTTGTTTAATTCTTGGCTATAAAGGTTTATTGAACTTTTGATAAAAATACGATTGAATTTTTAATGTAGTTCCGGAACGAAATAATCAGTATTAGTGCCTTTTCTTATTTGTATCTCCAGAGACAAACCAAATATTGAAATTTTTGGGGTCGGTATTTGCATTAAATTGTTTTTATCATTTCCATTTATACTCTATTTCTCTTTAGGGTTTTATAAATGCTTGCTCAAAAAATTCCTTTAGTCAAAATTTTAAGTTTACAGCAACATAATACTTTATTGAAGTCTGGGCATCAATCCTTCTATGCGAAAAATGATATATATAGAAATATTTCGCTTTAAAGTTGCGTTTGTATTCAAACAATGAACTTTTTAAGGCACAAGTGTATAATTCAGTCGCAAATTTTTTAGTAAGTGCATGAGGATGTCGGATGAGTGTTCTAGACACGCAAGAGATTTTTGAATCGACAAAATAAATGGCTAAGAACGGTTGTTGTTTCTCCGGAATACTTGTTCGAATGTTTTCCGAGTACATCAATTTCTTCCTGTAAGTATATTCGCATAATTGAGTCCATTTATAGTCCTTGTACAGGGTTATATATATTTTTTTATCTTACCTTAGCAAGTACAGGTGGACGTCCCGAAATATATTTCCATGGTTCCGGCGAAAGGTCAAAATTAAGGAAAACGAAAATCCTGAGATCTTATTCCGCGGCATCTCTTTCATTTCACTAAACCTCTGAAAAAGGCACGTGAATTGCACAGATAACTACTGCGAGACAGAAAGGCTAAGTTAAAAATGTCTTTCATGGGAAAAATGGGATTGATTGTGGATGTATCGCGGCCCGGAAACGGAACGACTATCGATGGGAACACGGCTTGGCGATTCTTCGACAATCCCAAGCTATCTTCTGCAATAACAGGTATGGAGAAAATATTACCTTCAACAATTATTGTTTCCCGTTTCAGAGCATTATTCTTTAAAATCATTTTACATTTTATTTGTAAGTAAGTGCATCTGATAAATTACGATACATGTTATACGAATGACGTCATATTATTATCAAAGTACTTTTTCCATTACTTAAGTATTATCAAAGTACTTATTCCAGGAGCTACTATTGCGAAAGACTCGATTTTTCCATTGTGATATCTATCAGAAAAGGCAATAGAGGCTGGTAATAAGGACATAATAAACTTTCGTGAGCGTTTCATAAGAAGTATACTCAAGTGGCTACCAATAAGGACTTATTTCGAAGAATACTTCTCACATCAAATCCTGTAATTTTGAACTCCTCACCAGTTCCATTGCGGAAAACATCGAGCTAGCTGAAAGAGGTAATGTCCTTATTACCTCTTTCAGTAATGCCTTCAAGCAATCTCATCTTCTTGTGTACGATCGGCACGATGTTTTTTTCGTGTTTACAACTAATTTTAGTTTTTTTTAATCAGTTTTTTCAAGAGATTAGGCAATTAAGCGTCTTTGCCAAATTTTCACGCAGTTTGGACAAGCTGATATAATTGAGTGAAAAACAGTTACTGAGCTCAGGTGGTGAAGATGAAAAGACTTCAGACAGTACATAAAGGAGAAGGAAGAAAAATTTATTCATTGTTTAAAAATATATCCTTGAAGTTTTTGGAGAATGGTGAAAGTTTAAATTGTGTTCTTTTGTTTAGTTTAGTTGTTCATGGCTGGATTAAATATAGTTTACAACCATAGACTTTGAATCAGCATGATTATAATCTATTGCATTACAGATAAGAGTCTACATTTTAAGAATAAATACATATAAATGTATGTGATGTGTAACTATAGTCATTAAGTAGTCTTTTAGTTCAAATCATTATACAATATTAGTGAAGTACACTCGCTTCGCTCGGTAGCCTACATCCCCGGAACGGCTTCGCCGTTATTTGGGGTTAAAGAAAAATCCTGAAAAATAAAGTTTACTTTCAAGGGTTACAGTCGTTGAAATCCATTTTGAAGACTTTTATTTTGCAGTAACGTTTGAGCATCGGCATTCTGAAAAACCAAGGCGTCATGATTGTTATATATTAAGTACGGACTGTAAAAACGAAATTTTTGAATTGGACCACATGTAACTTCGAAACTACGGGGCGTATAAAGTACCATTGTCAATCCCAGGGCAAGTGTGATTCCTAGCTTGATATCATCGGTGGTTTTAGGGGTAATTTTGGTTAATTTTTTCGTAACAAATCTACCCGTGATAATAATGTATTTACTATCTTTGAGACCAATATGTAGCCCATATCAAATTGAGCGTAAGAACGAGTTATTAAAATGAATTTAATGCATATGCCCTCCTCTACCGTATACTAAAACCGTGCATGGAATTTGTTTCGAACAGAGAGTCTATCACAATTTTTATTTTTTGGGGGAAAAAACGTTTAAAGCGTGTTACAATGATGGAACTAAAATTTATTAAATGTAAATGTAAAAAATACTGCAGGGAAAAAGGGGAACATATATGCCATTACGAAGAATTGAACCTCTAACGTCTGTCATCGTAGCCCGACGCTTAACCTCTCGTCTAACGTGCAATTTAGAATGACGGCAGTGAACTGGTTTTAAAGTCTTTCATTAGATTTTTTCTAAATAACTAATCTATCCGTGATAACTATCTATTTACTATCTTTCAGACCGATATGTAGCCCATATAAAATTGAGCGTAAGAATGTCGATCCAATCGACCGTTCAGTAGCTAGAGCTGGACAACCGCCGAAAAGTCCGAAAATTTCACTAAAATTTCGATTTCTGGAGCTCGTATCAAAGCAAACAATAACGGTAATGACACTGATCATCGAAGTTATAAAGAACATTCATTCTCCAGCTTAACTTATGAGATAAAGTTGTTCCAGAAGTTAAACCCCGGAGTCAGAATGAAAAAACCACGGAAAATGGGGAAAGCCGCCATTATTATTTTTTGTGGGAAAAAATACTAAAGCGTGTTACAATGATGAAACCAAAATTTATTAAATGTTCATGTAAAAAAAGATAAGCAGTCGTTTCAGGCGGTATGTAAAGGCGCATAATACTAAACGTTGAAGGCCATATATCCAATAGTAAAGACATGATGAGCATTTCGCAGGGATTAAATATGGCATCATTTTCATAACGTCCCATTTTGGGGATTGTTCGTGAAATTAATATGACAGATAGAGAAAAGGTAATGATGTAATCATATATACCATTTTAGGTACGACAAGAGGAATTTCTAACGTCAGCAAAATATTTAACCGTTCAGAAGTAACACACGAAATACCAGAAGTTTGCGCGAGAACCGAACAAAAAAATCCTCCATTTTAAATTTTTTTGGCGGTTTGTAGGAAAAAAACGGTGTTTTCACTAATAATCCATAACTGTCATGTTAATAGCATATGCATTCCAAATATCAAGGTCAAATATTCTAATAGTAACAAAACGGGCATTTCACAGCGATAAAATGAGTTTTCATTAGCAGAAAGTCTGACTTTGGGGGATTGTTGTGAGATAATCTAACTTAATAAATGACAATTGATGGTACGTACATTTAGTCCATTGTATTGTCTATAAGAAATATTCGTAACATTGGTAAAATAAATAACCGTTCTGAGGCTACACACCGTAATCCAGAACCCAGAGTCATAACTGAGCAAAAAATCCGCCATTTTTAACTTTCTTCGGCCATTTACAGATATAAAGCCGGTTATTTCACTACACGACCTTCATAATCATGTAATTCTGCTCATGCATGCGAACTTTCAAAGCTAAAGGTGCAATAGTAGAGACGTGACGGGCAATCACCGTGATTTTATGGGGTATCAATTTCATAAAGTCAGAATTTGGGGGATTGTTGTGAGATATGCTTGAAGGGTAGGAAAAAACTAAAGGTATTATTTCGTACGTCATTTTATTTACTACAACAATAATTCATAACATTGGTAAAATGTCTTACCGTTCAGAGGCAACACAATGAATTCCATAGACCTACGCCGCAACTCAGCGAGAAATCCGCCATTTTTAATTTTTTCAGGACTTTGTATGTAAAAAACGGCATTTTTGCTAAATATCCGTTAGGATCATGTAACGTACCATCCGTATGACAAATGTCAAGGTCATATGTCCGCTGTTAAGACGTGACAGCTCGAAACATGCATGAATATTTCAAAAATGCGACAAATTCCGAATTTGGCGCAATCTAACTCCGAAACTAACGAACGTAAATGCAAAAGATTTGCGTCATTATTTGCCATTTTAATATCCACAACAGGAATTTCTAACATCCTTTATTTATTGAACCGTTAAGAAGCAACACACTAAAAACCAGAAGCTTGCGCGCCAATTAAGAAAAATTCCGCCATTTTTAATTTTTTTGGAAGTTTGTACTTTAAAAGTTGGTGTTTTTACTATATGTCAATAAGTAACCAAGTAACAACTACATGCCAAAATCCAAGGTCAAAAATGCCCTAAGAGCAACAAAACGGGCATTTCAAAGGAATGATTAGGGTATTCTAGTTCATAGTCAGAATTTGGGGAATTGTTGTGAGATAATCACAGGCAATAGATTAAAAAAATGTTGTTATGCCATTTACGACCTCTCATTGCGTAGTATAAAGAATTGCAACATTGGTAAAATGTTTAACCGTTCAGAGGCAACAAACCGAAATCAAGAAGCCAGCGTTATAACTGAGAGAATAATCCGCCATTTTTAATTTTTTGTGGGAAAAAATATTAAGGCGTGTTACAATGATGAAACCAAAATTTATTAAATGTACATGAGAAAAAAGACAAGCAGTCGTTTCAGGCGGTATGTAAAGGCGCAAAATACTAAACGTTGAAGGCCATATATCCAATAGTAAAGACAT
The DNA here is from genome assembly GCA_963169105.1 of Ceriagrion tenellum. Lineage (NCBI taxonomy): Eukaryota > Metazoa > Arthropoda > Insecta > Odonata > Coenagrionidae > Ceriagrion > Ceriagrion tenellum. The sequence continues at coordinate 61,891,179 of OY720638.1, forward strand.
GATGGGCATTTCGCAGGGATTAAATATGGCATCATTTTCATAACGTCCCATTTTGGGGATTGTTCGTGAAATTAATATGACAGATAGAGAAAAGGTAATGATGTAATCACATATACATTTTTAGGTACGACAAGAGGAATTTCTAACGTCAGCAAAATATTTAGATATTTTTCAGAGACTAATATTGGCCTCTAATCTTTTTATCAGTACACAAGTTACTACGATGAATGAATATAGAGGAGATATTTTGTTTCTTCAAGATGTCTGTGAGCACTGACCGGTTCCCCAAATACAATGGTGAGTTGGTGTAGGCGAGAGCGATTTAGAAGAACCTGAGTTTTCTACTGGATAAGATAGGCTATTTTTGAATGTCAGAGAATGCCCTCCCGGTTTTCTGTTTTTCCAGCGGCTTAATTGAAGCAACGAGAATCAGTAATACGGAAAAGAGTAAGACAAGGCTGTGCGCTCTCCCAATAATATTTAATGCTTATATCCAAGACGCACTGGATAAGGTTAGAGAAAACATGGATTTAGGGATAAAAATACAAGGGGAGAGGATAAATATGATTCGATTTGCAGATGATATTGTTGTGATGGCGGAAAGTGAAGGGGATCAGGAGACCATACAAAAAAAGGACAAAAAAATTTATTATTCCGGGACAAGTGTGTCCCTTAGGATCATACATGTCTACATACCTATAAACATTCATACATGCCTATTATGGGGAAGGAATACGATGTGAAAGTTGATAAAACTAAAATAATGGTACGTGACAAAGATGACAGGTAAAGAAAAGCTATTGCCTTGACTGGAAGATATACAGTTCCATAAATGGCGGCAAAGTTGTGAGAGACTATTCTCTATACTTTTACATCAAACTTCTTGCACTAATTGGTAACAACACCCACGAAAGGAAAGAACACTCTAGATTTCTTGATAACACACATACCTGAAAGCGTCTTTAACGTTGCAATAGTGAATGGAGCCGGTCCGGAACTTCTTTCCTAGTAAATCACAGAAGGCTGAAAACTTATGAAGGCAAAATAATTTTCTCTGCACGATAGCATACGTAAGATTAGCCTTTGAAAATTAACTGCGGATAATAACTGCGGCAACAACAGGTTAGAACGACTGGGCCTTTTGAATAATTAGAATAGCTTTTTCTATTACACAAAGACGCATCTATGTATATTTCATAAAGCAATGAGAAAATCAAACTTCTGAGTCCTTATGTTTTTTTTAAATATAGCATTTGATTAAGATAAAGCTGAATGTGTATTACCTTTAAGACGTTTCAACTGTACGTGTATAACTTGCATATTTAAATATTTTAAAAATGTAACCAAAAGGTATCAGTTTCCCTAAGAAATGACGAAAGTATCAGGAGGAAATAAAGGAATATTTTTGAGATATGCGACACTACATCTTACTTTACTCAAATATTGCCTGAGCGTCTAAATGTTTAAATCCCCAATGGCGACTGTGTTAAAAGCCATTAAAATCTCCGTCAGACAAGAAGAGTAATACCACTTTTTTCTGAATGGACTCCCAACCAAATCAGTTCACCAGCAAGATATCAGTAGATGAGAAGTATGATTTCCATCCGTGTTCACCTCTTACAATTGGTGTTTTATATCCATATTTCATATTGAATTTAATGAATACACCAAGTCACGTCCACAGAAAAAATGGAAATATAGGCATCTTTTTATCAGTGGACTTAAAAAATTATGCAAAATGAAAGGATAGAGCAAGCAGAGAGTATAATGACCAATTTCATTAAAATGTATATATAAGGCAGATTATGGCGGAGCAAAATTAAGCAAGTGATAGGTAATTGTAAAGTCTAAAAACTACGCTGTTGCGCTGACATTAACTCGAGTAAAAAAGCATCATGGACATTAGTATCATTATTCTATTTCAATGATGCTCATAACTCCATGGTTAAATATAAAAAAAAAAGAAAACTATGCAATTCACAATACTCACTGCAGTAACTTCTGCAGTAATTGCAGTAACAGTAACTCAATAACTGTTAAACTTGGTAAATATTTTCCAGTCTAATATGGCGTCCACTTTCGATATGTATCCCGCTGTAACTCCATCGACTGGATATTATTTTTTATAGCGCTTTGCATTTACCTACCACTATATTAGGATAGATCCGTCCACGTAGTTACGATTTCACCTTATAACAAACACATACTTTTTCTCTTCCACTTGAAAAATTTACTTTTACTAAAGGAAATACTATTTGGATTAACAGAAATTAATAGATGAATTTATTTCTTTAACAGCCTCATCCGCCTTTATTGTGTGGTTCTAAACGGTTTTTGGGCTATAACTTCAATCAAATCAATAAAAACAGAGTAAAATTACAAACAGTGCTCATAAATTAAACCAATAAGAGCCGGAAAGGTTTTCGCAAGCCATTGGGGAATGTAAAACACTCGTCTTCACAGATGTGAAACTTGGCAACAGCGCCGAAAGCTGAAAGGATAGAGCGGTGGGAGTATATATTAGCTATGGACTTCAAAATTATATCAATATACCGATGGGGGATTGTAACCGAGGGGGGCTGGCCGAACCCCCCCCCCACCCAGACCCCTCCACCGTCGGCGGGAGTAGCTATGACTCTTTTAAGGTAGCTATGGACTCCAAAATGATATCAATATACAAAAAGTAGACGTGGGCTGCTAGAATGGTTGGATTGGAAAGGAGTTGAATATGTTAGCTGTCTGAACGGAAATCTAGGACATGTATATCGCATGAGAATAGATATATTTTTAAAAACCTGATGTCCAGAAAGACAGTTTTCAAAGATAAAAGAAAAATTTTCGCTATATTAGCTGTAGTTATAGCGGGTAAACGCGAAAGTTCTTGAGGTGATGGATCTCAGCACGTGGGGATCCTGATCCTGTGACGAATCTCCGGCAGATCACACGGCGTTTACCCGGAAAAGGGAGTCAGTTGGATACCCCATCCCACTTATGTGGGCAACGGACTCCAGTGACTTTCAACAGGATGTGTGGGAAGCATTCGCGCAAGCGGTACATACGGCAACTCGTCCAACGTTGCGGAGGAATCTCTGCAGTCACGAGGTCGCCCATCGTCGGACCGGCTCCAGCGATCCACCTATTTAGTGTCGGCCTCCTAGTGGCTGTAACCTCGCTAGTGGGACTAGGTGGGTTGATCGGGCCTGAAGCGCGTGCATGGGCCTTACCAGGGGGGACTGCGGCCTATCCCCGCCGTTCGGCTGCGACAGGGCAGGCGTTTGAGGTGTCGGACCAGGGCTTCGGCCTCGGCACTAGGATCCGAGCCTAGCCCTCTCTTCTGCCCATAGCGACCAAGGGTCCGGGCCTGCAACCGGCTGCTCCCTGCTGCCTGGGGTTTCCGGAAAAATCCAAGAGCCCTGCCGGTATCACCGAGAGCCTCGTGCGCTTAGAGGAGTGGGATAGTCCGGGTCATTAAGGGTGTTGGGGCACATGGTGGCTGTAAGCAGGCTAACTGCCGGTTTCCACTCAGAACGGTGGTGAAGGGGGGCTGGCCGCCCCCCCCCCCACAAGGAGTTGAATATGTTAGCTGTCTAAACGGAAATCTAGGACATGTATAACTCATAAGAATAGATATATTTTTCAAAACCTGATGTCCTGAAAGACAGTTTTTAATGATAAAAGAAAAATTTTCGCTATATTAGCTGTAGTTATAGCAAACATATACCATTTACAAAGTGTGAAAACTAGCGAAAAAAGTACTATGCTGTGGCTATTTTCATGCCCTTAAATCGCATATTTGTCATGAAATAGAGCGTTTCCCACTCCCTTTGCCTAATATTGCGTGTATTTGAAAACATTTCGAAAAATCGACTTAGTCGAGCAGAATCGAATTTCAGCTAAACGTGTGGAGTATACAAAAAATATGTTTCTGGAGCTCAGGATTCTGCATGCTTTTGTGTTTTTTCGCATTGTCGTTGCCCAGTAGCGAAGCTGTTCAACAGCAACAGTTTCCAATTACCTCCCAATATACCTCTTCCGAGCACCGACGGTCACTTCACCATCACTTCAACCACCAGACGCTTTTATGCAATAAATATTTCATCCCATAACCTAAACTCATTACACCTCCAAAGTGATATCACAAATCTCCTAGTTCATTTTTAAGACCATTGCAATACAACTTAGCTTCCCTTCATTGTCCCCGTTGAATTTCAACGATTATTCCCAGGAAATGGATCAAGGAAAGGAAATTTTGAGATATGGAAATTACAATCCGAGAGCAGCTTAAATTGTTGTATAAGTTATAAAAATATTGGTAAAAGATTTATATGTAAATAAATACATAATAATATATTTACTTATTCACTTAATAATACCGTCAGTTTTGTTTGTATTTCTAGACGGAGAAGGGTTATCATACTAATCCTTCCTCCACTGCAAGTTTCGAAACTTCAGTCACATCTCCTTCCAAAGTTTTACAAGCATTTTAAGATAAATAAGCTCGTATGTGGGAAAAAGACTAAATGAACATTAATGATATGAAATCAAAATTATTGACATTTTTAGGGAATGTAGCAGGCATCATCAGAAAAATACTGGGCACAACCTGGAGGTTGAGGAACGTTAATATTCCTTAGGTAGTTTTTGGAAATCCTTTCTTGCAAATTAATAAACAAGAAATTGTTACAATCATTTTTATTGAACCTTCTTCAGTGTATTTGACATTACACTCATGCCGAACATTATTTCAAATATGCAGCGATCAATTATTCCTCAGGCTGCAGTGTTGAGGCTGGTTCAACTACGTTTGCTGAGTACACTAGAGTTCTAAAAAACTCTCCTGCCAAGAAAATGAACCCAGATACTTGGTCTTCAACATCAATAGTCCCAAAATCACCATTAAGTTGCCGAACTCTCTCTAAGAGTGGAGGAGGCAGCGAAAGAATAGCATTATCTGTGATGTGGTAGTACAGAATGAATAAATAGGTAATGATATTGTGAATTTCGGCAAAAATAGATTGGACAGACGTGGGGGGGATAGTTGGTTGTCCCCCTGCTGTATTGCTGAGTTGATCCAAAGGAGTGGAGCTGCCAGTTCCGTCATTATTACCTAGAAAAAATCAATACGAAATGAATAAAAGAGGGATCGGGTTGGTGTGGTGATTAGAGTACTGGCTAACCATACGTGCGTCCAGGGTTCAAACCCCTGCAGTGGTGGATGTTTTTCAGAGGGAACCCGATGACTAATTGAGTGTCTTGTGGAGGGCACTTCAAGTACAGTACTCCGTCTGTCGGATGAGAAATTAATCCGTGGTCCCCTTGGCGCCTTTCGTTAAGAGCAGGCTAATGCCGACGCCGGGTTTCTATCCACCCTTCCTCCCTTAACTATCCCGTACAACGCAAATGACCTTAGCTGTCGGTCGCCTCCCCAAAATCTAATTCAATGAATAAACGATTCAAGAAGAATAGTTTACGGGCATTATACAGTAGTTATTAGTGGATTTTAAGATAAATTTGATTTTGAGTGCAAATCTGGAGTAGGGAATGATAAATGAAAATTAATTAATAATGTTTTAAGTAAACTGTTAAAATGATTAATAAATAATTATTTTATAATTGTTCCTTTCCTTCCAAGTGCTCTCAGTCTTGGTTTTTAATTCACTAAGCAGAAGGGTTATCATATAAATCCTTTCTCTACCAACAATATTCTTGAAAATGTGTAAGAGACTATATAAAATCGCCTTTAGGTTTTTTTATATTAAGTTTGTACTTTTTGTATGTGAATGAAATGTTGAGAAATCTGGAAAACTGATGATAACATGAAGATGGGAAGCGCAGATAGATGTGGATAACCTTGATTCAGAGAACCATAAGTTCTACATTCATTGATGTGGATGAGTGAATAAGTAGTAAATATGTATTTTCAATGCTAAATGTGACATTCAGCATGGAACTACTCATAAATCTAAATCCGCGAAATAGCGGGCTAGCCACCACAATGACGTATGGCACAGGTTGATTCCACTCCATGCTGGCAATAATCGACCCAGTCCTAAAACGGAACTAGTACGCTCCTCTTGGCTCTTGATAAAGAATATTAAGCATTTCAAAGAGTCATGCACGCCAAGGGTAAAACCAACCAAAAGGAAACCAAGGGTAAAGCATTGCAAAACTTTAGTACACACAACACAGGTTATCATGGAAAGCCTCCTTAAATACTAGAAAATTATACATGAACTTATGATTGGACTTATGGGATGGCAATAAATGTAGCAGTAGGGCTGTAGTAGCTGAAAGGCAACTGGAGAGACAAAGATCGGACACGAAGAAGCCAGGGATAACGACAGAGATTATGAAACTAGTTGAAAAATTGTAGAAAATACAAAAAAAACGAAGCGAGGGAGAGGCAACCCCGATCAAGAAGCTTAGGAGCCAAGTCACTCGAAAATGCAAGTGGCCCAGAGATGCGAAATTCCACAGAAAAAATTCCCCTTGACCGGGATTCGAACCCGGTCAAGGCGGATGATTTTTTTCTCTGTGGAATTTTGCACAATTGTGCATTGCAGGTGACTCCGTAAAAGTGGAACTAAGTGGCTAGTGCCGGATTGCTTAGAATCTGGTCGAGATATGATAGAATAGAAAGCTGCAGTGAAGACGTCAGCGAAAACATGAAGACGGGGATCACAGAAGCAGAGTATCAACTCGTAAAGAAACACTTCTGGGAGAGTAAAATGAAAAGCAACAATATTAGGGCTGTACTCAGGAATATGCACAAGTTATCAAAGTGAGAGAGAGGTTGAAGAAATTGTGAATAAATGGAAATTACATATTGAAGAACACTGCCAAGGGCCGAGGCCGCTGGAATAAAACCTAATGAATGACGAGAGCGAGGTTGACGAAGAAGTTCTCAGAAAAAGTCCCAGAAATAAATACACCAACAAATATAGGGGAAAGTACTTGGGAAGAGATTTGAGGAAGTATGGGAACTATCATTAGATAGGGACGGATGGAGTCAAGCAATCTTAGAGTTGTGCGACCAAAGACTCTGAAATGTTTTATGCTACCTGTATCCGTCCTCGGTACCTAAAGAGAAACTTAACACTAGGACGCCCGGACTTTTTAACATCATTCAACGTCCAAAGCGGGTCATTTTGACCCACTGTAATTAATGAAATTAATCCTCACTTTGCACTATTAAGTTTACATTTTTACAGTTTTTACTACAAAATGTCACTCTTTCTCTTCATATTCATCGATTATTTCACTTTATAACTTTCATAACTTTGACAATATCGATGATTTATTGATATATAAACTTACGACATTTGTGTCAATTTATCGTTTTTTTTCCATTTTATTTCATTTTTCTTGCTTATTGTGTCATAGCTCAATATACTACGAAGACTTTCCACATTATTTAATACATTTCTATTATTTTTCAAAGTTTGGCTGCAATAAATAAGTTCAAAATATTATTTTTCGGTCGAAGTAGGAATTTTCCCGAAAATCTACCTAGTAACTAACTTTAGGATTCTTATTATTGCAGTAATGCACATGTATAAATCTGATAATCTGATAATAGTCCTAGGTCAGTAAGGAGCAATATTGTATTCTCTGCACTCTAAAATAGTGATAAGGTTCACTGTGCACTGCCAACAAATTAATTACTAAATATGCCATGAATCGACCGAACGAAAAATGAGAAGGGTGGGGATACGAAGTGGAAGGAAGGAATAAGAGAATATTTTTGAAAGGTGATCCAGGCATGGAAGGTAACCGAATGAGGAAGATAATACAAAGTGGGACGGACAACATGTGCAGCAGAAAAACTAATGAATACAAATAAAAAAGAAGTTTTGGTGGTGATACAAAGTGCAAATACATATTTGGGTCAAAATGACCCGTATGGGCGTTATAGGTAAATTCTGAAAAAATTAATGTACGGATTACTCCAGGAAGCTGAAAATTTTTGGACATAAAGTCATGTTAAAATGAAAAAAAGTCACGAGAGGAAATCACGTTTGAGTCAAAATGACCGGCCTGGGCGTTCTAGTGTTAAGAGCCGTGGGAAGCATATCAGAGATATTCAGGATTTTTAAAGTGTCTTTCATTATGCTGCCACTATATTTTCGTTTAAATTAGACATAATGTTCGAAAACATTGCACAATTACAGTTGCAATACATTGCACAAAAATACATTTTCTTACGATTTCATTTAATTTTCTCATACTTATATGGGACAACAACACGGACAAATATGACAAGCACAAATACTCACCTACACATTGTAATACCTCAGCAACGAGATCCTTGAATGGTCGCACAATGTTGCGATAGTGTTGCTGATCATCCATATTCCCACTGAGAAAGTTGGGTCTCAGAGCATTAGCTATCAGTGGAGAAAAACATCTTTTTTAAGCACGTGGAATAATGTGAAAATACCAGAAATATGCACCGTTTCTCATGAGTAAGAAATCGCGTGAAATGCAAACAGCAGTAGTCGAAAGGCAAAATTCTTAATGAAGTGAATTTGTTGAGCAACTTACCAATAATATGCCTGCCATCTTCGACAACAACCCTCCAAAGATTTCGAAGGGAAATGTTATGTGTATACATTTTAAACCTTGGGAAGGTCTACTCTGCGCAAGAAGAGAAGAGCAAATGTGATCTGTCGAAAGCCAAAGGCATTCGTATATTAGTGCTAGGATATGCGTTTCCACTAATAAGAAACGCAACGCCCACGGCATCCGGTTACTCATCGTCTGTTCTTTCGTCTGCTCTCTATCTTTCAAACTTACTGCACGTGGAGGTCAGATATGATCGTTATCTTTGAAAAAATTCGAAGCTTCCTGCTATTCTTATTATTATCAAATAAATAGTGGTGAGCTAAACAGTTCGAGCGTTAGGATGCAAACCTTTGCAGATTATTACGAAGAAAAAATATGGTGATTCTCTTTCCTTTGTTAATCGTCATCTATAGTTAAAAAATTTTACTGCCGAGGATATTGGCTCAGGTGTTAAAGCAGACGTTACAAAGAAGACATTAAATTAAATGGTTGGAAAAGTGCGGAGTAATGATAATAATGGTTTCTTCTATGGTTGCTAGTTCCAAGTTGGTCGAAGGACACGTGCCATGGGAATGCGCTTCACGTGATTATTTTACGTAAGAATACCGTTAAGGAGAGTGATGTTTCGAGTCGGTGATCTGAAATACCTCGTTCTCATCCATCGTTGACTTTTGTGAGTCAATCGTGATTAACAGCTGATAAATGTATGTAGTCACTTCGTGATGAGTATTAACCGCTAGCCATCATAAGATCTCAAAGTAAAGTCGTGACTAATGTAAGTCGGCAAAGAAAAGGTTACATAAACACTCAAATTTTACAATGTCTCGTGAATAAGAGCCAAAATCCCACCGGAAGGCCCCGATTTTGTCGTGATTTTCTCCATTCTGCGGGTCTGATAATAATAAGTAATAAAAATTGAAATATATTGAATGACTATATTCCTGAAAACTAGATGGCCTGTTAAAATAGAAATATTTCTGATACGCTCCCTCGGATACGGAGAAATCTCTCGGATACAATTTTTCAAATATGTATTTAAAGAATTTTTACAAACCAATTTTTCCATGAAAGAAATGAACGGATTTTTGTTGATTTTTTCCATGGAGAGGAATAAGGTGAAAGACACGGTAAGGTACTCATTTTAATTCTGTAGCAGATTTAACTATTTTTTGGCAGCAAAAAAGTGGAGATTATGAGATATAGTATTACTTACATGGAAAATAATACTCACTTAGTGAGATGCAAAATTTAATGCGTTTTCATTAGAGCGTAGATTTTAGCGAACGGCAAAAAAGAGACAAAACATTGCATTTGTATCAGTCTTAAAAAATATTCTTAGTTCTATGACCTTCATGTCAATAGAATGGACGTCGGTGTATTTGCTGTTTTCTTAGAGAGAATGAGCCCAGTAGAAGGGCAGAGCTTGCTGCACGTTACACTTCTCTGGCATCGTTTCATTTAATATCGGCATATTTCACAAAGGAGTTGATGAGAAAATTTTTTTCGATAGAATTGTCCATACTGAGAGAAGTGAAGTAATGCGTATCGATGAAGACATCATTTAAAATTATTTGGAGAGAATCTCGCATAACGATGCCAATGGATATTATACGTTTCATATGTCTGGAATACAAAGCTTTCTGAATTCGTTGAAACTCTTTTTTTTTAGGAATAGCTCTGTGCAGTGCATAATTTTACCAAAGCCTAAGCGCATGATTGTATACCTCCCATTTTTAAGAAAAATTCTTTTAGGATTTTTTCTTCGAAAAATATGTGCACACAATGTCATTGTTATTGAAAGGGGAGAGGACGAACCTATAAGAAAGACACGGATTGGAGCTGTAGATTGGAGATGTAGCACGCATTTAGAATATTTTTGCCATATCATCATATTTCTATAGCAATTGACTAATCGAGTAGAAGAGATATTTGATTATTTACTTGGAAATTATTTAATTATTATCCGGTAAGGTATTGTTCAAATTAAGAGACACAGATCTTTTTACATTTCATATATCCGGCCAAGTTCCATAAAAAGATGTGATTAGATTCGTTTTGTTTTTGAATATAGATTAAATACAAGAAAATTTCGATTAGGAACACGTTTCAGTTCTCTAGTATCATTTTTACTGTTTACATGAAAAAAAAATGGAGTGAATAAGATAAAGTATTATTTATATGGAAAGAATTTGGCTCTCTTCGAGACGCGAAATTTAATTCGTTCCCTTAGATTTTCAATTCATTTTTTGAAGACTACTTTGCATAATGAAATAAGTGGGTCTAGTTATGTATCAGCCTTTTTGCTTCAATATTATCATTTCTGAATCCAATTTCAACGTAAGATGTCAAAAATGAGAAGGCCATAGCCGTTTTTTAAATTTAGAAGGCCAAAGAAAAGATACGGATTGGTACTAGATTTACTTCCAGAGCAACAATTAAATAATTTCTGCAACAACAAAAAAGGAGGTAATGAGATGCAGAATTATTCCTTGAAAAGAATTCCGCTTACTGAGAGACGCAAAATTTAATGTTTCCTGTAGAGCATTCGTTTGTTCTCTTTGGAGACCATTTTGCATGATAAGAGTTGCAGATCCAGACGCATTTCAGCCATCTGGTTCAAAGTGTATCTTTCTTAATCCATTTGTTTAAAAAAATGCTTTCTAGGAATAAAGGTTATTTCTGATAAGTATCATCCAAACACAAGGCCACGGAATTGTAATCGTTTTGCGACCGCAGTGGAATATGACAATGAATTTTATTTTCTCCCATCGTAATGTTACTCCACTAAGTAGAGCCTTCAACAGTTGAAGCATACGTTTTCATTTCCAGGAAGAAAATTGCTCGCTAGTGGACAGTTTTGTCTACGAAAGATGGCTTCATTTTCGTTGTTCTTTCATTGAGAGGATGCACTTGTATGATAAAAGTGTTTGGTACACATTTTAACTCTTTAGCGATATTTTTACTATTTCTGCAAAATTGAATAAAGGAGTAAGTACATGACGTATAGAAATATTACCTTGAAAAGAATTTCGCATACTGTTGGTTGCAAAATTTAACGCGTATCTATTCGCTCAATGTTTCTCAGGAGTATATTGTATAATAAGAGACGCAGATTTAAAAAGGTTTTGTATAAAGTACAAAATTACTAAGTACTTTTTCACAGTGTTTTATTCTTAGTCGACCGGCTTTGTCGTATAGGTGACATCATCAGGTACATGGATTCAGTTTGTTGCAGAAAATATATGAGTCAGGAAAGTTGGAGGCAGGGATAAGGATTGGATGTGATGGGACGGTGGAAGGAAGGAATGGGTGAAAAGGTGAGGTGAGAGGGGAGGGAAGTTTTTGGAGGTGAAGGAACGTGGGGTGGAGCTATGGGAATTCAGGTGGACTTTGGGTGAGGTACGACGTTCACGGCGGTGGATGAAGACGTCATTACGGAAGGTATATTAACAAGGTGGGGAAGGGGTATAGGTTAAACGCAGTGGGATATCCAAGAATGGGGAGTTTACCAAAATGTTTTCGTTTAATAGGCATCCTTCTTTTAGGTGCATCCTTATCTCCAGGGGTCGTATTCTGTAACTCGGGTGATGTCTATCACCGGTGATGTACCTTACCCGCCGTCCCCGTTTGCGCCTCTGTAACCGGCAGGTGAAGTGTCACCACTCGGTATTGGCAAGGTGGTGGTGATATGTATGAAAACATCTTGGTACGATTCATGCTAATACCCGGTAGCCAATGGTGGCACACTCCCAAAATAGAAGACGATCTAATGTAAAAAAAATATACGACCCGGACTGAGGCGGGCTAGTATTTGAGAAGTTAGAGATGGGATAATGTGGACAAAATTAATGAAAATACCAATGGAAATGGAGTTCACAAAGGATTTTTATTCATTTGAGAACAACGCTGCATACAGTGAACAGGAATTCCATCCTCGCTTGAACATAAAGAGGATATTAAAGAAATATCACTGCGTGAATGCATTATATTCATAATCTCTCGTTATGGTTGTTTCATGATGTATTCTGTTTTTCTTGTGGCTAATTCATCGGTGTTATTATCGAAGATTTATGAGCAGTCACAAGTATGGTTAACTGATTTATATCTGTGCACAGAAAGGATTAGCAAGGTATTTAATGTCGCAACTTAAACAGACGTTTGATCTATCATAAGAACGACTCGAAATGGCTTACCATTACGTTTGAATGAGTGACTATTGTTTATTTTCGGCCTAAGAAAGTAAAAGTATTTTGAAGTTTTTTCAATTACTCTCGGAGCTAATGATACGTTCAAGAGTTAAGAGTAGTCTTGCGTACCTAGACATCAATCCATGATGCTATCCTCCTTCACATGTTTTGTTAGAACGTTTCGCATAGTCGTACACAATACTTTGGGTTAATTTACCATTTAAGCTGTAGTGGAAGAACGACTATTGATTACTGAGGAAATATACAAAACTGAATTTTTAGCTTACGTGGGGAGTGGGCAGGAAATTTAAAGTTTAAATAGGTTTGCCCATCACCAAAAAACTTGGTGGAGCAGTTCAATGTACGAGAAATTCGTACGGAATTATGATGACCTTGGGTGTAAATAAGGAGAAAATTTTGAAAACACCTCTTAAAACCTCCTAAAGGTGAGGGCCGAAGTTGGTTAAGAGAGAACAATTTAAATTTTCGAAAGGAGGAAAAAGGAAATACATTGTGTAAAAACATTTCAGGGATAATTTCGAAAGTGAAACAACTGATTGGTACCATGACAGAACAGATGACAGGGGCCTTGCGCATGAATGTTGGCTTTTGTAAGGCGAAGTTTCCACTGCTAAAAATAACTATATATAAGAAAAGGATTCTTGAATTTTGGTCCTTTCTGTTGTTCTCTCATAGCCAATGTGTCGCCAAATTTTTAGAAATCACCAGGGCTTTGCAATAAGGAAAAGGAAATTTAGAACCAAGTATTTACAGAGTTATCAACACAAAAGATATAAAATAAGGAACTTTCCCAATTTACCTTACAAATTTTGCAAAAAATATAAAGAAATAAAGTAAAGTTTAAGTTTTTTTAAGAAGACAAATATAACCAATATTAATGTAAATTTATATTTTATAATACATTAAGTGACCACATTTAAAGAATCTTCTCCTTATACGTATCATAAGTGGTCGATAATGTTATAATTCATTACTATAAATATCATTGTAAGCAGGAAAAGTGGAATATACACAAAGTTATGATTTCTATAAGATATTTGTTTTCTCCACCATACACTTGAAGTTAAAATGGAGGGGAGAATGTTAGTATGCGGTAAATGGAAGGTGAGAGAATACTTCATGGAAGGAATGAAGTCGGGATTTATACCGAATTGTGATAGATAACTGTGAAGAACTGTGAACAACTGAGAAGAACTGTGGAGAAATAGATATAACTGAACTAGATACCTGAGAAGAACTGTGAGAGACCGAAGATAATGTGAGAGGATATGGAACAGCATCTATGTAAGCCATAGAAATGTTTACTCTCTTTCACGTGAGTCTACCCTATGATGGCATAATATCACTCAAATGACTGTATAAGGAGGACCACTATAATATTTCTGTTCCTTATCGTTGCCTGTAATATCTGCTTCCATGCAAAGTTATGGATCACCAGAGAACCCACCATGTATAATAAACTAGTTGTAAACCGGTGGATTAATTTTCGATTGACTCAATGTTTTAAGTCATAATAGCATTCATAAATAAAGGGAACTATATTGTCACATAAAAAATACGGGAAGACATCGCCATCCGTTATCGGAAGTCCAGTTTTTAGAATCCCCTTCAAATAATCAAAGAAATATGTAGACTACGTTTTAAGGTATCGTAAAATATTAATTGTTACCCGTGAGGAGTTGCTAGTCTCCCATCGGGCGCCTCCCCAGGTGGCGGATAGGGGAATGCCTACCAGATATGGAGGGTAGTGGGGAAATAAAATACCCAGGGTGGACCAAAACTAGCACCTGCTGCCTTGCAGTTAATATACTATAGTTAGAACTACAAAGGCTAAAGGAAGATAACCTTCATAAAAATTACCTCGTCCTCCAGATTGGGGGTTGGGAATGGGGCTGACAATCCGATCCCGGAAAAATAACAAAATGTTATGGAACCAAAACAAAAGCCTCGGATAATAAATGGAAATTATCGAAGACGACCTTGGCGACCGACACGGAACGACGATTGATTTGATGCAATATGGAAAGTACGGACTTTATTAAGACCTAGTAGAATGAATGCAGTAGCTAATAAAATAGTAAAATTCAAACCTAATATGGTAGCACTTCAAGAAATAAGATGGCAAGGGAAAGGAAGAATAGAGAAGTCGAAATACACATTGTTTTATAGTGGGCCAGAGAGAAGATCTGGTAGATATGGAGTAGGGTTCATAATAACTAAAAGAATAAGGAAAAGTGTAATGGAATTTGAGGCAATAAGTGAAAGGATATGTAGAATAAGATTAAGAGGAAGATTTAGGAATATTACCATTATTATGACTATGATTTTAATGCTCAGGTGGGAAAGGAGGAATATCATAGAGTAGTTGTAGGTAGACATACTCTACGTGAGAACACAAATGAAAACGGAAATCTTCTCCGTCAGTTTGCAGAAAGTAATAACATGATAATAAAAAGTACATGTTTTGACCATAAGAGAATACACTTAGGCACATGGAAAGCTCCTAATGGAACGATCAATCAGATTGACTATGTAGTAGAGTTATGGCACATCATGCATCATCAGTGGGTGTAAGAGCCTGCAAGGGACCGAATTGTGATAGCGACCATTACCTAGTGAAAGCTGTAATAAGGGAAAAACTAATAAGTGTACTAAGTGAGAGGAGTACGAAGAGAAAGAAGTGGAATGTAACTAAAGTGAAAGATGAAGAAACAGAGGAAGAATATCGCTCCAGAACACAGAACAAACTGAAAGAAAAGGAAAACGGGGAAAATGTGTTCCGAGATCTCTGCGATGAAGCTCGGCAACACAGCACCGATTCGGCTAGGCGTTTCGCCTAACGGGACCTCTCACTTCGTCCATTAAAAATATCACTCGATTTAAATTAAAAGCGCTTATAGATGTTTTGTACAATAACATATTGGAAACGTTCAAGGCATGCCAATTGCAACGAGACCAAGAACGAAATCTTCCGATGCCCCAGTTTTGAAATGAAATAATTTTAAATAATTAATAATAACTTTCATTATATGAAACATACAAAGCTGAAACCCGCACAATCTATAGCAAACATAACTATCCTCCATTTACAGAAACATAGTTGTTATTGACGAACTTGTGTTTGAGTTACAAGGTGTCAAAGTCAAAGCTTTTCCCGCGCGCCGTAAATAACCGGTACTTTTTACGTATTAACTGTAGTAAAAAATATAAAAATTGATCAAAAAGTTCAAATTTGCCATTACATAACGTAGAAATGAATGAGAAAAATATTGGTGTCGTTAGGTTTTCTGTAAGTCTTTTAGATAACCTTTTATTTGTACCCAAACTCGAGTGCACATAATTTCTGCGCCGTATATTTCTGTATAACAGTAAATAATAACGTAAATCCACGATGAAAGGAAAGGGTCCTCTTAAGACTACTGCTGTCATTCAAAGATAAGCGTTTTCAGGAGGTACTGTCACCTCCCGCATTTGTTCCAAAGATCGATTGTTTCTCTTCTTTGTCAATCAATACACTCAGACGAAAAGAGATTGTGAAAAGGATTTTTTTTTATACATGCAAAATTCCCCAGAGAAAAAGTCTTTCGCCTAGACAAGAACTCAAACCTGGATCCCTCGATTTCTGGCCCAGTGCTTTAGCCAGTTTAGGTAGTTGGAGCAAAATATCATTTTACCTAGAAATAAATGAATGTGGCCTCATTTTAAAGAAAAATCTCTCATTATTCCAAATATATCAAAATATCAGCCCCATACCGAACTACTTTCCGAGATTTGAGGAAAAGTACCAGCTCTTTTACGTGGGAAATGGTAAATAAGTATATGCATTCCAGGGATACCGTGATTAAAATTAGAGGAATTTTCAACACGTAACACTCGTCTAATAATCACAGTAAGTAATGTGTATGTTTCTCATCTATTTTTAAAAACTGTCACCGCTGTAATTTTTTCAGGACAGTACAAAATTACCGCGTATACAATGCGAATGAGAGACGGAAGCCAGATAGAAGCTAAAGCTGTGTCTCAACTCGCCCATTAGGCACCTAAATCGGTAAATTTAGGGAGGACGCCTTCTTGAACTGTTTCTAAACTCGTTTGACATCATGAGGGAGCGGATTTAAGTGCCTTTTTCGTGCGTCAGACTTAAGATGGAAGGATGGAAGGAAGGAGAAGATCCTAAATACGCCTCCATATTAAATTTCCCATAATACAAAGTGCCGCATGCCTCAGAAAAACATCGACCGTAGCAATTTCCTCCCCACTACAAAAAAACACAACTGTGTGGGCTCCGAGAGAGCAAGTTACATACCTACGCTTAATTGAAGCTGAAAATGTCGAAAATAGCAACACTAAAGAGAACTACTTGTCATCTTAATGAGAACACAAGTGACACTATGAAATAGAAGCAGGCTAGTTATAATATGAAAATACTTCACGCCGAAGGTTACGATGTAAATAAATAATTATGAAATGTCAACTGTAAAAAGAAAATACAAAAAGCTAGGTAACCTATAACAAATAAAAAAACCAGAAGCTTTCCACTATTTAAAAAAATAGTAAAACTATTACGAAAATAGTATGCATATAATATAAAAACGGTTTAATAAAAGAAAACAAGACCCCCCACATTTCAAAGAACTACACTCTACAACGATTATTTTATGAGCACATCACATATATATATTTTTCAATTTTGAGAAAAAAAGTGCGGAACGTGAGTGAGGAGAGTGAGTGAGGAGAGAACGTGAGTGAGAGAGGAGGAGTTGAGGAAAAGTGAGGAACAAATATAAGGTGGGAAAGTGGCGGTCGAACGAAAAAACCAAGGGTAGAATTGGAATCCCAATCATTTAATTCCGGACATCTCATTCTATCCAACATATTCTACTGATACCGCTATGTGGACGACATAATCTGCTGCTGGACAGGGAGTGTCAGACAATTACACAGCTTCCTCAATCTTTTGAACGCCCAACACTGCAAAATGAAATTCACTATGAAATGGTAACCGAGAAACAGTTGAAATTTTTAGACCTTACAATATCCATCACAGACGATAAACACGATTTTGGTATACACAGGAAACCATGCTACAGTGAGGTCATTATTCCAGCTGATTCATGCCACCCAACTGCTCAGAAACTGTCTCCTCTCCACTCGATGCTACACAGATTGGTAAATTTACCCTTAAAAGTATCTAACTTTAACCGTGAGCTTGACACCATTAACTCCATAATAGTTTCCAATGATTACAGCCTAAACCCTGTAACCAAACTCTTGAAGAAAAAATTAAAAGCGAAAGCTATTTCCTAGCTATGCGCCCTAACCCCTACACAGGAAAAACCGAAGAAGTGGCGCCGATTATTGCTTGTGGGTGGTCTTTCTAACAAGATTAACTAAACGTTCTCTTTTCTTCCGCCTCTCCTCTCTATTTAATTCCCTCCCTTCCCATATTGATCCTTTTGCACTTTCATCTAAATCCTTTATAAGCCTTTCTCTTTTGTATCTTTCACCTAAGTAGTTATTCCCCCAATCTTCTTCTTTTTATATATTTCCATAATTTCTTTTTGCAACCAGTTGTTAAGTTTGCTTGTATATGTCCTTAAGTGTATGTATTGTTACGTGGCCACTATAAAATGGCGACATAGCTGTATGTGGTTTTATTACTTTAAATAAATAAATAAATAAAGATTGTTCGGAAATTTCCCAAAGATAAATTTAATATATCACTGTACAACCCTACTACACTTGGAACAATCCTGTGCCGCAATAAAGATAAAATGGAACCCCTCCTTCAATCCTGCATTTACAAAGTGAAATGTGACTCATGCAATTTGTTATACATATGTCAGAGGGTAGAAGTTTTAATACCAGGATAAAAGAACATGAAATTTGTTTGAAAACTTGTGATGAAACGTCACTTCTAGCTAAAAACTTACTACAAACATCCCATTCCAGTAAATTCCATGCAGAAATTCTCCATTATGAAAATAAGGGTAAAAGGCTTGATATTTTGGATCCATTAGAAATTATTCAATCAAATTTAAATGTCCTATTAACCCTCCGACTCCACTTGGGGTCTTTTTTGACTCCAAGCTTGAAAAAACCCTCCCAATTTTTGACTTAATTGAGAGAATCTTGCCATGTTACAGTTATGCCTTCCCACATCTTTCTTCTTTACATTCATACCATTTGAAAGTTACTTTTTTCAGTTATTCATGGATGGGAGTATTTTTTCTGCGTTGGGTCATATTTGACCCCAGGTGGAGACTGTGTAGGCATTAAGTTTAAAAGCATATATCTAAATAAATGTAATTGATAAAAGGAGCTGAAAGGTAATCCTTGTGTAGGCTTTTACGGTGGGGTGAAGATTCAGCTCTAAAGTTTCCGGGATATACACCGCGTGTGTCCATCTTTGCTGATAACAGTTTTGCCGAAATCACTTACGAATGTTTTCATCATTATTTCTATGTGTGAAATTCAAAAACTCCTGAAAAAACACTATTTGTTTCTAAATTTACAGCAGGGGGTCAGTAAAGACCCCAGGTGGATTTCGCGTAAGTATTGAGTAGGTGGAGGCTGAGGGTTAAATGAATATATATATTTTTGTGAACCACTCTCCTCTCCTCAAGATAACTTTCTCGAAAGCAAACGGACAAATTTCCCCTTCACACTTTCTCCAACCGACTCCACCCTCCACGGTTTTTTCCCATCCACCCACCCCTTCTCTCCACCCTTGGTTTTGTGTTGACTACCTTCCGCCCGAGATCCCTTCTTCGAAACCCTACCGTTCCCAGTTAACCCTTTCTTCCCCCCAATTCTCTCCTTGGTGGCAAATACGTCCCACCTTACCCTCCCTAATGACTATCCTTACTTTTCTTCCCCCTCAACCCGTTTGTCAACCGATTGTCGTACCGATACATTTAAAATGTTATTTTTCCCGCGTACCATAAGAGAGAACAATAGGCAGCGCAGCAAAGGGATAGGTAGGTGAAATATAGTTAGAGTAGTCTGTAGTGCATGATGCATATAATAAAAACCAATAATCCCTTTCTTATTATGTAGATACCAACCATCTAGCTGCATTTGACCCTGTTTTCTAGCATGTCTCCATTAAATATCCTAGTTGCATGGCAATAGTGCATGTTTGGTGATCTTCATCCCCTGCCTTCACACCCTCGTGGTGGCTCGCAGGGTATTACGTAGATGTAGATGTAGATGAACCCCTTCTTATAATTTCCGCCTTTTTTTCTTCCCGTTTCCCTGGTCTTCCTCGTTTCTTTATTCCCCGAGGATTCACTGGTTTCCCCCTCCTGCTCCTGGTTTTTCCGTTAGCCCGCCACTTCCCCACCTTATTTCTGTTCCTCACCCCCCTCTTTTTCTCAAACTTGTAACATATATATACATACACACACACATATACATCTGTGATGTGCTATCGAACAGATTGTCCTGTACCTGACGATGGCTTTGTGAGTTGAAGCGAGTCGTACATAATAAATACCCCGTGGAATAGTGTAATTGTTGTTTCTGTTTTAACATGACGAACTTCCACAATATCTTGCCTGAATATTTTGAAATTATATAAAAATACTACAATTTAGTTTACTTCTGAGAAAACAGTAGTAAAGTTTTAAAATACAATTTAGCATTTAATAGTAAGCAATTAATAATTCCCCAAAACTAATAAACTGGTAATTGTTAATACTAAAAATGATTTAGCCTTGAAATATGCACCAACTTGCCTTTAACAGTATCTTCTAGGAATTTTAGCGACTATTTTATGTCAGAAATAACTTCTCGTTTTTTAAGGAATTTATTTTCCAAATATTTGACACAACCTATGCATTAAGTATCAGGCTAAAAAGTTAAGAACACACAGAAAACCTTCTATGGCTTTGGCATCCCTAAAATGATAACTTGAGAAGTTCAAAACTGTGAAAATTATTCCCTAGCTATTTTCCAAATTGCAACTATAGTACCCGAAGGCGCTAATAGTACCATAAATGTTATGATATGCACGAACTATCGTGAATATTTCTACTATTCGCGATCATATGTATCTCGGATATTATGTTTTTCCTAACACTACTCCTTTGTTTTTATGTCTTTCTAGCTCAACAGTGTCCCCACTCAAGCTCACTTCGCTCAAGGCAGCCAAATATTTAGGCACCTTATTGCATGTACTCTAAAGCCTAAAGAGTTGGGATACGGCTTAAAATTACCAAAGGAATAAGACAAGGGTGCAACCTATCACCAGCACTGTTGAACATGTACTTGGAGGAGGCCATACAAGAAGCGCAAGAAACTGGACTGAGCGGAATAAAGATAAACGGAGAAGAAATAAACAGGCTCCACTTCACAGATGATATCGCAGCCATAGCTGGAAATCACGAGAATCTTCAAAGGTCACTAAAGGTCACTATACTATGCGTCATGGACCAAGTTCTACACGAATACAGTATGAAAATATGTAAGACGAAAACTAAATTCCTCGTATGGGAAAGAGAGAAGATGGATGCATAAGTCACCATTGAGCGGAGAGAGATTAGAGCAAATGGATTCCTTCATCTACCTCGGAAGTACCATCACGTGTGACGGAAGAAATACAACGGACATCAGGCGGAAAATAGCCCAAGCTAAGATGGCGTATATGGGAAAAATACAACTACTGTGCTCAAAGGAGATAGGACTACAAACCAGGAAACAGCATGTGAAAACCTTCGTGTGAGGCGTGGAATCTGTATGAATCGGAAGAATGGACCATCGGAAAAGCTGACCAGAAAAGACTGGAGGCCTTTGAAACCTGGTGCTGGAGGAGGATACTGAAGATAAAATGTACGGAAAAAATAAGAAATGACGAAGTGTACAGAAGAATAGAATAGGAAAGGACCATATGTAGAACTATGCAGAAAAGAACTAAATGGATTGGAATTACCTTGAGACACAATACGTTTCTGAGGAACATAATTGAAGGCAAAATAGAGGGGAAAGTCAGCAGAGAAAGGCCTAGGAATAAATGCATGGAACAAATAAAGGAGAAAGTATACAGGAAGAGAGATCAGGAGGTCAGAGAACTAGTGTTAGATAGGGAAGGGTCGAGGGCAGCAGTCAACCAATCTTAGGATTGAACGACCAATAATGAGTAAAACACCTTCCGTTGTGAAGGAGTTGTAAACGTACCGCGCGAAAAAATAATTGATTAAAATGTTCTATAGTTATTGTTATTATTAGAGGTCAAAATTTATAAACATTGAATATGGATGGCTATTACGTGGTATTTGTCAATTAGGGCTAGTGTTATAGTCCTTCATTATCTCTGTTGCTCGATCGGTACATCGATATTTTTTTAAATACAAAATGAACACACCTTAAGACACATTGAGCTTGTGAGGAACATAATTGGAGGCAAAATCGAGGGAAAAGACCACAGAGAAACGCCTACGAATAAGTGCATGGACCAAATAGGAGGGAAGGTACATGGGAAGAGATACCAGAAGGTAATGGAACTAGTATTATATAGGGAAGGGTGGAGGGCTGCAGTCAACTAATCTACTAATCTATGGATTTAATTACCAATAATGAGTAAAAAACCTTCCGTTGTGAAGGAGTTCCTCATTTTGGTGTTGTTTATTTCATATTCATGTTTATTTCTTTCTCACTCAGGCAATACACGATAGATTTAAAGTTTTAATCATTAAAAGGCCTATGAAAAACAAAAGCTTTACCTTGAAGCATCGTTCCAAATATCTCGCTTTCATATTATCTTCCTGGAGTAAAAATGACATGGATTTTGGAGATGATGATTCTTAAGTAGCTGCCCAGTTGCGAAACTGATCGACAGTACCAGCTCTAAATTACCTCCCACTCTTTCTCTTCGGGGCACTGACAGTAATTCCAACTACATTTCAGCCAACAATCTCTTTTTTGTAAAATATCCTTTTCCAAAAAAGCTTAATTAATTTCCTCGCTCAAGTCATATCTCAAATCTCTTACTTCATCTTATAAGACATGGGAACACGCTTTAGCTTCCCTTTGTTGCCTCCTTTGAATTATTTTATTTTTTTCCAGGACAATGTTGGTGGAATGGAAAACTATAGATGTGGAAATTACAATCTTAGGACAGTCTATATTGTTGTATTAGGTATAAAAATAGTGATACAAGATTGATAACTTTAATATTTATTTTTTTCATTACATTTCATTACATAAGGACAAAATATTTACTTTTTTCAATACATTATACACTTCAGATTGTGTTTGTATTCCCCAATGAAGAATGGTTATAAAAAATCCATTTTCTATTCAAAATACTGAAATATCACTAAAATCACTTTACAAAGTATTACAATAATTTAGAGATGAAGTAGATCACATATGAAAAAAAAACAAAATAGAGGCTCATATATGATATATAAATCTCTGTCATTTTTAGGAGTTTGGTTCTAAATATTCATACTAAAAATCACAATCTGGACACAATCTGGAGAACATTTAATTACTTAAGTCGTTTTTGGTGACATTTTTCTTGTTCATTATAAATTGAGAAATGTTAAAAATCATGTTTATTGCATCCTCCTCAAAATCTTTAACGTAAACCTCATGCCGCACATATTTGCAAATATACAGAAATTAATCATCCTCAGGCTGCTTGAGGTGTGGTTGGTTGAGGACTGTTTGCTTCATGCACCAGAATTTTTAAAAAATGTCCGGCCCCAAAAATAAACTCGGATACTCGGTCCTGAAAATCAATAGCCGAAGGGTCACCATTAAATTGTCTAACCTTCGCCAAGAGTGGGGCAGGCAGCGTAAGATTAGCATTATTCTTTATGTGGTAGTGTATGGTGAACAAGTTATTCAGGATACTGTGCATATCAACTATTATTGATTGGATTGACGTAGGGGGGATAGATGTTAAAGGTCCTGCTGAGCTGCTGGCTTGATCCGGAGTAGGTGGGCTGCTAGTTCCGACGTTATTACCTGTAAATAATCAAGTAAAAATTAATTATTGTTTCATAAACGACTAGTTTATGGCAATTAGCCACCAGTAAATTAGGCCACGTAGTAGATTTTTTTATGCCTTCGGCAAAGTCTTGGGTGGGAGAATGTTAATTAAAAATGAATATAAAATTTAAAATACTTTGGTTAAATGACAATAGAGATAAAAATGAAACAAAAATTCCTTTCTATACCTAATGTACTCGTTTTTGGTGTGCATTTCAAGATGCAGAAAGGCTATCGCACAAATCCCTCTTCTGCCGAAAATTTTTTGCAAATAAATAAGAATTTCTGAATAGATAATATTTTCAAAAAGAATCTAATTATACACATGCGATATAACGGGATAGCCACTACCTCCAGGGTTTGTGGCATGGCATGACTCAACTATTTTCTGGCAATAATCGTCCCTGTTCAAGAACGAGACTCATGCGATTAGCTTGCCCCTGAAGGAAGAATGTTAAGTACTCATAAGAACCTTTTCCGCCGAAACCAGGAACTTATGGTACAGCAATGCAAAAATTTAAAATTCACAACACAGGTTATCATTAAAGCCTCCTTCAATATCTGAAAATGAAGAAGATGATGCATGAACCAACATGAGACTAAAGAATTTTGGCAATAAAGGAGAATAGAGCTGTAACAGTAGATTAGATCATAAAGGAGAAATGAGCATCGAAAAAAATGGGATATGCGGATGATGACTATCGCAGGAGCAGCTGTAGAGTATTGCTGATCAAGACAACAGACATGAAGAAGTCATGAGTTACGACGGAGAATTGGAAACTAAATGAAAAAAGAAGAAAATATAAAAACCCCCAACAAGGACGGTGAGGCAACGCCGTTCAAAAAGCTTGGCAACCAATTCAGTCGAGATATCAAGAAGCCTAGAAATAATTAGATGCTACGAGAAAGCAAGCGAAAACATGAGAAATGGAAACACCGAAACTCGTTAAAAAACACTACAAAGAGAAGAAAACGAAAAGTATTAATATTAGGAATGTGAACTGGTAAACACTGAAAATGGGTGAAGATTTTGGCAACAGATGGAAGCAACATATCGTAGAACGCTACCAAAAGCCGTGGCCGCTGGAATAAACCCTAATGAATGACGAGAGCGAGGTGGACCAAGGAGACGGGGACCCACGTACGGAAAATTGTAGACAACCCCTCGGCAAATCAACATGGATTTAGGAAGAAGAGAGGAGCCAGGGAGGCCATACTCTGCCTTATATTAGTGGCAAAGAAAACAAAATACGAGAAAAAGCCATTGTATATCGCATTCATGGACCTAGAGAAAGCCTTTCACAATGTTGAGGTGAACAAGATGTCCAGGCTGCAGGAAAAACTCGGAATGGATTACGACGACCGAAGAATTATGTACCAACTAAAAAAGAAGAAAGTCGTCCAAATGCGAATGACAGACTTAAGTCAGACAGAAGCTAAAATTAACAAAGGAGTAAGACAAGGATGAAACCCCTCACCAGACCTATTAAACATGTACTCTGAGGAAACAATAAGAGAAGCACAAGGAATTGGACGGAACGGCATTAAGATTAACGAAGGCAAAGTGTTAAGATAGCAAAGAGAAGATCGAATTACTAGTATGCGGAAGAGAAAAACTGAATACCGAAGACTTACTGAGAAGAAAGAAATGAGAGCTAATGGATTCCTTCACCCATCTTGGAAGTACCATTAGGTGGGACGGAAGATGTACAACAGACATCAAGTGAAGAATAGCTTAGGTAAAGAACGCGTTCATGGTAATGAGAGTAGGGCTGTGTTAAAAGACCATTGGGTAACAAGATAAGAAACAGTATCTGAAAATATTCGTGTGGAGCGTGGCAATTCTTAGATCGAAAGCATGGACCACTTGATACAGTCAGATACTTGACCAGACTGGACTGACGACAGTGGTGGTTCTGAAGGAGTATGGAGAAGATAAAATGGATGGACAAAATAAGAAATGATGAAGTTTACAAAAAGTAGTGGAGGAATTGACCACATGGAACACTAGGAAGAAAACAAGAACCATACGGATAGGACACACTTGGAAACACGATGGATTTTTGAGGAATTTATTGAAGGAAAATTAGAGGCAGAAGTCCCGAGAGGATGTCACCGTCAAACATACATTGACCAAATACAGAGTAAAGACTTTGGGAAGAGCTTAAAAGAAGAATGGAAACTATCCTCAGATAGGGGAGGGTGGAGTCACTAATCTTAGGTTTGAGCGGCCAATGACGATTAACTATGAAATTTTTAATGCTACCTGTAACCGTTCACGGTGGATTAAGAGAAACATTTAGGACGAAAAGAATCGTAATAGGCCTTTCACAGATATTCATAATTTCTACTGTCTTTCACTTGCAGCCACAGCGTTTTTCATTTTAATCCAACATAATGTTAGATATCATACATAAGATTCAAAACCATCTACGATAATACAATTCCTTGACATTCAAATCAATTTTCTTATTTTTATATAGGACTAAATACACGGTAAAATCAGTCTAACACAAACACTTACCTAAATAATGCATAACCCCAGCAACGATGTCTTTGAGTTCACCAATACGGTTGCGGTAGTGAGCGCGCTGCTCATCAGTACATCCAGTCAGGAAAGTAGGTCGCAGACCATCAGCTACCAGTGGAGAGAAACACACTCTAGTTAGGCAAGGAAAATAATGTGGAGATTCTGGAAATATTCACCGTTTCTCATGCTAAATTATTCGGATAACTTTTATGCAGCAATATTCAAAATGCAAAATTCTTAAGCAACTCAATTTGTCGACCAACTTACCAAGAATGAACATGCCATCAAATACAATGGTTCTCCATATGTTACGAAGGATACGGTTACGTAAGGGCATTTTCGCCTGTTAGAAGGTCTACTCTGCGTAAGAAGAGAGGAGAAAATGTGACCTGTCGAAAGCCTCAAGCCTTTATATACTGGAGCTAGGGTATGCGTTTCCTCGAATAATAACGCAACGCCCGCGACAGCGACTCATCGTCTGTTTATGTGTCGACTCTCATTCTTTTAAATATACTGCGCGTGGAGGTTAGATAAGGCCGTTTACTTCAAAAAGGTTCGCAGCTTTCTGTTACTGTTATTATTATGAAAGAGATAGTGTCGATCCCAGTATTTTGAGCATTAGGACGTAAACCTTTTCAGGTTCTTACAAATGAAAACTGCGGCGATTCATTTCCCTTATCATCCTTTACTCGTTATCTGTAGTTAAAAATATTACTGCCGCCGATGTTGACTCAGGGTTGAAATACACGTTCCAAAGACGCCTTTCATTGAAATGGTTAAAAATTTGAATAGTAATGTTAATAATTGTTTCTGCTAGCGCCGTAAGTTCCAGGCTGGGAGATGGGCGCGAGCCCAAAGAAAGCTTTTCACATGATTGTTTCACGTTAAAAATACTGTTAGGAATAGTGAAATGCCGAGTCGGTGATCTGAAATACCTCGTTTATATCCATCGTTGACTTTTGTGTGTCAATCATGATTATCAGCTCATGAATGTGTGTAGTGTGTATTGGTCGCTAGCCACCAGAAGTACCGAAAGTTAAGTCGTTCGTGAAGTACTTCGAAAAACTAAGCAAGATTACATAAGCTTTCAAATTTTCGGATGGAGTCTACAATGTTCTACACTTCCATCGTGAATAAGAGCCAAAATCCCACCAGATGGCTGCGATTTTGTCGTGATTTTCTCTTTTTGGTGGGTCGAAGAGTATTGATAATTCAAATTATATATGAAAAAATTGAAATATATTTAGTGTAAATTTCTCGGGCTCGCCACCGGGTAAGATTTTTATAGACAGCCGACGTTTCGGGTTCCGACTCGTCACCCATTCTTGAGAATGAGTGACGAGTCGGAACCCGAAACGTCGGCTGTCTATAAAAATCTTACCCGGTGGCGAGCCCGAGAAATTTACACTAATTTAATTCGCCGGGAAAGTGTAAAATCATACATTGAAATATATTTGTTTACATGGTATTCCTGAAAACGGAATAGCCTGTTTAATGGGAAAAGTTTCTGATCCGCCTAATATAAAGCATTTTGAGGCAGATTTCGTACAGTGCGAGATAATTCGGTGGGTGCAACATATCTGTGGTCTGTTTTAAATTTCTGTATCTTTATTTTAATCTCCTCATTAGTATAAAAGACTACTTTTTTGCTAAATTGCGTCAGCAATGAACACGTTAAATAATATATTCGGTGACCTGAAAGACCTCGATCGTTGACTTTTTCGAGTCAATCGTGATAAACAGCTCATGAATAGATGTAGTCATGTCGCATAGTGGGCTGAAATCGAAAAAAGCTGGCAAAAACCTGTAAAACGTTTTTTTTAGTCTGTAAGTTGAAACTTCTACAGTAATATTCTCAAATAGTTTATACCTAAAATGCCGTATTTAACGTTTTCTTTAACTTGCACATTAACAATATATATATGGGTCAAAGTTGAACAAATTTAGCAAATAACGCCTACCTTCGATTTTCTCTGTGAATTACCAAAATTAACCTGTTTCTGTACTTTAATGGATTGACTTACGGAAAAGTTTTTATAGTATTATATAACAGAGTTTTTTCTCCTTCATATAATGGCTTTTTAAAGATGTTATTTGATTATTAATCATAGATACACTACAAAATGTCGGTGCCTATTTTCAGTCAATTTATAACATATTTGTAGAGAAAAAGTAGTTGGTGCCAACTGGTTACGCTAAATGACTCATACCACGTCATTCTCCAAATCATTCAGATGGTGAATCTAAAGAGAAACCTTGCGCATACTTGCGACCCCGAATATTACATCGTTTTTTCGATCGA
The DNA here is from genome assembly GCA_963169105.1 of Ceriagrion tenellum. Taxonomy (NCBI): domain Eukaryota; kingdom Metazoa; phylum Arthropoda; class Insecta; order Odonata; family Coenagrionidae; genus Ceriagrion; species Ceriagrion tenellum. Next base: position 61,919,782 of record OY720638.1, read on the forward strand.
GCGGTCGAGTCCGGCTCCGTCCGCCGGCGACGGGGATACGGTGATGCGGCAAGTGTGCGGATACGATATGGCCACATTCACTTTCCTATAGTGATCATCGATATATGAAGATTGGAAAGAGCCACCATTAAGGATTTTTAGTAAACCATGCTACGAATTATACTCATAATCATATCGCAGGACACCGCAGGAAGTATCATGAAAGACTTCTTTCTTGGAATGCACTCCTGAAACAATAACGGGGTTTTCACGATTACATTGCACATCGCCTACGGAAGGATATGCTCATCTCTGTTTGACAGACTAACTCCCTTTCAAAGTCACCTGGCGTCAGCTGGGGTCACATGCCATCAACTTCCCAACCCCTCCTATCTATATTATAAATTCGATGGTTTCCAGTGTAACTTTGTGAAAATCCATTATGAAATCAACAATAAAAATGAATTTGTAACTTTTCACAGATACTTTTATTTGCACGACCGGTTTCGTTGCATAGGCAACATATTCTGTTACATTACTTTCCGTACTCATGTCATACCCTAGTTCCACTCGCCCTTTCCTTCCCACCTCGCTTTCCTCCACCCCTCTGTATACACTCACCTCGCACCCCCCCTCCTTTAATGTTTTCCCTGCCACCGTCCACCCCCACCTTCGCCTTCCTTCCCCTTATCCCTGTAGGAGTATATATTCTGAAAAATTTGACTTTTATGTACCTGAAGATGTTGCGTTGCCTATGCAACGAAATCGGTCGTGCAAATAAAAATATCTGTGAATCGTTTTATGACACTGTGTAGCCCTTCGTGAGGTCTGCTTCGGACATTATCGGGAGCATATTCTCTTTGCTGCAGCGAACTGCAAGTGTACATTTAGTGCATTTCTGGTGTGATGTGGAACAGTTCTGCTTGCTTGTACCTTCTTATCCTCGAAACCTGTGTTCTTCGGTTTTTACCTGTGTGTGTTTGTGTCCAACAATAATCACTTTTTTGGTAGCATTAGGGGCGATATTTCATTTTATTTTCTACTTTCGTGGCATTGGTAAGGTATTTGCTGGACAGTTATTTGTTTAATTCTTGGCTATAAAGGTTTATTGAACTTTTGATAAAAATACGATTGAATTATTAATGTAGTTCCGGAATGAATTTATCAGTATTAGTGCCTTTTCTTATATGTATCTCCATAGTCGAAACAAATGTTGAAATTTTGGGGTTCGGTATTTGCTTTAAATTATATTTATTATTACCATTTATACTCTTATTCTCTTTAAAGTTTTATAAATGCTTGCTCAAAAAAATACTTCCCTCAAAATTTAACGTTTACAGCGACATGATACTTTATTGAAGTCTGGGCAACAATCCTTATAAGCGAAAAATGATATATTGAAATATATCGCTAGAGAGTTGCGTTTCGATTCAAACAAAGAACTTTTTGAGGCACAAGTGTATAATTCAGTCGCAAATTTTTTAGAAAGTGCATGAGGAAGTCGGATGAGTGTTCTAGACACAAGAGATTTTTGAATCGTCACAATAAATGGCTAAGAACGGTTGTTGTTTTTCCGGAATACTTGTTCGAATGTTTTCCGAGTACATCAATTTCTTCCTGTAAGTATATTCGCATAATTGAGTCCATTTATAGTCCTTGTACAGGGTTATATATATTTTTTTATCTTACCTTAGCAAGTACAGGTGGACGTCCCGAAATATATTTCCATGGTTCCGGCGAAAGGTCAAAATTAAGGAAAACGAAAATCCTGAGATCTTATTCCGCGGCATCTCTTTCATTTCACTAAACCTCTGACAAAGGCACGTGAATTGCACAGATAACTACTGCGAGACAGAAAGGCTAAGTTAAAAAAGTTTTTCAGGGAAAAATTGGGATTGATTATGGATGTATCGCGGCCGGGAAACGGAACGACCATCGATGGGAACACGGCTGGGCGATTCTTCGACAATCCCAAGCTATCTTCTGCAATAACAGGTATAGAGAAAATATTGCCTTCAACAATTATTGCTTCCCGTTTCAGAGTACTATTCTTTAAAATCATTTTACATTTTATTGATAAGTAAGTGAATCTGATAAATTGCGATACATGTTATAGGAATGACGTTAGCCTCATTACAAGGTTCTCCATAACATTGAAAGCAATTTCGAATGGTCTCTGCATTAAAGGGGAAAAATTTAGGAGTTACTGAAGGGAGACGGCCAAAAAATTTGTGAAATTATATCTGAGGTATTATATGCCACTGATAGGTCATATTATTATCAAAGTACTTTTTCCATTACTTAAGTATTATCAAAGTACTTTTTCCCGGAGCTGATATTGCGAAAGACTTGATTTTTCCATTGTGATATCTCTCACAAAAGGCAATTGAGGCTGGTAATAAGGACATAATAAACTTTCGTGAGCTTTTCATAAGAAATATACTCAAGTGGCTACCAATGAGGACTTACTTCGAAGATTACTTTTCACATCACCTCCTGTAATTTTGAACCCCTCACCAGTTCCATTGGGGAAAACATCGAGCTAGCTGAAAGAGTTAATGTCCTTATTACCTCTTTCAGTAAGGCCTTCAAGCAATCTCATCTTCTTGTGTACGATCGGCACGATGTTTTTTTCGTGTATACAACTAATTTTTGTTTTTTCAATGAGTTTTTTCAAGAGACTAGGCAATTAAGCGTCTTTGCCAAATTTTCACGCAGTTTGGACTAAGCTGATGCAATCGAGTGAAAAACAGTTACTGAGCTCAGGTGGTGAAGATGAAAAAGACTTCAGACATTACATAAAAGAGAACGAAGAAAAATTTAATCATTACTTAAAAATATATCCTTGAAGTTTTTGGAGAATGGTGAAAGTTTTAATTGTGTTCTTTTGTTTAGTTTAGTTGTTCATGGCTGGATTAAATATAATTTACAACCATAGACTTTGAATCAGCGTGATTATAATCTATTGCATTACAGATAAGAGTCTACATTTTAAGAATAAATACATATAAATGTAGGTGATGTGTAACTATAGTCATTAAGTAGTCTTTTAGTTCAAATCATTATACCATATTAGAGAAGTAGACTCGCTTTGCTCGTTAGGGGGCTCCGCCCCCTACACCCCCGGAACGGCTTCGCCGTTACTTGGGGTATCAAAAAAAATCCTGAAAAATAAAGTTTACTTTCAAGGGTTACAGTCGTCGAAATCCATTTTGAAGACTTTTATTTTGCAGTAACGTTTGAGCATCCGCCATAGAAAAACCTAGGCGTCATGATTGTTATATTTTGAGTACGGTCTGCAAAAACGCAATTTTCGAATTGGACCACATGTAACTTCGAAACTACGGGGCGTAGAAAGCACCATTGTCAATCCCAGGGCAAGTGTGATTCCTAGCTTGATATCATTGGTGGTTTTAGGGGTAATTTTGGTTAATTTTTTCGTAACAAATCTATCCGTAATAATAATGTATTTACTATCTTTGAGACCAATATATAGCCCATATCAAATTGAGCGTTACGAGTTATTAAGATGAATTTAATGCATATGCTCTCCTCTACCGTATACTAAAACCGTGCATGGAATTTGTTTCTAACAGAGAGTTTATCACAGTTTTTATTTTTTGGGGGAAAAAACGTTTAAAGCGTGTTACAAAGATGGAACCAAAATTTATTAAATGCACATGTAAAAAATACTGGAGGGAAAAAGGGAAAAAATATTCCATCACGAAGAATGGTACCTCTAACCTCTGTCATCGTAGCCCGACGCTTAACCTCTCGTCTAACGTTCAATTTAGAATGACGGAAGGTAACTGGTATTAATTGTCTTTCATCAGAATTTTTCGAAATAACAAATCTATCCGTGATAACTATCTATTTACTATCTTTCAGACCGATATGTAGCCCATATAAAATTGAGCGTAAGAATGTCGATCCAATCGACCGTTCAGTAGCTAGAGCTGGCAAACCACCTAAAAGTCCGAAAATTTCACTAAAATTTCGATTTCTGGAGCTCGTATCGCAGCAAACAATAATGGTAATTACAATGATCATCGACGTTATAAAGAACATTCATTCTCCAGCTTAACTTATGAGATAAAGTTGTTCCAGAAGTTAAACCCAGGAGTCAGAATGAAAAAAACACAGAAAATGGGATAAAACCGCCATTATTATTTTTTGGGGGGAAAAAAATTTTAAAGCGCGTTACAATGATGAAACCAAAATTTATTAAATATACATGTAAAAAAAGATAAGCAGTCGTTTCAGGCGGTATGTAAAGGCGCATAATACTAAACGTTGAAGGCCATATATCCAATAGTAAAGACATGATGGGCATTTCGCAGGGATTAAATATGGCATCATTTTCATAACGTCCCATTTTGGGGATTGTTCGTGAAATTAATATGACAGATAGAGAATAAGTAATGATGTAATCGTATATACCATTTTAGGTACGACAAGAGGAATTTCTAACGTCAGCAAAATATTTAACCGTTCAGAAGTAACACACGAAATACCAGAAGCTTGTGCGCGAACCGAACAAAAAAATCCTCCATTTTAAATGTTTAAATGTTTAGTAGCATATGCATTCCAAATATCAAGGTCAAATATATGCCAATAGCAACAAAACGGGCATTTCCCAGCGATAAAATGAGTTTTCATTAGCAGAAAGTCTGACTTTTGGGGATTGTTGTGAGATAATCTAACTTAATAAAAGACAATTGATGGTACCTACATTTAGTACAATGTATTGTCTATAAGAAATATTCGTAACATTGGTAAAATGTATAACCGTTCTGAGGCTACACACCGTAATCCAGAACCCAGAGTTACAACTGAGCACAAAATCCGCCATTTTTAACTTTTTTCGGCAATTTATAGATATAAAGTCGGTTATTTCACTACACGACCTTCATAATCATGTAATTTTGCTCTTGCATGCGACCTTTCAAGGCTAAAGGTGCAATAGTAGAGACCTGACGGGCATTTTACCATGATTTTATGGAGTATCAATTTCATAAAGTCAGAATTTGGGGGATTGTTGTGAGATATGCTTGAAGGGTAGGAAAAAACTAAAGGTATTATTTCGTACGTCATTTAATTTACTACAACAATAATTCATAACATTGGTAAAATGTCTTACCATTCAGAGGCAACACAATGAATTCCAGAGACCTACGCCGCAACTCAGCGAGAAATCCGCCATTTTTAATTTTTTTCTGGACTTTGTATGTAATAACGGCATTTTCGCTATATATCCATAAGGATCATGTAACGTACCACCCGTATGACAAATTTTAAGGTCATATGTCCGCTGTTAAGACGTGACAGCTCGAAACATGTATGAATATTTCAGAAAATCCGACAAATTCCGAATTTAGCGAAATCTAACTCCGAAACTAACGAACGTAAATGCACAGAATTTGGGTCATTATTTGCCATTTTAATATCCACAACAGGAATAACTAACATCCTTTAAATATTAAACCGTTAAGGTGCAACACACAAAAAACCAGATGCTTGCGCGCCAATCAAGAAAAAAATTCCGCCATTTTTAATTTTTTTGGAAGTTTGTGCTTTAAAAGTTGGTGTTTTCACTATATGTCAATAAGTAACCAAGTAGCAACTGCATGCCAAAATCCAAGGTCAAATATGCCCTAAGAGCAACAAAACGGGCATTTCATAGGAATGATTAGGGTATTCAATTTCATAGTCAGAATTTGGGGGATTGTTGTGAGATAATCACAGACAATAGATTAAAAAATGTTGTTATGCCATTTACGACCTTTCATTGCGTAGTATAAAGTAGTGCAACATTGGTAAAATGTTTAACCGTTTAGAGGCAACAAACCGAAATCAAGAAGCCAGCGTTATAACTGAGAGAATAATCCGCCATTTTTAATTTTTTTCGAACATTTTTAGATATATGGGCGGTGTTTTAAGTATAATTCCTTCAAATCCTGTAATGTTGCTTATGCATGCCAACTTTCAACGACATATGTGCAATAGTAGAGACGTGACGGGCATTTAACCGTGATTAAATGGGGAATCATTTTCATAAAGTCAGGTTTTGGGGGATTGTTGTGAGATATTCATGAGTGACTGGAATAAACTAAAGCTATTCTCATAAACATCATTTAATTTCCTACAAGAATAATTCTTAATATTGGTAAAATATCTTACCATTTAGATGCAACAGAATGCATTCCAGAGACCTACGGCGCAACTGAGCGAAAAATCGGCCAATTTTTCATTTTTTTCGCCATTTTGATGATAGAAAGTCGACGTTTTCGCCAAATATCCATTAGGATTACGTAATATATCATACGTCTGCCGAATTTCAAGGTCATATCTCCACTATTGGAGACGTGACGGCTTGAAACATGTTTGAAAATGTCAAAAATCCGAGAAATTCCGAATTTGGCGCCATGTAACTGCGAAACTAACTAACGTAAAAGGAAATGATTTGCGTTATTCTTTAGACCGTTTAGTGGCCAACAGAGAACTTGCTCAATATATTGAGATCAGATTGACCGTTTAGACGCTAGAGCACAAGAACCGAAAAACCCGGGAAATTACCTCTGGTGAGAAAACTACAAGGCGTTGAAAGACGACGTATGGCACATGTTGTAGGTGAATCAATTTGGCTGTATCAATGTTTCGTCAGATTCAAAATCCAATGTATAGTTCAGATGATATTAAGCGAGAACCGAAAGTGTACATTTCGAAAAAGACGGAAAACCGCCATTTTTATTTTTTTAGGCGGGTTTCGGTTGAAAATTCCCAGTTTTCGGAAATAATCATGTACTGTTGCTTATGCGTGCCAACTTTCAAGGCATATGTGCAATTGTAGAGACGTGACGGGTATTTTACCGTGATTAAACGGGGAATCATTTTCACAAAGTCAGGTTTATACATACATATACAGGCACATATGAGTCACTGGAAAAAACTAAAGGTATCCACTTAAAATTCATTTAATTATCTACAACAATAATTCTTCAAATTGGTAAAATGTCTTACCGTTTACAGGCAACACAAATAATTCCAGACACCTACGCCGCAACTGAGCAAGAAATCCGCCATTTGTTTATTTTTTTCGCCATTTTGTTAATGGAAAGACGGCGTTTTCACTAAATCTCCATAAGGATAAAGTAACGTGCCATATGTCTACCAAATTTTAAGGTAATAACTCCAATATTGGAGACGTGACGGCTGGAAACATGTTAAAAAAGTAAAAAATCGGAGAAATTCCGACTTTGGCGCCATGTAATTGCGAAACAAACTAACGTAAAAGGAAATAATTGGCGTCATTCTTTAGATTGTTTAGTTGTTTACAAAAAATCTACTCACCATTTTCAAATCAGATCGACCGTTTAGGCGAAAGGGCACAAAAACCGAAAAAATCAGGAAATTTTAAACTAATTTTCGTGTTTAGAGACCACTGGTGAGAAAACAACGAGGTGTAGAAAGACGAATTATGGCGCATTTTGTAGACGAATCGATTTGGCTGTATCATTTTGTCGTCAGATTCGAGATCCGAAGTATAGTTTAGATGATATTGAGCGAGAACCGAAAGTCTCTTGAGGTCAAATATGCCCTAAGAGCAACAAACGGTAATGACACACATCATCGACGTAATAAAGAACATTCATTCGCCAGCTTAACTTATGAGATAAAGTTGTTCCAGAAGTTAAACCCAGGAGTCAGAATGAAAAAACCACGGAAAATGGGGAAAAGCGCCATTATTATTTTTTGTGGGAAAAAATATTAAAGCGTGTTACAATGATGAAACCAAAATTTATTAAATGTACATGTAAAAAACGATAAGCAGTCGTTTCAGGCGGTATGTAAAGGCGCATAATACTAAACGTTGAAGGCCATATATCCAATAGTAAAGACATGATGGCCATTTCGCAGGGATTAAATATGGTATCATTTTCATAACGTCCCATTTTGGGGATTGTTCGTGAAATTAATATGACAGATAGAGAAAAGGTAATGATGTAATCATATATACCATTTTAGGTACGACAAGAGGAATTTCTAACGTCAGCAAAATATTTAGATATTTTTCAGAGACTAATATTGGCCTCTAATTTTTTATCAGTACACAAGTTGCTACGATGAATGAATATAGAGGAGCATTTTTGTTGCTTCAAGATGGCCGTGAGCACTGACCGGTTCCCCAAATACAATGGTGAGTTGGTGTAGGCGAGAGCGATTTAGAAGTACCTGAGTTTTCTACTGGATAAGGTAGGTTTTTTTGAATGTCAGAGAATCCCCTCCCGGTTTTCTGCCTTTCCAGCGGCTTAATTGAAGCAACAAGAATCAGTAATACGGAAAAGAGTAAGACAAGGCTGTGCGCTCTCCCAATAATATTTAATGCTTATATCCAAGACGCACTGGATAAGGTTAGAGAAAACATGGATTTAGGGATAAAAATACAAGGAAAGAGGATAAATATGATTCGATTTGAAGATGATATTGTTGTGATGGCGGAAAGTGAAGGGGATCTGGAGACAATATTAAAAAAGATGGAAAATATTATGAAAAAATGAAATGAAATGAAAAATGAAATTTATTATTCCGGGACAAGTGTGTCCCTTAGGATCATACATGTCTACATACCTATAAACATTCATACATGCCTATTATGGGGAAGGAATACGATGTGAAGGTTGATAAAACTAAAATAATGGTACGTGACAAAGATGACAGGCAAAGAAACTTCTTGCACTAATTGGTAACAACACCCACGACAGGAAAGAACACTCTAGATTTCTTGATTACACACATACCTGAAAGCGTCCTTAACGTTGTAATAGTGAAAAGAGTTAGAGACATTTGCAGGTCCGAAACTTCTTTCCTAGTAAATTACAGAAGGCTAAAAACTTATATAGGCAAAATAATTTTCTCTGCACGATAGCGTACGTAAGGTTAGCCTTTGAAAATTAACTGCGGCAACAACAGGTTAGAATGACTGGGCCTTTTGAATAATTAGAATAGCATTTTCTATTACACAAAGACGTATCTATGTATATTTCATAAAGCAATGAGAAAATAAAACTTCTGAGTCCTAATGTTTTTTTTAAATAAAGATTTGCTTAAGATAAAGCTGAATGTGTATTACCTTTAAGACGTTTCAACTGTACGTGTATAACTTGCATATTTAAATATTTTAAAAATGTAACCAAAAGGTATCAGTTTCCCTAAGAAATGCCGAAAGTATCAGGAGGAAATAAAGGAATATTTTTGAGATATGCGACACTACATCGTACTTTGCTCAAATATTGCCTGAGCGTCTAAATGTTTAAATCCCCAATGGCGACTGTGTTAAAAGCCATTAAAATCTCCTTCAGACAAGAAGAGTAATACCACTTTTTTCTGAATGGACTCCCAACCAAATCAGTACACCAGCAACATAAGGAGATCCAAACAATCCTGGCCACTTAATAGTTAGATATCAGTAGATCAGAAGTATGATTTCCATCCGTGTTCACCTCTTACAATTGGTGTTTTATATCCATATTTCTTATTGAATTTAATGAATACACCAATTCACGTCCACAGAAAAATGGAAATATAGGCATCTTTTTATCAGTAGCCTTAAAAAATTATGCAAAATGAAAGGATAGAGCAAGCAGAGAGTATAATGACCAATTTCATTAAAATGTATATATAAGGCAGATTTTGGCGGAGCAAAATTAAGAAAGTGATAGGTAATTGTAAAGTCTAAAAACTGCGCTGTTGCGCTGACATTAACTCGAGTAAAAAAGCATCATGGACATTAGTATCATTATTCTATTTCAATGATGCTCATAACTCCATGGTTAAATATTATTTAAAAAGAAAATTATGCAATTCACAATACTCACTGCAGTAACTTCTGCAGTAATTGCAGTAACAGTAACTCAATAACTGTTAAACTTGGTAAATATTTTCCAGTCTAATATGGCGTCCACTTTCGATATGTTTCCCGCTGTAACTCCATCGACTGGATATTATTTTTTATAGCGCTTTGCATTTACCTACCACTATATTAGGATAGATCCGTCCACGTAGTTACGATTTCACCTTATAACAAACACATACTTTTTCTCTTCCACTTGAAAAATTTACTTTTACTGAAGGAAATACTATTTGGAATAACATAAATAAATAGATTAATTTATTACTTTAACAGTTTCATCCACCGTTATTGTGTGGTTCTTAACGGTTTTTTGGGCTATAACTTCAATCAAATCGATAAAAAGAGAGTAAAATTACAAACAGTGCTCATAAATTAAACCGATAAGAGCCGAAAGGTTTTCGCAAGCCATTGGGGAATGTAAAACAATCGTTTTCACAGATGTGAAACTTGGCAACAGCGCCGAAAGCTGGAAGGATAGAGCGGTGGGAGTATATATTAGCTATGGACTTCAAAATTATATCAATACACCGATGCGGGATTGTAACCGATGGGGGCTGGCCGAACCCCCCCCCCCTCGGGGCGGCGGGAGTAGCTATGACTCTTTTAATAGACTCCAAAATGATATCAATATACAAAAAGTATACGTTGGCTGCTAGAATGGTTGGATTGGAAAGGAGTTGAATATGTTAGCTGTCTGAACGGAAATCTAGGACATGTATATCGCATGAGAATAGATATATTTTTAAAAACCTGATGTCCTGAAAGACAGTTTTCAATGATAAAAGAAAAATTTTCGCTATATTAGCTGTAGTTATAGCGGGTAAACGCGAGAGTTCTTGAGGTGATGGATCTCAGCACGTGGGGATCCTGATCCTGTGACGAATCTCCGGCAGATCACACGGCGTTTATCCGGAAAAGGGAGTCATTTGGATACCCCATCCCACTTATGTGGGCAACGGACTCCAGTGACTTTCAACAGGATGTGTGGGAAGCATTCGCGCAAGCGGTACTGACGGCAACTCGTCCAACGTTGCGGAGGAATCTCTGCAGTCACGAGGTCGCCCATCGTCGGCCCGGCTCCAGCGATCCACCTCTTTAGTGTCGGCCTCCTAGTGGCTGTAACCTCGCTAGTGGGACTATGTGGGTTGATCGGGCCTGAAGCGCGTGCATGGGCCTTACCAGGGGGGACTGCGGCCTATCCCCGCCGTTCGGCTGCGACAGGGCAGGCGTTTGAGGTGTCGGACCAGGGCTTCGGCCTCGGCACTAGGATCCGAGCCTAGCCCTCTCTTCTGCCCATAGCGACCAAGGGTCCGGGCCTGCAACCGGCTGCTCCCTGCTGCCTGGGGTTTCCGGAAAAATCCAAGAGCCATGCCGGTATCACCGAGAGCCTCGTACGCTTAGAGGAGTGGGATAGTCCGGGTCATTAAGGGTGTTGGGGCACATGGTGGCTGTAAGCAGGCTAACTGCCGGCCCCCCCCCGCACAAGGAGTTGAATATGTTAGCTGTCTAAACGGAAATCTAGGACATGTATATCTCATAAGAATAGATATATTTTTCAAAACCTGATGTCCTGAAAGACAGTTTTTAATGATAAAAGAAAAAATTTCGCTATATTAGCTGTAGTTATAGCAAACATTTACCATTTACAAAGTGTGAAAAACTAGCGAAAAAAGTACTATGCTGTGGCTACTTTCATGCCCTTAAATCGCATATTTGTCATGAAATAGAGCGTTTCCCACTCCCTTTGCCTAATATTGCGTGTATTTGAAAACATTTCGAAAAATCGTCTTTGTCGTGATGAATCGGATTTCAGCCAAACGTGTGGAGTATACAAAAATGTGTTTCTGGAGCTCATGATTCTGCATGCTTTGGTGTTTTTTTGCATTGTCGTTGCCCAGTAGCAAAGCTGTTCAACAGCAACAGTTTCCAATTACCTCCCAATATACCTCTTCCGAGCACCGACGGTCACTTCACCAACGCTTCAACCACCAGACTCTTTTATGCAATAAATATTTCATCCCATAACCTAAACTCATTACACTTCCAAAGTGATATCACAAATCTCCTAGTTCATTTTTAAGACCATTGCAATACAACTTAGCTTCCCTTCATTGTCCCCTTTGAATTTCAACGATTATTCCCTGGAAATGGTTGAAGGAATGGAAATTTTGAGATATGGAAATTACAATCCGAGAGCAGCTTAAATTGTTGTATAAGGTATAAAAATATTGGTAAAAGATTTATATGTAAATAAATACATAATAATATATTTACTTATTCACTTAATAATACCGTCAGTTTTGTTTGTATTTCTAGACGGAGAAGGGTTATCATACTAATCCTTCCTCCACTGCAAGTTTCGAAACTTCAGTCACATCTCCTTCCAAAGTTTTACAAGCATTTTAAGATAAATAAGCTCGTATGTGGGAAAAAGACTAAATGAACATTAATGATATGAAATCAAAATTATTGACATTTTTAGGGAATGTAGCAGGCATCATCAGAAAAATACTGGGCACAACCTGGAGGTTGAGGAACGTTAATATTCCTTAGGTAGTATTTGGAAATCCTTTCTTGCAAATTAATAAACAAGAAATTAATACAATCATTTTTATTGAACCTTCTTCACTGTATTTGACATAACACTCATGCCGAACATTATTTCAAATATGCAGCGATCAATTATTCCTCAGGCTGCAGAGTTGAGGCTGGTTCAACTACGTTTGCTGAGTACACTAGAGTTCTAAAAAACTCTCCTGCCAAGAAAATGAACCCAGATACTTGGTCTTCAACATCAATAGTCCCAAAATCACCATTAAGTTGCCGAACTCTCTCTAAGAGTGGAGGAGGCAGCGAAAGAATAGCATTATCTGTGATGTGGTAGTACAGAATGAATAAATAGGTAATGATATTGTGAATTTCGGCAAAAATAGATTGGACAGACGTGGGGGGGATAGTTGGTTGTCCCCCTGCTGTATTGCTGAGTTGATCCAAAGGAGTGGAGCTGCCAGTTCCGTCATTATTACCTAGAAAAAATCAATACGAAATGAATAAAAGAGGGATCGGGTTGGTGTGGTTATTAGAGTACTGGCTAACCATACGGGCGGCCAGGGTTCAAACCCCTGCAGTGGCGTATGTTTTTCAGAGGGAACGCGATCCCTACTTGAGTGTCTTGTGGAGGGCACTTCAAGTACAGTACTCCGTCTGTCGGATGAGACATTAAACCGTGGTCCTCTTGGCGCCTTTTGTTATGAGCAGGCTAATGCCGACGCCGGGTTTCTATCCACCCTTCCTCCCTTAACTATCCCGTACGACGCAAATGACTTTAGCTGTCGGTCGCCTCCCCAAAATCTAATTCAATGAATAAACGATTCAAGAAGAATAGTTTACAGGCATTATACAGCAGTTATTAGTAGATTTTGAGGTAAAAATTGATTTTGGGTGAAAATCTGGAGTGGGGAATGATAAATGAAAATTAATTAATAATGTTTTAAGAGACTTAATTAAAAATGTGTAAGAGACTTAATAAAATCGCCTTTAGGTTTTTTTATATTAAGTTTGTACTTTTTGTATGTGAATGAAATGTTGAGAAATCTGGAAAATTGATGAAAACATGAAGATGGGAAGCGCAGATAGATGTGGATAACCTTGATTCAGGGAACCATAAGTTCTACATTCATTGATGTGGATAAGTGAATAAGTAGTATATATGTATTTTCAATGCTAGATGTGACATTCAGCATGGAACTACTCATAAATCTAAATCCGCGAAATAGCGGGCTAGCCACCACAATGACGTAAGGCACAGGTTGATTCTTCTCCATGCTGGCAATAATCGACCCAGTCCTAAAACGGAACTCGTACGCTCCTCTTGGCTCTTGGTAAAGAATATTAAGCATTTCAAAGAGTCATGCACGCCAAGGGTAAAACCAACCAAAAGGAAACCAAGGGTAAAGCATTGCAAAACTTTAGTACACACAACACAGGTTATCATGGAAAGCCTCCTTAAATACTAGAAAATTATACATGAACTTATGATGGGACTTATGGGATGGCAATAAATGTAGCAGTAGGGCTGTAGTAACTGAAAGCAACTGGAGAGACAAAGATCGGAAAGGAAGAAGCCAGGGATAACGACGGAATTTTGAAACTAGTTGAAAAATTGAAGAATATAAAAAAAAACGAAACGAGGGAGAGGCAACCCCGATCAAGAAGCTTAGGAGCCAAGTCACTCGAAAATGCAAGTGGCCTAGAGATGCGAAATTCCACAGAAAAAATTCCCCTTGACCGGGATTCGAGCCCGGTCGAGGCGGATGATTTTTTTCTCTGTGGAATTTCGCACAATTGTGCATTGCAGGTGACTCCGTAAAAGTGGAACTCCGTGGCTAGTGCCGGATAGCTTAGAATCTGGTCGAGAGATGATAGCATAGAAAGCTGCAGTGAAGACGTCAGCGAAAACATGAAGACGGGGAACACAGAAGCAGAGTATCAACTCGTAAAGAAACACTTCTGGGAGAGTAAAATGAAAAGCAACAATATTAGGGCTGCACTCAGGAATATGCACAAGTTATCAAAGTGAGAGAGAGGTTGAAGAAATTGTGAATAAATGGAAATTACATATTGAAGAACACTACCAAGGGCCGAGGCCGCTGGAATAAAACATAATGAATGACGAGAGCGAGGTTGACGAAGAAGTTCTCAGAAAAAGTCCCAGAAAAAAATACACCAACAAATATAGGGGAAAGTACTTGGGAAGAGATTTGAGGAAGTATGGGAACTATTATTAGATAGGGACAATTGGAGTCAACCAATCTTAGGATTGTGCGACCAAAGACGATGAGCTCTGAAATGTTTTATGCTACCTATATCCGTCCTCGGTACGTGAAGAGAAACTTAAGAGCCGTGGGAAGCATATCAGAGATATTCAGGATTTTTAAAGTGTCTTTCATTATGCTGCCACTATATTTTCGTTTAAATTAGACATAATGTTCGAAAACATTACTAAGATGAAATACATTGCACAAAAATACATTTTATTACGATTTCATTTAATTTTCTCATACTTCTATGGGACAACAACACGGACAAATATGACAAGCAGAAATACTCACCTACACATTGTAATACCTCAGCAACGAGATCCTTGAATGGTCGCACAATGTTGCGATAGTGTTGCTGATCATCCATATTCCCACTGAGAAAGTTGGGTCTCAGAGCATTACCTATCAGTGGAGAAAAACATCTTTTTTAAGCACGTGGAATAATGTGAAAATACGAGAAATATGCACCGTTTCTCATGAGTAAGAAATCGCGTGAAATGCACACAGCAGTAGTCGAAAGGCAAGAGAATTTGTTGAGCAACTTACCAATAATATGCCTGCCATCTTCGACAACAACCCTCCATAGATTTCGAAGGGAAATGTTATGTGTATACATTTTAAACCTTGGGAAGGTCTACTCTGCGCAAGAAGAGAAGAGCAAATGTGACCTGTCGAAAGCCACAGGCATTCGCATAATAGTGCTAGGATATGCGTTTCCACTAATAAGAAACGCAACGCCCACGGCATCCGGTTACTCATCGTCTGTTGTTTCGTCTGCTCTCTATCTTTCAAACTTACTGCACGTGGAGGTCAGATATGATCGTTATCTTTGAAAAAATTCGAAGCTTCCTGCTATTCTTATTATTATCAAATAAATAGTGGTGAGCTAAACAGTTCGAGCGTTAGGATGCAAACCTTTGCAGATTATTACGAAGAAAAAATATGGTGATTCCCTTTCCTTTGTTAATCGTCATCTATAGTTAAAAAATTTTACTGCCGAGGATATTGGCTCAGGTGTTAAAGCAGACGTTACAAAGAAGACAGTAAGTTAAATGGTTGGAAAAGTGCGGAGTAATGATAATAATCGCTTCTTCTATGGTTGCTAGTTCCAAGTTGGTCGAAGGACACGTGCCATGGGAAGGCGCTTCACGTGATTATTTTACGTAAGAATACCGTTAAGAAGAGTGATGTTTCGAGTCGGTGATCTGAAATACCTCGTTCTCATCCATCGTTGACTTTTGTGAGTCAATCGTGATTAACAGCTGATAAGTGTATGTAGTCACTTCGTGATGAGTATTAGCCGCTAGCCATCATAAGATCTCAAAGTAAAGTCGTGACTAATGTAAGTCGGCAAAGAAAAGGGTACATAAACACTCAAATTTTACAATTTTTCGTAAATAAGAGCCAAAATCCCACCGGAAGGCCCCGATTTTGTCGTAATATTCTCCATTCTGCGGGTCTGATAATAATAAGTAATAAAAATTGAAATATATTGATTTTTTTCATGGAGAGGAATAAGGTGTAAGACACGGTAAGGTACTCATTTTTATTCTGTAGCAAATTTAACTATTTTTTGGCAGCAAAAAAGTGAAGATTATGAGATATAGTATTACTTACTTGGAAAATAATACTCACTTAGTGAGATGCAAAGTTTAATGCGTTTTTATTAGAGGGTAGGTTTTAGCGAACGGCAAAAAAGAGACGAAACATTGCATTTGCATCAGTCTTAAAAAAATATTCCTAGTTCTATGACCTTCATGTCAATAGAATGGACGTCGGTGTATCTGCTGTTTTCTTAGAAAGAATGAGATCAGTAGATAGGCAGAGGTTGCTGCACGTTACACTTCTCTGGCACCGCTTCATTTAATATCTACATAATTAACAAAGGAGGTGATGAGAAAAATTATTTCGATAGAATTGTCCATACTGAGAGAAGCGATGTAATACGTATCAATGAAGACATCATTTAAAGTTATTTGGAGAGCATCTCGCATAACGATGCCAATGGATATTATACGTTTCATATGTCTGGAATACAAAGGTTTCTGAATTCGTTGAAACTCTTTTTTTTTTGGAATAGCTCTGTGCTGTGCATAATTTTACCAAAGCATAAGCGCATGATTGTACACCTCCCATTTTTAAGAAAAATTCTTTTAGGATTTTTTCTCCGAAAAATATGTGCACACAATGTCATTGTTATTGAAAGGGGAGAGGACGAACCTATAAGAAAGACACGGATTAGAGCTGTAGATTGGAGATGTAGCACGCATTTAGAATATTTTTGCCATATCATCATATTTCTATAGCAATTTACTAATCGAGTAGAAGAGATATTTGATTATTTACTTGGAAATTATTTAATTATATTTCAGTAGAGTATTGTTCACATTAAGAGACACAGATCTATTTACATTTCATATATCCGGCCAATGTCCATAAAAAGATGTGATTAGATTCGTTTTGTTTTTGAATATAGAATAAATACAAGAAAATTACGATTAGGAACCCTTTTCAGTTCTCTAGTATCATTTTTACTGTTTCCATGAAAAAAATGGAGTGAATAAGATAAAGTGTTATTTATATGGAAAGAATTTTGCTCTCTTCGAGACGCGAAATTTAATTCGTTCCCTTAGATTTTCAATTCATTTTTTGAAGACTACTTTGCATAATGAAATAAGTGGGTCTAGTTATGTATCAGCCTTGTTGCTTCAATATTATCGTTTCTGAATCCAATTTCAACGTAAGATGTCAAAAATGAGAATGCCATAGACGTTTTTTAAATTTAGAAGGCCAAAGAAAAGATACGTTTTGGTACTAGATTTACTTCCAGAGCAACAATTTCATAATTTCTGCAACAACAAAAAAAGGAGGTAATGAGATGTAGAATTATTCCTTGGAAATAATTCTGCATACTGAGAGACGCAAAATTAAATGTTTCCTGTAGAGCAATCGTTTGTTCTCTTTGGAGACCATTTTGCATGATAAGAGTTGCAGATCCAGACGCATTTCGGCTCTCTGGTTCAAAGTGTATCTTTCTTAATCCATTTGTTTAAAAAAATGCTTTCTAGGAATAAGGGTTATTTCTGATAAGTATCATCCAAACACAAGGTCACGGAATCGTATACGTTTTGCGACCGCAGTGGAATATGACAATGAATTTTATTTTCTCCCATCGTAATGTTACTCCACTAAGTAGAGCCTTCAACAGTTGAAGCATACGTTTTCATTTCAAGGAAGAAAATTACTCACTAGTGGACAGTTTTGTCTACGAAAGATGGCTTCATTTTCGTTGTTCTTTCATCGAGAGGATGCTCTTGTATGATAAAAGTGTTTGGTACACATTTTGCCTCTTTAGCGATATTTGTACTATTTCTGCAACATTGAAGAAAGGAGTAAGTATATGACGTATTGAAATATTACCTTGAAAAGAATTTCGCATACTGTTGGTTGCAAAATTTAACGCGTATCTATTCGCTCAATGTTTCTCAGGAGTATTTTGTATAATAAGAGACGCAGATTTAAAAAGGTTTTGTATAAAGTTCAAAATTACTAAGTACTTTTTCACAGTGTTTTATTCTTAGTCGACCGGCTTTGTCGTATAGGTGACATCATCAGGTACATGGATTCAGTTTGTTGCAGAAAATATATGAGTCAGGAAATGGGGAGGCAGGGATAAGGATTGGATATGATGGGACGGTGGAAGGAAGGAATGGGTGAAAAGGTGAGGTGAGAGGGGAGGGAAGTTTTTGGAGGTGAAGGAACGTGGGGTGGAGCTATGGGAATTCAGGTGGACTTTGGGTGAGGTACGACGTTCACGGCGGTGGATGTAGACGTCACTACGGAAGGTATATTAACAAGGTGGGGAAGGGGTTTAGGTTAAACGCAGTGGGATATCCAAGAATGGGGAGTTTACCAGAACGTTTTCGTTTAATAGGCATCCTTCTTTTAGGTGCATCCTTATCTCCAGGGGTCGTATTCTGTAACTCGGGTGATGTCTATCACCGGTGATGTACCTTACCCGCCGTCCCCGTTTGCGCTTTTGTAAACGGCAGGTGAAGTGTCACCACTCGGTGATGGCAAGGTGGTGGTGATATGTATGAAAACATCTTGGTACGATTCATGCTAATACCCGGTAGCCAATGGTGGCACACTCCCAAAATAGAAGACGATCTAATGTAAAAAAAATATACGACCCGGACTGAGGCGGGCTAGTATTTGAGAAGTTAGAGATGGGATAATGTGGACAAAATTAATGAAAATACCAATGGAATTGGAGTTCACAAAGGATTTTTATTCATTTGAGAACAACGCTGCATACAGTGAACAGGAATTCCATCCTCGCTTGAACATAAAGAGGATATTAAAGAAACATCACTGCGTGAATGCATTATATTCATAATCTCTCGTTATGGTTGTTTCATGATGTATTCTGCTTTCCTTGTGGCTAATTCATCGGTGTTATTATCGAAGATTTATGAGCAGTCACAAGTATGGTTAACTGATTTATATCTGTGCACAGAAAGGGTTAGCAAGGTATTTAATGTCGCAACTTAAGCAGACGTTTGATCTATCATAAGAACGACTCGAAATGGCTTACCATTACGTTTGAATGAGTGACTATTGTTTATTTTCGGCCTAAGAAAGTAAAAGTGTTTTGAAGTTTTTTCAATTACTCTCGGAACTAATGATACGTTCAAGAGTTAAGAGTAGTCTTGCGTACCTAGACAGAAATCCATGATGCTATCCTCCATCACATTTTTTGTTAGAACGTTTTGCATAGTCGTACACAATACTTTGGGTTAATTTACCATTTAAGCTGTAGTGGAAGAACCAATATTGATTACTGAGGAAATATACAAAACTGAATTTTCAACTTACGTGGGGAGTGGGCAGGAAATTTAAAGGTTAAATAGGTTATCCCATCACCAAAAAACTTGTTTGAGCAGTATAATGTACGAGAAATTCGTACGGAATTATGATGATTTTGGGTTTAAATAAGAAGAAAATTTCGAAAACACCTCTGAAAACCTCTGGAAACCTCTTAAAGGTGAGGGCCGAAGTTGGTTAAGAGAGAACAATTTAAATTTTCGAAAGGAGGAAAAAGGAAATACATTGTGTTAAAACATTTCAGGGATAATTTCGAAAGTGAAACAACTGATTGGTACGATGACAGAACAGATGACAGGGGCCTTGCGCATGAATGTTGGCTTTTGTAAGGCGAAGTTTCCACTGCTAAAAATAACTATGCATAAGAAAAGGATTCTTGAATTTTGGTCCTTTATGTTTTCTCTCATAGCCAATCTGTCGCCAAATTTTTAGAAATCACCAGTGTTTTGCCATAAGGAAAAGGAAATTTAGAACCAAATATTTACAGAGTTATCAACACAAAAGATATAAATAAGGAACTTTCCCAATTTACCTTACAAATTTTGCAAAAAATATAAAGTAATAAAGTAAAGTTTAAGTTTTTTTAAGAAAACAAATATAACCAATATTAATGTAAATTTATATTTTATAATACATTAAGTGACCACATTTCAAGAATCTTCTCCTTATACGTATCATAAATGGTCGATAATGTTATAATTCATTACTATAAATATCATTGTAAGCAGGGAAAGTGGAATATACACAAAGTTATGATTTCTATAATTGTATGTGTTCTCCACGATGTAATTGAAGTTAAAATGATGGGAAGAATTTTAGTATGCCATGGATGGAAGGAGAGAGAATACTTCATGGAAGGGATGCAGTCGGAATACATACCGAACTGTGAGAGATAACTGAGAAGAACTGTGAACAGATGAGAAGAATTGTAGTGAACTAGATATAACTGCACTAGATAACTGAGATGAACCGTGAGAGAACCGAAGATAATGTGAGAGGATATGGGAGCAGCGTCTATATAAGCCATAGAGATTTTAACTCTCTTTCATGTGAGCCTACGCCATACTGGCATATCACCCAAATGATTGTATAACGATGACCACTATAATATTTCTGTTCCTTATCGTTGCCTGCAATATCTGCTTCCATGCATAGCTATGGATCACTAGAGAACCCACCATGTATAATAAACTAGTTTTAAACAGGTGGATTAATTTTCGATTGAATCACAGTTTTAAGTCATAGTAGCACTCATATATAAAGGGAACGTTATTGTCTCATAAATTATACGGGAAAGACATCGCCATCCGTTATAGAAAATCCAGTTTCTAGAATCCTCTTCAAATAATCATAGAAATATGTAGGCTACGTTTTAAGGTATTGTAAAATATTAATTGTTACCAGTGAGAAGTTCTAGCCTCCCATCGGGCGCCTTCCCAGGTGGCGGATAGGGAAATGCCTACCAGATATGTAGGGAACTGGGGAAACAAAATACCCAGGGTGGACCAAAACTAGCACCTGCTGCCTTGCAGCTAGTATACTATAGTTAGAACTACAAAGGCTAAAGGAAGACAACCTTGATAAAAAAGTACCTGGTCCTCCAGGTTGGGGGTTGGGCATAGGGCTGACAATCCGATCCAGGAAAAATCACAAAATGATATGAAACCAAAACAAAAGCCTCGGATAATGGATTGAAATTATGAAAGACGTCCTTGGCGACCGACACGGAACGACAATTAATTTGATGCAATATGGAACGTACGGACTTTATTAAGACCTAGTAGAATGAATGCAGTAGCTAATGAAATAGTAAAATTCAAACCTAATATGGTAGCACTTCAAGAAATAAGATGGCAAGGGAAAGGAAGAATAGACAAGTCGGAATACACATTGTTTTATAGTGGGCCAGAGAGAAGATCTGGTAGATATGGAGTAGGGTTCATAATAACTAAAAGAATATGGAAAAGTGTGATGGAATTTGAGGCAATAAATGATAGGATATGTAGAATAAGATTGAGAGGAAGAGTTAGGAATATGACCATTATTACGACTATGATTTTAATGCTCGTGTGGGAAAGGAGGAATATCATAGAGTAGTTGTAGGTAGACATACTCTACATGAGAATACAAATGAAAACGGAAATCTTCTCCGTCAGTTTGCAGAAAGTAATAACATGATAATAAGAAGTACATGTTTTGACCATAAGAGAATACACTTAGGCACATGGAAAGCTCCTAATGGAACGATCAATCAGATTGACCATGTAGTAGAGTTATGGCACGTCATGCATCATCAGTGGGTGTAAGAGCCTGCAGGGGACCGAATTGTGATAGCGACCATTACCTAGTGAAAGCTGTAATAAGGGAAAAACTAATAAGTGTACTAAGTGAGAGGAGCACCAAGAGAAAGAAGTGGAATGTAACTAAAATGAAAGATGAAGAAACAGAGGAAGAATATCGCTCCAGAATACAGAACAAACTGAAAGAAAAGGACATTAAAAGGCAGAGAAGTATCGATGAAGAGTGGGAAATGATAGAAGAAGTGATAAAAGAGGCAGCACAAGAAACGTTTGGAGAAGAGAAGATGGAAAGAAATTAAGAGTGGTTTGATGAAGAATGCAGGGAAGAGAAAAACAGAGCTAGAGAGAAAATGCCGCAGAGAGAAACCCGAAGAAATACCGAGAAGTATATACAATTAAGAAAGAAGGCACATAAGATATACAAACAAAAGAAGAAAACAAGGTACGAAAATAAAGTACAATAAATAGAGGAATGCAGGGTAATGCGCCTGAAGAAGAAAATAATGAGGGAGAGGCATGGGTACCGGAACTTACGCTAAAAGAGGTTGAATCAGTAATTAAAAAAATGAGCAGCAATAAAGCACCCAGGGAAGATGGTGTTACCATAGAATTGATCAAAGCAGATGGTAAATATCTGATAACAACAATTCTTAGACTTATTACAAGGATATGAAAAACTGAAACCATGCCTCAAATCTGGAATCTGGAAATCTGGAATAATATGCCCAGTATACAAGAAGGGGGATTAACTAGTATTTGGTAACTATAGAGGCATTACACTTCTTTGTGTAGTATATAAGATCTTGTCCTGACTGATCTGTGAAAGAGTTAAATGCTATACAGAAGAAATCCTTGGAGAGTACCAGTGTGGATTCCGGCCTGGCAGAAGCACTACTGATCAGATATTTGTCATGAGACAAATAATGGAAAGATTTTATGAATATGACGTAGATTTACATATCTTATTTGTAGACCTTAGGCGAGCCTTTGACAGTGTCAGCCGGAATGGACTGCACAGAGCTCTAGGAGAATATAGCATACCACAAAAAATTATAAGATTAATAAGAATGACTATGAAAGGCACCAAGGCAAAAGTAAAAGTAAACAACAGGCTGAGTGAAGAATTTGAATTTAACACAGGAGTGAAGCAAGGAGATGGGCTCTCAGCCATTTTATTTGATTTGCCTCTGCACAAGGTGATAAATGTGATTGACCATAAGGGTACAGTATTCGGGAAATCGAGTCAGATATGTGCGCACGCAGATGATATTGCAATTATAACAAGGAAAACGCACAGCTTTAAACAAATCTAAGAGCGAATGGAAAAAGAAGCAGAAAAAATTGGACTTAAGGTAGATGAAAAGAAGACTAAGTATATGATAATGTCCAAACAGGAGACTAGGAGAGTGGCACAGGATCTGACAATAGGGGAGAAGAAGTTTGAAGGAGTTTCCTGCTTCAGATATCTAGGGGTAATGGTATATAATGATAATGAGATAAGCAGAGAAATAAAGAACAAAATACAGGCGGGAAATCGAGCGTATTTTGCAAACAAACAATTGTTCAGGGAAAAACTCATTACAATAAATAAAAAGATGAAAATATTGAAGGCGTTAGTCCGACCAGTGGTCACCTACGATTCAGAGACATGGACTATGAGGAGATCAGATGAAAATGCCCTTAGAGTATTTGAGCGACAAATATTAAGGAAGATATATGGACCTGTAAAGGAAAATGATGAATGGAGAATAAGGTATAATGCAGAGCTGGATCAATTAATCAAAGGCCAATACGTGAAATCTCGGAGAATGGAGTGGCTGGGTCATATAGAGAGAATGGCGGAAGATACCCAAAAGAATGATAATTGAAAAGTTCTACCACACCAGAAGGAAAGGCAGACCAAGAATCAGATGGATAGATGGTGTTACTGCAAACCTGCAGATAATGAACATCAAGGGATGGAGGAGTAAGGTAAGATAAGAAAGACTGGAGGCAAATTGTGGAGGAGGCCAAGGCCCACCACGGGCTGGAGCGCCATGAAGAGAGAGATATTAATTGTTAATTGTTACACTGGTGTCGAATATCCTTGATATTAACTGAGTGTTTAACATTTTTTTTATACTTTGTATCATACTCTGCGGGTAAATTTTTCCGTTTATGGAAGAAAATCATCTTTTATCACTCGTATTGCATAGCTAAAAATGCAAAATAGTTTGCAAAACTCTTTGATTGCAAGTATGTTCTAGGAGAGGTTATTTCAGGATAATCAAGCTATTGAACACCCGCCTCCTCATCTAATGTGAAAACACAATTCTCAGTCCATTAATATTGGTAAACCACTACAAACTGGGAAAAATAGTATTTTGAGACGCCGTTAATGTTAGCATTAAAGAGAACGAATAACGTAGAGACTGCGCTGATGAGTAGTTAGAAATGAGGACGTTTACTATGCCGTACGAAAAATATGTTAGTCATGTTTCCCATTAAAGGATTTTAAATACATATATAACAGTAAATAATAACGTAAATCCACGATGAAATGAAAGGGTCCTCTTAAGACTACTGCTGTCATTTAGAGATAAGCGTTTTCAGGAGGTACAGTCACCTCCCGCATTTGTTCCAAAGATCAATTGTTTCTCTTCTTTGTCAATCAATATACTCAGACGAAAAGAGATTGTGATAAGGATTTTCTTTGATACATGCAAAATTCCCCAGAGAAAAAGTCTTCCGCCTAGACAAGAACTCAAACCCGGATCCCTCGATTTCTGGCCCAGTGCTTTAGCCAGTTTAGGTAGTTGGAGCAAAATATCATTTTACCTAGAAATAAATGAATGTGACCTCATTTTAAAGAAAAATCTCTCATTATTCCAAACATATCAAAATATCAGCTCCATACCGAACTACTTTCCGAGATTTGACGAAAAGTACCAGCTCTTTTACGTGGGAAATGGTAAATAAGTATATGCATTCCAGGGATACCTTGATTAAAATTAGAGGAATTTTCAACACGTAAAACTCGTCTAATAATAACAGTAATGTGTATGTTTTTCATCAATTTTTAAAAACTGTTACCGCTGTTATTTTTTCAGGACAGTAAAAAATTACTACGTATACAATGCGAATGAGAGACGGAAGCCAGATAGAAGCTAAAGCTTTGTCCCGCTCGCACATAAATCGGTAAATTTAGGGAGGACGCCTTCTTGAACTGTGTCTAAGCTCGTTTGACATCATGAAGGAGCGGATTTAAGTGCCTTTTTTGTGCGTCAGATTTAAGATGGAAGGATGGAAAGAAGGAGAAGATCCTAAATACGCCACCATATTGAATTTCCCATAGTGCAAAATGCCGCATGCGTCAGAAAAACATCGGCTGTTGAAATTTCCTCCCCACTACAAAAAAACACAACTGTGTGGGCTCCGAGTGAGCAAGTTACATACCAACGCTTAATTGAATCCCAAAGATAAATTTAATATATCACTGTACAACCCTACTACACTTGGAACAATCCTGTGCCGCATAAGTCACCCTTGAGCGGAGAGAGATTAGAGCAAATGGATTCCTTCATCTACCTCGGAAGTACCATCACGTGTGACGGAAGAAGTACAAGGGACATCAGGCGGAAAATAGCCCAAGCTAAGAAGGCGTATATGGGAAAAATACAACTACTGTGCTCAAAGAAGATAGGACTAAAAAACCAGGAAACAGCATGTGAAAAATTTCGTGTGAGGCGTGGAATCTGTATAAATCGGAAGAACGGGCCATCGGAAAAGCTGACCAGAAAAGACTAGAGGCCTTTGAAACCTGGTGTGGGTGGTAGAAACTGAAGATTAAATCTACGGAAAAAATAAGAAATGATGAAGTGTACAGAAGAATAGAATAGGAAAGGACCATATGGAGAACTATGCAGAAAAGAACTAAATGCATTCGAATCACCTTGAGACACAATAGGTTTCTGAGGTATATAATTGAAGGCAAAATAGAAGGGAAAGTCAGCAGAGAAAGGCTTAGGAATAAATACATGGACCAAATAAAGGAGAAAGTACATAGGAAAAGATACAAGGAGGTCAGGGAACTAGTAATAGATAGGAAAGGGTCGAGGGCAGCAGTCAACCAATCTTAGGATTGAACGACCAATAATGAGTAAAACACCTTCCGTTGTGAAGGAGTTGTAAACGTACCGCGCGAAAAAATAATTGAATAAAATGTTCTTTAGGTTAATGTAATTATTAGTGGTTAAAATTGATAAACATTTCACTCCATTTGATCAACCACTACTTCGCCATCTAATCTACCACCCACCTTCCCAATGTCGCCTTTCACTTCCACAAACAAATATAATAACTATAGCTAAGTTTTCCCCTTAAGACTGGCACATGTGGAACGAAAAACTTTCATCCTCACCTTTTTCTCCCCGTCTCTCTACCCTTCTCATCGGTTCTAATTTTGTAAATAAATCGCCGCTAACTTATCTCCATTCCCATATTTGATTATGACCTGAAACTATAAGAACAGGTCTGGTGAGAAAAAAAATGTGTGAACAACTGCAAAGTATTGATTCGCCTCGAGATGAAAAACTGTGCTAGTTAACGTGCCCTACGTGACTCTTGCTTTATAAGCTCCCAGCTCATGATTTATCTTCTCTGGCTTTGTATGTTTTATTTGGAAGAATTTTGGATGAAGGGCTTTTACGTGGTATTTGCCAATTAGGACTAGCGTTATAGTCCTTCATTATCTCTGTTGCTTGATCGGTACATCGATATATTTTTAAATACAAGATGAACACACCTTAAGACACATTGAGCTTGTGAGGAACATAGTTGAAGGCAAAATCGAGGGAAAATTCCCCAGAGAAACACGTAGGAATAAGTGCATGGACCAAATAGGAGGGAAGGTACATAGGAAGAGATACCAGGAGGTAAGGGAACTAGTATTATATAGGGAAGGGTGGAGGGCTGCAGTCAACTAATCTACTAATCTATGGATTGAATGACCAATAATGAGTAAAAAACCTTCCGTTGTGAAGAAGTTCCTCATTCTCGTGTTGTTTAGTTCATATTCATGTCTATTTCTTTCCCACTCTGGCAATACATGCTAGATTTAAAGTTTTAATCATTAAAAGGCCTATGAAAAACAAAACCTTTACCTTGAAGCATCGTTCCAAATATCTCGCTTTCATATTCTCTTCCTGGAGTAAAAATGACATGGATTTTGGAGATGATGATTCTTAAGTAGCTGCCCAGTTGCGAAACTGATCGACAGTACCAGCTCTAAATTACCTCCCACTCTTTCTCTTCGGGGCACTGACAGTAATTCCAACTACATTTCAGCCAACAATCTCTTTTTTGTAAAATATCCTTTTCCAAAAAAGCTTAATTAATTTCCTCGCTCAAGTCATATCTCAAATCTCTTACTTCATCTTATAAGACATGGGAACACGCTTTAGCTTCCCTTTGTTGCCTCCTTTGAATTATTTTATTTTTTTCCAGGACAATGTTGGTGGAATGGAAAACTATAGATGTGGAAATTACAATCTTAGGACAGTCAATATTGTTGTATTAGGTATAAAAATAGTGATACAAGATTGATTACTTTGATATTTATTTTTTTCATTACATTTCACTACATAAGGACAAAATATTTATTTTTTTCATTACATTATACACTTGAGATTTTGTTTGTATTCCCCAATGAAGAATGGTTATAAAAGAAATCCATTTTCTATTCAAAATACTGAAATATCACTAAAATCACTTTACAAATTATTACAATAATTAATAGATGAAGTAGATCACATATGAAAAAAAAATAAAATAAAGCCTCATATATGATATATGAATCTCTGTCATTTTTAGGAGTTTGGTTTTAAATATTCATACTAAAAAATAACGGACACAATCTGGAGAACATTTAATTACTTAATTCATTTTTGGTGACATTTTTCCTGTTCATTATAAATTATGAAATGTAAACAATCATGATTATTGGTTCTTATTCAAAATCTTTAAAGTAACACTCATGCCGCACTTATTTTCAAATATACAGCAATCAAGCACCCTCAGGCTGCTTGAGGTGTGGTTGGTTGAGAACTGTTTGCTTCATGCACCAGAATTTTTAAAAAATGTCCGGCCCCAAAAATAAACTCGGATACTCGGTCCTGAAAATCAATAGCCGCAGGATCACCATTAAGTTGTCTAACCTTCGCCAAGAGTGGGGCAGGCAGCGTAAGATTAGCATTATTCTTTATGTGGTAGTGTATGGTGTACAGGTTGTTCAGGATGCTCTGCATGTCAACTATGATTGATTGGATTGACGTAGGGGGCATAGATGGTAAAGGTCCTGCTGAGCTGCTGGCTTGATTCGGAGTTGCTGGGCTGCTAGTTCCATCGTTATTACCTGTAAATAATCAAGAAAAAATTAATTATTGTATCATAAACGACTAGTTTATGGGCATTAGCCACCAGTAATTTAGGCCAAATAGTATGTTTTTTTATGCCTTAGGCTTAAGTCTTGGATGGAGGAATGGTAATTAAAAATGTATAAAAAAATTTAAAATACATTGGTAAAATGACAATAGAGAAAAGAAATAAATAAAAATTCCTTTCTTTACCTAATGTACTCAGTTTTTTTGTGCATTTCAAGCACTATCGCACAAATCCCTCTTCTGCCGAAATTAATTTTGCAAATATATAAGAATTTCAGAATAGATAATGTTTTTAAAATGAATCTAATTATACACATGCGATATAACGGGCTAGCCACTATCTCCAGGGTGTGTGGCATGGCATGACTCAACTATCTGCTGGCAATAATCGTCCCTGTTCAAGAACGAGACTCATGTGATTAGCTTGCCCCTGGGCGAAGAATATTAAGTACTCAAAAGAACCTTTTCCGCCGAAACTAGAAACTGATGGTACAGCAATGCAAAAATTTAAAATTCACAACACAGGTTATCATTAAAGCCTCCTTCAATATCAGAAAATGAAGAAGATGATGCATGAACCAACATGAGACTAAAGAATTTTGGAAATAAAGGAGAATAGAGCTGTAACAGTAGATTAGATCATAAAGGAGAAATGAGCATCGAAAAAAAATGGGATATGCGGATGATGCCCATCGCAGGAACAGCTGTTTAGCATTGCTAATCAAGACAACCGACATGAAGAAGTCATGAATTACGAATGAGAATTGGAAATTAAATGAAAAAAGAAGAAAATATAAAAACCCCCAACAAGGACGGTGAAGGAACTCCATTCAAGAAGCTTAGGAACAGTTTATATCGAGATTGCAAGAAGGGAAGAGATAAATAGATGCTACGAGAAAGTAAGAGAAAACATGGGAAATGGAAACACCGAAACAGTATACGAACTCGGGAAAAAACTCTACGGAGTGAAGAAAACGAAAGGCTTTAACATTAGGAATGTGAACTGGAATTCACTGATAATGGGTGAAGATATTGGGAACAGATGGAAGCAATATATCGAAGAACACTACCAAGAGCCGTGGCCGCTGGAATAAAACCTAATGAATGACGAGAGCGAGGTGGACCAAGGAGACGGGGCCCAAGCATGCAGAGGCGTGAATTGGATAGAGCACCATAAGGTCTCAAGAAAAGCACCCGGAGACGACGTCATCGAAGTGGTCGTGAGTAAGGCCTTACAGGATAACTTGTAACAATAATAATACAAAATAGCTACAAAAGCGGAAGAATTCCATAGAATTTGCAAACGGGTGTAATGGTGTCGATACCGAAGGAGACGAGGACTGAGAACTCTGATAAGTACCGATACTTGAGTCTACTGTCACATTGATAAAAAATACGTACACGTATAATTAATCGGAGGATGGGGAGGAAAATTGTAGACAACCCCTCGGCAAATCAACATGGATTTAGGAAGAACAGAGGAGCCAGAGAGGCCTACTCTGCCTTAGATTAATGGCGGAGAAACAAAATACGTAAAAAAGCCTTTGTATATCGCATTCATGGACCTAGAGAAAGCCTTTCACAATGTTGAGGTGAACCAGATGTCCAGGCTGCAGGAAAAACTCGGAATGGATTATGACGACAGTAGAAATATCTACCAACTCTACAAGAATAATGTCGTCCCAATGCGAATGAGAGACTTAAGTCAGACAGAAGCTAAAATTAACAAAGGATTAAGACAAGGATGAAACCCCTCACCAGACCTATTAAACATGTACTCGGAGGAAACAATAAGAGGAGCACAAGGTATTGGACGGAACGGCATTAAGATTAACGCAGGCAAAGTGTTAAGATAGCTAAGAGAAGATCAAATTACTAGTATGCGGAAGAGAAAAACTGAATACTGAAGTCATACTGAGAAGATAGAAATGAGAGCTAATGGATTCCTTCACCCATCTTGGAAGTACCATTAGGTGGGACGGAAGATGTACAACAGACATCAAGTGAAGAATAGCTTAGGTAAAGAACGCGTTCATGGTAATGAGAGTAGGGCTGAGTTAAAAGACCATTGGGTAACAAGATAAGAAACAGTATCTGAAAATATTCGTGTGGAGCGTGGCAATCCTTTGATCGAAAGCATGGACCACTTGATATGTAGACCAGACTGGACTGACAACAGTGGTGGTTCTGAAGGAGGATGAAGAAGATAAAATGCATGGACAAATTAAGAAATGATGAAGTTTACAAAAAGTAGTGGAGGAATTGACCACATGGAACACTAGGAAGAAAACAAGAACCATACGGATAGGACACACTTGGAAGCACGATGGATTTTTGAGGAATTTATTGAAGGAAAATTAGAGGCAGAATTCCCGAGAAGATGTCTCCGTCAAAAATACATTGATCAAATACAGAGTAAAGACCTTGGGAAGAGCTTCAAGGAAGAATGGAAACTATCCTCAGATAGGGGATGGTGGAGTCACTAATCTAAGGATTGAGCGGCCAATGATGATTAACTCTGTAATTATTTATGCTACCTGTAACCGTTCACGGTGGATTAAGAGAAACATTTTGCACGAAAAGAATCGTAATAGGCCTTTCACAGATATTCATAATTTCTACTGTCTTTCACTTGCAGCCACAGCGTTTTTCATTTTAATCCAACATAATGTTAGATATCATACATAAGATTCAAAACCATCTACGATAATACAATTCCTTGACATTCAAATCAATTTTCTTATTTTTATATAGGACGAAATACACGGGAAAATCAGTCTAACACAAACACTTACCTAAACAATGCAATACCCCAGCAACGATGTCTTTGAGTTCACCAATAATGTTGCGGCATTGAGCGCGCTGCTCATCAGTACATCCAGTAAGGAAATTAGGTCGCAGACCATCAGCTACCAGTGGAGAGAAACACACTCTAGTTAGGCAAGGGAAATAACGTGGATAGTCTGGAAATATTCACCGTTTCTCATGATAAAATATTCGGATATATTTTATGCAGCAATATTCAAAAGGCAAAATTCTTAAGCAACTCAATTTGTCGACCAACTTACCAAGAATGAACATGCCATTAAATACAATGGTTCTCCATATGTTACGAAGGATACGGTTACGTAAGGGCATTTTCGCCTGTTAGAAGGTCTTCTCTGCGGAAGAAGAGAGGAGAAAATGTGACCTGTCGAAAGCCTCAAGCCTTTATATACTGGAGCTAGGGTATGCGTTTCCTCGAATAATAACGCAACGCCCGCGACAGCGACTCATCGTCTGTTTATGTGTCGACTCTCATTCTTTTAAATATACTGCGTGTGGAGGTTAGCTAAGGCCGTTTACTTCGAAAAGGTTCGCAGCTTTCTGTTACTGTTATTATTATGAAAGAGATAGTGTCGATCCCAGTATTTTGAGCATTAGGACGTAAACCTTTTCCATTCTTAGAAATGAAAACTGCGGCAATTAATTTCCCTTATCCTTTACTCGTTATCTGTAGTTAAAAATATTACAGCCGCCGATGTTGACTCAGGGTTGAAATACACGTTCCAAAGACGCCTTTCATTGAAATGGTTAAAAATTTGAATAGCAATGTTAATAATTGTTTCTGCTAGCGCCGTAAGTTCCAGGCTGGGAGATGGGCGCGAGCCCGAAGAAAGCTTTTCACATGATTGTTTCACGTTAAAAATACTGTTAGGAATAGTGAAATGCCGAGTCGGTGATCTGAAATGCCTCGTTTATATCCATCGTTAACATTTGTGTGTCAATCGTGATTATCAGCTCATTAATGTATGTAGTGTGTATTGGCCGCTAGCTACCATAAGTACCGAAAGTTAAGTCGTTCGTGAAGTACGTCGATAAACTAAGCAAGGTTACATAAGCTTTCAAATTTTCGGATGGAGTCTACAATGTTCCACACTGCCTCGTGAATAAGAGCCAAAATCCCACCAGATGGCTGCGATTTTGTCGTGATTTTCTCTTTTTGGTGGGTCGAAGTGTATTGATAATTCAAATTATATATGAAAAAATTGATATATATTTGTTTAGATGGTATTCCTGAAAACTGAATATCCTGTTTATTGGGAAAATTTTCTGATACGCCTAATATATTCAGCATTTTGGGGCAGATTTCGTACAAAGCGAGATAAATCGGTGGGTGCAACATATCTGTGGTCTGTTTTAAATTTCTGTATATTTATTTTAATCTCCTCATTAGTATAAAAGACTACTTTTTTGCTAAATTGCGTCAGCAATGAACACGTTATATAATATATTCGGTGACCTGAAAGACCTCGATCGTTGACTTTTTCGAGTCAATCGTGATAAACAGCTCATGAATAGATGTAGTTATGTCGCACAATGGGCTGAAATCGAAAAAAGTTGGCCTAAACCTGTAAAAAGGTTATTTTTTAGTCCAGAAGTTGAAACTTTGCAGTAATATTCTCAAATAGTTTATACCTAAAATGCCGTATTTATCGTTTTCTTTAACTTGCACATTAACAATATATATGGGGTCAAAGTTGAACTAATTTCGCAAATAACGCCCACCTTCGATTTTCTCTGTGAATTACCAAAATTAACCTGTTTCTGTACTTTAATGGATTGACTTACGGAAACAGTTTTTAAACCATTTTATAACAGAGTTCTTTCTCCTTCATGTAATGGCTTTTTATGGATTTAATTATATTATTAATCATAGACACACTACAAAATGGCGTAGCCTATTTTCAGTCAAATTTTTTCATATTTGTAGAGAAAAAGTAGTTGATGCCGCCTGGTTACGCTAAGTGACTCATACCACGTCATTTTCCAAAGCTTTCAGAGAATGAATCTAAAGAGAAACCTTGCGCATACTTGCGACCCCGAATATTACATCGTTTTTTCGTTCGAGCGGTCGATTCCGGCTCCGTCCGCCGGCGACGGGGATACGGTGATTCGGCAAGTGTGCGGATACGATATGGCCACATTCACTTTCCTATAGTGATCATCGATATATGAAGATTGCAAAGAGCCACCATTAAGGATTTTTAGTAAACCATGCTACAAATTATACTCATAATCATATCGCAGGACACCGCAGGAAGTATCATGAAAGACTTCTTTCTTGGAATGCACTCCTGAAACAATCACGGGGTTTTCACGATTACATTGCACATCGCCTACGGAAGGATATGCTCATCTCTGTTTGACAGACTAACTCCCTTTCAAAGGCACCAGGCGTCAGCTGGGGTCACATGCCATCAACTTCCCAACCCCTCCTATCTATATTATAAATTCGATGGTTTCCAGTGTAACTTTGTGAAAATCCATTGTGAAATCAATTATGAAAATGACTTTGTAACTTTTCACTGATATTTTTCTTTGCATGACCGGTCTCGTTGCATAGGCAACATATTCTGGTACATTTCTTTCCGTACTCATGTTATTTCCTAGTTCCACTCGCCCTTCCCTTCCCACCTCGCTTTCCTCCACCCCTCTGAATACCCTCACCTCGCACCCCAGCCACCCCTCCTTTAATGTTTTCCCGGCCACCGTCCACCCCCACCTTCGCCTTCCTTCCCCTTATCCCTGTAGGAGTATATATTCTGAAAAATTTGACTTTTATGTACCTGAAGATGTTGCCTATGCAACGAAACCGGTCGTGCAAATAAAAATATCTGAGAAAAATTACATTTTCATTATTGATTCCCCTCTAACTACTTCAAGGTCTGCCAAAGAGGGTCGTTTCATGACGCTGTGTAGCCCTTCGTGAGGTTTGCTGCGGATATTATCTGGAGCATATTCCCTTAGCTGCAGCGAACTGCACGTGCACATTTAGTGCATTTCTGGTGTTATGTGGAACAGTTCTGCTTGCTTGTACCTTCCTATCCTTGAAACCTGTGTTCTTCGGTTTTTACCCGTGTGAGTTTGTGTCCAAATATAATCACTTTTTTGGTGGCATTAGTGGCGATATTTCATTTTATTTTCTACTTTCGTGGCATTGTTAAGGTATTTGCTGCACAATTATTTGTTTAATTCTTGGCTATAAAGGTTTATTGAACTTTTGATAAAAATACGATTGAATTATTAATGTAGTTCCGGAACGAAATTATCAGTATGAGTGCCTTTTCTTATTTGTATCTCCAGAGTCGAAACAAATGTTGAAATTTTGGGGGTCGGTATTTGCTTTAAATTGTTTTTATCATTTCCATTTATATTCTATTTCTCTTCAGGGTTTTATAAATGCTTGCTCAAAAGATTCCTTTCGTCAAAATTTCACGTTTACAGTGGCATTATACTTTATTGAAGTCTGGGCAACAATCCTTATAAGCGAAAAATGATATATATTGAAATATATCGCTAGAGAGTTGCGTTTCGATTCAAACAATGAACTTTTTAAGACTGAGTGTATAATTCAGTTGCAAATTTTTTAGAAAGTACATGAGGTAGTGGGATGAGTGTTCTAGACACACTAGAGATTTTTGAAGCGTCACGATAAATGGATGAAGACGGTTGTTGATTTTCCGGAATACTTGCTCGAATGCTTGCCGAGTACATCAATTTCTTCCTGTAACTAAATTCGCATAATTTAGTCAATTTATAGTCCTTGTACAGGGTTATATATATATTTTTATCTTACCTTAGCAAGTACAGGTGGACGTCCCGAAATATATTTCCATGACTCCGGTGAAAGATCAAAATTAAGGAAAAGGAAAATCCTGAGATCTTATTCCGCGGCATCTCTTTCATTTCACTAAACCTCTGACAAAGGCACGTGATATAGCACAGATAACTACTGCGAGACAGAAAGGCTAAGTTAAAAAAGTCTTTCAGGGAAAAAAATGTGGATGTATCGCGGCCCGGAAACGGGACGACTAACGATGGGAACACGGCTGGGCGATTCTTCAACATTCCCAAGCTGTCTTCTGCAATAACAGGTATGGAGAAAATATTGCGTTCAACAATATGTTTCCCGTTTTAGAGCATTATTCTTTAAAATCATTTTTCATTTTATTTTTAAGTAAGTGCATCTGGTCGATTGCGATTTATGTTATAGGAATGACGTAAGCCTCATTACAAGGTTCTCCATAACATTGAAAGCTATTTCGAATGGTCTCTGCATTACAGGGGAAAAATTTAGGAGTAACTGAAGGGAGACGGCCAAAAAATTTGTGCAATTATACCCGAGGTATTATATGCCACAGATTGTGCATAGTATTATCAAAGTACTTATTTCCGGAGCTGATATTGCGAAAGACTCGATTTTTTCCATTGTGATATCTCTCAGATAAGGCAATAGAGGCGGGTAATAAGGACATAATAAACTTTCGTGAGCGTTTCATAAGAAAGTTACTCAAGTGGCTACCAATGAGGACTTATTTCGAATATTACTTCTCACATCACATCCTGTAATTTTGAACTCCTCGCCAGTTCCATTGGGGAAAACATCGAGCTATCTGAAAGAGGTAATGTCCTTATTACATCTTTCAGTAAGGCCTTCAAGCAACCTTATCTTCTTATGTACGATCGGCACGATTTTTTTTGTGTTTACATATAAACTTTCAACGAGTTTTTTCAAGAGATTAGGCAATTAAGCGTCTTTGCCAAATTTTCACGCAGTTTGGACTAAGCTGATGTAATCGAGTGAAAAACAGTTACTGATGTCAGGTGGTGAAGATGAAAAACACTTCAGACAGTACATAAAAGGGAAGGAAGAAAAATTTATTCATTGCTTAAAAATATATCCTTGAAGTTTTTGGAGAATGGTGAATGTTTTAATGGTGTTTTTTTTTAGATTAGTTGTTCATGGCTGGATTAAATTTAATTTACAATCATAGACTTTGAATCACCGTGTTTATAATCTATTGCATTACAGATAAGAGTCTATATTTTAAGAATAAATGCATATAAATATATGTGATGTGTAACTATAGTCATTAAGTAGTCTTTTAGTTCAAATCATTATACCATATTAGAGAAATAGATATCAAAAGCAATTTTAAAAGAATTCTTGACGGTAGGATACTTTGGAGGGTAAAATAAATATTTAAATTGATTTAAATATTGATGGACAAAAATCAGCATATTTCATTATTATGAAAATAATTCTTGCTATTTTTAACATATGAAATGTAGTTACTACAGCCAGCAAAAAGGATCACCGGATATGATCACTGGAAACAGACCGCACGAAGGGCTCCACAGTGTCACTAAACGACCCTCTTTGGCAGGCCTTGAAGTAGTTAGAGGGGGTGGGAAGTTGATGCCTTGTGACCCCAGCTGATGCCTGGTGCCTTTGAAAGGGAGTTAGTCTGATGAGCATATCATTCCGTAGGCGATGTGCAGGATAATCGTGGATCGTGAAGACGCAATTTAAGCATGGTTACGTAAACTGTACAAGTTTTGCAGGGATTCTATAATGTTGAATTGGAAAATAGGATATTGCGCTCGTGATTGACTTAGGCGAGTCAATATTTAAAGAATATGTTGTCTTTCTCTTCCTTTCTCTCTTAGTACAATGGCTTTCCACGTCACTTTTTCCTCGTCCGGTTGATGATAGATACGTTTATTGTTTTTTCATGCCTCTTTCACATCATGAAGGTATTGTGAAAAAGAGAGAAATAATAATTAACAATTGTAAACAGATGTATGGTAGTGCAGGGCGCTAGTTCCATAAGCCAGCTCACTTCTTGTGCTTCCCGTGGAAGTTCCAATCGAGTGTCTCTTTCCTGAATAATGTATTGAATTTTGTTCAGGTTTGCGTCAAATTTCAGGTACATCTTACTTTTTCTTTATCCGTCTCCGTACAGGTGCTTCCCGCATCATATGTGACTCTTCTTGTGTACGATCGGAACGATGTTTTTTTCGTGTTTACAACTAATTTTTGTTTTTTTAATGAGTAAGAGATTAGGCAATCAAGTGTCTTTGCCAAATTTTCACGCAGTTTGACCTAATCTGATGAAGCTTCATAGTGTATTTTTCTAAGTAATTTCTTGACTAGAGAACTTGTAACGCTGGGGTGAGAGATGTATTGCGATACCAGTAATATTGATTCATGCAAACACCAAGGAAGTGTGCGACCTGCGCGATCACCCGCACCGGATATAGAAATAAGAGGAATGCATTTTCGTAAAAAAAAAAGATCTTTAGCTTCCTGTCAGGCATTATACCTATATTAAGCTAAGACAGTGAAAAGAAGATTCTCGCGCGGTTGCTATGCCATGGATGCATGTAATGTATTTTATATATTGAATTGTCTGTTAATAAGTATATGACAGTTTTTATAATCAATTGTTAAGTTATTTTTCACAAATCCTTTGTTTGGGTCTTCTTTTGTGCCGCGTAATTATCAAATCCAAGTACACCTGACTTTCTGCTCCGTGAAATAAATTATAACGGGCGATGCAATCCTTTTTTCATACCCCGCAGGATATTGGTGGTTGTCGGTAGCTATGCGTTTTTTTTAGACTTCTACGTGAGATATTGCATATTTATCTGGATTTCTCTAACGTATTACCAATTACCGACCTAGATAAGGGTAAATCGATTTACTTTCGGGTATTATCGTTAGCTCTTCTTTCCGAGTGGATTAATAGGTCGCAGTGTTTATATGTGTGTAGTTACAACGAATTAAAAAACGAGTCGCTTTCCACTATTTAAAAAATATTTTAAAAATTTAAAAAAAATGATTGATAGTAACGATGGTAAATACCTATTCGATGCTTGAAATATCTACCAACCTGCCTTTAATAATATATTCTAAGATATTTATCCATTATTATATGCCCGAAATAACTTCAACATCCATAATCAGGTATGTACAAGACAATCTGTTAGAGAGCACATCACTCATGTGTATATATATATAAAAGTTTGCCAGAGGAAGGCAGACGACAAACACAGAAAACAAAAAAATGATGAACACACTTACAAAGTTTCTTGATATTTCGGTGCCACTAGCACCTTGGTCGCAAGAGCGAAGACATATATATATATATATATATATATATATATATATATATATATATATATATATATATATATATATATATATATATATATATTTCCAGATACACAATCCATTATTTTTCTACTTAATCACCTGAAAGAGTTATTCTTGCGCCAACCTGTTGCGGTCCCATGATAACAATAATATTGTTATTGAAATTACCGTTGCGCAAATCCACTTAATTGGCTTTGGACCAGTAAAAACTGGAGCGGTAGCGCCGGAGAGAGGATATATATAAGAATATATGTATATATATATATTCTTTTTTTTTCAAGTTTTATAAAATAAGTGTGGAACATGAGTGAGGAGAGAACGTGAGTGAGAGAGGAGGACACATAAATGAGACACACAATTGAAACACAAGTAGGCTGAAAATACAAGGATGTTAGTCTATATTGTGAAAATACCTCATGCCAAAGGTTACTATGGAGAAAGTAATTTATAAAATATCAGCTGTAATAAAAAAATAGAAAAAGCTATCAAACTTATAACGAATTTAAAAACGAGTAGCTTTCTACTATTTAAAAAATATTTTAAAAAATTAAAAAAATTATTGATAGTAACGATGGTAAATACCTATTCGATGCTTGAAATATCTACCAACCTGCCTTTAATAATATATTCTAGGATTTTCATCAATTATTATATGCCCGAAATAACTTCTCGTTTTTTTGGTATTTTTCTCCAAATAAGTGACCGATCGTATGTATTCAGTTAAAAATTGCGAACACCCAGCAAAACTACACTAGCATTGGTACCCCTAAAATGATACCTTGAGATTCTCAAACATGTGAAAATTATTCCCTTGCTAAATCCCTAAATGCAGCCGAAAGTAGCTGAAGGAGCAAATAGTTTCATAAATATCATTATATGCACGGACTATCGAGAATATTTCTAAATTCCGCGATCATGTGTATCTTGGATATCATGTTTATTTATTTCAGATTCCTTTCATTACTCCTTTGTTTTTCATTTTACCTTGGGTCAATAGAAGGTGTCTCTTTCGAAGGTTGTCCCAACTCAAGCTCACTTCGTACAAGGCAGCCAAATATTTAGGCACCTTATTGCATGCACTCTAAAGCCTATAGAGTTGGGAGACAGCTTAAAATTACCAAAGGAATAAGACAAGGGTGCAACCTATCACCAGCACTGTTGAACATGAACTTGGAGGAGGCGATGCAAGAAGCGCAAGAAACTGGACTGAGCGGAATAAAGATAAACGGTGAAGAAATAAACAGGCTCCACTTCGCAGATGATATCGCAGCCATAGCTGTAAATCGCGAGGATCTTCAAAGGCCACTAAGCGTCATGTACCAAGTTCTACAAGAAAACAACATGGAAAAAGGTTAGACGAAAACTAAATTCCTTGAATGCGGAAGAGAAAAGATGAATGCAGAAGTCACCCTGAGAAGAGAAAAATTAGAGCAAATGGATTCCTTCACCTAACTCGAAAGTACCATCACGTGTAACGGAAGAAGTACAACGGACATCAAGCGGGGAATAGTCCAAGCCAAGAAGGCGTACGTGGGAAAAAGACAACTGCTGTTCTCAAAGAAGATAGGATTCCAAACCAGGAAACAGTGTGTGAAAATCTTCGTCTGGAGTTCTATGGATCGGAAGAATGGAGCATTGGAAAAGTTGACCGGAAAAGACTATAAGCCTTTGAAACCTGGTGCCGAAGGTAGAAATGGAAGATAAAATGGACGAAAAAAGTGAGAAATGATGATGGGTTCAGAAGACTAAAAGAGGAAAGTACTATATGAAATACCATACAGATAATAATGACGAAATGGATTGGACATACCTTGAGACACAATGGGTTTGTGAAGAACATAGTTGAAGGCAAAATAGAGGGAAAAGTCCCCAGAGAAAGGACCAGGAATAAGTGCATGGACCAAATAAAGGGGAAAGTACATAGGAAGAGATACCGGGAGGTCAGGGAACTAGTATCAGATAGGGAAGGGTGGAGGGCTGTAGTCAACCAATCTTAGTATTGAACGACCAATGATGAGTAATACACCTTCCGTTGTGAAAGAGATTTAAGCGTACCGCGCGAAAAATAATTGATTAAAATGTTAATTTGGTTATTGTAAATATTAGGGGTTAAAACTGATGAACGTTTCGCTCCATTTCATCAACCACTACTTCATCATGTATTCTATCGTCCGACTTCCCAATGTCACCTTTTACTTCCGCAAACAAATACAATAACTATAGCAAAGTTTTCCCTTAAGACTGGCTTCCCTGGCTTCTAATGTTATATCTGGAAGAATTTTGGATTAAGGGCCTTTTACTTGGTATTTGCCAATTAGGACAAAAGTTAATGTCCTTTATTTTCTCTGTTCCTTCATCGGTACATCCAGATAATTTTTTCTTACAAGCTGACACGTTCCTCATTTTGGTGTGGTTTGTTAGATACTCATGTTTTTCTTTTCTGACCCCGGCTATAAACGCCAGATTGAAAGTTTTAATCAATAAAAGGTTTGTGAAAATCAAAAGCTTTAGCTTGAAGTATCGGTCCAACATCTGACTTTCATTTTTTATCCCTGGCGTATAGAAAAAATTTATTTTGGAGCTGATGATTCTTGAGTTTTTGGTGATTTTCCGCATTTTCGCTGCCAGAGGTGAAACTGTTCGACAGTACCAGCTTTCAATTACCTTTCACTCCTCTTTTGGGCACCGACAGTAACTCCACCAACATTTTAGCCCACAATCTTTTTTTTGTAATATATCCTTTACAAAAAACCTGAATTAATTTCCTCGCTCAAGTCATATATCAAATCTCTTACTTCATCTTTTAAGACATAGGAACACGCATTAGCTTCTCTTTGTTGCCTCCTTTCAATTTTTGTATTTATTTCCAGGACATGGTCGGAGGAATGGAAAACTATAGTTTTGGAAGTTACAATTGGAGGACAGTTACTATCGTTGTATTAGGTATAAAAATAGTGATACAAGATCGATAAGTTAGAACATAATATTTATTTTATCCATTGCATACTACACTTCAGTTTTTTTTGTAATTCCCAATGCAGAATGGTTATCATAAAAATCCATCTTCTATTCAAAATGCTGAAATATCAGTAAAATCACTTTTCGAAGTTATACAATCACTTAGAAATGAAGTAGATCACATATGAAAAAAAAATAAAGGCTCATGATATGAAATATAAATTATTGACACGCAAACAAGCATAAT
Source organism: Ceriagrion tenellum (assembly GCA_963169105.1). Classification (NCBI taxonomy): domain Eukaryota; kingdom Metazoa; phylum Arthropoda; class Insecta; order Odonata; family Coenagrionidae; genus Ceriagrion; species Ceriagrion tenellum. The sequence goes on from OY720638.1 coordinate 61,961,284, forward strand.
AAAAAAATGAGGGCACAATTTGGAGAATGTTTAAATTCGAAGAATAGTTTCGATAATATTATTTCTTGTTCATTACTAAAAGGGAAATGTTAATAATCATGTTTATTGGTTCCTCTTCAAAACCTTTAACATAAAACTTATGCCGAACATTATTTCAAATATACAGCAATCAATCATCCTCAGGCTGCTTGAGGTGTGCTAGATTGAGAACTGCTTGCTTCATGCACTAGAATTTTTAAAAATTCTCCGGCCCCAAGAATAAACTCAGATACTCGGTCCTTATGTTCAATAGCCGCAGGATCACCGTTAAGTTGCTGAATTCTCGCTAAGAGTGGGGCAGGCAGCGTAAGATTAGCATTATTATTTATTTGGTAGTATAGTGTAAATAGATTGTTAATAATACTCTGCATATTGACAATTATGGAAAGGATTGACGTAGGGGGGGCAGATGGTTGAGCTCCTGCTGAGTTGATGGGTTGATTCGGAATAGCTGAGCTACTAGTTTCGGCGTTATTACCTGAAAATAACCAAGTAAAAATTAATTATTGTTTCATAAACGACTAGTTTATGGGCATTAGCCACCAGTAATTTAGGCCACATAGTAGGTTTTTTTATGCCTTGGGCTTAAGTCTTGGATGGGGGATGGTAATTAAAAATGAATAAAAAAATTTAAAATACATTGGTAAAATGACTAAAGAGGTCTGTATCAAATAATAATTCCTTTCTATACCTAATGTACTCAGTTTTATTTTGCATTTAAAGACGCAGAATGATTATCACACAAATCCCCCATCTGCCAAAAATTTTCTTGCAAAGAAATAAGATTACCTGAGTAGATAATGCATGCAAAATGTATCTAATTATACATATGTGAGACACCTGGCTACTCACTACCACCATGTAGTGAATCAACTCTAGGCTGGCAATGATCATCCCTGTTGAAAAACGAGACTCCTGCGATGCGCTTGTCCCTGGGCAAGGAATATTAAGCACTCTAACGAGCCTTAAACGCCGAAACCAGAAACAAATGGTGCAGCAATGCAAAACTTTATAACGCTCAACACAGGTTATCATGAAAGCCTCCTTCCATACGAGAAAACGAAGAAGATGATACATGAACTAAGATAAGACTAAAATCATTTAGCAATGAATGAAGACAGAGATGTTACAGTACATCAGATCATTGAGGAGATATGAGTACCAAAAAAATGGGATATACGGATGATGACCATCGCAGGAACAGCTGTTTAGCATTGCTAATCAAGACAACCGACATGAAGAAGTCATGAATTACGAATGAGAATTGGATACTAAATGAAAAAAAGAAGAAAATATAAAAACCCCCAACAACGACGGTGAGGCAACGCCGTTCGAGAAGCTTGGCAACCAATTCAATCGAGAATTGAGCAAATCGAGAAGCCTAGAAATAATTGGATGCTGCGAGAAAGTAAGCAAAAATATGAAATATGGAAACACCGAAACAGTATACAAACTCGTTAAAAAACACTACAAAGAGAAGAAAACGAAAAGCATTAACATTATGAATGTGAACTGGAATACACTGATATTGGGTGAAGATTTTGGGAACAGATGGAAGCAACATATCTAAGAACACTACCAAGAGCCATGGCCGCTGGAATAAAACCTAATGAATGACGAGAGCGAGGTGGACCAAGGAGACCGGGGGCCCACGCATACAGAGGAGAGAATTCAATAGAGCACCATAAGGTCTCAAGAAAAGCACCCGGAGAAGACGTCATCGAAGTGGTCGTGAGTAAGGCCAGGGATAACCTGTAAGAATAATTATACAAAATTGCTACCTAAGCGGAAGACTTCCAGAGAATTTGCAAACGGGTGTAATGATGTCGATACCGAAGGAGACGAGTACTGAGAAATCGCAGAAGCACCGATCCATGAGACAAGGGTCACATTAATAAAAAATACTTACACAACAATTAATCGGAGGATGGAAAGGGAAATAGAAGAAAACCCTTCGGAAAATCAACATTGCTTTATGATGAACAGAGGAGCCAGGGAGGCCATACTCTGCATTAGATTAATTGTAGAGAAAACAAAACATGTGAAAAAGCCATTATATGTCACATTTTTGGAACTGGAGAAAGTCTTTTACAATGTTAAGGTGAACAAGATGTTCAGGCTGCAGGAAAAACTCGGAATGGATTACGACGACAGTAGAATTATCTACCAACTCTACAAGAATAATGTCGTCCCAATTCGAATGAGAGACTTAAGTCAGACAGAAGCTAAAATTAACAAAGGATTAAGACAAGGATGAAACTTCTCACCAGACCTATTAAACATGTACTCGGAGGAAACAATAAGAGGAGCACAAGAAATTGGACAGATTGCGACAACCCTTAGATCGAAAGCATGGACAACTTGATTTGTAGACCAGAATAGACTGACAGCAGTGTTGATTCTGAAGGAGGATGAAGAAGATAAAATCGACTGTCAAAATAAGAATAGATGAAGTTTACAAAAAGTAGAAGAGGAAATGACCACATGGAACACAATGAAAAAAAGAAGAACCATATGGTAAGAGCACACTTGGAGCCACAATGGTTTTTGGATGTAGTTATTATTGAAAAAATAGGGGCATTAGTCCCCGGAATAATTACATGGGCCAAATACTGGGTAAAGACTTGAGAAAGTACTTCGAGGAAGAATGGAAACTATCCTCAGATAGGGGAGAGTGGAGCCAACCAATCTGAGGATTGAACGGCCAATGATGACGAACTCTTATTTTTACGCTACCTGTAACCATACACGGGGCGTTAAGAGAAACTTATTTGCACGAAACAAATCGTAGTAAGCATTTCAGAGATATTCAGAATTTTTAGTTTCTATCATTATGCAGCCACAATATTTTTCATTTAAATCCGACACAACGTTCGAAATCGTATCTAAGATTCAAAATCATGTACAATAATACAATCCCTTAACACTAGAACCGCCGAGGGGTCATTTTGATCCCTGAGGTTGAATATGTTTGATTGTCACTCTTAGAATTTTTAGATGGGGTCATCATACGTATATGACTTTTAATCGATTTTCATGCCTAATTGGATGCCACTTAGATAAAAGATAAGTATTGTTATTTTTCTTAGGTACAGGCCCTAAACCCCTCGGACCGCCAAGGGGTCAAAATGACCCAACGTTTTTGTACATCGTTTTCTTGTTTGCTGTTCATGGTGTCTGCTTAGTTGTACATAAAATGGTATGCACCGATTCCTCTTCCCTTGGTTCCCGAAGATGATAGCCAGCAGCCGGACTGGCATCAGCTTGTCTAAACCGCCGATTGCATGTGGTCGAATTTTGTCTCCCTTCCAATTTTTTTTCCTTGCCTTGTCTTGTCTTTCACAAAGTATCAAATGCCATTTCTCGGTTCTTTCCCCAGTTTTATTTTGTATACTTCCTGGCTACAGACAAATGCATTCAGCGACGCACATGCAAGCTGTTGAGCCGTGTCCCCCTTACAAATTCCACCCTTACCTTGTGTAGTCATTTACAAAATATCAAAATGTGGTTTCCCTCCTCTATCCCTGGTTGTCTGGGATCGGAAGTACACAGTCAAAGCTCCCACGCGAAGATGGCCAGTCCACATATTTTTCAATATTTTAGATTTGGCCGCGATAAATGCATTTACTGTGTTCAGAAAAGTAACAGGTGAATATCTGTGGCGAAGAGAATTTATCAGAAAATTATCGGAGGAGCTATGCAACAAATACCTTCCTACTGAGGAAACATCAGAATCCGATTATGGAGAAGGTGAAGAAAAACGGGAAGAGAATAGTCAGGGTCGCGCCCGTAAAAAATGCCAGACTGGTAAGTGTAAAGGTAATAAAGCTTCCGACAAATGTAAATCATGCAAAAAATTCGTTTGTGGATCCTGCTGTGGCAAGATAAGTAAAACATGTCTGGTCTGCATATTGATGTGCTCTACAATTGTGTTCACTAATAATTTTATGAAAAAAGTCGTTAAAAATTTTTATATCAGTTTATAAACATTAAAAATATTATTGCTAATAATAAATTATGCAATTGTTAATAATTTTGCCGCATTTATTTACCCATATGTGATTTACGTACTAAATTGTTTTAGAAAACCGTACGTGTAAGTGATCATAATTTAGTTTAACTTGCTAAAATGATAATAATACTATTAAAAATTAATCGTTCTAAGTAATTTTAGATAAAAAATTGACAAATTTATCTCTTTTTAGGACAGAGTAATTTATTTTCTAATTAAAATGAAGAGGGGTCAAAATTACCCCTTGGCGGCCGGAGGGGTAGTAAAACCTACGGCGGTTCTAGTGTTAACAATAAAATCCATTTTTTTATATTTACATAGGACAAAATACACGGGAAAATAAGTGAAATACAAACGCTCACCTAAACATCGCAATACCTCAGCAACTATGTCTTTGAATTCATGAACAATTTTGCGGTAGTGATTTTCACTTAATGTACGCTGCTCATCAGTACATCCAGTAAGGAAAGTAGGTGGCAGACCATCATCTATCAATGGAGAGAAACATACTCTAGTTAGGCACGTCGAATTATGTGGAAATTCTGGAAATATTCACCGTTTCTCATAATAAATTATTCGGATAAATATGCAATACATATGTGTGCAGCAATATTCAAAAGGTAAAATTCTTAAGCAATTGGATTTTTTCGACCAACTTACCAAGAATGAACATACCATTCAATACAATGGTTCTCCATATGGTACGAAGGACATAGTTATATATGGGCATTTTAGGCTGTTGCAAGGTCTACTCTGCGCAAGAAGATAAAAGAAAATGTGACCTGTCGCAAGTGACATGGATGCTAGAGCTAGGATATGCGTTTCCTCGAATAAAAACGCAACGCCCGCGACATCCGGTTACTCATCGTCTGTTTATGTATCGACTCTCTTTTAAATACATTGCACGTGGAGGTGAGATAAGGTCGTTTACTTCGAAATGATTCGTAGCTTCCTGTCGTTATTATTATTATTATCAAACAGATTGTGTCCATCCCAGAATTTTGAGCATTCGAATGCGAACCTTTATAGATTTTTACGAATGAAAACTATGGTGATTCATTTTCCTTATTGTCCTTAATTAATCGTTATCTGTAGTTGAAAATATTCCAGCCGCAGATGCTGACTCAGGGTTGAAATACACGTTCCAAAGACGTCTGTCACTGAAATGGTTAAAAAAGTGAGTAGTAATGTTTATAATTGTTTCTGCTAGCACCGCAAGTTCCAGTTTGGGCGAAGAACACAAGCCAGGAAAAGAATTTTACATGATTGTTTCACGTTAAAAATCCTGTCAGGAATAGTGAAGTGCCGAGTCGGTGATCTGAAATAGCTCGTTTTTATCCATCGTTGACTTTTGTGAGTCAATCGTGATTAACAGCTCATGAATGTATGTAGTCAGTTCGTGATGTGTATTGGCCACTAGCCATCATAAGTACCGAAAGTTAAGTCGTTCGTGAAGTACGTCGAAAAACTAAGCAAGGTTACATAAGCTGTCAAATTTTCGGAGGGAGTCTACAATGTTGCACACTGCCTCGTGAATAAGAGCCAAAATCCTACCAGAAGGCTGCGATTTTGCCGTTATTTTCTCTTTTTGGCGGGTCGAAGAGTATTGATAATTCAAATTATGTATAAAAAAATTGAAATATATTTGGTGACATGGTATTCCTGAAAACTGAATAGCCTATTGAATTGGAAAAAGTTCTAATACGCTCAACAGTGAGTATGTTTGGGCAGCTTCCGTACAGAGAGAGATAAATCGTTGGGTGCAACATATCTGTGCTCTGTTTGAAATTTCTTTACATTTATTTTAATCTCCTCATTAGTATAAAATAATACTTTGTGCTAAATTGCGTCTGCAATGAACATGTAAAATAATATATTCGGTGACCTGAAAGTCCTCGATCGTTGACTTTTTTGAGTCAACCGTGATAAACAGCTCATGAATGGATGTAGTCATCTCGTTCTCTGTATTAGCCAGTAGTCTTCATAAGATCTCTAAGTATCATGACTGATGTAAGACCCAATCTTAAGCATGACTGATGTAAGACGCAAAGTTAAGTCGTTCGTGAAGTACGTCGAAAAACTAAGCAAGGTTACATAAGCTGTCAAATTTTCGGAGGGAGTCTACAATGTTGCACACTGCCTCGTGAATAAGAGCCAAAATCCTACCAGAAGGCTGCGATTTTGCCGTTATTTTCTCTTTTTGGCGGGTCGAAGAGTATTGATAATTCAAATTATGTATAAAAAAATTGAAATATATTTGGTGACATGGTATTCCTGAAAACTGAATAGCCTATTGAATTGGAAAAAGTTCTAATACGCTCAACAGTGAGTATGTTTGGGCAGCTTCCGTACAGAGAGAGATAAATCGTTGGGTGCAACATATCTGTGCTCTGTTTGAAATTTCTTTACATTTATTTTAATCTCCTCATTAGTATAAAATAATACTTTGTGCTAAATTGCGTCTGCAATGAACATGTAAAATAATATTTTCGGTGACCTGAAAGTCCTCGATCGTTGACTTTTTTGAGTCAACCGTGATAAACAGCTCATGAATGGATGTAGTCATCTCGTTCTCTGTATTAGCCACTAGTCTTCATAAGATCTCTAAGTAGAGTCATGACTGATGTAAGACGCAATCTAAGCAAGGTTACATAAACCGTAAAATTTTCGGAGGGATTCTAGAATGTTGAATTGGAAAATAGTATATTGCTCTCTTGATTAACTTAGGCGGGTCAGTAATAAAGAGTATTTTGACTTTCCCTTACTCTCTCTCTTAGTACAATGGCTTTCCACGTCACATTTTCCTTGTCCGATTGATGCTAGGTACGATGTGTTTTTTCATGCTTCTTTCACGTCATGAAGGAATGGTTAAATGGAGATAAATAATTATTAGCAATTGTACACAGATAAATGGTAAAGCCGGGCGCTAGTTCCATAAGCCGGTTTACTTCTTATGCTTCCCGTGGAAATTCCAATCGAATGTCTCTTTCCTGAATAATGAATTGAATTTTGTTCAGGTTTGCGACTATTTTCATGAATGAATGATCACGATTGGCTTAGGTAAGTCAATCGTGATCAACTGCTCATGAATGAATGAAGTCAGTTCCTGATCTTCAGATTCTGCAATCTGCACCCCATCCCGTCTTTCCTTGTTAGTAATTTGAATTCGTTTTCCGATAACTATATCCTCCATGATATATTCTCTATCTTCGTCCCACGCTCTATTGAAGTTGTCCAGCAAAATTGTTTTCGATGACATGATAATAAAAATCTCATTTCTTCCTCAGTCGAAAATACTCTCTTTGCCGCCATATGCATCGCAAAATCTGTTTTAACTACAAGTTACGAAAACACAACAACGATGTATCCAAGCAGGCGTGTTCAACTCTCCGTTCTTGAGTAGCTGTTAATTGTAGGGCGAAAAAATAAAGTCAGCGATGGTAGATACGCCGAGCTGACACAGAAAGAAAGGCAATTAGACTCGCGCATGCTCAGAATGATTAACAAGGGTGTAGTCATTATTGATATGAAGATTAGACCCTGTTTTTGTGATTCACTGGTTAAATAACCATACACAATGAAGAAAATTGCAGTCAACAATGACTGCTCTGATAAATAAATCGTAAAACTTAAATGGGAAAATTTCGATAAATAACCGTAAATTATACTATCAAATACCTATATGCAAACAAGTAATTTCAAGTGTAAAAGCTCTCTCAGGTATGTAGAAAAATATCGACAGTTAAAAACCACAGTGGCTTTATTTTCACAGAGCCCAAAGTACCCATTACCTCAAATAAAACCCAAAATTCTTTCTTCGAAAAAGAAGTATAGTACACGCTGAAATGTGAATGCTCGGCCGTATATATTGGCTAAATGATATGCAAGTTCCGAGAATGTGTTGATGAACTTTAAACGTGCGGTAAACATAACATCACGACATACCTCTTTGCGACTCATATTTTGGATGAAAGCCACCAGAGTTACTTGGAACCAGAGATCCTACACTTGGAAAGGAATGGACTAAGGCTTTACCGGCACCGATTGTCAGCAAACTGTGTCATCTTCTCTCAATGTGCGTCTCCCAGAATTATTTCGTTTTCAACGGATCGTTCTACAAACAGTCCAATGGTTTAGCTATGGGTTCTCCCCTGTCCCCTCTCTTGGCAGATATTTTCATGGACTCATACGAGAAGGACTTATTCTCCTCTGTCCACCCCCTCACCAAGAGCGTAGTTAGCTGGCACAGATATGTGGACGATGTATTCTGTGTCTGGTCAGGGACTGATAGACAATTAGACAAGTTCCTCTCTCATTTAAATTCATTAAAACCTAATATTCAATTCTCAATGGAAAAAGAAGTAAAGGGTTCCCTGAATTTTCTAGATATTTGCATTTCAAGGTCTCAAGAGCACTTTTAATTTTCTATATTTCGGAAAGACACATACACGGACCATATTATCCATTCCACCTCCAGACATTGTTTTTCACAAAAACTTTCTGCATTTCATTCTATGATCCATAGACTACCATCGATTCCAATGACTAGTTCCAAAATTTTAAAGGAACTAAATACTATTAAAACAATAGCAGTGAATAATGGCTACCCTGAAAAATTGATAGACAAACTCTACCAGAAGAAAGTGTCCAAACTAGCCAGAAGCGGTATCTATGGGTCTCAACCTAGTGAAATAGTGAGTACTCAGTGGAGGTTTCTCTTTTTAGGCCCATTATCCCTTAGGGTATGCAGTAAAATCCCCAAAGACCGAATAAAATTAGCTTTCTATAATAAACAGTGCCTGAGGAATTTGATTTCACATACCAAGGACAGAATACTTGAGAGTGATAAAAGTGGCGTGTATAAATTGAATTGTCAATGTGGAGCAGCTTACATCGGCCAGACTGGACGCAAGTTTAAATAGAGGATTAAAGAACACCAATCGTGCGTCAAAAATAAGGACCCGGCGTCTCTCTTCGCCAAACATCTGCTGGATGAGAATCATCTTAGTGACTTTGTACTTAGTGAATAGAGAAGAAGGGACTAAGACTTGACGCATTAGAGCAATTTGAGATTTTAAGAAGTGTCAAAAATAAGGAAAATATTGTAAATGAAATTTTGTATCCTTCCCACTCCCCCCTTCTATACCTTTCTTCCTTCCACACCTAAAGGAGGCCAACCCTTTTCCTACCTTACCTCCCCTACTACCTCAGATTACTATGTTTTCACGGACGCACTGGAATACCCCCTCTTCCCTTCCACCCGACCCACGCGTGACCGCCGATTCCTTTCCCCCCTTATTTTGTGACATGTAAGCATAGAAATTCCTAATCCTCTCCTTCATCCTTGACTCTATGCTCTTAAACCCATTCCCCACCTCCTTGGCCATACTCCGCCCCTGGGAATTCCACACCTTAACCCACACCTCAGACCGTTGTGTTATTGGGAATTTTGGTTTTGAACTCGTTTTGTGTATGACTATATATTCTCCACCTTCTATGCAAATTGTACCAGATGATGACGTGCCACGTCGAAACCTAGGTCGTACAATAAATATTTATGTGGAATTACAAAATTTTCTTTACTTTTCATTAAGGCTTTATGCTGTGGAACATTTGGAAATTTTGCAGTCTCCAGTTAAATGACGAAAATGTACATGAATTTTTGCACTCCCCTCACTCCCTCCTTCTATATCACCCTTACTTTCACACCTTTTCCTATTTATCTAAGGTACAAGCCGATGTATTTTCATACGGCCTCAACGGTATCTTACAAAACCTGACACACAACGGTAAATCTACATTAAAAATGATCTACATTAAAACAAAATAGGGGAAAATAGACTGCAGAACGATTCAAATGTAATTTTCCCACAATATTTAGAGAATACATTATCAATTAGATTTTAATCAGGTTTGGAGGTAGGTGGTGTCGTTATTTACTTGATTTGCTCTCTAATGCTAGTGATTTGGTCGGTAACGCGTTGCTAAAAGTACAGCTTGCATGCTTTCATCATGCCTTCTGTATCTCTGTGCATCCTCTTGGCTAAAAATGAAATTAATTCAAACAGTTAATATATCAATGGTAGTATAGTAATCGTGTAGGATACACTAGTGCAATTTCACCTCCTGGTAAATATTAGCAAGTTTCTGCTGCTGCACCTATAAACCTAGATTCATTAACTTGACTGGAAATAGTGTCGTATATGTTGGTCTTATCTCACGCCCTAATCTACCAAACACCTTAAGGTGGCTTGAGAATAAAATTTAGATAAAGTTGGGGGCATCCTAACCATACCTTTTGTGCCTCCCTTACCTTGGACAATCAGCGTTTGCGTTTGCACACAGGGAGCTTTCTGGCCACATCAGCCATGATACTCCCCTTTCCCCATCCCCATCTTGCTGGTTATAGATTCTTCAATTTTCCGTAAAAATGTACCTGATGATAGGGAAATTATAGAGAGATCCAGGTCAAATGTTTAATTAATGTGGGCATGTGGAGTTACAAGTAATTCTTCTCATTTCAAAATGTTCGAATATGACTATTTAGACCGGAACAAAAGTCATCCTCGCTTGCCTGTCTCAGCGTTAGGTCTTGGGAATCAAATCTGTGTGATGGCGACCGATGCGAGGTTCAATGCGTACTAATTACAAAATTGATCTCATTGTATTGGGCAAACATTCGCACTCCACTCATTGACATTGTCGCACACCATCCACGGTATCTTGATCGTCTTGAGACACTCGTACGCTCGTAGCAGTTTTTTACGAAGCGCGCTACTTTTTTTTGTATTTTATTAAGTTTTTTGGTTAAATCTATTTGACCAGGGTCCCAAATGCTCGCGGCGTATTCGAGGTGTGGCCTAACCAGAGCAAAGTAGCGTCTTTCCTTGACTCTTTCATCTGAGGACCTTCCTATTATACGTTTAACAAAACCTAGCTTCTTTAAAGCTGCGCCACATATGTTTTGTAATCCCCAAGATACATCAGATGATAAGGTAATTCCAAGATAGATGCGTGGAAAAATGTTCCACATTAGAACAGGGGCTATTTTATGGCCATGCGTTCCATGCATTTGCGCATTTGGGCTGTTAAAATGGTAGAATGGACCAATCAAGACACACTTCGAGCCGAAAGTGCCAAATGAAGCAGCGTAATCAGACGGACCAAACCCTTCGTCGACACTTCAGCGAACCTGAAGAAGCCAGCTGGAACGCTAGCGAAATGTTGTGCAGAGAATCGGATAGACGCTTCAATTGATGGTACGTTTAACAATTATATGTAAGCAAGGGTGCAAGAGACCTACTAAGGACCAGGAACTGGAGAGAACAGTCAAGAGACCGAGACGGATGAGACGGAAAATTGACGAGGCCAAGGCTCAACTCGGGCTGTGGTGCCATTGGAGAGAGAGAGTGCCATTGGAGATAGAGATTGGACGCGGAAGAAGGCCCGAGAAGCAATTCTCTTCAATGATATTCATCCTTGGGAGATTTAAGCGGGACGGCGTTTCCCAGAAGCCCGTCCATAGTGAGATTCCTAGAAGCCCTTGCATCGTCACATGAAAAGAAATTGTGATTGCAAGAGAACTGAAACGTATGCCAAACCGTGCTCTTCTCAACGGTATATCCTCTTCTTAAAAAAACGAACATCTAGAGCTCTAATATTCGTGCGATTGTCCCGGAAGAAGAAATTTTGTTGATAGAAACTTGAAGCGTATACCATTACAAGCGTCTTACTTTTAGCTTATTAGGCTTCAGCGAAGAATCTAATTCCAAAAATATCTTTTTTAATGGATTGAGAAAGATGCATATTGATACCAAAAAGCTAAAACGTATACCAATCCCTGTCTTTGAATATGATGAATATTCTATAGAAAAAACATATGTCCTAAGGAAGTGCATTAAATTTTAGGTCAACATCACCAGACCATTTCCAACTATTCCATCGACCACCGATTGGCAAAATCGATCATCGCTCAAGCCGAGTAGTCCCCATCTTCTCACCCAAAGCCTACTCACTCCTACCGGCAGGTAGAGCCGTGGGTGTTTTTTTCACATTTTCCACTACAAAGGTAACATTTACCTTTCCTCTATGTTAGAGGGTGACGCTCTGGGGTTCCATGGGTCGGTAAATAAAAAAGAGGCCAAAAGTCAGACGCTACTAGGAGCCATTAATATACCCTATAACGAAATCATTGACGGGCAAACACCTGCCGATTGCTCTCTGTTCGAAGGGAAATCCACCTCCTGTATTTTAAACTTCAACAGATGCCTTTCTGCATTACCCCGGAATAGATTTAACATCATGTTATCATGCTCATAACGGGAAGTCGAGAAACAAACGGAACGGGAAGACCTTCCTCCCCACAGTTGGAGAGGGCTGATGAGGGAGAATATGCTCGTAGGGAAAATTTTGACCTGCGAAAGGATATTCTCAATGGTGGGAGTACAGCCCAGGCTTCTGTTCGCTAAATGTGAGCGAGAATGAAAGGAGGATAGCCCGTTTCGGTCGCTCCAAGGGATTTGCCGTCACGAACCTTGGGTGAAGGAGCCTGACCGACCGCTCCTTCTCCCCCTTCAATCTGAAAACAATGTCGCTGCCTCCTCCCCTGGCAATTCTTGTAGAGGCTTCGCTGGTAAGGCGAGCGAAGGTGTCGAAGAGGCTTTCTTTCGTATTGGTGTGTTTATAGTTCACACGATTAAGTTGGTGAATTAGCAATTACAACCAGCGCGGGCTTTCCACCACCGGTGGTCGTGCATGTTCATTCCATGTTTAATCAGCAGAGGGTGCCCGTTGAAATTCAGCGAGGGGGGATACAATATTGAACATGACTTGGAGATTAACACCAATATCCTCTCAATTCCCTGCTCAAAGCGTATAAGTAGACACGAAGCAATTCATGGGACTCGGCAAGACAAATTCATTTGCTGATTAGAACTTGAATGATAAGTAAATTAATGTGAATTCATAATTTTATCTATTCGAAGCTACTTTATTCTAATTTACATAAACTTTGTCCAGTTCGACAAAGAAATACTGTCAAATAATTTCCTTGATGGCCACACTGTGTGGTTAACATGTTTTCATCGTCTCAGACGTCAACGATGTGTCATAAAATGTTTAACTCAAATCAAAACTTTATAAGTGTAATAGAAGGGATTATCCATCCAATTCAACACAATTCAAACCCTCCGAGCGATAAAAATCTGTGATAAATGCCTAGATAGTGGAACCTCTATCGTATGTTAGACAACGACTTGTTGTTATCTGAAACGTAAGCGTAAAAAATGATTTCTAAATTCGATTTGACTGGATTCAATCTCATATCGCGACGGTAATTGACATTCTGCGGCATAATACGAGGAAGACCCATCAATTTCAGAAAAGGTTTCCTGTGCGGCAATGAAGACATGAAATGGATTTCTGTCTTTCTGATTGAATGGAAAAAATCTGAGTTCTGACTTTCATTCCTGTAGCTTCCGAAAACAAGGACGATTTTGCGACTTTCCGACCGACCTTTCTCTCCATGTCTCCCCACCCCGACGGGATACGATCGATACAATAGACCCAACCCACCCTCACCCCACCCAGAAATAATCCCTTGCAGGTCAAAAAATTTTGCCGAGGGGTGTTCCCTTTGGTCGAGTACGTTCCGAAGAAGGCTTCTTTTCCGTCCCGTGCGTTTATTGCTTTCCCGCGCAAGGGGGCGTGGTTCGGCGTTGTCACATTGACGTCCACTCGGGACTTGGAAATTTTTCGGCTCCGAGGTGGTAAGCTTTTTTTGGACAGGAGTATACCTTTGTCAGACTGTGTGCAATAGGATAAGAGTGAGGATCGTCCCCCCCTGCCAAACACCCATGAGGTTGGCTCGCAGGGAATTGCGTAGAAGTTGATTGTTGCGTAATATGTTTTTCCAAAAATTTATAATAACGTTCTTCGCAAAATTCTGTCATTATATTCATAAGCCTCATCAATTTTACATAGCCTCTTATGAGGAAGTTACCGACATTTTAAAATATCAGTTGCCCTGTTTCCGACTGCAATATCTATAAATAGACTAAGCTTACTATGGCCATCGCCATGTGCGCGAAACCTACCCTCTGAAAGCATTTTAAAACTCCGCCATGTTATTAGTAAATTTCGCATATCAAGGTGTCTCGTAACTGAGCTTGCAGTTTTAAGTTTAGTAACATTGCTCGGGATATGGGTCGGTATTTCGATACCTGCTGCTTTTTTTTTTTTTTTTTTTTTTAATGCCCTGTGCTGCCCTTTTAAATATGGATGTTAAATTGCCTATTCTCTGAACGACTTGGATGAATTCTATAATGACTACTGGAATAGAATTTCAATGTTTGAGTTTTATATATCAACTTTATTTGAACTGTTAGTTAGTCGCCTTAGTCGTTTCTCAGTGGATTTATCGTCAATTTTTGTCTGAACTAACCTCACGTATGATGAAAATACATTCCGGTGACAATTCTACTGTGTTTTCCTTTTACTATCCACGAAAACATTCCCAAACGCTTGCTTCGTAGCGGCTACTTTAATTTTCATTTTTCGCTTATTGGCTCACAATCAGCTCATCTTCCCGTCATTTATTCATCTTGACCTGCTATCCTCTCTGTCGTCTTAACGGTTTTTTCACTTCCACATCGTGCCATCTTGGTTCACTGCCCTCGTTATTTTTGCTTTCGCGCGATCGAAGGAAAGGCTGTTCAAGTGCCCCAGGCGTCTAAGTTTATGCTTGAGTCTTTAAAGTCGGGGAAAGAGTTTTTTAGATAACTCTTGAAGGCAATGAAATCAGTATCCTTAAATATTTTCTACCATAAATTAGGATCAAAAACACTGACAACAACGTCGTGCAGATTATATCCTGTTTCATTCGCCGTAAGATTATTTTTGTGTGTGCGTATTGCTGCGTCCTAATACTTACATCACTTGAATTTCAGAACTCGACTCAAATATGAAGACAGCATATGCAGGAATACCAAAGTTAATTTAATAATAGATGGACATTTCAAGGCACTGTCTATGGATTGTAGGACGTACAGTAACAAACCTGGGGGAGAGGTTAAGACACCTGCGAGTCCTTGCTATACACGTTTTCATCAATATGAGATAGCATGAGACAGTTTCACTCATTTATTTGCAACAAATATAACACAGCAAGTGAAGAGTATTCTTTTCCCGACTTCCAAGATTCATGCGTAAAGTTAGACGCTAAAAGGGATACTTGGAAACCTTTTTTTTTGATGACGCACTTGAAGATTAGAAAATACTCTTGCATCTACGAAGTACCGTTCAAGCCACCGCTATGGTGTGTGGGTCGGAGTATATCCTCACCGGGCATTAGGCACTCGTCCCATCTCGATTTTGAACCTCATACGTTCCGGCCGTTTAGTGCTCACCAAAAGCAGAGCGGAGAATAATGTGCGGTCAAGCCAAAAACTAAGAGTGGTACGAATATAAATAGGCAGTATTCTCGATAAGATACGGTTACTGGTTAGCATTATTTATGTTGTCAATTCAGTAATAATACAATACTCTTAATTGCGGGAAAACAAAAAAAAGCATGATAGACATCACAAGCAGGTTGAGTTGTGATCATTAGTAAGTAAAACGAGTTCGAAGGCTTCTCTACTTAGAAATGGTGGAGTTTTCATTAACCGCGGAAATGTATCCTAGGAAAAGTCATAAATGACAATAGCGAACCAAGACGGCGCGTTGCGATTGTGAAAATATCATTAAAAAGAAAATGAGCATACCTCCTATGTTTCACGCCATTACCAAAGATAGGTACAAAAATAAGTCAGAAGTGGATTACTTACGCAATTGCCCAGTTGAGAGGGCAGAGGGAGGAGTAGGGGGAATGAGGAGATGATTGTATAGCCTTTTACGAGTTCAAGGATAAGGGGAAAAAGATAACTCAACTTTCAGACTTTGTGTGGAGGAAGCAGAACGTGACAATACGAAGTTGAGGGCAAGTAGTCACCTAAATGTTGTGATGAAATGTCATTTAGAAATATTTCACTTTAAATTCTTGCTTTTGTTCAGTTATCATGAAATGTTAAATCATCCAGTATCTTAGATAATAAAAGAGAGGCTAAGGAAAGCTCTTACTGGCAAGGAAAATTATGGACACCGATCTTCCGGTTCAGTTTCCTCAGTTTGTAGATTTCTTAATCTACATCTATATATTACCCTTCAGCCACCTCATGGGTGTTTTGCTGGGAGTGACTTATCACCAACATGCGCTACAGTGTAGGAATTAAAGTTCACCAACATGCACCAAACCATGAGTATGCAACAAATGTTACAGAAACTATTAAGTTTATACATAATGCTACCACGTAAACGTGATACAAGAGTCATGCGGGGAACATACGAAACATGGCGTTAGCACTACGAGAAAAGGCTTTACGCAGCCATTATAATTTGAGAGGCATCTGACTTTTGACCTCTTTTTTATTTACCGACACGCACTTACCAGGGCCATCAGCTATGGAACCCCAGAGCGTCACCCTCTAACATAGAGGAAAGGTAAATGTTCCCTTTGTAGTGGAAAATGTGAAAAAAACACCCACCGCTCTACCTGCCGGATGGAGTG
This sequence comes from Ceriagrion tenellum, assembly GCA_963169105.1. Classification (NCBI taxonomy): domain Eukaryota; kingdom Metazoa; phylum Arthropoda; class Insecta; order Odonata; family Coenagrionidae; genus Ceriagrion; species Ceriagrion tenellum. The sequence goes on from OY720638.1 coordinate 61,977,939, forward strand.
AGTAGGCTTTGGGTGAGAAGATGGGGGCTACTCGGCTTGAGCGATGATCGATTTTGCCAATCGGTGGTCGATGGAATAGTTGGAAATGGTCTGGTGATGTTGACCTAAAATTTAATGCACTTCCTTTAGGACATATGTTTTTTCTATAGAATATTCAGCATATTCAAAGACACGGATTGGTATACGTTTCAGCTTTTTGGTATCAATATGCATCTTTCTCAATCCATTAAAAAAGATGTTTTTGGAATTAGATTCTTTGCTGAAGACTAATAAGCTAAAAGTAAGACGCTTGTAATAGTATACGCTTCAAGTTTCTATCAACAAAATTTCTTCTTCCGGGACAATCGCACGAATATTAGAGCTCTGGATGTTCGTTTTTTTAAGGATAGGATATACCGTTGAGAAGAGCACGGTTTGGCATACGTTTCAGTTATCTTGCAATCACAATTACTTTTCATGTGACGATGCAAGGGCTTCTAGGAATCTCACTATGGACGGGCTTCTGGGAAATGCCGTCCCGCTTAAATCCCCCAAGGATAAATATCATTGAAGAGAATTGCTTCTCGGGCCTTCTTCCGCGTCCATCCAATCTCTCTCTCCAATGACACCACAGCCCTAGTCGAGCCTTGGCCTCGTCAATTTTCTGTCTCGTCCATCTCTGTCTCTTGACTGTTCTCTCCAGTTCCTGATCCTTAGTAGGTCACTTGCATCCTTGCTTATATTATCATTGTTAAACGTACCGTCAATTGAAGCGTCTATCCAATTCTCTGCACAACATTTCGCTAGCGTTCCAGCTGGCATCTTCCGGTTCGTTGAAGTGTCGACGAAAAGTTTGGCCCGTTTGATTACGCTGCTTCCTTTGGCACTTTCGGCTCGGGGTGTGTCTTGATCGGTCCATTCTACCACTTTAACACCCCAAATGCGCAAATGCATGAATGCATGGCCATAAAATAGCCCCTGTTCTAATGTGGAACATTTTTCCACACATCTATCTTGGAATTACCTTAGCATCTGATGTATCTTGGCGATTACAAAACATATGAGGCGCAGCTTTAAAGAAGCTAGGTTTTGTTAAACGTATAATAGGAAGGTCCTCGGATGAAATAGTCGACGAGTGACGAGTGAGAGAATGACGAGTGTCTCACAACTTTTAGAGGGATTAAGGTGGGAGCCCCTAGAGACTCGGAGGCTACACGCTAGGCTTAGGTTGTTTGATAAATTCAGAACTCGTATTTTTCCGAGCGACATAGAGAATATTATCATGACTCGTCACTACATCTTTAGGTCTGACAGACGCGACAAAATAAGAGAGATACACTGCCGAACAGATAGGTACAAAAACTCGTTCTTTTCGTAAACAATTAGCGATCACAACAAAAATTAAGCTCACTAAATACACTCCTATAATACATGTCACCATTTCATTTAAAAAAAAACTTACACCTCTGCACGGCTGGTGACCTGCCACCCCCTGCCACACCTCCATGCGGCGGCTCGCGGGGTATTATGTAGACGTAGATCAGTCCAACCACGTACTGGCGCGGGTACATGCATCATGTAAGCACTCCTTTAGAGAGAGAATTTTTTAAAAATTGTACACTTTTCCGCCACGCTTCACCTTTGGCTTAATACTTTTCTACAAAAAATGTAACTAAAATTAAATTTTTTGGTTAAACGGACGTAGAAAGAGTTAAAGTGATCCCAAATAGGTGACGGCTATATCAATCCGCCTCTCCTATTATGCGAAATACTCTCCAGAAAAAATAAACGAATCAATAATCGGAAACGATTAAATTTCTGCATCAATCACCATGCGAAAATGTGAAATGAAAATTAATGGAAAAATGAGAATAGTAATTCCGCGATATTTGACTTTATTGAAGAATGTTAGGCTTTTAATTTTAAGAATAAATGAAATTCAAATGATTTTGGAGGATTGCCGGTACATGAATAGAGACACAGGGATAAAGAAAAAGACTCGCGAAATCCTTTTTCGTAAATGTGAGGGCATACGAGAACATATGGCAACGGTGAAGCGGCTTAAAATCGATCTCGTTCCTCAAAAACTCTTCTATTTCTGTGATGTGGCCATTACCAACTGAAGTATTCATTGTGATACCTTCAAACTTGGCATACGCTTGCTGTGAGCCTGTACAGAGAGCGGATTGTTGAGCGAAGAAATCATAGGATGGATTGGATACTTGGGGAGGCGACCGACAGCTGAGATCATTTGCGCCATAGGGGATAGGTTAAGGAGGAAGGGTGGATAGAAACCCGGCGCCGGCATTAGCCTGCTCTTAACGATAGGCGCCAAGGGGACCACGGTTTAACGTCTCATCCGACAGACTGTACTTGAAGTGCCCTCCAAAAGACACTCAAGTTGGGATCGGGTTTCCTCTGAAAAACAACCTTCTCTGCAGGGATTTGAACTCTGGCCGTCCGCATGGTTAGCCTTTACCAGGAAACTTCTTCTTGTCCATAATGACCCAAATTTAATCCGCACCTAACTCCTACGTGCTGACTCCCCAACCGCGATGAATTATCATGGTCATCCAGTTTCTTCACCATCTTATTCGCAATCGTGTCAATGAAATTTTCACAACGGTTTAGTTCTCAAACCTGAAAGTAGTTCATAAGAAAATATTCAAATATCCGAAAGGTCCATTGAGGTAAACAACACACACACACGCACACAAATTAAATAATGTTGATAACATAACCACAAAGGTAATGCCATGTCATTCATCTCATCTCAGGTTTACTCTGTATCAAGCGCTGATATAATATTTTGCGTAAACATATACTACATGGCCATTTCGTGATTACCACTAGTTTCTAGACTTATGACATTACAAGGATTTTTCTTAGCACTTTTTTTTTCGCGAACTATTATTCATAGAATCAATGTGCAAATTGCAAAGGCCGTATCTTCATTTAAGCAAGCGCCCATGTCCTATCATGATGGAGTTGTTCGCAACTCTATTCCGCCTTGGTCAGACCTTTTTTTAAGGGCTTACGTCCAGTGCTGAAAATTTTTTTTTTGAGAATGAACGAGCGTTTTTTCCCACCCGGGAAGGCGGTGTGAAACGCAGATGCACAGTCGTACCTACATTAGGACCTTTTTTTTAGGGCTTACGTCCAGTGCTGAAAGATTTTTTTTGAGAATGAACGAACGTTATTTCCCACCCGGGAAGGCGGTGTGCAACGCAGATGAACAGTCGTACCTACATTAGGATTACACAACTATAATACACAGATGTGACTTCACACTAAAAAAAAGAGCTGTGAAGCTAATCTTACATCATCTTATATCACACCCGATACTTTGAACTTCCGCGTTCATCCACAATTCTTCGTCCAAGATTCTATGCTGCATTCACCTAGCGTTTTCTTTCATATTCAAGTAATTTATCTAAGTGTTCTAATTCAAGTAATTAATTCTCTTACGTTACAAATGATGGCATTTATTCTTCTACTTATTCTTTGTTTTATATGTTGATATTGAATAATTCTCACGGTATTAGTCATAATGTACGTTAATTTTCAATCTGTAATGGACCGCAAAAAATGAGAAAAGAATTAGTGTGAATTACTGAGCATTGATTTATTTAACAAAAATATCCTAAATAAACTTTACCGAAAGGTAAGTATTATATATTGATGGCATATGAACTGATACATTCAAAAGCATAATTTTTATTGAAATGGAGTCGGGGTAGCAAAACCTTTGGACCATTTAATATTACGATTCTTATATTATGACTCAATGATACACCTAAGATTTTGATTATATTATAATTTGAATAATTTAGGGTAACCAGTTTTAACCAGTGTATCGTAGAAAAAAATTGGAAAAAATCTGAGAAAGCCCAAATTAATAAATACAACTTAAATACCAAAAAATAATTTCAAAACGCACCCTTAGAGAAAGAAAATAACAAAAATTGAATGTCTGATTTTGGAAATGAGTCCTCGTTCAAAAGATTAAAAAAACAGAACCGGGATAAAAGCAAATTCAACCCTAAATCACGATTTTTAAAGTTACATGGCAAAAAAGTATCTAATTATATTAAGCCTTTTAATTAAATGTCGTGTAACATTTTGTAAGTAAATTAATACGTAAGTCAAATTTATTTTTGAAATTGAAATCTAGAAAAATTTCTTTAATCTAGTTGGGAGACTCGGAGCGAGCGCAGAAAAAGCTCGACGATACAGGCCGTTCGAAAGAGAAAAAAATCTTGCATTAGATTTTCAATTGCAGATTACGTTCAAAAGCTAAAAACCGAAACCCGAGAAAAAGGAAATGTTTTCACCAAAACTTCGAATTTGAGGTGAAATAGCATAATTCAAAGTATCAAATCTATGTATGTCCTCATAATTGAATATCGCCTAGTATTTTCATAGCAACGAAATCGCGTTAAACCGATTTATATCCGAAATAGGAAATTGGGAAAAATTACTTGAGTCGGAAGTAGTAGACGTGTATCTGGAGTACTGTGAAGTGTGGAAAAAATGGATTGTACATACGGCGTTGTAAACCATTAAACAATAACAAGATATTAAATGTCAGATTTTCGAGATCAGTTCTCGTTCTGAATATAATAATAGAAAAATACGAGAAAATAGGCAAATATTCGCCTTTATTTCAAATTAAATGTATATGGCGATTAACGAGTCAAATATTTATAATTATTACGTCAAATATTGCGTAATATTTTTTCAGCAAAAATCATGCTTGTCAGATTTCAATTCGACATTGGAAAAGGGACATCCTTACTACTCAAATTCAGCACGTGTAGTCTAGGACGCCAAGAAAAAGTAGGATTGGACGACGTTGTTTGCCATTCAAAATACAACCAAATAGCGGAGGGTACACTTTCGATTGATGTCGACGTTCGTAAGATAACGATAGATAACAAGGAAAAAATTAAAGTTTTACCAAAAACTTCTGAAGTTTAGCCTCAAATATTTGAACCTGAAGTTATATGGCATCTACAATATCAAATATAACACATCCTCATCATGGAATATCGTTTAATAATTTGACAGAAACCAAATCTTGTAAATCGGATTTCATTCCAAAATTGTAAATTAGATTAATTTAACTTTAATTAGTTTGGGCCCGTACAGTCAGGGAACTACGAGTGAAGAAAAAAGGGATTAATCAAAGTTTTAGGCCTTTCAAAAGAGAACAAAATATGGTATGTCAGATTTTAAATTACAGTCTGTGGATGGTAGGTTAAAATTCGAAAACCGTGAAAAGAGGAAGTTTTCGCCTAATTTTCAAATTTGAATGAAGTTAGCGAATTAGCTTCCAATAAAGGCCAACCAATTTATTTAATATGGTATAACAGCTTGTCAGCGACAGAATCATTTTGACCGATTTCGATTCGGAACGACTATTGAAAATTTTAATTTTATCCTGAATTTGGAAACGTGTAGCCAGAAATCTCTATGGCGAGAAAAAAAACGGATTGCACGACATAAATAAACCCAAAATAAGGCAATACGTTGAGCGTTAGAAGGTTAAAGGGTTTGTAATAGGCAGAGGAAAAAATGAGAAACCGTTGTTAACATGGATACAGCAGACCTTGTGCTAGTTCTCTGCGCTGGATTATATATTATATCTTGTGATGTCTTTGATAGTTCCGATTGAACCTTCATCTTCATTTACGAATGGATATTTCTCACAATTTTCCTCAATTTATAAACTTTCTTGTCTTTCAATTCCTCTCTCTCCCCCTTAGTGAAGCGGCTTCTCACTTCTTATTTACCCCATCTGCTGACAATCGGCACTCTATATTTCCATTTTGTCTATCATATCATAGAGGGATTATGATAAAATGAGAGAAAGTGACTAACCATATTTTGCCGGGGTAAATCAAATCCGACGCCAGTTTCCAAGGCGGAATTCTTTCTATTTTGCTGACGATCGACACCATGTGATTTTTTTACATCGTTAAGGAGTTGTGTAAATGGATGGAAAAAGACACCATCATTGTAAACAGGGGAACAGCAGAGGCCGGATATACTTCCATAATCCGGATCACTTCCAATAATTTTTATGATTTTTAGTGCTTACAACGAGAGACCCATTGGAATCTCTCTCTTCTAATTAAATGACTGATATTTTAAACAGGTTTTATTCATTTTAAGTTAATCATTCCTTTCTCTCCTTCTCCCTCTCTCTCTCGGCGGGGGGACGTGTGTTAGGTGCTCCGTCATCGAGAAGTGGTTTGAGTGCTATCTTGCGTGTTTACCTCACATTTTTTTGTGTTTTTGGCGGTAGACATTTATTCGTCACCCCACAGGCATACCTCGTGCAAATCTGTCCACTTTTGGGAAACTTGTGACAGTTTCAGTTTTTCGTCGATTTCGCGTCCGGCCGGAGTACCGGCGGCCCGACGGCGGTGCGGCCCTTGTAGGGCCCACAGCAGGTTACCTACATTTTTTTGTGTGGTTTATGGTACTTATTACGCTTTGTGCGAGCAAACTGGCTTTCTCTGTGACGATTTGTCGGATATATAGCAAAATTTCCGATTTAGCGTCAGTGCATTGTTTTTATCGAAAATATCAAACATCCGGCTTCAATCCCGTCGCGGCCGGGCGTTCAGGTTTTGTTTTACTTTTGTGTTTTCCTTTTCCCTCCGGCTCGCAGGTGCGAGCCGTTGCCTCCTTTGCTTTTTATTGACGCTGTAATGTATACAGTGATTTTTTCTTCCCCACCATTAGTGTGCATAGTGTAGTGTGTCCCGTGTAAGTCTTAGCCCTTCTGTGCTTAGCCCTCCTTGCAGTTTCCACCCCTCCCCCCTCGTGACCACAGTATCGGACGGCTCGTTCACCATGGAGGGAGCAGGGGCAGGGGAGTTCTCCTCCCCAGCCCCTCCCACTCTGCCCAGTGACCAGCGCATAGTGGGCTCAAATAGAAAATTGCCGGAAAAAAGTCCAAAATTGCTTTTTTTGAGATAATGTCTTGAAACTTGGCGCATGTACACAATAATGATTGTTAATTATGGAATAGTAAGTCATTTTTCATAGATCTTACCCGTTACATAGATACAGAGGCTCAAACACGACCAAATTTCCAAAAAAGCGCCCGCTCTCATTTTCCTTCAAAAATCTTAAAAGTTGAGCAGATATAGGAGTTATGGCAGGATTTTTATGAAATAAAAAGCATTACCATTTGTGATTGGGATATATTTCCTATACTATGCATAAGTTTCAGACATTTTTACCTAAGTTTCAGTGCTATTACATCACAAAATGGCGGACCCTTTTTTTATACAAAAGTTTACATATAGGAGACAATATAATCCTTATTCGGAAAACGTTCTCTGTAGTGCTTAATCAGAGTATACATTGAAGATAGTTCTAGATTATTCCATAAAAATATTTGAAAAAAGTTTGCGACGCCGAGAATTAACTCGATGTTTCTCTCGCGCTTCGCGGCCCGGCTCCGCGCGCGCAGCGGGACCTGAAAATACCGTGACTCCGTTGTATTGCTCAAGTTGTGTGGACATTAACTCCTTGAATTCAACTTTTTCAGGCTATGCATGTTGTCAATTTGTATAGAATTCCTTACTTTCTACAGAACGACTTCAAAGGAATTTTTTAGCGGCGTGGATTTTACGAGTAGAACAACTAGACATCTGGAGAGTATTAGCAGGAGGCAGAGTAGGTAGTCGGAAAAGGTGATGAGGGGCGAAGGGGTGTTGTACGTCGTGAGATAGGGGAGGATGTTGGTTTAGCGGCAGAGGAAGAGAGGAGGCATGGGAACGTTGAAGAAGCGAAGGAGGCATGCTGAGATGAAGATAGGAATTGTTTAGGTTAATTTAGGCCAGCGCCTGTAAAAATCGAGAGGATTTATATTCTTCCATTTAAACCTTAGGCAACCGAGCTTCGCTGGACAGCAAAACAAGTGTTTGGAAAATGAAACACTATTAAATACTGTATGGCAAACAAAGAAATACAATTAGTGAAAATAAATTCCATTAGAATTTAATGTTGAAATTTGAGTAATCGGGAAAAATATTATTCTCAATGTCTTCCTTATTGTCACTAGTCCCTGGTGTAACTCTATTAATATGGTTGAAATTATAAAATACTTCTTTCCATATGGCGAGGATTTTCTTGTGGTATGAGAACTTTTAATACTCTTCGTCTTTTGACTCTGGAAAATACTACGTACAACATGCCGCGCATTAACACTGCTGTGAGTAAGTAAACGCGAACCAATTCAAATATTTGGTCTTGAGTCTGACGAATATACTCGACTTGTTGTCAATCAAAGCTCGGTCATAAGGTACCATATGTTATACTAACGGAAGGTACCCGTTGAAATTCAACGTGTTAGAAAAATATTGGACTTATTATAAGGAAACATGACTGATAAAGCTTGAAGAATATTGTTAGCTTGGTCATTTGAGGAGCTCGTAAGCAATCTTGTACTTTGTGTTCGTCGTATTAGAGACGCTGACACCAGCGTATGTATGTGTATCGTTTACTACGTAAGTGTTCTCTCATATGCATGCAGTGCCTCCATGAGAGCTAATTTGAGAATGGACATTGAAGAGTGTTTGTTGTAAGTATGCATAACATTTTTCAAAGTAATCTATCATGGGCTTCCTTGCCCTTCTTATACAGATTTTATTTCAATGTGCTATCATGGGCCGGCAGGCTAACGTCATATTTAAATGCTAGAGGCGCAAATATCCTTTGAAAATCAAGTCTCTGGTTGTCAAGGTATATGCTAATTTTGATTTTTTAAAAATGTTAATTTTTTAGCTAAAACATGATTTTCAGAGGCATACGACGGAGGAAAGAAAATCAATTGAAAGAATTAGAAACTTCCTATATTTATCCAGCAAATAAAGAAACGCCAGCCCTCTATCTTGCGTAAAAATACTGTTAAAAAGCAAAAAATGAAACTACTGCACCGATCCCAATGCTTAGCATGGACCACCAGGGCCCTACAGAGAGGTCCTTGAGGGCCATAGAGGCTTTTTAAAATAGCCTAATTCAAGACCAAAAATATTTTCTAACCAAATGCCAAATTTCATCTCAATTTTTCCAGCAGTTTTTGCGTTATGGACAACAGACACACGGACACCATTTCATTTTTATCTATTAGTAGTATTACATATTAGCTAAATTTAATTTGGTTCCTTTATATAGTATAACTCACTCTCTTGTTGCCTCCTCTAGCATTTTGGCTCTGGAGATTCTCATAGTGATGGCAGAGACACTTTCCTATTGCAGCAGCACATTCATGCAGGTTCATTCGAAAATTTTCTATCGTCACTATTGCATCAAATCGAATCCATATCACCAATGATTATATTTGTATGTGAATGATAATCCACTTCAGGCTTGTGATTGAACGGCGCTTTCTGCTAATCGACTTCCAATATTCGCCTTGAATTAAGAATTGCCGTACGATTACGTTCCATTTGAGACGATTGTAAAATGGCGTTTCAATACTTTTAGGAATATTTACAGAACTTTTTAAGAAATTCAGTGGAAGTACTAATAAGGAAACTATGCATACAGAATTTTTTAGCAGAGCACCGGGTGAGGGACTTCATAGGTGCCGGCGTTTCGATGGCCGAGTCGTCCATTGTCTTCAGGGCAAAATGTCGTGACTTCCTCAGTGTCAAAATATCTTGGGCCGTCAGGAGAGTCAGGAAGCTCTCGATTGGTCAGTAGCTTCCCGGCTTTTTCAGACCCCTCGGACCCTCCTGAGCATCGGTCTCCAAGCGGTACTTAAATGGTGTCCAGCGTCTCCGTTGAAGTTTTTCTCCTCCAGCCCAATGTCAACAGCTTCTTTCGTGAGTCTTTCTCAGAATTGGTTGGCGCGGCAAAGAGTCTTTGCCTTGTCCCACTGGAGGGCATGGTCGTTTTTGATGCTGTGTTCAGCGACGGTAGATTCCTCCGGTTGTCCGAGCACGAAATGTAATGGTCCTCTCAGGAGTTTCTCACGCGGTGGACTTCCCGAATACAGCTACTAAACGTCTCGCGCCGGGAAAACCTCAAATCTTACTCTCCAGATGTCTCCCATCCTCACCCGCCAAGCCCGGCACTTCCTCGTTCTCCTTCTGCTCCGTCCACGGTACTTTCTTCATACTCCCCACACCCACATATAAAACCCCTGCAGCCTATTCTAGTTCGTTTATCTCAGAGTTCGCGCTTCTGCACCATACAATACCACACTCAAATGGAATTAAAAAAGGCCACTTTTTAACATCCTCAACAAGATTCATCGCCATCAGTTCCCTCCTAACGCCGAGCGCTATTTCAAACTTCTTATGTTTTTGCCCATATATTTCCAACTGACTACCTGCGTCATTGATTTGGTCTACTTGCTTCATATTAGGGACCATTACTAAAAAATTTGATCAAATGGCCTTAATCAAGCAGCGCGGCTGAATTATCGATTTCCTTGACGTCGGTACCAGGCGCCTCGTAGCACAGTGGTAAGATATCGATCCTATGTAAAAGCGTGTTTGGGCCCTTCATGCACCAGTCGATCTGTTTGACTGTAACTGGCCTCCTCATATTCAGATAACGTCCATGGACGACTTAGAGAATGAATCCGCTATGATTTCGAAGGCCTTTGAGCCATTTCCCGAATGTGAGTTTTTATTGAATTCATTCGACTTTTTCAACGAGGAGTATTCAGATGCTTTGGGTCAAAAAAGGCTGTCAAGGATTTTCTCCAAGTTTTCAAAAGAATTTCAAGACGCTATGGTGGCAACTAAACGAGCACAGGAGGGGAAGAGACCTCCTACAGACGAAAGGAGTCCATCTGAGATGCCAAATGAAGCAAGGAGTTCATCCGTTACTCCATCATCGGGTGAAGTGTCGGAAACTGACATGCATCTTATCTCAGTGAATAGAGAAAGTTTGCATGCGGATGGCAGTGTCAGCGGCGTGGCCAAGACCTTACTGGAAGATACGGCGGGAGCATCGAACGAATCAGTGAATTCTACTCCGCATACGCTTTGCAAGGATGTGCACAATTGGAAGTCATCTTACTGGATGATGTTGTCCGCGTATGAAAAGTTCACACTGAGCCCAGCAGTATATTCGGGTTGCGGCCAACGCCACTGGTTGGAGAAAGAACCCCTGCCACAAGAGCTTCTCGCGGAGTCGAGAAACAAGTGCTTAGAATGGTTTGAAAAGTATCATAATTAACACTCCGTCACCCACCCACCACTCACTCTCGGCACCCGCGCAGAGAGCGCACTGAATTACTTCTATAGTTGACTGTTCACAACTAGGGACAGACAAGAGCATCCAAACGGGAAATATTAATTGAACCTGAGACGACAAAATGTAGTGCAACTTAAAAAGTGGTTCAAGTGAAATGATAGACAGAGATATGAAAAATTTGCGCGATAATAAATGTGAAAATGTAAGAAAAATTATCAAGTGGAGTACAAATGCGAGTGATTTCATGCAATGTGATGTGATTAAGTTTTTAGAGCCAAAGTGATAAAAATAAGTTTGAAGTACTAATAAGTGAGAGGTGAGTAATTAATGGAGAGTATACAATCGTAGCGATAATCCTGTTCCCTCCCCCTATTTGCCAGTTTCCTTTTTCACTCATTAGATGAAGTATGATATTCTCATCCACCTGCAATGATCAGCAAAGGATGTATTTCAAAAAGACCTAGGAAAATGGTCTTCTAGACCGAAATTCTAAATCCTGGGCACGGTGGCCTGCGAATCGGTCCGGAGAACTGAAGGTTCGTAATTCCATTCCCGGTCCAAGATTCTTTTTTCCCAAGCAATTTTCAAATCACTAATAATAAGTTTCTCTCTTACATTAATCTACATCAGCATATTACCCTGCAAGCCACGTCAAATATTTGGCAGGGGGAAATTTTCTTCCGGGTGACTTGATCCTGGGAATTAATTCTCTTATTCCAGGACGTTAACCACTTGTCTAGGTATTACTAGAAGGCATTCAAGTTGAGATTTTTCCTGATGGCTCATTAGTAGGCATTCAAGGAACTAATGAAAGCGGTTATGAAAGAAGGAACTAATATTCCATAACTAATGTTATTAATGAAGCTCAGAAGTGTATAATTACTATGATGCTCTGTAGTTTAAATTGGTATAAGCATGTATGCCTAGGGTGACCACTAATGACAAATTCCGCCCAGTCATGTATCCTATTATTAAATTATAAATGTATTATTTTCTAGTGTAACAATTCATATGCTCATTTGCTCATATTTATTATATGAATTTTATCATTATATGAATTATTATATATTATATTGAATATATATTATTATATGAATAACAATGAAATAAATTGTTCGTATAAGATTTGATTTGTTGTTCTTTTTTACATTGTTTGAGGTCCTTCTTAAAAGTGTAAGGTCCGTATAATCGTTTTCTTTATCGTTGAGAGGAGGTGATTTTTCTCTTGGTCAAGCTTTTTGGCGGGTGAATTACTCCATGCAGGATGTGTCGACTACTTTGCCCCTGAGTTCTTCTAGGCGGGATGATAGTGTGATTTTGCATCCAATTATCAATCAGTATGTGTTTTCTCACGTTATACCGCGTGACCAACAACACGACCTGATGTTCCCCTCATTGAATCCCAATGTGTAGTTCATATATTGGAAATATCTGTACATAAAACTGATGTACAAATGGTCCATATAACAACTCATAATACACTGTCGAGCCTATACGTGTTAGATATTTGGGAAATACGTCTTTAACGTATATGTGGCACCAGCATATTTTCCAAATAAATATGTGCAGGATATGACATTATTATGTATATTTAAAGTAAAGTTATGAACATATAAAGGTCAGTAAGTGGATGTTTCATGCAGAAAAATAAATGTGAATTCAACATAGTATTACTGACTAGAGTCGGACAGAAAGAAATGCCCTCTATTTTTTTCTTAAATTTAACAAGAAAAAGTAACGAAATTTACTCAGAATCAAGTCTCCAACCTCATGAAAAATTATTCAATTTTCAATATAATCTCCGTTTTTTACCATTCTTGCCGCCACTGAACCAAATCTTGTTTCCCCGCGCGATAAATGGCAAAGGTATATAGGAAAGGCACTACATCATCAAACGGGAGTCTAACAGCTGATAAATATGCCAGACTGCTTAGCCCTGCTTTTTCCTTACTTTACTGTGAACAGCACGACGGATAGAATGAATTAGCGGAGGTAAAACAAGAATGTCAACCATCTGTTTAATTGTAGTCTATTTTAAATGATATGACGACGTAAACTTTTGCGGTATATGTAGGAGACAGGGCAGAGGAAAAGCGATAAGCACAAATATCCCACATTTTAAATCAATATCGAATCTTTAAATGAAGTCTGAGATAAAATGAATGAAATGCGAAAAGCAAAAATATTGATTTGTAATGTAAGCATCGTTGGCAGCCGATGAAGTGTAAAAGGAACTATCTCAACTTCACTGTTGGATGGCATGGCTTAAACAATATACTTTTGAAAGGAGGTACACATTTAGCTGGACTCTTCTAGAAGCTCTTCTTCCAGCTCCATCTTCTCGGAAATGACCATGCACTTATAAGCTGAATCCAAGGGAGAATAATGAATGTCATTTCGCAAAATAAACGGGCATATCATTTTTTGGACAAAATACATTACATGCATCCATGGCATAGCATCCACGAGAGAATCTTCTTTTCACTGTCTTAGCGCTTTTTTTTACGAAAATATATTCCTCTAATTTCTATATCCGGTGCGAGTGATTTTGCAAGTCGCACACAACCTTGGTGTTTGCATGAACCAATATTACTGGTATCGCAATACATCTCTCACCCCAGTATTACTAATTCTCTATTTAAGAAATGACTTAGAAAAATACGCTATGAAGCTTCATCAGATTAGTCCAAACTGCGTGGAAATTTGGCAAAGACGCTTGATTGCCTAATCTAAAACAAAAATTAGCTGTAAACATGAAAACAACATCGAGCCGATTGTAAAAAAAAGATGAGGTTGCTTGAAGGCCTTGCTGAAAGAGGTAATAAGGACATAACCTCTTTCTGGTGAGGAGTTCGAAATTACAGGATCTGATGTGAGAAGTAATCTTGAAAATAAGTCCTAATTGGTAGCCACTTAAATAATTTTCTTATGAAACGCTCACGAAAGTTTTTTATGTCCTTATTACCAGCCTCTATTGCCTTTTCTGAGAGATATCACAATGGAAAAATCGAGTCTTTCGAAATATCAGCTCCGGGAAAAAGTACTTTAATAATACTTTAGTAATGGAAAAAGTACTTTGATAATAATATGACCTATCTGTGGCATATAATACCTCGGATATAATTTCACAAATTTTTTGGCCGTCTCCCTTCAGTAACTCCTAAATTTTTCCTCTTTAATGCAGAGACCATTCGAAATTGCTTTCAATGTTATGGAGAACCTTGTAATGAGGCTAACGTCATTCCTATAACATAAATCGCAATCGATCAGATGCACTTACTTAAAAATAAAATGAAAAATGATTTAAAAAAATAATGCTCTGAAACGGGAAACAATAATTGTTGAACGCAATATTTTCTCCATACCTGTTATTGCAGAAGACAGCTTGGGATTGTCGAAGAATCGCCCAACCGTGTTCCCATCGTTAGTCGTCCCGTTTCCGGGCCGCGATACATTCACAATCAATCCCATTTTTTCCCTGAAAGACTTTTTTAACTTAGCCTTTCTGTCTCGCAGTAGTTATCTGTGCTATTCACGTGCCTTTTTGAGAGGTTTGGTGAAATGAAAGAGTTGCCGTGGAATAAGAAAATCTCAGGATTTTCCTTTTCCTTAATTTTGATCTTTCGCCGGAGTCATGGAAATATATTTCGGGACGTCCACCTGTACTTGCTAAGGTAAGATAAAAATATATATATAACCCTGTACAAGGACTATAAATTGACTAAATTGACTAAATTATGCGAATATACTTACAGGAAGAAATTGATGTACTCGGCAAACATTCGAGCAAGTATTCCGGAAAATCAAACCCGTCTTCAGCCATTTATCGTGACATTTCAGAAATGTCTTGTGTGTCTAGAATACTTATCCCACTTCCTCATGTACTTTCTAAAAAATTTGCGACTGAATTATACACTCAGTGCCTTAAAAAGTTCATTCTTTGAGATGCAACGAAAGTTTCTAGCGACATTTTTCAATAAATATCATTTTTCGCATATAAGGATTGTTGCCCAGACTTCAATAAAGTATTACGTAGCTGTAAACGTGAAATTTTGAACGAAAGAATTTTTGAGCAAGTATTTATAAAACTCTGAAGAGAACCAGAGTATAAATGGAAATAATAAAATAAATTTAAAGCAAATACCGACCCCAAAAATTTCAACATTTGGTTCGACTCTGGAGATACAAATAAGAAAAGGCACTAATACTGATAATTTCGTTCCAGAACTACATTAAGAATTCAATCTTATTTTATTCAAAAGTTGAATAAACATTTATAGCCAAGAATTAACCAAATAATTGTGCAGCATATACCTTAACAATGCCACGAAAGTAGAAAATAAAGTGAAATATCGCCACTAATGCCACCAAAAAAGTGATTATAGTTGGACACAAACACACACGGGTAAAAACCGAAGAACTCAGGTTGCAAGTATAGCAAGGTACAAGCAAGCAGAACTGTTCCACATCACACCAGAAATAAACTAAATGTGCAAGTGCAGTTCGCTGGAGCAAAGGGAATATACTCCCGAAAATAACCGCAACAAACCTCACGAAGGGCTACACAGTGTCATAAAACGACCATCTTTGGCAGGCCTTGAAGTAGTTAGAGGCGAATCAATAATGAAAATGACTTTGTAACTTTTCACAGACATTTTTATTTTCACGACCGGTTTCGTTGCATAGGCAACATCTTCAGGTACATAAAAGTCAAATTTTTCAGAATATATACTCCTACAGGGATAAGAGGAAGGAAGGCGAAGGTGGGGGTGGACGGTGGCCGGGAAAACATTAAAGGAGGGGTGGCTGGGGTGCGAGGTGAGGGTATACAGAGGGGTAGAGGAAAGCGAGGTGGGAAGGGAAGGGCGAGTGGAACTTGGGTATGACATGAGTACGGAAAGGAATGTACCAGAATTAGTTGCCTATGCACTGAACCGGTCATGCAAATAAAAATATCTGTGAAAAGTTACAAAGTCATTTTCATTATTGATTTCATAATGGATTTTCACAAAGTTACACTGGAAACCATCGAATTTATAATATAGATAGGAGGGGTTGGGAAGTTGATGGCATGTGACCCCAGCTGACGCCTGGTGCCTTTGAAAGGGAGTTTGTCAAACAGAGATGAGCATATCCTTCCGTAGGCGATGTGCAATGCAATCGTGAAAACCCCGTGATTGTTTCAGGAGTGCATTCCAAGAAAGAAGTCTTTCATGATACTTCCTGCGGTGTCCTGCGATATAATTATGGGTATAATTTGTAGCATGGTTTACTAAAAATTCTTAATGGTGGCTCTTTGCAATCTTCATATATCGATGATCACTATAGGAAAGTGAAAGTGGCCATATCGTATCCACACACTTGCCGCATCACCGTATCCCCGTCGCCGGCGGACGGAGCGGGACTCGACCGCTCGATCGAAAAAACGATGTAAAATTCGGGGTCGCAAGTGGGCGCAAGGTTTCTCTTTAGATTCACAACCTGAAAGCTTTGGAGAATAACGTGGTATGAGTCACTTAGCGTAACCAGTTGGCACCAACTACTTTTTCTCTACAAATACGTTATAAATTGACTGAAAATAGGCTCCGACATTTTGTAGTGTGTCTATGATTTATAATACAATTCAATTTTTAAAAAACCATTATATGAAGGAGAAAGAACTCTGTTATATAATACTATAAAAACTTTTCCGTAAGTCAATCCATTAAAGTACAGAAACAGGTTAATTTTGGTAATTCACAGAGAAAATCGAAGGTAGGTGTTATTTGCGATATTTGTTCAAATTTGACCCCATATATATTGTTAATGTGCAAGTTAAAGAAAAAGTTAAATACGGCATTTTAGGTATAAACTATTTGAGAATATTATTGCGAAGTTTCAACTTCCAGACTATAAAAAAGTTTTACAGGTTTTGGCCAGCTTTATTCGATTTCAGCCCACTGTGCGACATGACTACATCTATTTATGAGCTGTTTATCACGATTGACTGGAAAAAGTCAACGATCGAGGTCTTTCAGGTCACCGAATATATTATTTAACATGTTCATTGCTGACGCAATTTAGCAAAAAGCAGTCTTTAATACTAATGAGGCGATTTAAAAAAATGTACAGAAATTTAAAACAGACCACAGATATGTTGCACCCACCGATTTATCTCGCTCTGTACGAAATCTGCCCCAAAATAATCAATATTAGGCGTATAAGAAACCTTTCTCATCAAGCAGGCTATTCAGTTTCCAGGAATACCATGCCACCAAATATAATTCAAGTTTTGATATATTATTTGAATTACCAATACTGTTCGACCCACCAAAAAGAGAAAATCACGGCAAAATCGCAGCCATCTGATGGGATTTTGGCTCTTATTCACGAGGCAGTGTAGTACATTGTAGATTCCGTCCGAAAATTTGAAAGCTTATGTAACCTTGCTTAGTTTTTCGACGTACTTCACGAATGACTTAACTCTCGGTACTTTATCTAGGGCTAGCGGCCAATACACACTACATACATTCATGAGCAGATAATCACCCTTGACACACAAAAGTCAACGATGGATGTAAACGAGGTATTTTAGATTACAGACTCTGCATTTCACTATTCCTAACAGTATTTTTAACGTGAAACAATCATGTGAAATGCTTTCTCCGAGCTCGCGCCCATCACCCAACCTGGAACTTACGGCGCTAGCAGAAAAAATTATTAACATTACTATTCAAATTTTTAACCATTTCATTGACAGGCGTCTTTGGAACGTGTATTTCAACCCTGAGTCAACATCTGCGGCTATAATATTTTTAACTACAGAGAACGAGTAAAGGATGATAAGGGAAATGAATCGCCGCAGTTTTCATTTATATGAATCTACAAAGGTTTACGTCCTAATGCTCACAATGCTGGGATCGACACTATCTCTTCCATAATAATAACAATAACAGAAAGCTGCGAACCTTTTCGAAGTAAACGACCTTATTTCACCTCCACGCGCAGTATATTTTAAAGAATGAGAGTCGACACGTAAACAGACGATGAGTAACCGGATGTCGCGGGCGTTACGTTTTTATTCGAGGAAACGCATATCCTAGCTCGGGTATATAAAGGCTTGTGCCTTTCGACAGGTCACATTTTCTCCTCTCTTCTTTCGCAGAGTAGACCTTGCAACAGCCGAAAATGCCCTTACGTGACCATATCCTTCGTAACATATGGAGAACCATTGTATTTGATGGCTTGTTCATTCTTGGTAAGTTGGTCAACAAATTGAATTGCTTAAGAATTTGGCCTTTTGAATATTGCTGCAACCAATTTATCCGATTAATATATCATGAGAAACAGTGAATATTTCCAGAATCTCGACATTATTTTCCTTGCCTAATTAGAGTGTGTTTCTCTCCACTGGTAGCTGATGGTCTGCAACCTACTTTCCTTACTGGATGTACTGATGAGCAGCGCGCTCAATACCGCAACATTATTGGTGAACTCAAAGACATCGTTGCTGGGGTATTGCATTGTTTAGGTAAGTGTTTGTGTTAAACTGATTTTCCCGTGTATTTCGTCATATATAAATATAAGAAAATTGATTTGAATGTCAAGGAATTTTACTATCGTAGATGGTTTGGAATCTTATGTATGATATCTAACATTATGTCGGAATAACATGAAAAACGTTGTGGCGGCATAGTGGAAGACAGTAGAAATTCTGAATAGGCCTATTACGATTCTTTTCGTGTAAAATGTTTCTCTTAATCCACCGTGAACGGTTAGAGGTAGCATAAAACATTTCAGAGGAGATTTCCCCTATCTGAGGATAGTTTCCATTCTTCCTTGAAGCTCTTCCCAAAGTCTTTACTTTGTATTTGGTCAATGTTTTTTTGACGGTGACATCTTCTCGGGACTTCTGCCTCTATATTTCCTTCAATAAATTCCTCAAAAATCCATCGTGCTTCCAAGTGTGTCCTATCCGTATTGCTCTTGTTATCTTCATAGTGTTCCATGTGGTCATTTCCTCCACTACTTTTTGTAATACTAGTAATTTGATCTTCTCTTTGCTATCTTAACACTTTGCCTGCATTAATCTTAATGCCATTTCGTCTAATTCCTTATGCTTCTCTTATTGTTTTTTCCGAGTACATGTTTAATAGGTCTGGTGAGGGGTTCATCCTTGTCTTAATTCTTTGTTAATTTTAGCTTCTGTCTGACTTAAGTCTCTCATTCGCATTGAGACGACTTTATTCTTGTAGAGTTGGTAGATAATTCTACTGTCGACATAATCCCTTCCGAGTTTGTTCCTGCAGCCTGGACACCTTGTGCCCCTCAACATTGTGAAAGGCTTTCTCTAGGTCCATGAATGCGATATACAATGGCTTATTCACGTTTTTTGTTTTCTCCGCCATTAATATAAGGCAGTTTGGCCTCCCTGGCTCCTCTGTTCTTCCTAAATCCATGTTGATTTGCCAAGGGGTTGTCGACAATTTTCGTCCTCATCCTCCGATTAATTATACGTGTACGTATTTTTTATCAATGTGACACTAGACTCAAGTATCGGTACTTCTTAGATTTCTCAGTCCTCGTCTCCTTCGGTATCGACACCATTACACCCGTTTGCAAATTCTATGGAATTCTTCCGCTTTTGTAGCTATTTTGTATTATTATTGCTACAGGTTATCCTGTACGGCCTTACTCACGACCACTTCGATGACGTCATCTCCGGGTGCTTTTCTTGAGACCTTATGGTGCTCTATCCAATTCACTCCTCTCTATGCTTGGGCCCCGGTCTCCTTGGTCCACCTCGCTCTCGTCATTCATTAGGTTTTATTCCAGCGGCCACGGCTCTTGGTAGTATTCTTCGATATATTGCTTTCATCTGTTCCCAATATCTTCCCCCATTATCAGTGTATACCAGTTCACATTCCTAATGTTAATGCTTTTCGTTTTCTTCACTCCGTAGAGTTTTTTCCCGAGTTCGTATACTGTTTTGGTGTTTCTATTTCTCATGTTTTCGCTTTCTTTCTCGTAGCATCTAATTATCTCTTGCCTTCTTGCATTCTCGATTGAAACTGTTCCTAAGATTCTTGAACAGAGTTGCCTCACCGTTGTTGTTGGGGTTTTTTATATTTTCTTCTTTTTTCATTTAGTTTTCAAATCTCCGTCGTAATTCATGACTTCTTCTTGTCGGTTGTCTTGATCAGCAATACTCTACAGCTGCTCCTGCGATGTTCATCATCCGCATATCCCATTTTTTTCGATGCTCATTTCTCCTTTATGATCTAATCTACTGTTACAGCTCTATTCTCCTTTATTGCCAAAATTTTTTAGTCACATCTTGGTTCATGTATCATCTTCTTTATTTTCTGATATTGAAGGAGGCTTTAATGATAACCTGTGTTGTGCATTTTAAATTTTTGCATTGCTGTACCATCAGTTTCTGGTTTCGGCGGAAAAGGTTCATTTGAGTACTTAATATTCTTCGCCCAGGGGCAAGCTTATCGCATGAGTCTCGTTCTTGAACAGGGACGATTATTGCCAGCATATAGTTGAATCACGCCATGCCACACACCCTGGAGGTAGTGGCTAGCCCGTTATATCGCATGTGTATAATTAGATTCATTTTGAAAACATTATCTATTCATAAAATCTTATTATTTTGAAAAAAAAATTTCGGCAGAAGAGGGATTTGTGCGATAACCTTTCTGCATCTTGAAATGCACACCAAAACTGAGTACATTAGGTATAGAAAGGAATTTTTGTTTCATTTTTATCTCTATTGTCATTTTACCAATGTATTTTAAATTTTTTTTATTCATTATTAATTACCATTCCTCCATCCAAGACTTAAGCCCAAGGCATAAAAAAACCTACTATTTGGCCTAAATTACTGGTGGCTAATGCCCATAAACTAGTCGTATATGATACAATAATTAATTTTTACTTGATTATTTACAGGTAATAACGATGGAACTAGCAGCCCAGCTACTCCGGATCAAGCTAGCAGCTCAGCAGAACCTCTACCATCTATCCCCCCTACGTCAATCCAATCAATAATAGTTGACATGCAGAGCATCCTGAACAACCTACTCACCATACACTACCACATAAAGAATAATGCTAATCTTACGCTACCTGCCCCACTCTTGGCGAAGGTTAGACAACTTAATGGTGATCCTGCAGCTATTGATTTTCAGGACCGAGTATCCGAGTTTATTTTTGGGGCCGGACATTTTTTAAAAATTCTGGTGCATGAAGCAAACAGTTCTCAACCAACCACATCTCAAGCAGACTGAGGATGATTGATAGCTGCATATTTGAAAATATGTGCGGCATGAGTGTTGCGTAAAAGATTTTGAAGAGGAACCAATAAACATGATTGATAACATTTCTCTATTTAGAAGAACAAGAAATATGTAACCAAAAACGACTTAAGTAATTTAAATGTTCTCCAGATTGTGTCCGCCATTTTTAGTATGAATATTAGAACCAAACTCCTAAAAGTAACAGTGATTTATATTTCATATATGAGCCTTTATTTTTTTTCGTAAGTGATCTACTTCATCTCAAAATCATTGTAAAACTTCGTAAAGTCACTTTAGTGATATTTCAGCATTTTTAATAGAAGATTGATTTTTATGATAACCATTGGGAAATACATACAAAAGCTGTAGTGTATGATGTAATGAAAAGAAATAAATATTTTTTCCTAACTTATCAATCTTGTATAATTATTTTTATACCTAATACAACAATATTTACTGTCCTAAGATTGTAATTTTCGCAACTTTAGTTTTCCATTCCACCAACCGTGTCCTGGATAAAAAAGAAAATAATTTAAAGGAGAAAACAAAGGGAGGCATAAGCGTGTTCATATGTCTTATAAGATGAAGTACGAGATTTGAGATATGACTTGAGTGAGGAAATTAATTAAGATTTTTTGGAAAAAGATATATTACAAAAAAGAGATTGTTGGCTGAAATGTAGGTAGAATTACTGTCAGTGCCCCGAAGAGAAAGAGTGGGAGGTAATTTAGAGCTGGTACTGTCGATCAGTTTCGCAACAGGGCAGCTACTTAAGAATCATCATCTCCAAAATCCATGTAATTTTTACTCCAGGGAGAGAATATGAAAGCGAGATATTTGGACCGATGCTTCAAGGTAAAGCTTTTGTTTTTCATAGGCCGTTTAATGATTAAAACTTTAAATCTAGCGTGTATTGCAAGAGTGGGAAAGAAATAAACATGAAATGAACAAAACAACACCAGAATGTGAAACTTCTTCACAACGGAATGTTCTTTACTCATTATTGGTCAGTCAATCCATAGATTAGTAGATTAGTTGACTGCAGCCCTCCACCCTTCCCTATATAATACTAGTTCCCTTACCTCCTTGTATCTCTTCCTATGTACCTTCCCTCCTGTTTGGTCCATGCACTTATTGAATTTTTGACTACTTACCATTTTCTCTTATTTTGTCCAAATTCCTGCGGCATATGACAAGAAAGGGAAACTAAAGGTGGTGAGATCAGCAGAATGAGAAAAATAGGAAGCCAGAAGACGATCCAATTGATTTTGCCGAATTTTTCACATGAATGTTGTAAAATCACAAAATGTACCGAATATTACAAACTGAGAGAGCAAAAATTATCTTATCTCACTTAAGGATCAGGGATGTGTCTGGACCGTACAGAAGGACTTCCGCTCCCCTCCAGTTAGAGGGAGGGAGCGTGAGGTAAAGAGAGACAGAGCGAGAGGGAGAGAAATAGAGAGAGGGAAAGGAATGATAAATTTAAAATAAATTGTAGCCCGATAAATTATCAACAGTTAAAATAAAAGTGTAGGATTCCTTTGGTCATTCTTACAAAGGTTTAAAATCATGAAATATATGAGACGTGACCCTGAATATGCAAGTAGTTCCGGACTCTACCTATCTCATTATTACGACGATGATGGTGGCGACATGGTGTTCCCATACCACGAAAAGGGCCTAATCAGTGGCGGGTCATGAAACAACAGCCGAATTACATGGGGTAAACGACAATTGTTACAAGAATAGAGCAAATATTTTCCAAGTATACAAAATTCCTTAAGTCAACGGAAGATAAGGAAATGGGACAAAAATAAAATACAAAATTAACGAAAAACACCATTTCATCACAAAATGGCGTGTTTCTCGAACGTTTCTCTACTTCGCGTCTCGAGGTAGAAAAAAAAAACAAACCATCATTTCATTGTTTCATCATTTCAGTTTACACATACTTATAGTAAAACTCTAGCTTTAGGTGATAACACAAACTGAGAAAGCAAAAGCCAACATCTTCCACTCAAGGATTAGGGATGTGTCAAGACCGATCTGAAGTGCTTCCGCTCTTCTCCAGTGAGACGGAATTAGTGAGGGAGGGAGAGTGTGGGAGAAAGAGAGAGGGAGAGAGAGAGAGAGAGAGAGAGAGAGAGCGAGAGAGATAGATCAAGAGAAGGGAAAGATAAATGTAAAATACATTGAAACATGTTCAAACAAAAATTCATTGATTGAAAGAGAAAGATTACATTGAGTCTCTCATAGAAAGCACTAAAGAGAATGAAATATATTTGAAGAGATCCGGATTATGGAAGTTGTTCCGGCCGCTGCTGGTCCCCTTATTACGACGGTGGTCATATTTTTCTCAATTACACATCTCATATGCAATGTAAAAGTAGACAAAATAACAATGTCGATAATTGGCAAGATAGATGGCGATGCGACTTGAGAACTAGCGTCGTCCTTTTCTGTAATTCGGTTTAAATTGTCACACATTTTCTCCTATTTTGTCACAACTCCTGTGGGATACGACAAGAAAAGAAGCACCAGGTGGTTAGTGTCATGAAAATGACAACCTTACACAGAAAGCACTAAAGAGCATGAATTATATTTGAAGAGATCCAGATTATGGAAGTTGTTCCGGCCGCTGCTGTTCCCTTTTTCACTAGATATAAGAGATAATGACGATAGGAGGAAAGATAAATGGTGATGCGACTTGGGAACTTGCGTCGTCCTTCGTCGTCCGACTTAATTTATCCCAAAACCCGTGGGATATGTCGCGAAAACTAAAGGTAGTTAGTATCATTAGAATGACATTCTTTTACAGAAAGCACTAAAGAGCAAGAAATATATCTGAAGAGATCCGGATAATGGAAATTCTTCCGGTCTCTGCTGTTCCTCTTTTTACGACGTCAAGCATATTTGATTCTATTACACATCTCCTATGTGATGTAAAACTAGACCAAAAATCACATGGTGTCAATAGTCGGCAAGATAGGAGAAGATGCGACTTGAGAACTAGCGTAGTTCTTAGCTTAATCTCGGCATTAATCTGTCTTCCATTTTCTCTTATTTTCTCTTATTTTTGTGGGGTATGACAAGAAAAGGAAACATAAGGGGGTGAGTATCAGAGGAATGAGAAAAATAGGAATCCAGAAGAACTAGTGGATGTGCAATAATTTGTCACATGAATGTAGGAAAACCACAAATTGTACCGAATATAACAACTGAGAAAGAAAAAACTATCTTCTCTCACTAAAGGATCCGGGATGTTTCAGTACCGTACAAAAGCGCTTCCACTCTCCACGAGTGAGACGTAGTGAGAGAGAGCGAAAAAAGAGAGGGACAGGGAGTGAAATAGAGAGAGAGAGAAAGGAATGATATATTTAAAATTGATTATAACATGATAAATTATCAATGATTCAATTAAAAGAGTAGGATTCCAATGGTCATTCATAGAAAGCACTAAAAGCGTGGAATATATAAAACGGGACGCGGAATATGCAAGTAGTTCCGGACTCTACTGTTCCCCTTTTTACGACAATGGTGGTGACGACATATGTTTCCCACACCAAGAAAAAGTCCGTAACCCTAATCAGGGACAGGTAATGGAACATCAGCCAAATTATATGGGCTAAACTACATTTATTAAACAATACGTGATGATGATTAATGATATACGTTTCTCTGCTTCGCGTCTCGAGGGAGATAAGTTACAAACCATCGTTTCATAGCAAATTCGTAGTGGATATTCGCGAAGTTTACACGTATGTGTAGTAAAATTCAAGCTGTAGGTGATGACACAAACTAAGAAAGCAGGAGCCAACTTCTTCCACTCAAGGATTAGGGATGTGACAGGACCGATCTGAAGAATTTATGCTCGTCTTTAGTGAGACAAGGGAGTAACGGGAGAGAGAGAAATCGAGAGGGAGAGTGATAGTGCAAGAGTAAGAACTAATAAATTTAAAATAGATTGAAACATGTTTAAACATCAACCCATTAATTTAAAAGACGTATTCTATTTGTTTTCTCACAGAAAGCACTAATGAGCATGAAATATATTTGAAGAGATCCGGATTATGCAAGTTCTTTTGCCCGCCTCTGTTCCTCTTTTTACGACGATGGGCATATTTTATTTTATTAAACATCTTCTATTTTGTGTAAACCTAGACAAAAAAACAGGAGGTCTCGATAGTTGGCAAGAAAGAAAGAGATGCGATATGAGAACTAGCCTTGTCCTTTACTGTATCACGGCATAAAATTGTCTACCATTTTCTCATATTTTGTCACATTTCATGTGGAATATGACAAGAGAAGGAAACACAAGGTGGTGAGAATCAGCATAATGAGATAAATAGGAAGTCGGAAGACGACCCAATTGATGTTCACATACATTTAGGAAATGAATTAGGACATTTTTCACATGAATTTAGGAAAACCAAAAATTGTACCGAATATAAAAAAATGAGTAAGAAAAAACTTTTATCACTTAAAATCTTTTATCACTTAAGGATCAGAGATGTGTCAGGACCGTACTGAAGCACTTACGCTCGCCTCCAGTGAGACGGAGGGAAAGTGAGGGAGATAGAGAGAGAGCAAGACGGAGAGAAATAGTGAGAGAAAAGAATGATAATTAAAAATATATGTTAACATGTTACATTATCAATCTTTTAATTAAAAGAGAAGGGTTTCTTAGGTCGTTCTGAGAAAGCATTAGGAGCATGATATATATATGTACTAGGTGATTTTCACGTATTATATCGCAATTCCTGTGAGATATGACAAGAAAAGAAAAAACAAGGTGGTCAGTACCAGCAGAATGAGAAAAAGAGGAAGTAATGAGTCGATCCTAGTGGATGTTACCGAATTTTTCCTATGAATTGAGGAAAACTAAAAATTGTACCGATTATAAAAACTGAGTAAGCAAAAACAATATTCTCTCACTAAAGGATCCGGGATGTGTCAGGACCGTACAAAGGCACTTCCACTCACCACGAGTGAGACGGAGTGAAAGTTAGCGAGAAAGAGAGAGAGAGAGAGTAGAGGAAGAGAAATAGAGAGAGAGAAAGGAATAATAAATTTAACATAGATGGTAACATGTTACATTATCAATACTTATATAAAAGAGAAGGATTCCATTGGTAATTCATAGAAAGCACAAAAAGCATGAAATATATAAGACGTGACCCGGAATATGTAAGTTGTTTCGGATTCTGCGGTTCCTCTTATTACGACGATTGTGTCTATTTTATTCTATAAAACAACAAATGATGTAAAACATAACAAAAAGTCAAATAGTGTCGATAATCCGCAATATTGAAGGAGGTGCGACTTGAGAACTAGCGTCGGCCTTTATTGTAACCCTGCATAAAAGTGTCTGCTCTTTTCTCTAATTTGTCGCAACTCCTGTATGATATGACAAAAAAAATACAGAAAAGGACCAGAGTATCACCAGAAAGCAAAATATAGGAAGTGATACGTCGATTTATTGAAGGGGGAGAATGCGGAAAAGAGAGACAAGAGTGTCAAAAAGTGTGGGAATATCTGTGAGAAAATTAATTTTGTATGTGACGAATGACAGATATAATCACAACTATCAGAAAAATAATATGTTATAATCTTGCTTTAGGCACTATGCCCGGTTATTCAATGTCCTAACTAACGTCGGTATTTTATATTTTCCTCTGTCTATTACAACCCATTTATATTATTAAATTTTCATGAAAAAATACATAGCGCGAAACTTAATGAGGAAAACAAGTTAAGAATTTGGGTGCTCGCTATCCCGAGGTACTTATTAAAAAGACTCAGACTTGCTGGAGAAAATAAATTCGTTTATCAGAAGAGAGATACGTTTGATAATTTAACGTAATAAAAAACTGACCCATTTGACCAACAAATGCCATCCTCCTCTGTAGCTACTCTTGTAATATATCTTTTTTTCACATTGCTTTTTAATGTTCATTTAACATTAAATTGAACATTGCTTTTAAACATTCTCTTGCATGATGATGTACATTCATAGTATGAGATACATGTAAAAATATCTCAAAATAGACACTTACCTTTGTGCAAAAATCATTACATTTTATGTAAAAAGAGAAAAAATTGGGCTTCGTACGGATGGAATTATCTATATTTCGGCTTTATAAACGAAAACTGGCATCTTCCGTACACTGTTCAACAATAATTTAGTCATTTTTTATAGATGGACGTAACTCATGATGGAAAAAATTAACAAAAAACCGGTACCATTTATAGAAAGCACTAAAAGCATGAAAGATATATGACGAGACCCGAGAATATGTAAGTACATATTCTCCCGAGAGAGACCATAAGAGACCCGAGAAAGAAAGAGAGAGAGAGAATATGTAAGTACTTCTGGACTCTACTGTTCCCCTTTTTACGACGATTGTGTCTATTTCATTCTTTAAAAAACTTCTACACGATGTAAAACGTAACCAAAAGTCAAATAGTGTCGATAGTCGGCAAGATAGAAGTAGATGCGTCTTAAAAACTAGCTTCGGCATTTGCTGTATCCCGGCATAAAAGTGTCTGCCCTTTTCTCTTGCTTATATATGACAAAAAAATGTAAACCTAGGGACCCGAATGTCAGCAGAAAGAGAAATTTAGGAGGGAGAAGTCAATTTATTTCAGGGAGAATGCTGAAAAGAGAGACAAGAGTGTCAAAAAGTTGCGAAATACCTATGAGAAAATTAATTTCGTAAATGACGAAGGAGAGGTTCAATCACAACTAACAAAAAAGTCATATGTTATGATCCAGCTTAAGGCACTATTGCCGGGTGTTTGTTGTCCTAGATAACCTCGGTATGTCAAGATCTCTCTGTCTATTACAAACCCTTTATGTCGTGAAATTTTCTTTAAAAAACACATCGTGCGGAACTTAAAGAGGGAAACAAGTTTGGAATGTGGTTGTGCACTGTTCCGAGGTTTGACAAAGAGAAGGAGAAAATACTTTTTAAATAGACTGAGTTACTGAAAAAAATCAATTCGTTTATCAAAAAAGAGATACGTTTGATTATTCCAAGAAAAAAAACTGATCCAGTTTGACCTACAAATGCCAGCCTCTGCTGTAGCCAGTCTTGTAATCATATATTTTTTCACATTTTCTTATAATGTTCATTTAACATAAAAATGTACATTTCTCTTGTACATTCTGTTTCATGATAATGTACATTCTTAGTGGAGATATATATTTAAAAATATCTCAAAATAGACACCTGTGAGAAAAAATCATCAATTTGTTTATAAAAGAAGATTTGTTTGGTATCGTACGGATGGAATTATCTGTTTTCCGGCTTCAGAAACGAAAACTGGCCCTTTCGATACACTGTTGAACAATGATTGAGTTATGTGTAATAGATGGAGTCAACTCATGACGGAAAATATTTAATAAAAAAACAGTACCGATCGTTAGAAGGAAGAGTAGTATGGTGTCAGGAAAGATGATGTATTGACGGAGAAGAAGAGATAAAAAGGAAATATTTAAAAATTTCAAACCTGGGAGAAAATTCAGTTTTGAAATCGTAAAGAGATGTTCGATTTGGTCTCTCACAGAAAATAATAAAAGTGAACCAGGAGAGGAAGAAGTGGAGGCCTCTTCATATTCCTGATTCCAATGGTTGTCAGTTTTTGTTTGATATTCACAACTCCTTTATGTAGCAAAGAAAACGTGTAGATAAAGCCAAGGGGATAATCTAAGCTTAATGAAAGTGCATAAAAAAACGAAATAACGGCAGCTCCAGGTATGGAACGGAGAAAGGCAGGCATATCGGCACGAATTAGGAGCACAAAACCTATCTATAGCCTTCATAGAGGAGGTAGGTGGAATCATAAGGACAGAATCATTTACTTTCATAACGCCTATATATGAGGGGATTAATAAATTTAATTCCTGCACCTAACACCGCAGGATCCATGTTAGCATTCATATAAAGAAGATTCATATAATAGAAATTCATTTACTAATCGGGGAATCCAGGGACAACGATTTTTGCAGTCGCGGACGATACCGATTAATGTTTCGGTGAAATAACTCTGGGTAAACTACAATACTTATAAAAATACACAAAATATTTTCCAAATATACAACGTTCCATCAGTCAACTGAAGATAAGGAAATGGGACAAAATACAAAATTTAGTAAACACACCACTTCACCACAGAATGACGTGTGATATACGTTTCCATTCTTCGCGCCGCTAGGGAGAGAAGTTACAAACCATCGTTTCATAGCTACGTCCGAGTGGAAATTTGCGCGAAGTTTGAAAATATATGTAGTAAAACTTATGCTGTAAGTAATTAAAAAAAAAAGAGAAAGCAAAAACCACCTTCTTCCACTCTACAATATGGTATATTTCAAGACCGATCTTAAGGACTTCCGCTCGTCTCCAGTGAGACAAAGTTAGTGAGGGAGAGAGGGAGAGTGAGATAGGGAAAGAGAGAGAGAGAGTTCGAGAGGGAGACAGAGAGATCAAGAAAAAGGAACGATAAACTAAAATTTGATTGAAACATGTTAAAACATCAATCCATTATTTAAAAGAGAAGGATTCCATAGGGTCTCTCACAGAAAGCAATAAAGAGCGTGAAATATATTTAAAGAGATCCAGATTATGGAAGTTGTTCCGGCCGCTGCTGTTCCCCATTTTACAACGAAGAGCATATTTTCTCCTGTTACACATCTTATATGTGATGATTAACTACACAAAAAGAACAGGAAGTGTTGATAGTTGGCAAGAAAGAAAGAGATGCGATATGAGAACTAGCGTCGTCCTTTACTGTATCTCGACTTAAAATTGTCAACCATCTTCACTTATTTTGTCACAATTTCTTTGGCATATGACACGAAAACGAAAGGGTAGGTGAATATCATGAAATATATTTGAAGAGATCCGGATTATGGAAGTTGTTCCGGCCTCTGCTGTTCCCCTATTTATGACGACGGGCATATTTTATTCAATTACACATCTCCTATGTGATGTTGACATTCTTTATGCATGATAATGTACATTCACAGTGGGAGATAAAAATATCTCTAAATAGACAATAAGCTTTGCGTAAAAATCATAATTTTTTTATAAAGAGAGATTTAAATGGGCTACCTACGGATAAATGTAGCTGCCATCCGGCTTTAGGAACTGAAACTGGCCTCTTCGGTACACTGTTTCACAATGATTGAGCTATTTTTTTTGATGCAATCAACTCATGACGGAAAAAATTTAACAAATTTTTTAAATTTTTTGTTTAAATTTTCGTAAATTTTAAAAATTTACCACCGATAGTCAGAAAGAAGAGTAATATGGAGTGAGGGAAGATGATGTATTGACGGAGAGGAAGGGATAGAAAGGAAATCCTTAAAAATCTCTAACCTTGGAGAAAATACAGTTTTGAAATCGTTAAAAGATATTCGATTTCAACTCTCACAGAAAATATTTAAAAGGAACCAGCGGAAGCACAAGTGGCGGCCTCTTCATATTCCTTATTCCAATGGTTGTCAGTTTTTGTTCTTTCTTCAAAAATCCGTTATATAGTGAAGAAAACGTAATGATAAGAGCCAAGGGGAAACGCAAAGTTTAATGAAATTGCATAAAATAACAAAATAACGGTAGCTCCAGGTATGGGACGGAGAAGGCCATTCACAGGATCACGATTTGGGAGGAAAAAATCTGTGTGTAGCCTTCATAGAGGAGGCAGGTGGCGCCATAAGGACAGAATCATCAAGATTCATAACGCCTACATCAGAGGAGATTAAAAAATATATACCAGCACTGAACACCGCAGGATCCACGTAACTATTTATATATTAATAGATTTATAGGAATTTTGTAACTAATAGGGGAAACCATGGACACTGAATAATTAACAAAAGCACACCACGAAAAGGGCCGTAACCCTAATCAGGGGCGGGTTATGGCATATCAGCCTAATTATATGGGCTAAACTACAATTGTTGTAAAAATAACAAAATATTTGCCATGGATTCAAAGTTCCTTCTTTCAAATGAACATAAGGAAATGGGGCAAATAAGCAAAATAAACATAAAAGACCACTTCACCACAGATTGACGTGTCGTGCATTGACGCTTCTCTACTTCACGCCGCGAGGGAGAAAAGTTACAAACTATCGTTTCATAGCTCATTCCTCGTGGATATTTCTATATTTCTATAGTTTTAAAATACTTGTAGTAAACTCTAGCTGTTGGTGATAATGAAAAATGAGAAAGCAAAAGCCACCATCTTCCACTCAAGGATTAGGTATGTGTCAAGACCGATCTGAAGGACTTCCGCTCGTCTCCATTGAGACGGAGTTAGTGAGAGAGAGAGAAAGCGAGAGGGTTAGAGGGAGAGCAAGGGAAAGGAATAATAAATTAAAAATAGATTGAAATATGTTAAAACATCAATCCATTAATTTAAAGAGAATGATTCCATTGGGGTCTCACAGATAGCACCGAAGAGCATGAAATATATTTAAAAATATCCGGAGTATGGAAGTTCTTCCGGCTTCTACTCTTCCCCTTTTTACGATGATATGAATATTTTAATCTATTACACATCCTCTTTGTGACGTTAAACTAGACTAAAAATCATGTGGAGTCGATAGAAGGCAAAATAGAAGGAGATGCGACTTAAGTACTAGCGTCGTCCTTAACTATATCTCGGCACAAAATTGTCTACAATAATCTCGTATTTGGTCAAAATTCCTGTGGGTTATGACAAGAGAAGGAAACATAAGGTGGTGAGTATGACCAGAATGAGACAAATAGGAGGTCAGAAAACGATTACATTCAAGTTCCTGAATTTTTCACATGAATGTAGGAAATCACAAAGTGTACCGCATGTTACAAACTGAGAAAGCAAAAAATATCTTCTCTCACTAAAGCATCAGGGATGTGTCAGGACCGTATATTAGCACTTCCGCTAGCCTCCAGTGAAACGGAGTGAAAGTTAGGGAGAGAGAAAGAGAGCGAGAGGGAGAGAAATAGAGAGAGAGAAAAGAATGATAATTTTAAAATTGACTGTAAAATGTTAAATTATCAATTATTTAATTAAAAGAGTAGGATTCCATTGGACATTCATAGAAAGCACTAAAGGATGAAATATATATAATGTGACCTAGAATATGTAAGTAGCTCCGGACTCTACTGTTCCCCTTCTTACGACGATGGTAGTGAATACGTAGTGTTCCCACATAATACACACAAATGCACACAAATGGACCCGAGTTTAACCAGAGAGGGAAATACAGGAAGTGAGACGTCGATTTATTTAAGGGGAAGAGTGCGGAAATGGGAGACAAGAGTGTCAAAAAATTGGGTACTACCTGTGAGAATAAACCTCGATATGTCAAGTTGTCTCTGTCATTTACAAATACCCTATGTCATGATATTTTCATGAAGCAACACATTGTGCGGAACTTAAAGAGGGAAACGAGGTATGAATATTCGAGTTCGCTGTCCCTAGGTTCGAAGCAGAGTAGGATAAAAAATTTTTAAAAAGACTCAGACTTGCTGGAGAAAATAAATTCGGTTATCAGAAAAGTGATTCGTTTGATTATTTCAAGAAAGAAAAAGTGAACCAGATTAAGCAATAAGTGCCAGCCTCTGCTGTAGCCCCTCTCTTGTGTAGATAAATTTTTCAGATTTCTTTGAAAATGTTCGTATAGCATGAAAGTATACACTGATCTTGTACATTCTGTTTTATAGTAATGTACATTCTTAGTGGGACATATATATTTTGTGTGCAAAATACATATTTTTTTATAAAAAGAGTTTTAATTGGGTTTCCAACGGATGGAATTAGCTATTTTCTCACTTTAGAAACGATAACTGCCCTCTTGGGTACAGTGTTTAACAATGATTAAGTTACTTTTTTAGGTGGATTCAACTCATGACGGAAAAAATTAAACAAAAAAACGGTACCGAACGTAAGAAGGAAAAGTGATATCGAATAAGGGACGTTGATGTATTGACGGGGAAGAGGCATAGAAAGTAAATTATTAAAAATCTCAAACCTGGCAGAAAATACAGTATTGAAAACGTAAACAGATGTTTGATTTGGTTTCTCACAAAATATGTTGAAAGTGAACCAGCTGATAAACAAGTGGCGGTCTCTTCATATTCCTGATTCCAATAACTCACAGTTTAGTTTCGTTCTTCACAACTCCTTTACATTGTGAACAAAACGTATTGATAACAGCCAAGCAAAACCTCCAAGTTAAATAAAATTGTATAACATTGCATAAAATAACGAAATAAGGGTAGCACCAGGTAAACCACGGTAAAGGCCATTCATAGTTACAATTGAGGAGGAAAATATCTGTGTATACCCTACATAGTGTCAGCTGGTGGTGCCGTAAGGACAGAATCATTTAGTTTTATAATGCCTACATAGGAGGGCATTAAAAATATTAATTCCAGCACTAAACACCGAAGGATCCACGTTACCATTTATATAAAAAGATTTATAGGAATTTCCGAACTAATACCAGGGACAACGATTTGTGCAATCGCAGACGATACCGGTTATTATTCCGGTGAAATAACTCAAAATTTTTACAATTTACCGATCAACACAAAAATGCCGCAAAGTAGCCACTGAAAAAGTAACATAAGCCCAACACGAAAAGGACCGTTACCCTAAGGAGGGGCTTAAGAGGGAAAGGATCATGGTCCATCAGCCAAATTAT
Source organism: Ceriagrion tenellum (assembly GCA_963169105.1). Classification (NCBI taxonomy): domain Eukaryota; kingdom Metazoa; phylum Arthropoda; class Insecta; order Odonata; family Coenagrionidae; genus Ceriagrion; species Ceriagrion tenellum. Next base: position 62,012,132 of record OY720638.1, read on the forward strand.
CTGGGCTGAAATAAAATTGATGTAACAGTACAGTAATTATTTGCCAGGAAATGGGACAAAAAACAAAATTCAATATTAACGAAAACACCACTCTACCACAGAATGACTTGTGATAAACGTTTCCCTGATTCACGCCGCAAGGAAGATAAGTTACAAACTATCGTTTCAAAGCTAATTCCTAGTGGATATTGGCGAAGTTTGTACATAATTGACGTAAAACACTAGCTGCAGGTGATACAACAAAATGAGAAAGCAAAAGCCACCTTCTTCCAATCAAGGATTAGCACTGTCAGGACCGATCTGAAGGACTTCCGCTCGTCTCGATTGAGACGGAGTTAGTGAGGGGCAGAGAAAGAGAGCAGGAGGGAGAGATATAGAGCAATAGAAAGGAATGAAAAATTTAAAATAGATTGAAACATATTATAACATCAATCCATTAATTCAAAGAGAAGGATTTCATTGGATCTCTGACAGAAAGCACTAAACAGCATGAAATATATTTAAAGGGATCAGGATTACGGAAGTTGTTCCGGCCTCTGCTGTTCCCAATTTTACGATGATATGCACATTGTTTTCCATTTCACATCTTCTATGTGATGTAAAACGAGACAAAAAATCAGATGGTGTCAACAGTCGGCAAGATAGAAGGAGATGCGTCTTGAGAACTAGCGTCGTCCTTAACTGTATATCGGCATAAAATTGTCTCTACAAGGTGAAGAGTATCAGCAGAATGACAAAAATAGGAAGTCCAAAGTCGATCTTAGTGGATGTTTCCGAATATTTTACATGAATGTAGCAAAACCACAAATTGTACCGAATATAACAAACTGAGAGAGCAAAAATATCTTCTCTCACTAAAGTTTAAAAAAAAGTCAAGACCTTACAGAAGGACTTCCGTTCGCCTCCAGTGAGACGGAGGGAGGTTGTGGAAGAAAGAGAGTGAGAGGGAGAAAAATACAGAGAGAGAAAGAAATGATAAATTTAAAATAGACTGTAACATGTTAAATTATCAATCCTTTAATTGAAAAAGAAGGATTGCATGGGTCGTTCATAGAAAGCACTAAAAGCATGAAATATATAAGAAGTGACCCGGAATATGTAAGTAGTTCCGAACTCTACTGTTCCTCTTTTTACGACCATGATGTCTATTTTATTCTATTTAACAACTCCTACACCATAGTATGCGAGACAAAAAGTCCAATAGTGTCCATAGTCGGCAAGATAGAAGGAGATGCGACTTGAGAACTAGCGTCGGCCTTCACTGTATATCGGCATAAAAGTTTCTGCCGTTTTCTCTTGTTTTGTCACAATTGATGTATGATATGAGAAAAAAAATACAGACAAGGACCAGAGTATCACCAGAAAGAGAAATATAGGAAGTGAGTAGTCGATTTATTTAAGGGGGAGAGTGCGGAAAAGAGAGACAAGAGTGTCAAAAAATTGGGGAATACCTGTGAGAAAATTAATCATTCTTCGTTCTTGTCATAAATTCTTCCATCGCTCTTGTACATCGCTGTTGTAAGATGATGTACATTGCTAGTGGGAGATTAATATAAATATATCTCAATATAGACACGTTTCTGTGTGCAAAAGATTTTAATTTGTTAATAAAAATACATATAATTGGGCTTCCTACGGATTGAATTAGTTGTCATCCAGCTTTATTAACTAAAACTGGTATCTTTGGTACACTGACTCACAATGACTAAGTTTTTTTTTATAGATTTAATCAACACATGAAAAAAAAGTTATCAAAAATACCGTACCGATAGTCAAAAGAAGAGTAATATGGAGTGAGGGAAGATGATGTATTGACTGAGAGGAAGAGTTTAAATTGAAATCTTTAAAATCTCCTACCTGGGAGAAAAAACAGTTTTGAAATCGTAAAGAGATGTTTGATTTCGTCTCTCAGAGAAAATGTTAAAAGTGAAGTAGCTGAGGATGAAGTGGCGGCCTCTTCATAATCCTGATTCCAATGGTTGTCTTTCTTCTCGTTGTTCGTTCTTCACAACTCCTTTATATAGTGAAGAAAACATATTGACAACAGCCAAGCGGAATGACTAAGTTAAATAAAATTGCATAAAATAACGAAATAAGGGTAGATCCAGGTATACCACGGTAAAGGCCATTCATAGGGTCACCATTTGGGACGAAAAATCCTGTGTATAACCTTCACAGAGGCGTTAGGTGGTGCCCATAAGGACAGAATCATTTAGTTTCATAACGCCTACATAAGAGGGGATTTATAATATTAATTCCAGCACTGAACACTCAGGATCCACGTAACCGTTTATATTTAAAGATTTATAGAAATTTACTAACAAATAGGGTAAACCAGGGTCAATGATTTTTGCAGTCGCTAACGATACCGGTTATTACTACGGTGAAATAACTCAAAATTTGAGGACTTCACCGATAAACGCAAAAATGCCGCTAGGTAGGCGCTGAATAAGTAACAGAAGCACACTACGAAAAGGGCCGTAACACTAATAAGGTACGAGTCAGGGCACATCAGCCGAAATACGTGGGCTATAATAAAATTGTTGTTAAAATACAGTAAACATTTTCCGAGGATTCAAAGTTCCTTCAGTCAGCTGAATATAAGGGAATGGGACAAAAATACAAAATTAACGACCAAAATTAACACCGCTGTACCACAGAATGACTTGTGATAAACGATTCCCTTTTTATGCCGCAAGGGAGAGAAGTTACTAACCATCATTTTAAAGATTTTTCTTTGTGAATATTGGCGAAGTTTGCACATAAATGTAGACTGAAGATAAGGAAATGGGGCAATCACACATAATAGAAAATTAACGTAAAACACTACTACACCACAGAATGACGTGTGATAAACGTTTCTCTGCTTCCCGCCTTGAGGAAGAGAAGTTACAAACCATCGTTTCAAAGATAATTGCTAGTGATTTTTGGCAAAGTTTTCACAGAAATGTAGAAAAACACTAGCTGTATGTGATTAAGCAAATTGAGAAAGAAAAAGACTCATTTTTCCACTCAGTGATTAGGGATTTGTCAGGACCGATCTGAAGGACTTCCGCTCGTCTCCAGTGAGATGGAGGGAGTGATGGGGGAAGAGAGAGGGAGAGATAGATAGGTAGTATAAATGTAAAATAGATTGAAACATGTTAAAACATCAATCCATTTATTTAAATTTAATTTATAATTTAAAGAGAAAGATTACATTGGATCCCTCTCAGAAAGCGCTAAACAGCATTAAATATATTTAAAATGATCCGGATTATGGAAGTTGTTCGGTCATCTGTTGTTCCTTTTTTTACGACGATGGGCATATTTTATTATATCACATATCTCCTATGTAATGAGAAAATAGACATAAAATCAGATGGATGCGATAGTCGGCAAGATAGAGGGAGATGGAACTTGAGAACTACCGTCGTCCAGAACGGTATCGTGGCATAAAATTGTCTACCATTCTCTCTTATTTTGTCCCAATTCCTTTGGAATATGACAAGAAAAAGAAAAACACAAGGTGGTAAGTATCATCACAATGACAACCTTTTACATAAAGCACTAAAGAGCATTAAATATAATTGAAGAGATTCGGGTTATGGAAGTTGCTCCGGCTTCAGCTGTTCCCAATTTTACGATGATATGCATATTTTTCTCTATTACACAGCTCCTAAGTAACGTAAAACTAAACAAAAAATGAGATGTTGTCGATAGAAGGCAAGAGAGAAGGAGATGCGACTTCAGTAATTGCGTCGTCCTTATTGGTATCGCGGCATAAAATTGTCTACCATTTTCTCTTATTTTATTACAATTCCTGTGGGGTATGACAAGAAAAGAAAACATCAGGAGGTGAGTATCTGCAGAATGAGAAAAAAAGGAAGTCAAAAGACGTTCCAATTGATGTTCCCGAATTTTTCACATGAATGCAGGAAAACCACATGGTGTGCCGAATATAACAAACAGAATAAGCAAAAACTATCTTCTGTCACTAAAGGATCCGGGATATGTCAAGACCGTACAGAAGCATTACCGCTCGCCTCTAGTGAGACGGAAGGAGACTAAGGGAGAGTGAGAGCGAAAGGGAGAGAAAAAGAGACAGAGAAAGGAATGGTAAATTTTAAATAGACTGTAACAAGTAAAATTATCAATACTTAAATTAAAAGAGAAGGATTTCATAGGTCGTTCATAGAAAGCACTGGATGAATGAAATATTAAAGACGTGACCCGGAATATGTAAATAGTTCCGAACTCTACTGTTCCCCTTTTTTACGATGATTGTTTCCTATATCACTCTATTAATCCACTTCTTCACGATGTAAAACGTAACGAAAAGTCAAATAGTGTCGATGGTCGGCAAGATAGAAGAAAATACGACTTGAGAACTAGCGTCGGCCTTTACTGTATCCCGACATAAAATTGCCTGCCCTATTCTCTTATTTTGTCACATTTCCCATATGATATGACAAAAAAAAGGAAACATAAAGACCCTAGTGTCAGCAGAAAGAGAAATGTAGGAAGTGAGAAGTCGATTTATTTAAGGGGGAGAGTGCCAAAGAGAGAGACAAGAGTGTCAAAAAGTTTAGGAATACCTGTGAGGAAATTAATATCGAAATTGACGAAAGAGAGATTCAATCACAACTATCTCAAAAATTATGTTGTGATCAGGCTTAAGGCACTATGGTCGGGTATTGATTGCCCTAGGTAACCTCGGTATGTCAAGTTTCCCTGTCTATTACAAATACTTAATGTTATGATATTTTCATGAATAAAAACACATCGTGCGGAACTTGAAGAGGGAAACGAGGTAAGATAATGGGAGTGCGCTGTCCGAGGTTCGAAGAGGAGAAGGGAAAAATACTTTTTAAAAACACTCAGACTTACTGGAGAAAATAAATTCGTTTTTCAGAAAAGTGATACTTTTGATTATTCAAAGAAACAAAAAGTGATCCAGTTTGACCAACAAATGACAGCATCTGCTGTAGACATTCTTGTAGTATTTTTTCACATTTCTTTATAATGTTGTTTTAACATGAAAATGTACATTGCTCTTGTACATTCTGTTGCATTATGATGTATATTCATAGTGGGAGATTCATATGTAAAAATATCTCAAAATAGACACTTCGCTGTGTGCAATTATCATTAATATGTATATAAATAGAGAATAAATTGGGCTATTTAAGGATATAATTAGCTGTCATCCGGCTTTAGGAACTAAAACTGGCTTCTTAGGTACACTCTTTAACAATGATTGAGTCATTTTTGTATTCTACTCATAACGTTCAGTCATGAGTGTACTCAACTCATGACGGAAAAAATTTAACAAAAAACGATTCTGATCGTCAGAAGGAAAAGTAATATGGAATGAGGGAAGATTATGTATTTAGGGAGAAGAAGAGATAAAAAGGAAAGCTTTAAAAATCTCTAACCAGAGAGAAAAAACAAAATTTTGAAATCGTAAATACATGTTCGATTTGGTCTCTCACAGAAAATATTAAAAGTGAACCAGCTGAGGAAGAAGTGGCGGCGTCTTCATTTTTCTGATTCCAATGGTTGTCAGTTTTTATTTGTTCTTCAAATCTTCTTTATATATGGAAGAAAACGTATAGACAACAGCGAAGCGGAAACTCTAAATTTAATGCAATTGCATAAAATTCCGAAAGAAGGGTAGCTCCAGGAATTTCCCGGAGATAGCCATTCATATGGTCACAATTTGGGAGGAAAAAACTTGTGTATACCCTTAATAGAGGCGGAAGGTGGTGCCATAAGGACATAATCATTTAATTTTATAACGCCTACATAAGAGGGGATTAAAAATATTAATTCCAGCAGAGAACACCGCAGGATCCACGTTACCATTTATATTTAAAAGATTTATACGAATTTCCTAACTAATAGGGGAAACCAGGGACAACGATTTTTGCAATCGTGGACGATGCCGGTTATTACTCCGGTGATGTAACTCAAATTTTTAGCACTTTACCGATTAACACAAAAAAACCGCTTAGTAGCCACTTAATATGTAACAGAATCACACCACAAAAAGGGCCTTAACCCTAATCAGGGGCGGGTAATGGCACATCAGCCTAATTATATGGGCTAAACTACAATTGTTGCAACAATACCCAAATAATTGATATGGAATCAAAGTTCTCTCAGTCAACTGAACAGTCAAAAAGGAAATGGACAAATACACATAGTACAAAATTAACGAAAAACACCAAAGAATGAAGTGTAATAAACGTTTCTCTGCTTCGCGCCGCGAGGGATTGAAATTACAAACCATCGTTTCTATAATAATTCCTAGCGGAGATTTGGGAAGTTTGCACAAAAATGTGGTAAAACACCAGTTTCAGGTGATAAAACAAACTGATTAAGCAAAAGCCACCTTCTTCTGCTCAAGGATTAAGTGGGTGTCAGGACCGATTCGAAGGACTTTCGCTCGTCTCCAGCGAGACGGAGTTAGTGAGGGAGAGAGAGAGCGAGAGGGAGAGGGAGAAAAATATAAAGAGGGAAAGGAACGATAAACTTTAAATAGACTGTAACATGTTAAATTATGAATCCATAAGTTAAAGGGGAAGGATTGCATCGGTCGTTCATAGAAAGCACCAAACGCATGAAATAAATAACAAGTGACCCGGAATATTTAAGTAAGAGAAGAATAATTAACAGAAGCACTACACGAAAAGGGCCGTAACCCTAATAGGGGTGGGTCATGGCACATCAGCCGAATTACCTGAGCTAAAATACAATTGTTGAAACAATACAGTAAATATTTTCCAGGGAAACAAAGTTCCTTCACTCAACTGAAGATATGGCAATGGGACAAAAAAACAAGGTACAAAATTAACGAAAACACCACTATACCACAGAATGACTTTTGATAAACGTTATCCTGCTTCACGTAGCGAGGAGAGAAGTTACAAACCATCGTTTCAAAGCTAATTACTCGTGGATATTAGCGAAGTTTTCAAATACTTGTAGTAATCTCTAGCTGTTGTTAATAATGAAAAATGAGAAAGCAAAAGCCACCTTCACCAGGGAGAGAGAGGGAGAGAGAGAGAGGGAGAGAGAGAGAAAGAGAGAGAGAGAGGGAGAGAGAGAGAGAGAGAGAGAGAGAGAGTGAGAGAGTAAGGGAGAGGGAGAGAAATAGAGCAAGAGAAAGTAATGATAAATATAAAATAGATTGAAACGTGTTCAAACATCATTCCATTAATTTAAAGAGAAAGATTCCAATGGGTCTCTCACAGAAAGCACTAAACAGCATGAAATATATTTGAAGGTATCCGAGTTAAGGAAGTTGTTCCGGCTTCTGCTGTTCCTTTTTTTACGACAATGTCATATTTATTTCTATTACACAATTCCTATGTGATGTGAAACTAGAAAAGAAATCAGATGGATTCGATTGTAGGCACGATAGAAGGAGATGCCACTTGAGAACTAGCGTCGGCACATACTTATCTCGGCATAAATTTGTGTACCATTTTCTTATATTTTGTCCTTATTCCTGTGGGATATGACAAGAAAAGGAAACACAAGGTGGTTAGTATCATTACAATGACAACCATTCACAGAAAACACTAAGGAGCATGAAAAATATTTGAAGAGATCCGGATTATGGAAGTTTTTCCGGCTTCCACTGTTCGCCTTTTTACGATAGTATGCATATTTTTTTCTATTACACATCTCCAATGTGATGTTAAACTAGAAAAAAATTCAGATGTTGTTTATGGAAAGCAAGATAGAAGGAGATGCGACTTGAGTACTAGCGTCGTCCTTAACTTTATCTGGGCATAAAATTGTCTACCATTTTCTCTTCTTTTGTCACAATTTTTGTGGGTAATACAAGGAAAGGAAACATAAGGTGGTGAGTATCAGCAGAATGAGAAAAATAGGAAGTCAGAAGTCAATATTAGTGGATGTTCCAGAATTTGCAGAAAAAAAAAATTAAAAATTGCAGAGTAACTAAGGACACACTTTTTATTTAACGAACAAAAAACAAAATGCTTAACTCGCACTGCGTCACAAGGGGGGAGATGAGGGGAGCAAAATGGTGGAACAAGGGGGTAATGGGACTACAGGATCCCAAGCTTACTTCTGGAGGCGATGAAGCTGACCAGGAGCGCCACCGAGGAGTGAAGAGGCACCAACTTCCCATATGGGAACCACCAAGGAAGAAAGCCGCCCTCTTTCTTGGGACCGGATATATATACATATAGTTTGACCCATTTTCTTCCCGGAGGAACACCTTCCGGGGGGGACAGTTGACTGATGACGTCCCTCTCTCTCAGCCCGAATCTTGAGCCTCTCATGCACGGCTCTTCCTGGAGGAACACCTTCCAGGGGGGGACAGTTGACTGTTGACGTCCCTCTCTCTCTGACGTTCTCTCTCTCTCTCTCCCCCTCTCTCTCTCTCTCAGCTCGAACCTTGAGCCTCTCGTGCACGGCTCATCCTATCGCGCTGCGCCCCACGAGGAAATCCGCCGATCTCGGCGATATGCAAGCTTGAGTACGGGATAGGGTAGGAGGGAGCATAGGCGCCAAGTGAACACAGTACGATAATTATAATAATAGTTTTATTTTACCACACACAAAAAAAATGCCAGTCAATCATTTCCTTTTTTTACAAATGTAAAAAAATCACAAATCTCAACGTTATATTTGACTGATAGATGCAAATTTTAACCTTTTAACTCTTAAATTCGTTTTAACATTGTTGGGTGTAGTTTCAACCTTGAATGAAGCTTGCAGATAAACATAATTTCCAGGAATTTAGGCCAAATATCATAGAGTAGCCGAAGACGAAATACCCCTCATACTTCAATACTTCGAGGAGTCTCGCACCAGATAGTTTTCCCGAATACTGGGGAAGGGTTACAACAAAAAAATCTGCGGTTACCAAACCTGTAAAAAAAAACTATAAAACAATAATATATATGAAAACACACAAACAACCCCCATTGCAAGGTCAAAACGAGCCACAGAATTTTTCCAAAATATCCCCCTCTAGGGCTTCCGCTCAAACCTCGGTCACTCTCCGGGTCCGCTTCTCCGCTCCAGTCGTGAAGCTCATAAGGAGAGGAAGGAGGGTTGGGGAGGTAAGGTCAAGTAGGTTAGAAGGACCCATCAATAGCATTATCGACATTGAATGAGTTCCGACGCTCATGAAGGGCCTTGATTTGGGATACGTGACATCGTTTTCTTCGCAGTCCGGTAGATATATCAGTTAATAGGACTGTCATCGGAGAGGTAAATTCCACAATACGGTGCGGTTCTGACCATTTGGGTTGCAATTTGGCGGAAGTTTTATCTACTGCCGAGCTGCATGGGTGCAACTTATAAGCAACGATGTCCACCGCGCGGAACCTAGGGCCCTTCCGTCCGAGATTATAACGCTCCGCCACCCTTTCATTCGATTTATTTAATTGCTCCAGCGCCTGGCTCCATTTCTCCTCCAGTTTTTTCCCGTCTGCGGAATGGTCGAGTACTTCGTTCACCCCCCATTGCATGGACAAGGGATGATTTAATTCACGACCGAAGAACAAACTAGCGGGAGTACATCCCGTACTCTCGTGTCTCGCCGTATTGAAGGCGACACTTAGTGCGTGTAATTTTTCGTCCCAAAGGTTTTGAGCATCACGGTGAAATACGGTTAGTGCTGTTTTTAGGTTTCGATTAAATCGTTCCACATGCGAGGGCTGGGGGTAATAAGGAGTTGTTGTAATATGTTTTATTCCCCATGAAAAACACGTTTTTGAAATCTCCAGAGGTAAACGTAGTGGCGTTATCGGACACCAAGGTTTTGGGGAACCTGATTATGGCAAAGATTCGATTATTCAGAGCCTTAACTGTAGCCCCCGCGCTCATGTCTCGCATTGGGATAAGTATAACGAACTTGGAAAACGCGTCGATCACCGCCAAAATACAATTATTTACTGAACGTGAGCGCGTAATGGGCCCAAAGTAATCTATGAAACTGCGTTCCCATACCCCGGTAGATACCTCTGCCGAATGCTCACCGCTTAGCAAATTAGCTGCCGGCTTGGCTATTTGGCATTCCGGGCATGACCTAACATATTGTAATATTTCTTTTTGCATACTAGGCCAATAAAACTCCCTTCCAATTTTTGTTTTCGCTTTATGATATCCGAGATGTGCTCCAATCTCTGTATCATGAAAATAGGCCATGATCATCTGTCTCACTTCCTCCGGAACATATACGCGGTTACGTTTGCATTTTGGTTTCCTAAAAACTATTAAGTCTCTAACGAGTTTTAAATTTTTTATTTTCGTTCCGCAGACCAAACGAGATTTTATCTCTTGACAAGTATGGTCTCTAATCTGGTGTCCTTTTAGTGACATGAAAGACAAGGGAAAATTTTGCAATACGCATATATCAGTAGCGATGGTTTCACTTGAGTGTTCAGACTCTCCTCCAAACATTCGCGAGAGGCAATCCGCTACAACGTTATCGTTACCTCTGACGTGCATTGTCTTAAACTTGTATGTCGAAAGACGAAGCATCCATCTACCAACTTTCCCTAATTGCTTTGGATCCCGACGCATCCAAGAGAGTGCTTCATTATCGGTATAAAGCTCAAACTCACGATGTCGCAAGTACTGGTCAAATTTTTCGACAGCGAATATAATCGCTAAACATTCGGTCTCATATGCCTCATATTTGCTTTCCGCTTCAGTAAGCGTCCGACTAGCGTAAGCAACAGGCGCCAAATGACCGTCGGTTCTTTGGGATAAGACAGCTGCTACAGCGTTGGCGGACGCGTAGGTATGCAGCACAAAGGTCTCATCAAACTTCGGGGTACGGAGAACCGGGGGTGAGGATATCTTTTCGCGCAATTGCTCAAAGGCCTGCTGCTGAGCACGCCCCCAGACGAACTGGCAATTATTTTTCTTTAGGGCATTCAACGGAGCAGATATTTCTGAGAAAGCTGGAATAAAACGGGCGTAGTAACTGCACATCCCTAGAAGCCCCTTAGCTGCCTTTAGATCCTTGGGTTGGGGAAAGTTGTGCACGGCTTTCCCTCTCTCGGGATCAATACGTTATCCTTTTGCTGAAATTATGTGCCCCAAAAACTTTATTTCGTTTTGCGCCAAAGAAATTTTTTCGGGATTGACAGTGATCTTAGCCTAGCGTAACCGCATTAATACTACCCTCAAGTGTTTAACTTGGTCTTCAAAGGCGCTACTATAAACTACGATATCATCTAAGTAGTTATAAACATAATCGTACTTGATGTCACTGAAAATCCTATCGATAAGGCGCGATAGTATTTGCCCCCCTGTGCAAATACCAAAGGGGAGCCGGTTATATTCATATAGCCCAAAGGGCGTGATAAACGCTGTCGCCCTCCTACTTCTTGGTGTGAGCGGAATTTGGTGGTAAGCTGCGTTTAAGTCTAAAACCGAAAAATACTGTGTCTTTCCGAAATGAAGGAAGGCATTCTCGGTAGTTGGGAGCGGAAAGGCGTCGAAGATAATTTTAGAATTTCGTTTACGATAGTCAACTACCAACCGTGATTTATTATCTTTTTTGGGTACTAAAAATGCTGGACTCGCAAATGCCGAGTTGGATTCCTGAATAACCCCCTTTTTTAAAAGGTCTTGTATTTGATTTTTCATTTCAGCCATTTTCACTGGGTTGCATTGAAAAGGAGCTGAGCGCACTGGCATCCAGTCTGACAATGGGAGATCGTATTTCAACCGATCAGTACAACCTAAATCCTTAGTAAAAACATCACTGTATTCTCCTAGAATATCTCTAATTTGAGTTTTTTGTTTCATGTCAAGGCTATTGGACATTGGTGCCTCTGTACCTTCCTCTTTTGAAGCTAAAGGCAGTACCGGAGCCATCACGCCTGGTCGCCCTTTCAGTGAATAGGTTTCCTTCACGAAATTTAACCGCATTCGTACGTGTTTCATGAAGTTTGCCCCCAAAATAATGGGCACTGGGCAGCAGGGCAAGACTAAATATTCGCACTCCCGTGTTAACCCATCTATTTTTACTCTCAAGTATACGGAATGAGAAATTTTCAGGGGAGTACCTCCGATATCCAGGCATACGATATTTGTGCTTCGAATTTCATGCGAAGGGTAATATATGTTTCGCAAGAAACTTTCATCTAAGCAAGAACGAAAGGCACCTGAGTCGAGTAGTGCCACGGCTTGCACACCGTCCACGCGTACATTGATCATGGGTGACGGCTCGTTTTCCACTACCGATAACCGACCTCCTACTGCCACGATATTCTTACGGCGAGGACGTGGCTTTTTCCTGCCGCGCTTTACTCGTTTCCCTGCCGCTTCCAATTCCTTCTCGGGGAACCTGAGCGACCGAGACCACACTGTCTTTGATTTCTCTCCCAAAATGAATCACCGGTCGCGGGTTGCCCGCTCGTCCCACCGCGAGGGATAAAGTGTCTTGTCCCCACGTCAGCAAGCCTTATTCCCAAACCCGGATCCCCGAATTTGCGATCCACCATCTGGTCTCAGCGTGGGGGTTCACGATATGACTCCGCGATCATTCTTCTGGCGTCGAGTTCCCACCCCCATTTCTCTAATTCATCCAAGGACAAAGGCTTGTTCACTAAAGGCCAAGAGTAATTCGGGTTTAAGTTGCCGCAAACTACCTCTAGTAGTTCCTCCGCGGGCACGGGACTTTCATGCCTATTGTTCATTTCTTTAATTAGCGTCAAGTAATCTCCAAGCGACTCCTAAGGCCCTTGCGTTCTATTGTATAAATCCCTTTTCAACCGCCACTCGCAATTAGGGGGTCCGAACTTTGATTTAGCTTCCCTAGCGAAATGGTTAAAATCACTTAATTTATTGTTCCAAAACCAGGTTCGGGCTCTCCCTCCGAGGAGTTCAGGCAATAATTTCATCACCATTTGTTTCGTCTACGTCAAAATGGCGTAGGAAGTTTTCGAGTGCTTCTAGGAAGCTTCTAACGCTTTCTTCACCTTCCCCCTTGAACCGAAGTTCCCACCGTGTCGCCGCAGCGAGAATATGTTCAAGCTCACTGAGGTTAATTTTGGTTGGTTGAGTGAAAATTGGGAAGATTATATTGGCACTCGTATTTTCGGTGGCCTTTTCGTTATCTCTCGAAAGAGTCTTTACATGTTCCCGCAAACGCCTCCTCAGCTCGTACAACGTCCCTTCACTATCGAGCCTAAATCGCACACAGAAATCGATAGCCTCCGATTTAGCTAACTCGTTCACCCAACCTGTCGCCTCGGGTACTTTGAACGCCATGGTTACTGTTGAACCCTTCACTGCCACTTTTTAACCACGCTCTGCTACCATTGATACTGTCGCCACCGATTGCGACGGAAAGGGTAGTGGCAGTAAGAAGGAAAATAAAAATTGCAGAGTAACTAAGGACACCCTTTTTATTTAACGAACAAAAAACAAAATGCTTAACTCGCACTGCGTCACAAGGGGGGAGATGAGGGGAGCAAAATTGTGGAACAAGGGGGTAATGGGAATACAGGATCCCAAGCTTCTGGAGGCGATGAAGCTGACCAGGAGCACCGTCGAGGAGTGGAGCGATTTCACCAACTTCCCATATGGGAACCACCAAGGAAAAAAGCCGCCCTCTTTCTTGGGACCGGATATATATACATATAGTTTGACCCATTTTCTTCCCGAAGGAACTCCTTCCAGGGGGGGACAGTTGACTGCTGACGTCTCTCTCTCTCTCTCTGACGTTCTCTCACTCTATCTCTCTCTCTGTCTCTTATCTGGTTTTAAAAATCCCCTCTCATCAAGCACATCTCAACGGAGATGATCCTAAGAAACGAATTGCAACGTGGATGGAGCCCGCATTAATTCAGATAGTACGCGGACGATCATCACGTCTAGCTACAATTTGTAATGACCAATCCACTTACTGTACGATGTATTTGTATAACGCATTACTAATGTCTAAACCTTCTTCTCTCACGAGATCTAAGGGAACCAGAATGGAGAACCTGAAAAGATCGACCGTCCAGAGTGCCAAACGACACTGAACATCCGGAGTGCACTTCACCGGGGATGATACTCGGGCGGAAACGGACGCGTTAACTGATCACCTCCATTTTCGACTTCCAGTTCAAGGACCGACCAGCTGTAAATGATAATTGTTCTCACTGATTGAAATGCTATGACTGGAAATACCAAAGGAAAATTACAAACTCTGTTAAAATGAAAATAAATGCCTGCAACTCTGTACAAGACCCCGGCCTGAGAGCCCTGGGGCAGGGGTAGAGGGGGCCACCTGGCCTCATCTGCCCCAGGTGAAATAAAGCAATAGTCAATAGTCTCTCGGCTCGAACCTTGAGCCTCTCATACACGACTCAGTAGGCAAGATAGAACGAGATGCGACTTGAGAACCAGCGTCGTCCTTAATTGTATCTCGGCATAAACGTGTCTACAATTTACTCGTATTTTGTCACAATTCCTGTGAAATATGACAAAAAAAGAAACATAAGGTGGTGAGTATCAAAAGAATTAGAAAAATAGGAAGTCAGAAGTCGATTCTAGTGAATGATGCCAAATTTATCACATGAATGTAGGAAAACCACAAATTGTACCGAATATAAAAACTGAGAATGCACAAATATATTCTCTCACTAAATGATCAGGGATGTGCTAGGACCGTACAGAAGCACTTCCATTCTCCACGAATGAGACGGAGGGAGAGTGAGGGAGAGAGAGAGCAAGAGGAAGATAAATAGAGAGAGAGAAAGGAATGATATTTAAAATAGACTTTAACATGTTAAATTACCAATCCGTTAATTGAAAGAGAAAAATTCCATGAGTCGTTCATAGAAAGCATAAAATGTATGAAATATGTAAGTAAAAATCCGGAATATGTACGTAGTTCAGGACTCCACTTCTCCCATTATGACGACTATTTCATTTCATACTTATACTTATATTTCATACTTAAAAACAACTCCTGCACGTAATAAAACGTAACAAAAAGTCAAATAGTGTCGATAGTCGGCAAGATAGAAGGAGATGTGACTTGAGAACAAGCGTCGGCCTTTACTGAATCCCGGCATAAAAGTGTCTGCAATTCTCTCTGACTTTGTCACAATTCCTGTATGATATTACAAAAAAATTAAACACCAGGTCCCGAGTATCAGCAGAAAGAGGAATATAGAAAGTGAGAAATCGATTTATTTAAGGGGGAGTGCAGAAAACAGACGAGTGTCAAAAAATTGGGGAATACCTGTGAGAAAATTAATTTCGTAAATTACGAAAGAGAGATTCAATCACAACTCTCACAAAAAACATATGTTATGATCGGGCTTAAGGCGCTATGGCCGGGTATTCGTATTCCTAGCTATCCTTGGTATGTCATTTTTTTCTGTCTATTACAATAAAGGAATTGCATAAAATAGCGAAATTAGCGTAGCTCCAAGTATGCCACGGGGATGGGCAGGCATAGCGCCACAAATTAGGAGCAAAAAACCTGTGTATAGCCTACATTGAGGCGGCAGGTGGAGCCATAAGGACAAAATCGTTTAGTTTCATAACGCCGAGATTATAGGGGATTAAAAAATTAAATCCCTGCAATGAACACAGGATCCACGTTAACGTTTATATTTAAAATATTTACAGGAATTTCCTAATTATACGTGGAAACCAGAGCCAACGATTTTTGCAGTCGCGTACGATACCGGTTATTACTCCGGTGATATGACTCAAAATTTGGGCACTTCAACGATAAACACAAAAATACCACTAAGTAGAAAATGAATAAGTAACAGAAGCACAACACGAAAAAGGCCGTGCCCTAATCAGGTCTTGGCACAGCTGCAGAATTGTATGGTGAAAACTACAATTGTTAAAACAATACACAAGATATTTGCCAAAGATACAAAGTTCCTTCAGTCAACTGAAGATAATGAAATGGGACAAAAAAAATTAAAATACAAAAAACGAAAAATACCACTTCACCACAGAATGACGTTTGATGCACGTTTCCCTGATTCGCTCCGCGAGGGAGGGAAATTACAAACCATTGTTTAATAGCTATTTGCCTGTGGATATTTTCGAATTCGTACATGAATGTTGTAAAGCTCTAGCTGAAGGTGATAAATAGAACTGAGAAAGCAAAAGCAACTTTCTAACACTCAAGGATTAGGGATATGTAAGGACCGATCCGAAGGACTTACACTCGCCTCCAGTAAGGTAAGACGGAGGGAGAGTGAGGGAGAGAGAGAGCGAGAGAGAGAGAGAGAGAGAGATCGAAAAAAAGACAGATAGAGAAAGAGAAAGCAATAATGAATTTAAAATAGATTGAAACATGTTAATACAACAATCCATTAATTTAAAGAGAAGGATTCCATTGGGTCCCTCTCAGAAAGAACTAAAGAGTATGAAATATATTTGAAGAGCTCCGGATTATAAAAGTTATTCCGACCTCAGCTGTTCCCACTTTTACGAGGAATGTGCCTAGTTCATTCTATTAAAATACTCCTACACGAACGAAACGAAAAATAAAATAGTGTCGATAGTAGGCAAGATAGAAGGAGATGCTACTTGAGAACTAGCGTCGTCCTTAACTGTATCTCGGCATAAAAGTGTCTACATTTTTCTCGTATTTTGTCACAATTCCTGTGAAATATGACTAAAAAAAGGAAACATAAGGTGGTGAGTATCAGAGGAATGAGAAAAACAGAAAGTTAGAAGTCGATCCTAGTGATTGTTACCAAATTTATCACATGAATGTAGGAAAACCACAAATTGTACCGAATATAACAAAGTGAGAAAGCAAAAATATCTCCTCTAACTAAATGATTAGGGATGTGTCAGGACCGTACAAAAGCACATCCACTCGCTTTCAGTGAGACGGGTGGAAAGCGAGAGGAAGAGAAATAGTGAAAGACAAAGGAATGATATATTTTTAATAGACTGAAACACCTTAAATTATGAATCCTTTAATTGAAAGAGAAGGATTCCATGAGTCGTTCATAGAAAGCATTAAATGTATGAAATATATAAGTAGTAATGCGGAATATGTACGCAGTTCAGGACTCTACTTCTCCCATTATGACGACGATTGTGTCAATTTTATTCTTAAAAACAACTCCTGCACGATATAAAACGTAACAAAAAGTCAAATAGTATCGATAGTCGGCAAGATAGAATGAGATGTGACTTGAGAACAAGCGTCGGTTTTTACTGAATCCTGGCATAAAAGTGTCTGCAATTCTCTCTGACTTTGTCACAACTCCTGTATGATATTACAAAAAAAGTAAACACAAGGTCCCGAGTATCAGCAGAAAGAGGAATATAGGAAGTAAAAAGTCGATTTATTTAAGGGGGAGAGTGCAGAAAAGGGAGACATGAGTGTCAAAAAATTGGGGAATAACTGTGAGAAAATAAATTTCGTAAATGATGAAAGAGAGATCAATCAATCACAACTCTCACAAAAAACATATGTTATGATCCGGCAACAGTCTAACAACGATTGAGTCATTTTTAATAAATGTACTCTATTCATGATAGAAAAAATCAACAAAAAAAGGTACCGAACGTCGGAACGAAGAGTAATATGGAATGAGTTAAGATGATGTATTGGCGGAAAGAAAAGGATAGAAAGTAAATCTATAAAAAGCTCTAACCTGGGAGAAAATACAGTTTTGAAATCGTAAAGACATCTTCGATTTGGTCTTTTACAGAAAAAGTTAGAACTGAACCAGCTGAATAACAAGTGGCGGCTTCTTCATATTCCAGACTCCAATGGTTGTCGGTTTTGGATCGTTCTTTATAATTCCTTTATGAAGCGAAGACAACGTATAGAGAAATCCCAAACGGAAACTCTAACTTTAATGAAATTGCATTAAATAACAACATAAAGGTAAATCCATGTATGCCAAAGAGAAGGGCAGGCATAGTGGCAGTAATTAGGAGCAACAAACCTGTGTATAGAGGCGGCAGGTGGAGCCAAAAGGACAAAATCATTTAGTTTCATAACGCCGAAATTATAGGGGATTAAAAAATTCAATCCCTGCAATGAACACAGCTGGTTCATTCAGCACGTTACCATTTATATTTATTAGATTTACAGAAATTTCTCTAAACTAATCGGGAAAACCAGGGCCAACGATATTTGCAGTCGCATACGATACCGTATATTACTCTGGTGAAATAACTCAAAATTAGGGCACTTCACCGATTAACACAAATATACCACTAAATAGCTAATGAATAAGTAACAGAAACCTCCCACGAAAAAAGCCGTAACCCTTATCAGGTCTTGGCACATCAGCAGAATTACTTAGGGATAAAGTACCATTGATGTAACAATACACAATATATTTTCAAGGATAAAAAGTTCATTCAGTCAACTGAAGATAAGGAAATGAGACAAACATACAAAATAAAAAATTAACAAAAAAAAACACAACTTCACCACAGAATGACGTGTGATATACGTTTCCCTGTTTCGCGCCGCGAGGGAGAAAAGTTACAAACCATCGTTATATAGCTTTTTGCTAGAGGATATTTTCAACGTTTTCACATACATATAAAACTCTAGCTGTAGGTGATTAAACAAACTGTGAAAGCAAAAGCCACCATCTTCCACTCGCGGACTAGTGTGGTGTAAGGACCGATTTGAAGGTCTTCAGCTCGTCTCCAGTGAGACGGAAGGAGAGTGAGGGTGAGAGAGAGAGAGAGAGAGAGAGGGAGGGAGAGAGAGCGAGACAGAGAGAGAGAGCGAAAGGGAGAGAAACAGAGACAGAGAAAGGAATGATAAATTTAAAATAGATTGAAACATGTTAAAACATAAATCCATTAATTAATAATCAAGAGAAGGATTCCATGGGTCATTCATAGAAAGCACCACCTGATGCCTCAAGGAAGGCAATACTCAGGGTTTTTGCTCCTAATTTGTGCCGCTATGCCTGCCATTCTCCGTGGTATACACGGAGCTACCCTAATTTCGCTATTTTATGCAATTTCTGAAAAATTATAGTTTCCCCTTGGGATTTATCTACACACTGTCATAAGTAAATAAAGGACTTGTGAAGAACGAACCAAAACTGACAACCATTGGAGTCGGGAATACGAAGAGGCCGCCACTTGTTCTTCAGCGGGATCACATTAAATATTTTCTTTGAGAGACCAAATCGAACATGTACTTACGATTTCAAAACTGTATTTTCGCTCAGGGTAGAGATTTGTAATGATTTCCTTTCTACCAATTCCTCTTTGTTAATGCATCATCTTCCCCCATTCCATATTACTCTTCCTTTTTACGATCGGTACCGAGTTTTTGTTAATTTTTTCCGTCATGAGTTGAGTACATCTATTAAAAATTACTCAATCATTGTGAGACAGTGTACCGAAGAGGCCAGTTATAGTTCTTAATTCCGGATGACAGCTAATTACATCCGTAGGAAGCTCTCTTTTTACAAAAAATAATGATCTTTTTAACACAGGTAAGTGTGTATTTGAGATATTTTTATATATTTCTCCCACTAGGTATGTACATTATCATACAACAGAATGCACAAGAGCAAAGTACATTTTCATGTGAGTTGAACATTATAAGGAAATATGAAAAAAATATATCATTACAAGATTGGCTACAGCAGAGGCTGGAATTTTTTTTATAAACTGAATCTCTTTTATTTTCTATTTAATTATAGGATTGATAATTTAACATGTTACAGTCTATATAAAATATATAATTTTATTCTCTTTCTCTATTTCTCTCCATTTTGCTCTCTCCCTTTCTCTCTCCCTCATTCTCCCTCCCTCTCACTGGAGGCGAGCGAAAGTGCTTCTGTACGGTCCTGACACATCCCTGATCATTTAGTGAGAGAAGATATTTTTGCTCTCTCCGTTTTTATATTTGGTACAATTTGTGGTTTTCCTATATTCATGTTATAAATTTGGTAAAATTCAATAGAATCGACTTCTTACTTCAGATTTTTCTTATTTCTCTGATACACAACAATTTAGGTTTCCTTTTTTTGTCATATTTCAACGTATTTGTGAAAAGTTACGAGAAAATTATAGACAATTTTATGTCGAGATACAGTTAAGGACGACGCTAGTTCTCAAGTCGCATCTCTTTCTATCTTTCCAGCTATCGACATTATTTGACTCTTTGTCTCGTTAGATATTGTGTAGGAGTTGTTAAATAGAATGAAAAATATACAATAGTCGTAAAAAGGGGAACAGTAAAGTCTGGAAGTACTTACATATTCCTAGTCCATTCTTATATATTTCATGCTTTTCATGATTTCTATGAATGACCCATGGAATCCTTCTCTTATAATGAAAGGATTGAAAATTTAACATGTTACAGTCTATATAAAATTTATCATTCCCTTCTCTCTCTCTTTCTCTCCCTCTCGCTCTCTCTCTCTCTCTCTCCTTTACTCTCCCTCCGTCTCTCTGGAGACGAGCGGAAGTCCTTCTGGAAGAAGCGGAAGATCGGGCCTTACATATCCCTAATCGTTAAGTAGAAAAAGTAGGGTTTTGCGTTCTTAGTTTATTTTTTCACCTATAGTTAGGGTTTTACTACATGTATGTTGAAAAATTCGAAATTATCCACTAGCAAAGTGCAACGAAACGATGGTTTATAACTTCTCTCCCTCGACGCGCGGAACAGGGAAACGTATATCACACGTCATTCTGTAGTGAGTTGTGATTTTCGTAAATTATTTATTTTGTATTTTTGTCTCATTTCCTTATCTTCAGTTGACTGAAGGAACTTTGAATCCTCGGCAAATATCTTGTGTATTGTTATAACAATTGTAGTTTACCCTATGTAATTCTTCTGATGTGCCAAGCCTAAATTTAAGTTACGGCCTTTTTCGTGAGCTTCTGTTACTTATTCTTATACACCGACTCATAAATACGTTAGGAAGATGAAAACAAAAAAAAGTAGAGTGTAGAACACAAATAGATAACTTATGGTAAATTCGACTTTTAATGATATGGAATCTATGATTTACATCAATAACCATTTTTATCATTGACTGTCGAGTTATACTTTGTCAGCAACAAAATCATGCGAGCCCAATACCAATTTGAAATTTTATATATATATAAATATATATATATATATATATATATATATATATATATATATATATATATATATATATATATATATATATATATATATATATATTCATATTACTGGTATCGCAATACATCTCTCACCCCAGAGTTACAAGTTCTCTAGTTAAGAAATTACTTAGAAAAATACGCTATGAAGCTTCATCAGCTTAGTCCAAATTGAGTGAAAATTTGTCAACGACGCTTGATTACCTAATCTCTTACTCATTGAAAAAACAATAATCAGTTGTAAACACGAAAAAAAATCGTGACGATCGTACTCAAGAAGAGTCACATATGATGCGGGAAGCACCTGTACTGAGACGGATAAAGAAAAAGTAAGATGTTCCCGAAATTTGGCGCAAACCTGAACAAAACTTAATAAATTATTCAGGAAAGAGACATTGGGACTCCCACGGGAGCACAAGAAGTGAGCTGGCTTGTGGAACTAGCGCCCGGCACTACCGTATATCTGTTTACAATTGTTAATTATTATTTCTCTCTATTTCACAATTCCTTCATGATGTGAAAGAGGCATGAAAAAACAATAAACGTATCTATCATCAACCGGACGAGGAAAAAGTGACGTGGAAAGCCATTGTACTATGAAAGAGAGGAAGAGAAAGACAAAATAGTCTTTATATATTGACTCGCCTAAGTCAATCACGAGAGCAATATCCTATTTTCCAATTCAACATTATAGAATCCCTGCGAAAGTTGTTCAGTTTATGTAACAATGCTTAGAATGCGTCTTCATGATTCATGATTATCCTGCACATCGCCTACGGAAAAATATGCTCATCAGACTAACTCCCTTTCACAGGAACCAGGCATCAGCTGGGGTCACATGGCATCAACTTCCCCATCCCCTCTAACTACTTCAAGGCCTTCCAAAGAGAGTCGTTTTATGACACTGTGGAGCCCTTCGTGCGGTCTGTTTCCAGTGATCATATCCGGTGATCCATTTTGCTGGCAGTAGTAACTACATTTCATTTGTTAAAAATAGCAAGATTTATTTTTATAACAATGAAATATGATGACTTATGTCCATCAATATTTAAATCAATTTAAATATTTATTATAACCTCAAACGTATCCTACCGTCAAGTATTCTTTTAAAAAGTGCTTTTGATACCTATTTCTCTAATATGGTATAATGATTTAAACTAAAGAACTGCTTAATGACTATAGTTACACATCACATACATTTATATGTATTTATTCTTAAAATGTAGACTCTTATCTGTAATGCAATAGATTATAATCACGCTGATCAAAGTCTATGGTTTTAAATGATATTAAATCCAGCCATGAACAACTAATCTAAACAACAGAACACAATTTAAACTTTCACCATTCTCCAGAAACTTAAAGGATATATTTTTAAGCATTGAATAAATTTTACTTTGTTCTCTTTTATGCACTGTCTAAAGTCTTTTTCATGTTCACCACCTGAGCTCAGTAAATGTTTTTCACTTGATTACATCAGCTTAGTCCAAACTGCGTGAAAATTTGGCAAAGACGCTTGATTGCCTAATCTCTTACTCATTGAAAAAACAAAAATTAATTGTAAACACGAAAAAAACATCGTGCCAATCGTACACAAGAAATGAGGTTTCTTGAAGGCCTTGCTGAAAGAGGTAATAAGGACATTACCTCATTCAGCTAGCCCGATGTTTTCCCCAGTGGAACTGGTGAGGAGTTCGAAATTACAGGATCTGATGTGAGAAGTAATCTTCCAAATAAGTCCTCATTGGTAGACACTTGAGTATATTTCTTATGAAGCGCTCACGAAAGTTTCTTATGTCCTTATTACCAGCCTCTATTGCCTTTTCTGAGAGAAATCACAATAGAAAAATCGAGTCTTTCGCAAAATATTAGCTCCGGGAATAAGTACTTTGATAATACTATGACCTATCTGTGGCATATAATACCTAGGATATAATTTTACAAATTTCCCTTCAGTAAGCCCTTAATTTTTCCTCTTTAATTCAGTGACCATTCAAAATTGTTTTCAATGTTATGGGGAACCTTGTAATGAGGCTAACGTCATTCCTATAACATATGTCGCAATTTATCGGATGCACTTACTTACAAATAAATTGAAAAATGATTTTAAAGAATAATGCTCTGAAATGGGAAACAATAATTGTTGAACGCAATATTTTCTCCATACCTGTTATTGCAGAAGACAGCTTGGGATTGTCGAAGAATCGCCCAGCCGTGTTCCCATCGTTAGTCGTTCCGTTTCCCGGCCGCGATACATCCACAATCAATCCAATTTTTTCCCTGAAAGAATTTTTCAGCTTAGCCTTTCTGCCTCGCATTAGTTATCTGTGCTATCCACGTGCCTTTTTGAGAGGTTTAGTGAAATGAAAGAGTTGCCGCGGAATAAGAAGATCTCAGCATTTTTGTTTTCCTTAATTTTGATCTTTCGCCGGAACCATGGAAACATATTTCGCGACGTCCACCTGTACTTGCTAAGGTAAGATAAAAAAATATATATAACCCTGTACAAGGACTATAAATTGACTCAATTATGCAAATATATTTACATGAAGGAGTTTATATACTCGGCAAACATTCAAGCAAGAATTCCGGAAAATCAACAACCTTCTTCAGCCATTTATCGTGACGCTTCAGAATTCTCTTGTGTGTCTAGAACAGTCATCGCACTTACACATGTAATTCCTAAAAAAGTTGCGACTAAATTATACACTCAGTGCCTTAAAAAGCTCATTGTTTGAATCGAAACGCAACTCTCTAGCGATATATTTCAATAAATATCATTTTTCGCTAATAAGGATTGTTGGCCAGACTTCAATAAAGTATTATGTCGCTGTAAACGTATAATTTTGACGGAAGGAATTTTTTGAGCAAGCATTTATAAAACCCTAAAGAGAAATAGAGTATAAATGGAAACAACCTGGCTGACACCTGGTGCCTTTGAAAGGGGGTTAGTCTGTCAAACAGAGATGAGCATATCCTTCCCGAGGCGATGTGCAGGATAATCTTGAAAACCCCGTGATTGTTTCAGGAGTGCATTCCAAGAAGGAAGTCTTCCATGACACCTCTTGTGGTGTCCCGCGATATTATTATGGGTATAATTTGTAGCATGGTTTACTAAAAATCCGTAATGGTGGCTCTTTGCAATCTTTATATATCCATGATCACTATAGGATAGTGAATGTGGCCATATCGTATCCACACATTTGCCGCATCACCGTATCCCCGTCGACGGCTGGCGGGGCCGGACTCGACCGTCGCTCGAAAAAACGATGTAATATTCGGGGTCCAAGTATGCGCAAGGTTTTTCTTTAGATTCACAATCTGGACGCTTTGGAAAATGACGTGGTATGAGTCATGTAGCGTAACCAGGCGGCACCAACTACTTTTTCTCTACAAATATGTAAAAATGTGACTGAAAATAAGCTCCGCCATTTTGTAGTGTTTCTATGATTAATAATAAAATTAAATCTTTAAAAAGCCATTACATGAAGGAGAAAGAACTCTATCATAAAATAGTTTAAAAACTTTTTCCGTAAGTTAATCAATTAAAGTACAGAAAAATGTTAATTTTGGTACTTCACAGAGAAAATCGAAGGTGGGCGTTATTTGCGAAATTTTTTCAAATTTGACCCCATATATATTGTTAATGTGCAAGTGAAAGAAAAATAATTTAAATACGACATTTTATGTATAAACTATTTAAAAATATTACTGCTAAGTTTTAACTTCCAGACTAAAAAAAAAGTTTTACAGGTTTTGGCCCGCTCTTTTCGATTTCAGCCAACTGTGCGACATGATTACATCATATTCTACTATTCATGAGCTGTTTATCACGATTGACTCGAAAAAGTCAACGATCGAGGTCTTTCAGGTTACCGAATATATATTATTCAACATGGTCATTGCTGACGCAATTTATCAAAAAGTAGTCTTTAATACTAATGAGGATATTAAAATAAATGTACAGAAATATTAAACGGAGCACAGATATGTTGCACCCAACGAGTTATCTCGCTTTGTAAGAATTCTGCCTCAAAATGTTCAATATTGAGCGTATCAGAAACTTCTCTCATTAAACAGGCTATTCATTTTTCAGGAATACCATGTAAACAAATATATTTCAATTTTTTTATATATAATTTAAATTATCGATACTCTTCGACCCACCTAAAATAGAAAATCACGACAAAATCGTAGCCATCTGGTGGATTTTGGCTATTATTCACGAGGCAGTTTGGAACGTTGTAGACTCCGTCCGAAAATTTGATAGCTTATGTAACCTTGCTTAGTTTTTCGACGTACTTCACGAACGACTTAACTTTCGGTACTTATGATGGCATGCGGATTATACACACGACATACATTCATGAGCAGATAATCACCCTTGACACACAAAAGTCAACGATGGATGTAAACTAGGTATTTCAGATTACGGACTCGATATTTCACTTTTCCTAACAGTATTTTTAACGTGAAACAATCATGTGAAATGCTTTCTTCGAGCATGCTCCCTTCACTCAACCTGGAACTTACAGCGCTAGCAGAAACAATTATTAACATTACTACTTACTTTTTCAACCATTTAAATGACAGGCGTCTTTGGAACGAGTATTTCAACCCATAGGCAACTCTGCGGCAGTAATATTTTTAACTACAGATAACGAGTAAAGGATGATAAGGGAAATGAATCGCCGCAGTTTTCATTCGTAAGAATCTGCAAAGGTTTACGTCCTAATGCCCACAATGCTGGGATCGACACTATCTCTTCCATAATAATAACAATAACAGAAAGCTGCGAACCTTTTCGAAGTAAACGACCTTATCTCACCTCCACGCGCAGTATATTTAAAAGAATGAGAGTCGACACGTAAACAGACGATGAGTAACCGGATGTCGCGGGCGTTGCGTTTTTATTCGAGGAAACGCATATCCTAGCTCGGGTATATAAAGGCTTGTGCCTTTCGACAGGTCACATTTTCTCCTCTCTTCTTGCGCAGAGTAGACCTTCTAACAGTCGAAAATGCCCTTACGTAACCGTACTCTTCGTAAAATATGGAGACACATTGTATTTGATGGCTTGTTCATCCTTGGTAAGTTGGTCGACAAATTGAGTTGCTTAAGAATTTTGCCTTTTGAATATTGCTGCATACAATTTATCCGATTAATTTATCATGAGAAACGGTGAATATTTCCAGTTTCTCCACATTATTTCCCTTGCCTACCTAAAGTGTGTTTCTCTCCACTATTAGCTGTTGGTCTACGACCTAATTTCCTTACTGGATGTACTGATGAGATGCGCGCTCACTACCGCAACATTATTGGTGACTTCAAAGACATCTCTGCTGGGACTTTGCATTGTTTAGGTAAGTGTTTGTGTTAGACTGATTTTCCCGTGTATTTCGTCCTATATAAATAGGAGAAAATTGATTTTAATGTCAAGAATTGTATTATTGTAGATGGTTTTGAATCTTATTTATGATAAGAAATGTCGGATTAACATGAAAAACGTCGTGGCGGCATGGTGAAAGACAGTAGAAATTCTGAATATCTGTGAAAGGCCTATTACGATTCTTTTCGTGCAAAATGTTTCTCTTAACACTACAAGGACGAGCCTAGAATCAAGAATTGTATTATTGTAGATGGTTTTGAATCTTATTTATGATAAGAAATGTCGGATTAATATGTAAAACGTCGTGGCGGCATAGTGAAAGACAATAGAAATTCTGAATATCTCTGATAGGCCTATTACGATACTTTTCGTGCAAAATATTTCTCTTAATCCACCGTGAACGGTTACAGGTAGCATAAACATTTCAGAGTTAATCATCATTGGCAGCTCAATCCTAAGATAACCTAAGATAACTAAGATAAGATGACTCCACCCTCCCCTATCTGAGGATAGTTTCCATTCTTCCTTGAAGCTCTTCCCAAGGTCTTTACTCTGTATTTGGTCAATGTATTTTTGACGGTGACATCTTCTCGGGAATTCTGCCTCTACATTTCCTTCAATAAATTCCTCAAAAATCCATTGTGCTTTAAAGTGTGACCTATCCGTATGGTTCTTGTTTTCTTCATAGTGTTCCATGTGGTCATTTCCTCCACTACTTTTTGTAACCTTCATCATTTCTTATTTTTTCCATCCATTTTATGTTCTTCATCCTCCTTCAAAACCACCACTTGTCAGTTCAGTCTGGTCTACATATCAAGTCGTCCATGCTTTTGATCTAAGGATTGCCACACACCGCACGAATATCTTCAGATATTTTTTCTTATTTTGTTGTCCTATGGTCTTTAAACACAGTCCTACTCTCATTACCATGAACGCGTTCTTTACCTAAGCTATTCTTCACTTTATGTCTGTTGTACATCTTCCGTCCCACTTAATGGTACTTCCGAGATGGGTGAAGGAATCCATTAGCTCTCATTTCTTTCGTCTCAGTAAGTCTTCAGTATTCAGTTTCTCTCTACCGCATAATAGAAATTTGTTTTCTCTTTGCTATCTTAAAACTTTGCCTGAGTTAATCTTAATGCCGTTCCGTCTAATTCCTTGTGCTTCTCTTATTGTTTCCTCCGAGTACATGTTTAATAGGTCTGGCGAGGGGTATCATTCTTGTCTTAAACCTTTGTTAATTTTAGCATCTGTCTGACTTAAGTCTCTCATTCGCATTGGGACGACTTTATTCTTGTAGAGTTGGTAGATATTTCTACTGTCGTCATAATCCATTCCGAGTTTGTTCCAGTAGCCTGAACATATTGTGCTCCTCAACAATGTGAAAGGCTTTCTCAATGTCCATGAATGCAATACACAATGGCTTTTTCACGTATTTTTTTATCTCCGTCATTAATGTATGGCAGACTATGGCCTCCCTGGACCCTCTGTTCTTCCTAAATCCATGTTAATTTGCCCAGCGGTTGTCTACAATTTCCCTCCTCATCCTGCGATTAATTATACGTGTACGTATTTTTTATTAATGTGACACTAGACTCAAGTATCGGTACTTCTCAGATTTCTCAGCCCTCGTCTCCTTCGGTATCGACACCATTACACCCGTTTGCAAATTCTATGGAATTCTTCCGCTTTTGTAGCTATTTTGTATTATTATTGTTACAGGTTATCCTGTAAGGCCTTACTCACGACCACTTCGATGACGTCTGCTCCGGGTGCTTTTCTTGAGACCTTATGGTGCTCCATCGAATTCCCTCCTCTGTATGCGTGGGCCCCCGTCTCCTTGGTCCACCTCGCTCTCGTCATTCATTAGGTTTTATTCCAGCGTCCACGGCTCTTGGTAGTGTTCTTCGATATATTGCTTCCATCTGTTCCCAATATCTTCACCCATTATCAGTGAATTCCAGTTCACATTCCTAATGTTAAAGCCTTTCGTTTTCTTTACTCCGTAGAGTTTTTTCCGGAGTTCGTATACTGTTTCGGTGTTTCCATTTCTCATGTTTTCGCTTTCTTTCTCGTAGCATCTAATTATCTCTTGCCTTCTTGCATTCTCGACTGAAACTGTTCCTAAGCTGCTTGAACGGAGTTCCCTCACCGTCGTTTTTGGGGTTTTTTATATTTTCTTCTTTTTTCATTTAGTATCCAATTCTCCGTCGTAACTCATGACTTCTTCATGTCGGTTGTCTTGATCAGCAATACTCTATAACTTCTCCACCGATGGTTATCATCCGCATATCCCATTTTTTTGATGCTCATTTCTCCTTTATGACCTAATCTACTGTTACAGCTCTATTCTCCTTTATTGCCAAAATTCATGTATCATGTTGGTTCATGCATCATCTTCTTCACTTTCTGATATTGAAGGAGGCTTTAATGATTACCTGTGTTGTGCATGATAAATTTTTGCATTGCTGCACCATCAGTTTCTGGTTTCGGCGAAAAAGGTTCTTTTGAGTACTTAATATTCTTCGCCCAGGGGCAAGCAAATCGCAAGTCTTGTTCTTGAACAGGGGCGATTATTGCCTGCCAGTAGCAGAATCACGCCATGCCACACACGCTGGAGGTAGTGGCTAGTCCGTTATATCGCATGTGTATAATTAGATTCATTTTAAATGCATTATCTATTCATGAAATCTTATTTATTTGCAAAAAAGTTGTTGGCAGAATAGGGATTAGCGTGATAACCGTTTTGCATTTGAAATGCAGACCAAAACTGAGTACATTAGGTAAAGAAAGGAATTTTTATTTAATTCTCATCTCATTTGTCATTTTACCAATGTATTTTAAATTTTTATTAATTTTTAATTAACATTCTCCCACCCAAGACTTACGCCGAAGGCATAAAAAAATCTACTACGTGGCTTAATTTACTGTTGGCTAATGCCCATAATCTAGTCGTTTATGATACAATAATTAATTTTTCCTTCATTAATTACAGGTATTAACGTCGAAACTAGCAGCCCATCTACTGCGGATCAACCCAGCAACTCAGCAGGACCTCTACCATATATTCCTCCTACGTCAATCCATTGCATCATTTTAGATATGCAGGAGATTCTAAAGAACTTGTTTAAAATACACTGCTACATAAAGAATAATGCTAATCTTATGCTGCCTGCCCCACTCATCGCGGGGGTAAGCAACTTAATGGTTGTCTTGCGGCTATTGATTTTGCAGACCGAGTATCAGAGTTTATTTTTGGGGCCGGACGTTTTTTAAATATTCTGGTGCATAAAGCAAACAGTTCTCAACCAACCACACCTCAAGCAGACTGAGGATGATTGATTGCAGTATATTTGAAATTATGTTCGGCATGAGTGTCACGTTAAAGATTTTGAAGATGAACCAATAAACATGATTGTTAACATTTCCCTATATATAATGAACAAGAAAAATGTCACTAAAAAGACTTAAGTAATGAAAATGTTCTCCAGATTGTGTCCGCCATTTTTCAGTATGAATATTTAGAACCATACTTCTAAAAATGATTGTGAATTATATTTCATACATGATCTTTTATTTTGTTTTTTTATATATGATCCACTTCATCTCTAAATTATTGCAAAACTTCGTAAAATGATTTTATTATATTTCAGTATATTGAATAAAAGATGGATTTTTATGATAAACATTCTTCATTGGGAAATATATGCAAAAATTTAAGTGTATAATGTAATGAAAAAAATAAATATTTTGTCCTAACTTATCAATTTTGTATCACTATTTTTATACCTAGTACAACAATATTAACTGTCCTAAGATT
The DNA here is from genome assembly GCA_963169105.1 of Ceriagrion tenellum. Classification (NCBI taxonomy): domain Eukaryota; kingdom Metazoa; phylum Arthropoda; class Insecta; order Odonata; family Coenagrionidae; genus Ceriagrion; species Ceriagrion tenellum. The sequence continues at coordinate 62,042,428 of OY720638.1, forward strand.
GTAACTTCCGCATCTATAGTTTTTCATTCCACCAACCATATCCTGGAAAAAAAATAAAATAATTCAAAGGAGACAACAAAGGGAAGCTAAATCGTGTACCTATGTCTTATAAGATGAAGCAAGGGATTTGAGATATGACTTGAGCGAGGAAATTAATAAAAGTTTTTTGGAAAAGAATATTTTACAAAAAAGAGATTGTTGGCTGAAATGTAGGTGGAATTACTGTCAGTTCCCCGAAGAGAAAGAGTGGGAGGTAATTGAGAGCTGGTGCTGTCGACCAGAATCGCAACTGGGCAGCTACTTAAGAAACATCATTTCCAAAATCAATTTTATTTTTACTCCAGGAAGAGAATATGAAAGCGAGATATTTGGAACGATGCTTCAAGCTGGAGCTTTTGTTTTTGATAGCCTTTTAATGATTAAAACTTTAAAAGTAATCACCAAAATGAGTAACTCCTTAACAACGGAAGGTTTTTACTCATTATTAATCATTCAATCCTTTGATTAGTTGACTGCAGCCCTCCACCCTTCCCTATATTTTACAAGTTCCCTTACATCCTGGAATCTCTTCCTGTGTACCTTCCCTCCTATTTGGTCTATGCACTTTGAATTTTCTACTACCTACCGTTTTCTCTTATTTAGTCCCAATTCCTTGTTATATGGAAAGAAAAGGAAACTAAATGTGGTGAGTTTAAGCGGAATTAGAAACATAGGAAATCAGAAAACGAACCAATTGCTGTTCACGAATTTTATACATGAATGTTGTAAAATCACAAACTGTACCGAATATTAGAAACAGAGCAAAAATGATCTTATCTCACTAAAGGATCAGGGATGCGTCAGGGCCGTACAGAAGCACTTCCGCTGAAACGGAGTGAGAGTTAGGGAGAGAGAAAGAGAGCGAAAGAAGAGAAATAGAGAGAGAGAAAGGAATGATAAATTTAAAATAGATTGTAGCCCGATAAATTATTAATCATTAAAATAAAAGAGTAGGATTCCATTAGTCATTCATACAAAGGTTTAAAAGAATGAAATATATGAGACGTGACCCTGAATATGCAAGTAGTTCCGGACTCTATCTATCTCATTATTACGACGATGATGGTGACGACATGGTGTTCCCACACCACCAAGAGGGCATAATCAGGGGCTGGTAATGGATCATCAAGCGAATTACATGGGGTAACCTACATTTGTGACAACAATACAGCAAATATATGCCAAGTTTTCAAAATTCGTTACCAAAAGTCAACGGAAGATAAGGAAATGGGACAAAAAAAAATTTAAAAAAAACATTACCACAGAATGACATGTGATACACGTTAACTTGATACGCGCCGCGAGGAATAGAAGTTAAAAACCATCTTTTCATAGCTCTTTGCTAGTGGATATTTTTGAATTTTTTCACAAAAATGTTGTAAAACTCTAGCTGTAGGTGATAAAACAAACTGATAAAGAAAAATTTACCTTCTACCACTCAAGGATTAGGGATATGTAAGGACCGATCCGAAGGACTTCCGCTCGTCTCCAGTGACACGGAGGGAAAGTGAGGGAGAGAGAGAGAGAGCAAGAGGGAGAGAAATATTGAGAGAGAAATGAATGATAAATTTCAAATAGATTGTAACATGTTAAATTATCAATCATTCAATAAAAAGAGACGGATTCCATGGGTCATTCATAGAAAGCACTAAATGCATGATCCAGGAGAAAATACAGTTTTGAAATCGTAACGACATGTTCGATTTGGTCTCTCACAGAAAATAATAAAAGTGAACCTGCTGAAGTACAAGTGGCGGCCTCTTCATATTCCTGACTCCAATGGTTGTCAGTTTTTGTTCGTTCTTCACAACTCCTTTATGTTGTAAGGTAAACGTATAGATAAAAGCCAAGCGGAAACAATAACTTTAATGAAATTGCATAAAAAAACGAAATTACGGTACCTCCAGTTATGCCATAGTAAAGGGCAGATATAGCGACACAAATTAGGAGCAAAAAACCTGTGTATAACCTCCATAGAGACGGCAGGTGGTGCAATAAGGACGGAATCATTTAGTTTCATAACGCCTACATAAGAGTGGATTTAAAAATTCAATTCCTGCACTGAAGACGTCAGGATCGACGTTATCATTTATATTTAAAAGATTTATAGGAATTTCCCAACTAATAGGGGACACCAGGGACAACGATATTTGCAGTTGCAGACGATAACGGTAAATACACCGGTGCAATAAACTCAAAATTTAACACGTCACCGATAAACACAAAAATACCGTCAAGTAGCCACTGCATAAGTAACAAAAGCACACCACAAAAAGGGCCGTAACCCTAATAGGGACGGGTCAAGGCACATCGGCCGAATTACCCGAGGTAATATACTATTGTTGAAACAATACAGTAAATATTTTCCAAGGTAACAAAGTTCCTTCTGTCATCTGAAGATATGGAAATGGGACAATAAAAAAAATAAAAAAATAATGAAAACACCACTATACCTCAATGTTTTCAAAGACTTGTAGTAAACTCTAGCTGTTGGTGATAATGAAAATGAGCAAGCAAAAGCCACCTTCTTCCACTCAGGGATTAGCTATGTGTCACGACCGATCTGAAGGACCCCCGCTCGTCTCCCTCGAGACGGAGTAAGTGAGGGAGAGAGAGAGTAAGCGAAAGGGAGGGAAATAGAGCAAGAAATAGTTATGATAAATGTAAAATAGATTGAAACATGTTCAAACATCATTCCATTAATTTAAAGGAAAAGATTCCATTGGGACTCTCACAGAAACCACTAAACACCATGAAATATATTTTAAGGTATCCGGATTATGGAAGTTCTTCTGGCTTCTGCTGTTCCCCTTTTTACGACATATTTTATTCCATTACCCAACTCCTATGTGATGTGAAACTAGAAAATAAATCAGATGGATTCGATTGTAGGCACGATAGAGGGAGATGCGACTAGAGAACTAGCGTCGGCCCATACTTATCTCGGCATAAATTTGCGTACCATTTTCTCAAATATGGTCCTAATTCCTGTGGGATAAAACAAGAAAAGGAAACATAAGGTGGTTAGTATCATCACAATGACAACCATTCACAGAAAACACTAAAGAGCATGAAAAGTATTTGAAGAGAACTGGATTATGGAAGTTGTTCCGGCTTCCACTGTTCGCTTTTTTACGATAGTATGCATATTTTTTTCTGTTACACATCCTCTATGTGACGTAAAAATAGACAAAAATCAGATATTGTCGATAGAAAGCAAGACAGAAGGAGATGCAACCTGAGTACTAGCGTCGTTCTTAACTTTATCTGCGTATAAAGTTGTCCACCATTTTCTCTTATTTTGTCACAATTTTTGTGGGGTATGATAAGGAAAGGAAATATGAGGTGGTGAGTATCAGGAAAAAGAGAAAAATAGGAAGTCTGAAGACGATTCCATTGAAATTTCCGAATTTTCCACATGAGTGTAGGAAAATCACAAATTGTACCGCATGTTACAAACTGAGAAAGTAAAAAATATCTTCTTTTTCTAAAGGATCAGGGATGTGTCAGGACCGAACAGAAGCACTTGCACTCGCATATTTTATCCGATTATACATCTCCTATGTGGTAAAAAATTAATCAAGTATCAAATGGTGTCGACAGTTCATTTAACATGAAAATGTACATTTCTCTGGTAGATTCTGTTGTATGATGATGTACATTCTTAGTGGGAGATAAATATAAAAGCATCTCAAAATAGACACCTTTGTGAAAAATCATAAGCTTCTTTATGAAAAGAGATTTCATTGGGCCTCCCTCCGGATAGATTTAGCGTTCAACCGGCTTAAGGAACTAAAGCTGGCCTCTTCGGTACACTGTCTCAAAATGATTGAGTAATTTTTTTTTATATACTCAACTCATGACGGAATAATTTGAACAAAATAACGGCACCGATGCTCAGAAGGAAGAGTAATATGGAATGAGGGAAGGTGTAGTAATGATGTAGAGGAAGAGATAGAAAAGAAATCTTTAAATATCTATATCCTGGGAGAATCAGTTTTCAGTATATAAGTTTTGAAATAGTAAAGAGATGTTCGATTTGGTCTCTCACAGAAAATATTAAATGGGAACCAGCTGAGGAACAAGTGGCGGCCTCTTCATATTACTGATACTAATGGTTTACAGTTTTTGTTCGTTCTTCACAACTTCTTTATATTGTGAAGAAAACGTATAGATAACAGCCAAGCGGAAACTGTAAATTCAATGAAGTTGCATATAATAACGAAAAAAGGGTAACTCCAGGTATACCACGGATAAGGGCGGGCATAACGGCACAAATTAGGAGCAAAAACCGGTTATTACTTCAGTGAAAGAACTCAAAATTTTAGCACTTTACCGAATAACACAAAAATACCGCTTAGTAGCCACATAATAAGTAACAGAAGCACACCACAAAAAGGGCCGTAACCCTAATCAGTGGTGGGTCAGGGCACATCAGCCGAATTACAATGGGTAAAACTACCATTGTTGTAATAATACACAAAATATTTGCCATGGATACAAGGTTCCTTCAGTAAATGGAAGATAAGGAAATAAACTAAAAAACAAAATACAAAATTAACGAATAACACAACTACAGCACAGACTGACGTGTATTAATCGTTTCCCTCCTTCGCGCCGCGGGGAATTGAAGTCACAAACCATCGTTTCAAAGCCAATTCCAAGTAGATAATTGCATATTAATGTAGTAAAAAACTAGCTGTAGGTGACAAAACAAACAGAAAACAAAAGCCTTCTATTTCCACTCAATGATTAGGGATGTGTCAAGAACGATCTGAAGGATATACGCTCGTCTCCATTGTGACGGAGTTAGTGAGGGAGAGAGAAAGAGCGAGAGGGAGAGAGATAGAGCTAAAGAATGGAACGGTTAATGTAAAATAGATTGAAACATGTTAAAATATCATTGAATTTATTAGCAGAGAAGGATTCCGTTGGGTCTCTCACAGAAAGCACTAAACAACATAAACATATTGGAACGGATCCGGATCATGGAATTTGTTCCGGCTTCTGCTGTTCCCCATTATACGACGATGGGCATATTTTATTCTACTACACATCTCCTACGTGTTGTGAAAGAAGAAAAAAAATCAGATGGATTCGATAGTCTGAAAGATAGAAGAATATGCGACTTGAGAACTACCGTCGTCTTTAACGGTAAACGTACCAAACCAAACCGTACGTAAACCAAAAAGTAAAATACTAACGATAGTCAGAAGGACAGAAAGAGTTGCGACTTGAGAAGTAGCGTCGACCTCTACTGTATCCCGGCATAAAAGTATATGCCTTTTTCTCTTCTTTATTAATATTTCCTGTCCGAATGTATATTACATGTGGTCGGAGTTTCATGAGGTAAACTACAATTGTTATAACAATACTCAAAATATTTGCCAAGGATTTATTGTTTCTTCAGTCAACTGAAGATAAGATAATGGGAAAAATATAGAAAATCCAAATTAACAAAAAACACACCTTCACCAAAGAATGACGTAAGATAAACGTTTCCCTACTTCGCGCCGCGAGGATGAGAAGTTACAAACTATCGTTTCATAGCTATATCCTAGTGTATATTTGAACAATATCAAAATATATGTAGTTAAACTTATGCTGTATGTGATAAGCCACTTTCTTCCACTCAAGGATAAGGTATGAGTCAGGACCGATATGAAGGACTTCCGCTCGTCTCCATTGAGACAGAGTTAGTGAGGGAGAGAGGGAGAGATAGATAGATATAGATAGATGTTCCCCTTTTTAAGACGACGGGCATATTTTATTCAATTACACATCTCCTATGTGATGTTAAACTAGACCAAAAATAAAATTGTGTCGATAGTTCATTTAACATGAATATGTACATTGTTCTTAAACATTCTGTTAGTTGATGATGTGCATTCTTAGTGGGATATAAATATCTCAAAAGAGACACTTAGCTGTGTGTAAAAATCATAAATTTGTTTATAAAAAGAGATTTATATAGGCTACATACGGATAAAATTAGCTGTCATCCGACTTTAGGAACTAAAACTGGCCACTTAGGTACACTGTTTCACATTGATTGCGATATTTTTTACCGATGCAATTAACTGATGACGGAAAAGTTTTTACAAAAATACTACCGCTGATCAGAAAGAAGAGTAATATGGAGAGAGAGAGAAGATGATGTATTGACAGAGAGTAAGGGATGGAAAAAAAAAACTTTAAAAATCTCTAACCTGGGAGACAGTATTTTTAACAGTTTCGAAATAATAAAGATGTTCGATTTGGTCTCTCACAAAACATAGAAAAAGTGAACCAGCTGAGAATCAAGTGGCGGCCTCTTTATATTCCTGATTCCAATGGTTGTCAGTTTTTGTTCTTTCTTCAAAACTCCTTTATATAGTGAAGAATACACTACATGTATACACTAAATAGACTCAGCAGGTGGTGCCGTAGGGACAGAATCATTTAGTTATATAATGCCTACATCAGAGGGGATTAAAAATATTTATTCCAGCACTGAACACCGCAGGATCCACGTTACCATTTATATAAAAAGATTTATAGGAATTTCCGAACTAATACGGGAAACCAGGGACAACAATTTGTGCAATCGTGGACGATGCCGCTTATTACTCCGGTGAAATAACTCAATATTTTAGCACTTTACCGAATAACACAAAAATACCGCTAAGTAGCCTCATAATAAGTAACAGAAGCACACCACGAAAAAGGCCGTTACCCTAAGAAGGGGCGGGTCATGGCCCATGAGCCGAATTACCTGGGCTAAAATACAATTTCTATAACAATACAGTAATTATTTACCAAGGATACAAAGTTCCTTTAGTCAACTGAAGATCAGGAAATGGGACAAAAACAACAAAATTCAATATTAACGAAAACACCACTCTACCACAGAATGACTTGTGATAAACGTGTCCCTGCTTCATTCCGCGAGGGAGATAACTTACAAACTATCGTTTCAAAGCTAATTCCTAGTGGATATTAGCGAAGTTTTTACATAATTGACGGAAAACACTCGCTGCAGGTGATACAACAAAATGAGAAAGCAAAAGCCACCTTCTTCCAATCAAGGGTTAGCACTGTGTCAGGACCGACCTGAAGGACTTCCGCTAGTCTCCATTGAGACGGAGTTAGTGAGGGACAGAGAGAGAGAGAGCGAGAGGGGGAGATATAGAGCAATAGAAAGGAATGAAAAATTTAAAATGGATTGAAACATATTATAACATCAATCCATTAATTCAAAGAGAAGGATTTTATTGGATCTCTCACAGAAAGCACTAAACAGCATGAAATATATTTTAAGGGATCCGGATTACGGAAGTTATTCCAGCCTCTGCTGTTCCCAATTTTACGATGATATGCATATTTTTTTCCATTTCACATATTCTATGTGATGGAAAACGAGAGTAAAAATCAGATGATGTCAATAGTCGGCAAGATGGAAGGACATGCGTCTTGAGAACTAGCGTTGTCCTTAACTGTATATCGGCATAAAATTGTCTCTACAAGGTGAAGAGTATCTGCAGAATGAGAAAAATAGGAAGTCCAAAGTCGATCTTAGTGGATGTTCACGAATATTTTACCTGATTGTAGCAAAACCACAAATTGTATCGAAAATAACAAACTGAGAGAGCAAAAATATCTTCTCTCACTAAAGGATCAAAAAAAGTCAGGACCTTACAGAGGACTTCCGTTCGCCTCCAGCGAGACGGAGGGAGAGTGTGGAAGAGAGATAGTGAGAGGGAGAAAAATACAAAGAGAGAAAGAAATGATAAATTTAAAATAGACAGTAACATGTTAAATTATCAATCCTTTAATTGAAAGAGAAGGATTGCATGGGGGAGAGAGGAAGAGAGAGGGAGAGAGAGAGAGCGAGAGGGAGAGAGATGGAGAAAGATAAAGGGATGGTAAATATAAAATAGGTTGAAACAAGTAAAAACATCAACCATTAATTTAAAGAGAAGGATTTCATTGGTTCTGTCACAGAAAGCACTAAACAACTAGAAATATATTTGAATAAATCCCGATTATGGAAGTAGTTCCCCTGTTCCCCTTATTCGACGTTGGGCATATTTTAGTCCACTTCGATATGATGTAAAAATAGTCAAAAAATCAGATGTGTCGATAGTCGGCAAGATAGAAGTAGATGTGACTTGAGAACTAGCGTCATCCTTAACTATATCTCGGCATAAAATTGTCAACCATTTTCTCTTATTTTGTTCCAATTCCTGTGGCATATAACAAGAATAGGAAACATAAGGTGGTGAGTATCAGCAGAATAAGACAAATAGGAGGTCAGAAAACGATCCAATTGATGTTCCCGATTATTTAATATGAATGAAGGAAAATCAGATATTGTACCGAATATAACAAACTGAGAAAGCAAAAAATATATTCTATCACTAAAGGATAAGGGATGTGTCAGCACCGTACAGAAGGACTTCCGCTCGCCTCCAGTGAGTCGGAGTGAGAGTTAGAGAGAGAAAAAGAGAGCAAGAGGGAGAGAAATAGTGAGAGATAAAGGAATGATGAATTCAAAACAGATTGTAACATGCTAAATTATCAATCCTTATTTAGAAGAATAGGATTCCATTGGTCATTGTATATTGTTTATTACATACAAATCTCCTATGTAATGTCAAACTAGACAAAAAACAAAATGATGTCGATAGTCGGCAAGATAATTTGAGATGCAACTTGAGAACTAGCCTCCTCCTTTACTTTATCATTGCATAAAATTGTCTACCTTTTTCTCTTATTTATTCACAATTCATGTGGGATATGAAACGAAAAGACAAGGTGGTTAATATCATCAGAATGACCATCATTTAAAGATAGCCCTAAAGAGCATGAACTAATTTTGAATAGATCCGAAAATGGAAGTTCGATGATATTCTCCTTTTTAATACGATGGGCATATTTTATTCTATTACACAATTCCTAAGTGACGTTAAACTAGACCAAAAATAAAATGGTGTCGATAGTTCATTTAACATGAAAATGTATAGTCCTCTTGTACATTCTGCTGCATTATGATGTATATTCTTAGTGGGAGATATATATGTAAAAATATCTCAAAATGACACTTAGTTGTGTGCAAATATCATTAATATGTTTATAAATACAGAATAAATTGGGCTTTATACGGATAAAATTAGCTGTCATCCGGCTTTTGGAACTAAAACTGGCCTATTCGGTACACTCTGTAACAAAGATTGAGTCATTTTTTATAAATGTAGTCAACACATGACGGAAAACATTTAACAAAAAAACGGATCCGATCGTCTGAAAGAAGAATAATACAGAATGAGGAAAGATTATGTATTTAGGGAGAAGAAGAGATAAAAAGAAAGCTTTAAAAATCTCTAACCTGGGAGAAAAAACTGTTTTGAAATCGTAAATACATGTTCGACTTGGTCTCTCACAGAAAATATTAAAAGTGAATCAGCTCAGGAAAAAGTGGCGGCCTCTTCATATTCCTGATTCCAATGATTTTCAGTTTTATTCGTTTTTTACAACTTCATCATATATTGAAGAAATTGTGTAGACAACAGCGAAGCGGAAACTCTAAGTTTAATGGAATTACATTATATTCCGAAAGAAGGGTAGCTCCAGGAATGCCATGGAGATAGCCTTTCATATGGTCACCATTTGGTAGGAAAAAACTTGTGTATACCCTGAATAGAGGCGATAGGTGGTGCCATAAGGACATAATCATTTAATTTTATAACGCCAACATCAGAGGGGATTAAAAATATTAATTTCAGCACTGAACACCGCAGGATCCACGTTACCATTTATATTTAAAAGATTTATAGGAATTTCCTAACTAATCGGGAAAACCAGGGACAACGATTTTTGCAATGGTGGACGATGCCGGTTATTACTCCGGTGAAAAAACTCAAAATTTTGGCACTTTACCGATTAACACTAAAATACCGGTAAGTAGCCACTTAATAAATAATAGAATCACACCGCGAAAAGGGCCTTAACCCTAATCAGTGGCGGGTAATGGCACATCAGCCTATTTACATGGGTTAAACTAAAGTTGTTGTAACAATACCCAAATAATTGCCATCGAAAAAAAGTTCTCTCGGTCAACTAAAGATAAGGAAATGGGGCAAATACACATAATACAAAATTAACGAATAATACCACAGAATGAAGTGTAATAAACGTTTCTCTGCTTCGCACCGCGAGGGATTGAAATTGCAAACCATCGTTTCAACACTAATTCCTAGTGGATATCTGGGAAGTTTGCACAAAAATGTGGTAAAACACCAGTTGCAGGTGATAAAATAAACTGATAAAACAAAAGCCACCTTCTTCTACTAAAAGATTCGGGATGTGTCAGGAGCGATCTGAAGGACTTCTGCTCGTCTCCAGTGAGGCGGAGTTAGTGAGGGAGAGAGAAAGAGAGCGAGAGGGGAAAAAATTGAATGAGCGAAAGGAATGATAAACTAAAATAGACTTTAAAATGTTAAATTATGAATCCATAAATTAAAAGAGAAGGATTGCATGGGTCGTTCATAGAAAGCACTAAAAGCATGAAATATATAACAAGGGACCCGGAATATGTAAGTAAGAGAAGAATAAGTAACACAAGCACTCCACGAAAAGGGCCGTAACCCTAATAGGGAATGGATCATGGCACATCAGCCTTATAACCTGAGCTAAAATACAATTGTTGAAACAATGCAGTAAACATTTGCCAAGGAAACAAAGTTCCTTCACTAAACTGAAGATATGGAATACAAAAAAAACAAAATACAAAATTAACGAAAACACCACTATACCACAGAATGACTTGTGATAAACGTTACCCTGCTTCACGTAGCCAGGGAGAGAAGTAACAAACCATCGTTTGAAAGCTAATTATTCGTGGATATTTGCGAAGTTTTCAAATACTTGTAGTAAACTCTAGCTGTTATAGCTGGTGATAATGAAAAATGAGAAAGCAAAAGCCACCATCTTCCACTCAAGGATTAGGTATGTGTCAGGACCGATCTGAAAGACTTTCGCTCGTCTCCATTGAGACGGATTTAGAGAGGGAGAGAGAGAGTAAACGAGAGGGAGAGAAACATAGCAAGAGAAGTAATGATAAATGTAAAATAGTTTGAAACATGTTCAAACATCATTCCATTAGTTTAAAGAGAATGATTCCCTTGGGGCTCTCACAGAAAGCACTAAACAGCATGAAATATATTTGAAGGTATCCGGATTATGGAAGTTGTTCTGGCTTCTGCTGTTCCTCTTTTACGACAATGGGCATATTTTATTCTATTACCCAACTCCTATATGATGTGAAACTAGAAAAGAAATAAGATGGATTAGATTGCATGCACGATAGAAGAAGATGCCACTTGAGAACTAGCGTCGGCCCATACTTATCTCGGCATAAATTTGTGTCTATTTTTTCATATTTTGTCCTAATTCCTGTGGGGTATGACAAGAAAAGGAAACACAAGGTGGTTAGTATCATCAGTATGACAAAAATTCACAGAAATTACTAAAGAGCATGAAAAATATTTGAAGAGATCCGGATTATGGAAGTTGTTCCGGCTTATACTGTTCACCTTTTTTCGATAGTATGCATATTATTATGCTATTACACATCTCCAATGTGATGTAAAACTATACAAAAATTCAGACGTTGTCAATAGAAAGCAAGATAGAAGGAGATGTGACTGGAGTAGTAGCGTCGACCTTAACATTATCTGGGCATAAAATTGTCTTCCATTTTCTTTTATTTTGTCACATTTTTTGTGGGGTATAACAAGAAAAGGAAACATAAGGTGGTGAGTATCAGCAGAATGAGCACAATAGGAAGTCAGAAGTCGATACTAGTGGATGTTCCAGAATTTGTCACATCAATGTATGAAAACCACAAATTGTACTGAATACAACAACTCAGAAAGCAAAAACTATCTTCTCTCACTAAAGGATCCGGGAGGGGTCAGGACCGTACAAGCACTTCCACTCTCCACGAGTGAGACGTAGTAAGAGAGAGAGAAAAAAGAGAGGGAGAGGAGAGAAATAGAGAGAGAGAGAGAAAGGAATGATATATTTAAAATTGATTGTATCATGATAAATTATCAATGATTCAATTAAAAGAGTAGGATTCCAATGGTCATTCATAGAAAGCACTAAAAGCGTGGAATATATAAAACGGGACGCGGAATATGCAAGTAGTTCCGGACTCTACTGTTCCCCTTTTTACGACAATGGTGGTAACGACATATGTTTCCCACACCAAGAAAAAGTCCGTAACCCTAATCAGGGACAGGTAATGGAACATCAGCCAAATTACCTGGGCTAAACTGCATTTATTAAACAATACGTGATGATGATTAATGATATACGTTTCTCTACTTCGCGTCTCGAGGGAGATAAGTTACAAACCATCGTTTCATAGCAAATTCGTAGTGGATATTCGCGAAGTTTACACGTACGTGTAGTAAAACTCAAGCTGTATGTGATGACACAAACTAAGAAAGCAGGATAAAACTTCTTTCACTCAAGGATTAGGGACGTTACAGGACCGATCTGAAGAATTTATGCTCGTCTTTAGTGAGACGGGGGAGTAACGGGAGAGAGTGAAATCTAGAGGGAGAGTGATAGTGCAAGAGTAAGAAACAATTAATTTAAAATAGATTGAAACATGTTTAAACATTAACCCATTAATTTAAAGATACGGATTCTATTGGCTTTCTCACAGAGAGCACTAAAGAGCATGAAATATATTTGAAGAGATCCGGATTATTGAAGTTCTTCCGCCCGCCTCTGTTCCTCTTTTTACGACGATGGGCATATTTTATTTTATTAAACATCTTCTATGCTTTGTAAACCTAGACAAAAAAACAGGAGGTGTCAATAGTTGTTGTCAATAGGTGTCAATAGTTGTCAAAATGTACCGAATATAAAAAAATGAGTAAGCAAAAACTTTTATCACTTAAAATCTTTTATCACTTAAGGATCAGAGATGTGTCAGGACCGTACTGAAGCACTTAATATGAACTAAACAACACCAAAATGAGGAACTCCTTCACAACGAAAGGTTTTTTTACTCATTATTGGTCATTCAATCCATAGATTAGTAGATTATTTGACTGCAGCCCTCCACCCTTCTCTATATAATACTAGTTCCCTTACCTTCTGGTATCTCTTCCTATGTACAGTGGCGGAAAAAATTAACGCAAAACTCATTGGCGTTTGAATGCGGCGTAAACGGGAACTAATTGAAATCGCTTTTGCTTCGACAACTTGACAACAATGAGACAGCATATGGAAACCGGGAATATTCAAACTCTCTATGAATGGATATCGATTTTACGCGTCATGTAAATAGTCATACTAATAAGGTTTATGTTCGCGAGATCGTCTAGGAGTTATAAACGTGTTGCGCTTGCTTCGACCCTCACCCAGTTGAGGTTCCGAAGTCGTAGTTGATTATGTAGAGATGCTTACCATATTTTTTTTAAGCTTTGGACCGTTTAAAAAAATTTCTTGATTGAAACTTAAGAAACAATACGATGAAAGCATTATTTGTTGGGATATAAAAATTTTTTATTCTCCAGATCAAATTCACTGACAATAAAACGTATTTCCTCGTGCAGGGAATAGCTGTGGATGAACATCGTTTTTATAGGCCTCAAACTACTTCCGAGAAATATGATGCATTACAATTAACATTTTGGCGTAATATCCTGTGAATTTCAAGTAAAAGTATGGGAAATCTGGTTGAATAGAATGGTTTCCATGTGGAGAATAGTTTTATTTACGAGAATTTCCAATACCTTGAAACCCTACGTAAGTTTCCGCCCTCGTGCATACAGGTCGTCTCAAACACTTACATTTCTTAATTACTCCTAACGTAATATTATTTACTTCCTGAAAACTACTTTCAAAAATCCAGAACATTTTATTTGGTCCAGTTTTTAAAGGAAACATTAAAATTCCCTTTTTTCGTTGCATAGTAAGAACCACTGGACGCGGATTTCGCTTGATCGATGAAGTGGCCTAGAGGGAGAGTGTTCGTCTGCGACGAAGAATGCCTGGGGTTCAAATCCTGGCGTGGCCTCTTTTAGTTCCTTTATAATTATCTACGCGATGTGACTTTATTGCAGCCAAAACTTCGCAGGAATCCGCGGAAGGCCCAGGGAATGGATATTGACCTCAACCATGAGCGTGTGAGTTTTACGCATATTCGGGCTTAGTAAAAGAATCAGAGCGGTCTCCTTGGTCGTCGAATGAGACGTTTACTTCCCATTCTAGGGTACTCGGCCCCACTTGATTTCTACGTCCTGTCTGTCGTGTGATGCTCATACCTACTCATTCGCCAATTTACCACTCAATGAAAAGCTATTCATGAAGGAGGGAATAGACCGGATCTCTGATTGTGTCAGTTACTCGATTTAGTGACCTTACCTGATGCTATATTCACCTTTAAATTACTTTGAAATGATTTAGTAAAGAGGGCAATTATTTTTATTAGGAATTAGAGTTTGGTTCTATCTGCCGAACTTGTAAATACCGATTACTTCTCTGAGTGAGAGACCAAACAAGTGTGGAATTTTCTTCAAAATATCTTTAAAACGGTATTTGAAGCTTTCCCAGCATTGTTTTCTAGGTTTGCTATGAGCAATACATTAACCGTGTAGTTCAACAGTTCAACTTAGAAGATGGAGGATAATACTTAGAGGAGAAGGTAAATTAATGAATCACTTAAATACCTTTTGACATATTCGCAGTGAAAAATGTTTGGCTAAAATTACGCAGTTAAATTTTATGAGGAGCATTTTTATACCCACGCGTTAGTAATACTCCGACAAAAATGCATCGCCTATCTTCCCCTGTGAAAGTGATAAAATACTCAAAATCATCTTTTCCATGTAGCGACTAAGCAGTGATTAGATATTCTTCCTATGGTCATTTGTATACTCCTCATAAATCCGCAGAGTAGTCAATGGAGTGCAAATTAGGAATGTGCACCATCAAAGATTATACGATTGATACGTTCCTAAAGACCACTTCAAATGCGTCGTAATATTATTGCTTCAATGGAAGTTAAAGTTGTGAGTGCCCCCACATGAAGATATTTGCAGACTTTTTACAGGGTCATAAATTTCATCTCTTAGTGGTAATGTATTTTAACGGATGTTGAAAAGGGACACTATAATGCTTTATTTAGAACGAGTGGAAAATGTTAAAATGAATGCGTAATTCTCTCAATTTGAGCTGTGTGTGCTCATAATCACAGCAAAGGATCATCGAGAAATATGCTGGTATTTACATAAAGAATGTGGATGTTTATTAGCCTTATAATCAATCAATCCCCCTCCATTTTCGATTTCCTGACCAAGTATTTGTGACATGGAGTTGCCCTCATTTCGGTATCATTTTACTGGTTTCATTTCCCATTCTTCCCCCACGATTTTCCTCAATGCATCTTAATTTGGGGTTGTTTCGTTTGAGTGGGTAGAAAAGCGTTTGTTTTTTGCATCTTTCTCATAATGAACGCTGCGCTCCGTACAGCCCGCTCCATCTATGTTTCATGATTGATTTTGAACCATCGCCTAGAATTTTGACATTTGTGAACTCGTAAGTATTCCTAGTTGCGGACGAAAAATGAATATTGATAAAAATTTGAATAAACATAGTTCTTATTATAGCGGACATGAATTTAATGAATTTCGTTTGATAGTAGTAAGAAATTGTTTTTTTTTTTTAACTTTTAAACACCAAATAAAAGTTAAGTGGGTGAAAGTCAAAGGCGGAACACCTCTTCGGGTAATTTTTCGACAGATGTTTTTGCCTTTTACAAACCTACTATCCGATTCCTCCGCCTGGGAGAAAAATGAGGCATACTCAAAGGCTAATAAGATCTTTTTTTCCTCCAAGAATTGTGGGAGAGGCTGCTAAAACTTTGAACTGTATGTCTGCTTGCCATGTCCGCTCTGCTTGTTCGTCTATCGACGCTCGTCTCAATGAAGTAGTCATCAGTAAACCTTGGCCAAGTTCCGGGTGGTGATGGTCGGGGTGGTTTGTTGTTGTGAATAACGCACAGATTTCAAATACTTGCTGCACCAGAAAGAAAAGGCTCGTCGCGCTTCGAAAAAATTGGAAGCCCCCGTCGAATACTTTTAAGGGCGTAAGAGAAGTCAAATACCACTTCTTTCCTGTGAGCTAAACGCCTGGCGTTCAAGACATTATCTATGGCAGAAAAGGTATCCCCCGCAACACAAGGGGAAAGTAAGCTCTTATTAAAGGCATACTATTTCCCAAATCAATATAATGCGCCCTTCATACATTCCGATTTTTTATGGATTAGTATTGGTGGAGCTTTGTATCGACACGGGGAAACCTCTAGGGATCCTCAAGAGTCCTCCACGATTGCTCGTTGCTTTAACTCAGACTTAAGGAGCTGGCCTCCAAACCCATGCATGAGGGGAACTTATGGCGTTTGATTGGAATGGTCTGGGCTGATGAGGTAAAATCGAGAACTACTTCTTTCTGTTTGTATTCCCGGGTGAGTAGTATGCGTTTTCCTATCCTTTGGTTATTTTAAACGTTCATAGACAATACCACCACTCATTTTAAAAGTAACTTAGTTCACATTAACGCATTCGGACGCAAATAAATTCACCGAAAGGATACGAAACATCATCATAAATTCGCCTTGTCATGAGAAAGTCTAGTAGTTGTTATTGGGTAGCAAAACTGAATCGCAATCATGGTTCTTCATAATAACATTGTTCGAGTACGCTCATGATTTCGAAAACGTGATTGTCATTAAGAAAGATCGGGTGCTACATAGCAATGGAGTGCGCTTCCAGGACCTTGTGCATTGCCCTGCCAATGCGGCTTGCCTTTTGGATGACAATAACGACCATAAGAAGAAAAGAACCGAAATCCCACCCCTGGTCGAGACATTTTTGGGTTTCTCGTTCTATTTCTGGTCGAGCAAAATTATTTTTATTCGGCAAATTTTATCTCTTTTATATTTAAAAAATGTCATATTATCAGCCATTCATTGCAGCTACACACTACATTCATTCATTTCGCCAATATGAGGAAATTTATATAAACACTCATTTGCGTTCATTACAAATCGAACACGGACCACTCTTTAGCTAGCCAAATACATTTGACAGCTACAACATTAACCGTTACCTATTAATTTATCTCATTAATGATATTTGACTCCAAACTGAAGCCATTTAAAAGGCTTTTTGTTAATTTTATATGTGCGGCGAATTTATAGCTAAGCATATAAGATAGTTTGCAATCAGACGTAATAGAGTTGTTTATCCATAACTACACCTAATTTGGGTAAACTTTTCTGAATGCTTATTCCTATATCCTATATATACAAGATAAAACTTAACAGTGGACAGCTCGTCACCAAGCTTCCTGTGATTGGATGAAAGAAATATCGGGAAAATATGCCTAGATTATTCGGTATCGATGCGAGCACATTTATTTTTATTTCGTGAAATCATATATGTTTACGTATGTTTTCATAGTTCAATCCCATTCTGACGAACTAAAGATGGATTTATATTGGGTCAAGAATGATTCATTAATAAATATCAGTTTTCAATTTAATCAATATCCGTTTAAGGAACTTCGTCAATTAACAAATGGAAAATCATGAAAAATTACATTACATAGACAATACTTATTTTAATTAAATCTTTTTTATCGACATTTGGTGAGGATAAATCTCGATTTATATTATTTCGGTGAAACAGACACAGTACGCATCATTCTAAAAGATCCTCGGAAAGTCGACCACAATAAATATCCCTTGGTGGTAGAAGATGAATATTTTAGCATATAGTATACTGAATTGGGGGGATAGTGAATATTTTTTATCATCAGTCTTTCTGTATAAATGATACCATTCGACCTAACAACCACGTTGAAACAAACAGCGATGCGCTGCGACTGAATGTGCAAATAGTATGAGACGAAAGCTCAAAAATGAGGCGATTGATGACCAAGTTCTAGGCTCCGACAAATGTGAGTTCCATTGCGGATTTCAAATATTTGCGGTAGACGATGTTTTCCTCAGTGTTGCCAGTCTTTCGAGTGTGTACTGCTCCTAGAATTTCCCAAATATGCCGCATTCTGGCGCGCGAAAAATTTTGCGTTAATTTCTTCCGCCACTGTACCTTCCCTCCTATTTGGCCCATGCAATTATTCCTAGGCGTTTCTCTGGGGACTTTTCCCTTGATTTTGCCTTCAATTATGTTCCTCACAAGCTCAATGTGTCTTAAGGTTTGTTCATCTTGTAATTAAAAAAATATCGATGTACCGATCAAGCAACAGAGATAATGAAGGACTATAACGCTAGTCCTAATTGGAAAATACCACGTAATAGCCCTTCATCCAAAATTCTTCCAAATAAAACATTCGAAGCCAGAGAAGATAAATCATGAGCTGGGAGCTTACAAAACAATAGTCACGTAGGGCACGTTAACTAGCACAGTTTGACATCTCGAGGCGAATCAATACTTTGCAGTTGTTCACACTTATTTTTTTTCTCACCAGACCTGTTCTTATGGTTTCAGGTCATAATCAAATATGGGAATGGAGGTAAGTTCGCAGCGCTTTATTTACACAATTAGAACCGATGAGAAGGGTAGAGAGACGGGGAGAAGAAAGGTGAGGATGAAAGCTTTTCGTTCCACATGTCTATAGTCTTCTGAACACATCATCATTTCTCACTTTTTTCGTTCATGTCAAATGAACATTATTATGAAATGTGGAAAAAACGTCTTTGCACGAATGGCTACAGCAGAGGCTGGAATATGTTGACAAATTGGATCACTTTTAATTTTTTCTTTGACTAATCAAATTTTTTTTCAACTTTCAAAAGTATTAAACTTTCCTGAGCAACGAATTTGTTTTCCAGTAGGTTTGTGTCTTTTTCAATAGTATTTTCTCTTTCTATTCTTGAACATCGGGATATTACACTCCCAGATTCTTAACTTTTCGTCTATTTAAGCTCCGCACGATGTTTTTTATGATAATTTCTCAACACAAAGGTTTTGTATAAGACAGAGAAAAAAATGATATTTCGTTTCAAACAAGGATACTGCATACCCGGCTATAGTGTCTTAAGTCGGATGATATCATATGATTTGTGTGATTGTTTCGATTGAATCTCTCTATCTTCATTTACGAAATCAATTTTCAAAAAGGTCTTCCCCACTTTTTTGACACTCTTGTCATTCTTTTTTTTCTCTCTCTTCTCGTGATAAATCGACTTCTCACTTCCTATTTTTCTCTATTTGCTGATACTCGGCACCTTGTGTTTTCTTATTTTTATGTCATATTACACAGAAATTTTGACAGAATAAGAGAAAATGGCAAATAACTTTACGCCGGGATAAAGTTAAGGCGGGCGGTAGTTCTCAAATCGCATCTCCTACTGTCTTGCTGACTATCGACACCTTGTAATTTTTTGTTCATTTTCTCATAGTATACGAGTAACAATACAATTAATTGAAAAATGATACCATCAATGTAAAGAGAGGAACTGGGGAGGTCGAAAAATGACACCTAATCCGGAACACTTCTAATATATTTAATGTTTTTTAATGTTTTATATGAGAAACCCAAAGGAATCTCTCTCTCCTAATTAAAGGATTGTTATTTTAAATAGGTTTCAATCTATTTTAAGTATATCCTTTCTTTCTCTCTCTCTCCCTCTCCCTGTCTCTCTCTCTCTCTCCACCCCCTCCCTCTCTCTCTCTAACTCTCCCTCTCTTCCTTTTTCTTTCTCTGGAGGCTATCGGAAATGCTTCAGATCGGTCCTTACTTATCCCTGATCTTTGAGTAGTTTTAGGTGGTTTTTGCTTAGCCCGTTTATTTTATTAGCTGCAGTAAGTCTTTTCCTACATTTATGTGAAATATTATCGAATATACACCTGGAATTAGCTTAGAAATGAATTTATTTAACCCTCTCCCTCGCGGCGCAAGGCAGGGCCACGTTTAACACACGTCTTTCTGTGGTTAACGGGTGTTTTTCGTTTATATTGTATATTTATAGAGAAGAATGGGGTGTAGTAAAAAACAGATGACATGATGTACTTGACTACACGAAAGATAATTAAAAATACAATGGCTGACATTCGAAAGCAGTTTTAGGATAAGACATATAAAAAAAACTCAATGGCGGAAATAATGACAAATGTCTGCCTAAATATAGAAAATTAAGTTACATGACTGTCACGGTAAGGCATGTACTCATTGAAAGCATCAACTTATAACCAAACTTTTTATACTATCTCCTGTAATATTTTGTCAATATCAATGTCATATTTGCCGGAAGTCAATTTAAAATTGAGTTTAGAAAATTTAATTTAACCTGCATTTGGAGGCATAAAGCCAGAGAATAATGCGGTGTTGGGAAAAAAATTGCAACACCTTGTAGGCTATTCGATAGAAAACAAAAATTGGTACCTTAGATTTATGATTGCCGTATACGTCAGGAAGATGCAACGAAAAACCTGTAAAACAGAAAAATTTAAACTGAACCTGAATTTCAAGGCGGAGCAAAAAAATACGGCGTAGAAAAAATAAGGATTGCACAATAATTTATTCGATAGGGAACAAATACCTATTTGAATGTCAGAATTTCGATTGCCGATTCATAAATACGTTAGGAAGATGAAAAGAAAAAAAAGTACAGTGTAGAACACAAATAGATAACTTGAGGTAAATTCGACATTTAATGATATGGAATCTATGATTTACATCAATAACCATTTTTATCATTGACTGACATTGATTTTTATCATATTATTGGTATCGCAATACATCTCTCACCCCAGAGTTACAAGTTCTCTAGTTAAGAAATGACTTAGAAAAATACGCTATGTAGCTTCATCAGCTTAGTCCAAATTGAGTGAAAATTTGTCAAAGACGCTTGATTGCCTAATCTCTTTCTCATTGAAAACACAAAAATTAGTTGTAAACACGAAAAAAAAATCGTGCCAATCGTACACAAGAGGAGTCACACATGATGCGGGAAGCACCTGTACTGAGACGGATAAAGAAAAAGTAAGATGGATCGAAATTTGACGCAAACCTGAACAAAATTTAATACATTATTCAGAAAAGAGACATTTGATTGGAACTCCCACGGGAAGCACAAGAGGTGAGCTGGCTTACGGAACTAGCGCCCGGCACTACCTTACATCTGTTTACAATTGTTAATTATTATTTCTCTCTATTTCACAATTCCTTCATGATGTGAAAGAGGCATGAAAAAACAATAAACGTATCTATCATCAACCGGACGAGGAAAAAGTGACGTGGAAAGCCATTGTACTATGAAAGAGAGGAAGAGAAAGACAAAATAGTCTTTATATATTGACTCGCCTAAGTCAATCACGAGAGCAATATCCTATTTTCTAATTCAACATTATAGAATCCCTGCGAAAGTTGTTCAGTTTATGTAACAATGCTTAGAATGCGTCTTCATGATTCATGATTATCCTGCACATCGCCTACGGAAAAATATGCTCATCAGACTAACTCCCTTTCACAGGAACCAGGCATCAGCTGGGGTCACATGGCATCAACTTCCCCATCCCCTCTAACTACTTCAAGGCCTTCCAAAGAGAGTCGTTTTATGACACTGTGGAGCCCTTCGTGCGGTCTGTTTCCAGTGATCATATCCGGTGATCCATTTTGCTGGCAGTAGTAACTACATTTCATTTGTTAAAAATAGCAAGATTTATTTTTATAACAATGAAATATGATGATTTATGTCCATCAATATTTAAATTAATTTAAATATTTCTTATAACCTCCAACGTATCCTACCGTCAAGTATTCTTTTAAAAAGTGCTTTTGATACCTATTTCTCTAATATGGTATAATGATTTAAACTAAAGAACTGCCTAATGACTATAGTTACACATCACATACATTTATATGTATTTATTCTTAAAATGTAGACTCTTATCTGTAATGCAATAGATTATAGTCACGCTGATTCAAAGTCTATGGTTGCAAATGATATTAAATCCAGCCAAGAACAACTAATCTAAACAGAAGAACACAATTAAAACTTTCTCCATTCTCCAAAAACTTAAAGCATATACTTTTAAGCATTGAATAAATTTTTCATTGTTCTCTTTTATGCAATGTCTAAAGTCTTTTTCATGTTCACCACCTGAGCTCAGTAAATGTTTTTCACTTGATTACACCAGCTTAGTCCAAACTGCGTGAAAATTTGGCAAAGACGCTTGATTTCCTAATCTCTTACTCATTAAAAAAACAAAAATTAATTGTAAACACGAAAAAAACATCGTGCCGATCGTACACAAGTAATGAGGTTTCTTGAAAGCCTTGCTGAAAGAGATAATAAGGACATAACCTCTTTCAGCTAGCTCGATATTTTCCCCAGTGGAACTGGTGAGGAGTTCGAAATTACAGGATCTAATGTGAGAAGTAATCTTCGAAATAAGTCCTCATTGGTAGCCACTTGAGTAATTTTCTTATGAAACGCTCACGAAAGTTTATTATGTCCTTATTACCAGCCTCTATTGCTTTTTCTGAGAGATATCACAATGGAAAAATCGAGTCTTTCGCAATATCAGCTCCGGGAATAAGTACTTTGATAATAATATGACCTATCTGTGGCATATAATACCTCGGATATAATTTCACAAAGTTTTTGGCTGTCTCCCTTCACATACTCCTTAATTTTTCCTCTTTAATGCAGAGACCATTCAAAATTGTTTTCAATGTTATGGGGAACCTTGTAATGAGGCTAACGTCCTTCCTATAACATATATCGCAATTTATCGGATGCACTTACTTACAAATAAAATGAAAAATGATTTTAAAAAATAATGCTCTGAAACGGGGAACAATAATTGTTGAAGGCAATATTTTCTCCATACCTGTTATTGCAGAAGACAGCTTGGAATTGTCGAAGAATCGCGCAGCCGTGTTCCCATCGTTAGTCGTCCCGTTTCCCGGCCGCGATACATCCACAATCAATCCCATTTTTTCCCTGAAAGAATTTTTCAGTTTAGCCTTTCTGTCTCGCAGCAGTTATCTGTACTTTTCACGTGCCTTTTGAGATGTTTAGTGAAATGAAAGAGTTGCCGCGGAATAAAATGATCTCAGGATTTTTGTTTTCCTTAATGGTGATCTTTCGCCGGAATCATGGAAACATATTTCGGGACGTCCACCTGTACTTGCTAAGGTAAGATAAAAGATATATATAACCCTGTACAAGGACTATAAATTGACTCAATTATGCGAATATACTTACAGGAAGGAGTTGATGTACTCGGCAAACATTCGAGCAAGAATTCCGGAAAATCAACAACATTCTTTACCCATTTATCGTGACGCTTCAGAATTCTCTTGTGTGTCTAGAACACTCATCTCACTTCCTCATGCACTTTCTAAAAAATTTGCGACTGAATTTTACACTTAGTGGCTTAAAAAGCTCACTGTTTGAATCGAAACGCAACTCTCAAGCGACATTTTTCAATAAATATCATTTTTCGCATATAAGGATTGTTGCCCAGACTTAAATAAAGTATTATGTCGCTGTAAACGTTAAATTTTGACGGAAGGAATTTTTTGAGCAAGCATTTATAAAACCCTAAAGAGAAATAGAGTATAAATGGAAATAACCTGGCTAACACCTGGTGCCTTTGAAAGGGAGTTAGTCTGTCAAACAGAGATGAGCATATCCTTCCCTAGGCGATGTGCAGGATAATCTTGAAAACCCCGTGATTGTTTACGGAGTGCATTCCAAAAAGGAAGTCTTCCATAATACCTCTTGTGGTGTCCCGCGATATGATTATGAGTATAATTTGTAGCATGGTTTACTAAAAATCCTTAATGGTGGCTCTTTGGAATCATTATATATCCATGATCTCTATAGGATAGTGAATGTGGCCATATCGTATCCACACATTTGCCGCATCACCGTATCCCCGTCGACGGCTGGCGGAGCCGGACTCGACCGTCGCTCAAAAAAACGATGTAATATTCGGGGTCCAAGTATGCGCAAGGTTTTTCTTTAGATTCACAATCTGGACGCTTTGGAAAATGACGTGGTATGAGTCATGTAGCGTAACCAGGCGCACCAACTACTTTTTCTCTACAAATATGTAAAAATGTGACTGAAAATAAGCTCCGCCATTTTGTAGTGTGTCTATGATTAATAATAAAATTAAATCTTTAAAAAGCCATTTCATAAAGGAGAAAGAACTCTTTTATAAAATAGTTTAAAAACTTTTTCCGTAAGTCAATCCATTAAAGTACAGAAACAGGTTAATTTTGGTAATTCACAGAGAAAATCGAAGGTGGGCGTTATTTGCGAAATTTTTTCAAATTTGACCCCATATATATTGTTAATGTGCAAGTGAAAGAAAAATAATTTAAATACGACATTTTATGTATAAACTATTTGAAAATATTACTGCGAAGTTTTAACCAGACTAAAAAAAAAGTTTTACAGGTTTTGGCACGCTTTTTTCGATTTCAGCCAACTGTGCGACATGACTACATCTATTCATGAGCTGTTTATCACGATTGACTCGAAAAAGTAAACGATCGAGGTCTTTCAGGTTACCGAATATATATTATTCAATATGGTCATTGCTGACGCAATTTATCAAAAAGTAGTCTTTAATACTAATGAGGATATTAAAATAAATGTACAGAAATATCAAACGGAGCACAGATATGTTGCACCCAACGAGTTATCTCGCTTTGTAAAAATCCTGCCTCAAAATGTTCAATATTGAGCGTATCAGAAACTTCACTCATTTAACAGGCTATTCAGTTTTCAGGAATACCATGTAAACAAATATATTTCAATTTTTTTATATATAATTTAATTTATCGATACTCTTCGACCCACCTAAAATAGAAAATCACGACAAAATCGTAGCCATCTGGTGGATTTTGGCTATTATTCACGAGGCAGTTCGGAACATTGTAGACTCCGTCCGAAAATTTGATAGCTTATGTAACCTTGCTTAGTTCTTCGACGTACATGACGTACGACTTAAATTTTGGTACTTATGATGGCTAGCGGGATATACACACGACATACATTCATGAGCAGATAATCACCCTTGACACACAAAAGTCAACGATGGATGTATTCGAGGTATTTCAGATTACGGACTCGATATTTCACTATTCCTAACAGTATTTTTAACGTGAAACAATCATGTGAAATGCCTTCTCCGAGCTCGCGCCCTTCACCCAACCTGGAACTTACGGCGCTAGCGGAAACAATTATTAACATTACTACTCACTTTTTCAACCATTTCAATGACAGGCGTCTTTTGAACGAGTATTTCAACCCATAGGCAACTCTGCGGCTGTAATATTTTTAACTACAGATAACGAGTAAAGGATGATAAGGGAAATGAATCGCCGCAGTTTTCATTCGTAAGAATCTGCAAAGGTTTACGTCCTAATGCCCACAATGCTGGGATCGACACTATCTCTTCCATAATAATAACAATAACAGAAAGCTGCGAACCTTTTCGAAGTAAATGACCTTATCTGACCTCCACGCGCAGTATATTTAAAAGAATGAGAGTCGACACATAAACAGACGATGAGTAACCGGATGTCGCGGGCGTTGCGTTTTTATTCGAGGAAACGCATACCCTAGCTCCAGTATATAAAGGCTTGAGGCTTTCGGCAGGTCACATTTTCTCCTCTCTTCTTGCGCAGAGTAGACCTTCTAACAGGCGAAAATGCCCTCACGTAACCGTACCCTTCGTAAAGTATGGAGACACATTGTATTTGATGGCTTGTTCATCCTTGGTAAGTTGGTCGACAAATTGAATTGCTTAAGAATTTTGCCTTTTGAATATTGCTGCATACAATTTATCCGATTAATTTATCATGTGAAACGGTGAATATTTCCAGTTTCTCCACATTATTTCCCTTGCCTAACTAAAGTGTGTTTCTCTCCACTATTAGCTGTTGGTCTACGACCTAATTTCCTTACTGGATGTACTGATGAGATGCGCGCTCACTACCGCAACATTATTGGTGACTTCAAAGACATCGCTGCTGGGACTTTGCATTGTTTAGGTAAGTGTTTGTGTTAGACTGATTTTCCCGTGTATTTCGTCCCATATAAATAGAAGAAAATTTGATTTTAATGTCAAGAATCGTATTATTGTAGATGGTTTTGAATCTTATTTATGATAAGAAATGTCGGATTAACATGAAAAACGTCGTGGCGGCATGGTGAAAGACAGTAGAAATTCTGAATATCTGTGAAAGGCCTATTACGATTCTTTTCGTGCAAAATGTTTCTCTTAACACTACAAGGACGAACCTAGCCATTTTGGATATTTTTGATATTATTTCCTCCGCTGTGCAGATAGTTTTTTTTTAAATCTTGTCTTTTCGTACTGTTCATCCATTTTAGAAATATTTACTTTTGTGAATTCACAAATTTATCTTGCGTATATTTTAAGAAATAATTTGAGATTTGCCTAAACCGACGAACATAGCCATTTTGGCTGACATATATTTACTTTCGATGGAATGGGTTTCATCCATATATTTTTGATTATTAGAGGGATCAAAAATGAAAAAAAAACTAGAATAAGCCAGGATAATTAAAAAATTATCACCTACTGTTCCCTTGCTGCAAATCAAAAATATTGACTCATTTAAGGTGACATTTCACGCAAAGGAGACTAAAACTGTTCGCTTTTTTTGGCAATATTGAAAAATAATACTCATAAATAAGTTAAAAAACAAGTATTTTTCGTAATTATTACTAAAATAAAAAAATAACATTTTTAATAGTCGAGGAAAACACATCCTATTTTATGATTTCGTTTCGTAACCATGAATGCCTCGCGAGATTCGAAATTCTCAAAACAGCCCTAATAGGTTAAGTCTGTCTTTGTCAGTACCAAAGTCCCGTCGTTCTAGTGTTAATCCACCGTGAACGGTTACAGGTAGCATAAAAAATTTCAGAGTTAATCATCATTGGCAGCTCAATCCTAAGATTAGTGACTCCACCCTCCCCTATCTGAGGATAGTTTCAATTCTTCCTTGAAGCTCTTCCCAAAGTCTTTACTTTGAATTTGGTCAATGTATTTTTGACGGAAACATCTTCTCGGGAATTCTGCCTCTAAGGATTGCCACGCTCCACACGAATATTTTAAGATACTGTTTCTTATTTTGTTGTCCTATGATCTTTTAACACAGCCCTTCTCTCATTACCATGACCGCGTTCTTTACCTAAGCTATTCTTCACTTTATGTCTGTTGTACATCTTCCGTCCCACTTAATGGTAATTCCGAGATGGGTGAAGGAATCCATTAGCTCTCATTTCTTTCGTCTCAGTAAGTCTTCAGTATTCAGTTTTTCTCTTCCGCATACTAGAAATTTGTTTTCTCTTTCCTATCTTAAAACTTTGCCTGCGTTAATCTTAATGCCGTTCCGTCTAATTCCTTGTGCTTCTCTTATTGTTTCCTCCGAGTACATGTTTAATAGGTCTGGCGAGGGGTTTCATTCTTGTCTTAAACCTTTGTTAATTTTAGCATCTGTCTGACTTAAGTCTCTCATTCGCATTGGGACGACTTTATTCTTGTAGAGTTGGTAGATGATTCTACTGTCGTCATAATCCATTCCGAGTTTGTTCCAGCAGCCTGAACATCTTGTGCTCCTCAGCAATGTGAAAGGCTTTCGTTAAGTCCATGAATGCAATATACAATGGCTTTTTCACGTATTTTCTTATCTCCGTCATTAATGTATGGCAGACTATGGCCTCCCTGGACCCTCTTTTCTTCCTAAATCCATGTTGATTTGCCCAGGGGTTGTCTACAATTTCCCTCCTCATCCTCCGATTAATTTATAAGTGTACGTATTTTTTATTAATGTTACACTAGACTCAAGTATTGGTACTTTTTAGAATTCTCTGTCCTCGTCTCCTTCGGTATCGACACCATTACACCCGTTTGCAAATTCTATGGAATTCTTCCGCTTTTGTAGCTATTTTGTATTATTATTGTTACAGATTATCCTGTAAGGCCTTACTCACGACCACTTCGATGACGTCGTCTCCGGGTGCTTTTCTTGAGACCTTATGGTGCTCTATCCAATTCACTCCTCTGCATGCTTGGGCCCCGGTCTCCTAGGTCCACCTCGCTCTCGTCATTCATTAGGTTTTATTCCAGCGGCCACGGCTCTTGGTAGTGTTCTTCGATATATTGCTTCCATCTGTTCCCAATATCTTCACCCATTATCAGTGAATTCCAGTTCACATTCCTAATGTTAAAGCCTTTCGTTTTCTTTACTCCCTAGAGTTTTTTCCCGAGTTCGTATACTGTTTCGGTGTTTCCATTTCTCATGTTTTCGCTTTCTTTCTCGTAGCATCTAATTATCTCTTGCCTTCTTGCATTCTCGACTGAAACTGTTCCTAAGCTGCTTGAACGGAGTTCCCTCACCGTCGTTTTTGGGGTTTTTTATATTTTCTTCTTTTTTCATTTAGTATCCAATTCTCCGTCGTAACTCATGACTTCTTCATGTAGGTAGTCTTGATCAGCAATACTCTATAACTTTTCCACCGATGGTCATCATCCGTATATCCCATTTTTCTTCGGTGCTCATTTCTCCTTTATGATCTAATCTACTGTTACAGCTCTATTCCCCTTTATTGCCAACATTTTGTAGTCTCATCTTGGTTCATGCATCATCTTCTTCATTTTCTGATATTGATGGAGGCTTTAATGATTACCTGTGTTGTGCATGATAAATTTTTGCATTGCTGCACCGTAAGTTTCTGGTTTCGGCGGAAAAGGTTTCTTTGAGCACTTAATATTCTTCGCCCAGGGGCAAGCACATCACAAGTCTCGTTCTTGAACAGGGACGATTATTGCCTGCCAAAAGTAGAATCACGCCATGCCAAACACCACGGAGGTAGTGGCTAGCCCGTTATATCGCATGTGTATAATTAGATTCATTTTAAATGCATTATCTATTCATGAAATCTTATTTATTTGCAAAAAAGTTGTTGGCAGAATAGGGATTAGCGTGATAACCGTTTTGCATTTGAAATGCAGACCAAAACTGAGTACATTAGGTAAAGAAAGGAATTTTTATTTAATTCTCATCTCATTTGTCATTTTACCAATGTATTTTAAATTTTTATTAATTTTTAATTAACATTCTCCCACCCAAGACTTACGCCGAAGGCATAAAAAAATCTACTACGTGGCTTAATTTACTGTTGGCTAATGCCCATAATCTAGTCGTTTATGATACAATAATTAATTTTTCCTTCATTAATTACAGGTATTAACGTCGAAACTAGCAGCCCATCTACTGCGGATCAACCCAGCAACTCAGCAGGACCTCTACCATATATTCCTCCTACGTCAATCCATTGCATCATTTTAGATATGCAGGAGATTCTAAAGAACTTGTTTAAAATACACTGCTACATAAAGAATAATGCTAATCTTATGCTGCCTGCCCCACTCATCGCGGGGGTAAGCAACTTAATGGTTGTCTTGCGGCTATTGATTTTGCAGACCGAGTATCAGAGTTTATTTTTGGGGCCGGACGTTTTTTAAATATTCTGGTGCATAAAGCAAACAGTTCTCAACCAACCACACCTCAAGCAGACTGAGGATGATTGATTGCAGTATATTTGAAATTATGTTCGGCATGAGTGTCACGTTAAAGATTTTGAAGATGAACCAATAAACATGATTGTTAACATTTCCCTATATATAATGAACAAGAAAAATGTCACTAAGAAGATTTAAGTAATTTAAATGTTCTCCAGATTGTGTCCGCCATTTTTCGGGTATGCATATTTAGAACCATATTTATAAAAATGATTGTGAATTACATATCATACATGATCTTTTATTTTGTTTTTTTATACATGATCCACTTGATCTCCAAATTATTGCAAAACTTCGTATAATGATTTTATTATATTTCAGTATATTGAATAAAAGATGGATTTTTATAATAAACATTCTTCTTTGGGATATATATGCAAAAACTTAAGTGTAAAATATAATGAAAAAAATAAATATTTTGTCCTAACTTATCAATCTTGTATCACTATTTTTATACCTAGTACAACAATATTAACTGTCCTAAGATTGTAACTTCCGCATCTATAGTTTTTCATTCCACCAACCATGTCCTGGAAAAAAATAAAATAATTCAAAGGAGACAACAAAGGGAAGCTAAATCGTGTTCCTATGTCTTATAAGATGAAGCAAGGGATTTGAGATATGACTTGAGCGAGAAAATTAATAAAAGTTTTTTGGAAAAGGATATTTTACAAAAAAGAGATTGTTGGCTGAAATGTAGGTGGAATTACTGTCAGTGCCCCGAAGAGAAAGAGTGGGAGGTAATTGAGAGCTGGTGCTGTCGACCAGAATCGCAACTGGGCAGCTACTTAAGAAACATCATTTCCAAAATCAATTTTATTTTTACTCCAGGAAGAGAATATGAAAGCGAGATATTTGGACCGATGCTTCAAGCTGGAGCTTTTGTTTTTGATAGCCTTTTAATGATTAAAACTTTAAATGTAATCACCAAAATGAGTAACTCCTTCACAACGGAAGGTTTTTACTCATTATTAATCATTCAATCCTTTGATTAGTTGACTGCAGCCCTCCACCCTTCCCTACATTATACAAGTTCCATTACATCCTGGAATCTCTTCCTGTGTACCTTCCCTCCTATTTGGTCTATGCACTTTGAATTTTCTACTACCTACCGTTTTCTCTTAATTTGTCCCAATTTCCTTATTATATGGAAAGAAAAGGAAACTAAAGGTGGTGAGTTTAAGCGGAATTAGAAACATAGGAAATCAGAAGACGATCCAATTGCTGTTCCCGAATTTTATACATGAATGTTGTAAAATCACAAACTGTACCGAATATATGAAACAGAGCAAAAATGATCTTATCTCACTAAAGGATCAGTGATGTGTCAGGACCGTACAAAAGCACTTCCGCTGAAACGGAGTGAGAGTTAGGGAGAGAGAAAGAGAGCGAAAGAAGAGAAATAGAGAGAGAGAAAGGAATGATAAATTTAAAATAGATTGTAGCAAGATAAATTATTAATCATTAAAATAAAAGGGTAGGATTCCATTAGTCATTCATACAAAGGTTTAAAAGAATGAAATATATGAGACGTGACCCTGAATATGCAAGTAGTTCCGGACTCTACCTATCTCATTATTACGACGATGATGGTGACGACATGGGATGGTAATGGATCATCAGCCGAATTACATGGGGTAACCTACATTTGTGACAACAATACAGCAAATATATGCCAAGTTTTCAAAATTCGTTTCCAAAAGTCAACGGAAGATAAGGAAATGGGACAAAAAAAATTTAAAAAAAAACATTACCACAGAATGACATGTGATACACGTTAACTTGATACGCGCCGCGAGGAATAGAAGTTAAAAACCATCTTTTCATAGCTCTTTGCTAGTGGATATTTTTGAATTTTTTCACAAAAATGTTGTAAATATCTAGCTTTAGGTGATAAAACGAACTAATAAAGAAAAATTTACCTTCTACCACTCAAGGATTAGGGATATGTAAGGACCGATCCGAAGGACTTCCGCTCGTCTCCAGTGACACGGAGGGAAAGTGAGGGAGAGAGAGAGAGAGCGAGAGGGAGAGAAATATTGAGAGAGAAAGGAATGATAAATTTAAAATAGATTGTAACATGTTAAATTATCAATCATTCAATAAAAAGAGACGGATTCCATGGGTCATTCATAGAAAGCACTACATGCATGATCCGGGAGAAAATACAGTTTTGAAATCGTAACGACATGTTCGATTTGGTCTCTCACAGAATATAATAAAAGTGAACCTGCTGAAGTACAAGTGGCGGCCTCTTCATATTCCTGACTCCAATGGTTGTCAGTTTTTGTTCGTTCTTCACAACTCCTTTATGTTGTAAGGTAAACGTATAGATAAAAGCCAAGCGGAAACAATAACTTTAATGAAATTGCATAAAAAAACGAAATTACGGTACCTCCAGTTATGCCATAGTAAAGGGCAGATATAGCGACACAAATTAGGAGCAAAAAACCTGTGTATAACCTCCATAGAGACGGCAGGTGGTGCAATAAGGACGGAATCATTTAGTATCATAACGCCTGCATAAGAGTGGATTTAAAAATTTAATTCCTGCACTGAAGACGTCAAAATCCACGTTATCATTTATATTTAAAAGATTTATAGGAATTTCCCAAGTAATAGGGGACACCAGGGACAACGATATTTGTAGTTGCAGACGATAACGGTAAATACACCGGTGCAATAAACTCAAAATTTAACACGTCACCGATAAACACAAAAATACCGTCAAGTAGCCACTGAATAAGTAACAGAAGCACACCACAAAAAGGGCCGTAACCCTAATAGGGAGGGGTCAAGGCACATCGGCCGAATTACCTGAGCTAAGATACATTTGTTGAAACAATACAGTAAATATTTGCCAAGGAAACAGAGTTCCTTCAGTCATCTGAAGATATGGAAATGGGATAATAAAAAAAAATAAAAAATTAACGAAAACACCACTATACCTCAATGTTTTCAAATACTTGTAGTAAACTCTAGCTGTTGGTGATAATGAAAATGAGCAAGCAAAAGCCATCTTCTTCCACTCAGGGATTAGGTATGTGTCACGACCGATCTGAAGGACTTCCGCTCGTCTCCCTCGAGACGGAGTTAGTGAGGGAGAGAGAGAGAGAGTGTAAGCGAAAGGGAGGGAAATAGAGCAAGAAATAGTTATGATAAATGAAAAATAGATTGAAACATGTTCAAACATCATTCCATTAATTTAAAGGAAAATATTCCATTGGGACTCTCACAGAATCCACTAAACACCATGAAATATATTTGAAGGTATCCGGATGGGGAAAATCTCAAACCTGGGAGAAAATACAGTTTTGAAATCGTAAAGAGATTTTCGATTGGGTCTCTCACAAAATATATTGAAATTGAACCAGCTGAGGAACAAGTGGCGGCCTCTTCATATTCCTGATTACAATGATTCACAGTTTTCTTTCGTTCTTCAGAACTCATTAAATAGTGATGAAAACGTATTGATATCAGCCAAGCGGAAACTCCAAGTTTAATAAATTTGTATAACATTGCATTAAATAACGAAATAAGGGTAGCTCCATGTACACCACGGTAAAGGCCATTTATAGGGTTACAATTTAGGAGGAAGAATCCTGTGTATACCCTACATAGAGTCGGCAGGTGGTGCCATAAGGACTGAATCATTTAGTTTTATAATGCCTACATAAGAGGGGATTAAAAATATTTATTCCAGCACTGAACACCGCAGGATCCACGTTACATTTATATAAAAAGATTTATAGGAATTTCCGAACTAATAAGGGAAACCAGGGACAACAATTTGTGCAATCGTGGACGATGCCGCTTATTACTCCGGTGAAATAGCTCAAAATTTTAGCACTTTACCGAATAACACAAAAATACCGCTAAGTAGCCTCATAATAAGTAACAGAAGCACACCACGAAAAAGGCCGTTACCCTAAGAAGGGGCGGGTCAAGGCCCATCAGCCGAATTACCTGGGCTAAAATACCATTTCTATAACAAAACAGTAATTATTTGCCAAGGATACAAAGTTCCTTTAGTCAACTGAAGATCAGGAAATGGGACAAAAAAAACAAAATTAAATATTAACGAAAACACCACTTTACCACAGAATGACTTGTGATAAACGTTTCCCTGCTTCATGCCGCGAGGGAGATAAGTTACAAACTATCGTTTCAAAGCTAATTCCTAGTGGATATTAGCGAAGTTTTTACATAATTGACGGAAAACACTCGCTGCAGGTGATACAACAAAATGAGAAAGCAAAAGCCACCTTCTTCCAATCAAGGGTTAGCACTGTGTCAGGACCGACCTGAAGGACTTCCGCTAGTCTCCATTGAGACGGAGTTAGTGAGGGACAGAGAGAGAGAGAGAGAGCGAGAGGAGGAGATATAGAGCAATAGAAAGGAATGAAAAATTTAATATGGATTGAAACATATTATAACATCAATCCATTAATTCAAAGAGAAAGATTTTATTGGATCTCTCACAGAAAGCACTAAACAGCATGAAATATATTTTAAGGGATCCGGATTACGGAAGTTGTTCCAGCCTCTGCTGTTCGTAATTTTACGATGATATGCATATTTTTTTCCATTTCACATATTCTATGTGATGGAAAACGAGAGTAAAAATCAGATGATGTCAATAGTCGGCAAGATGGAAGGACATGCGTCTTGAGAACTAGCGTTGTCCTTAACTGTATATCGGCATAAAATTGTCTCTACAAGGTGAAGAGTATCTGCAGAATGAGAAAAATAGGAAGTCCAAAGTCGATCTTAGTGGATGTTCCCGAATATTTTACCTGATTGTAGCAAAACCACAAATTGTATCGAATATAACAAACTGAGAGAGCAAAAATATCTTCTCTCACTAAAGGATCAAAAAAAGTCAGGACCTTACAGAGGACTTCCGTTCGCCTCCAGCGAGACGGAGGGAGAGTGTGGAAGAGAGATAGTGAGAGGGAGAAAAATACAAAGAGAGAAAGAAATGATAAATTTAAAATAGACAGTAACAGGTTAAATTATCAATCCTTTAATTGAAAGAGAAGGATTGCAAGGGGAAGAGAGGAAGAGAGAGGGAGAGAGAGAGAGCGAGAGGGAGAGAGATGGAGAAAGATGAAGGGATGATAAATATAAAATAGGTTGAAACAAGTAAAAACATCAACCATTAATTTAAAGAGAAGGATTTCATTGGGTCTGTCACAAAGCACTAAACAACTAGAAATATATTTGAAGAAATCCCGATTATGGAAGTAGTTCCCCTGTTCCCCTTTTTCGACGTTGGGCATATTTTAGTCCACTTCGATATGATGTAAAAATAGTCAAAAAATCAGATGTGTCGATAGTCGGCAAGATAGAAGTAGATGTGACTTGAGAACTAGCGTCATCCTTAACTATATCTCGGCATAAAATTGTCAACCATTTTCTCTTATTTTGTTCCAATTCCTGTGGCATATAACAAGAATAGGAAACATAAGGTGGTGAGTATCAGCAGAATAAGACAAATAGGAGGTCAGAAAACGATCCAATTGATGTTCCCGATTATTTAATATGAATGAAGGAAAATCAGATATTGTACCGAATATAACAAACTGAGAAAGCAAAAAATATATTCTATCACTAAAGGATAAGGGATGTGTCAGCACCGTACAGAAGGACTTCCGCTCGCCTCCAGTGAGTCGGAGTGAGAGTTAGAGAGAGAAAAAGAGAGCAAGAGGGAGAGAAATAGTGAGAGATAAAGGAATGATGAATTCAAAACAGATTGTAACATGCTATATTATCAATCCTTATTTAGAAGAATAGGATTCCATTGGTCATTGTATATTGTTTATTACATACAAATCTCCTATGTAATGTCAAACTAGACAAAAAACAAAATGATGTCGATAGTCGGCAAGATAATTTGAGATGCAACTTGAGAACTAGCCTCCTCCTTTACTTTATCATTGCATAAAATTGTCTACCTTTTTCTCTTATTTATTCACAATTCATGTGGGATATGAAACGAAAAGACAAGGTGGTTAATATCATCAGAATGACCATCATTTAAAGATAGCCCTAAAGAGCATGAACTAATTTTGAATAGATCCGAAAATGGAAGTTCGATGATATTCTCCTTTTTAATACGATGGGCATATTTTATTCTATTACACAATTCCTAAGTGACGTTAAAATAGACCAAAAATAAAATGGTGTCGATAGTTCATTTAACATGAAAATGTATAGTCCTCTTGTACATTCTGCTGCATTATGATGTATATTCTTAGTGGGAGATATATATGTAAAATATCTCAAAATGACACTTAGTTGTGTGCAAATATCATTAATATGTTTATAAATACAGAATAAATTGGGCTTTATACGGATAAAATTAGCTGTCATCCGGCTTTTGGAACTAAAACTGGCCTATTCGGTACACTCTGTAACAAAGATTGAGTCATTTTTTATAAATGTAGTCAACACATGACGGAAAACATTTAACAAAAAAACGGATCCGATCGTCTGAAAGAAGAATAATATAGAATAAGGGAAGATTATGTATTTAGGGAGAAGAAGAGATAAAAAGGAAAGCTTTAAAAATCTCTAACCTGGGAGAAAAAACTGTTTTGAAATCGTAAATACATGTTCGACTCGGTCTATCACAGAAAATATTAAAAGTGAACCAGCTCAGGAAAAAGTGGCGGCCTCTTCGTATTCCTGATTCCAATGACTTTCAGTTTTTATTGGTTTTTCACAACTTCATCATATATTGAAGAAAATGTATAGACAACAGCGAAGCGGAAACTCTACGTTTAATGGAATTACATTATATTCCGAAAGAAGAGTAGCTCCAGGAATGCCACGGAGATAGCCATTCATATGGTCACAATTTGGGAGGAAAAAACTTGTGTATACCCTGAATAGAGGCGATAGGTGGTGCCATAAGGACATAATCATTTAATTTGATAACGCCTACATAAGAGGGGATTAAAAATATTAATTTCAGCACTGAACACCGTAGGATGCACGTTACCATTTATATTTAAAAGATTTATAGGAATTTCCTAACTAATCGGGAAAACCAGGGACAACGATTTTTGCAATGGTGGACGATGCCGGTTATTACTCCGGTGAAATAACTCAAAATTTTGGCACTTTACCGATTAACACTGAAATACCGCTAAGTAGTCACTTAATAAGTAATAGAATCACACCGCGAAAAGGGCCTTAACCCTAATCAGTGGCGGGTAATGGCATATCAGCCTATTTACATGGGTTAAACTAAAGTTGTTGTAACAATACCCAAATAATTGCCATGGAATAAACGTTCTCTCGGTCAACTGAAGATAAGGAAATGGGGCAAATACACATAATACAAAATTATCGAAAAGCACCACAGAATGAAGTGTAATAAACGTTTCTCTGCTTCGCGCCGCGAGGGATTGATATTGTAAACCATCGTTTCATTACTAATTCCTAGTGGATATCTGGGAAGTTTGCACATAAATGTGGTAAAACACCAGTTGCAGGTGATAAAATAAACTGATAAAACAAAAGCCACCTTCTTCTACTAAAAGATTCGGGATGTGTCAGGACCGATCTGAAGGACTTCTGCTCGTCTCCAGTGAGGCGGAGCTAGTGAGGGAGAGAGAAAGAGAGCGAGAGGGAAAAAATTGAATGAGCGAAAGGAATGATAAACTAAAATAAACTTTAAAATGTTAAATTATGAATCCATAAATTAAAAGAGAAGGATTGCATGGGTCGTTCATAGAAAGCACTAAAAGCATGAAATATATAACAAGTGACCCGGAATATGTAAGTAAGAGAAGAATAAGTAACACAAGCACTCCACGAAAAGGGCCGTAACCCTAATAGGGGATGGATCATGGCATATCAGCCTTATAACCTGAGCTAAAATACAATTGTTGAAACAATACAGTAAACATTTGCCAAGGAAACAAAGTTCCTTCAGTAAACTTAAGATATGGAATACAAAAAAAAACAAAATACAAAATTAACGAAAACACCACTATACCACAGAATGACTTGTGATAAACGTTACCCTGCTTCACGTAGCCAGGGAGAGAAGTAACAAACCAACGTTTGAAAGCTAATTACTCGTGGATTTTTGCGAAGTTTTCAAATACTTGTAGTAAACTCTAGCTGTTATAGCTGGTGATAATGAAAAATGAGAAAGCAAAAGCCACCATCTTCCACTCAAGGATTAGGTATGTGTCAGGACCGATCTGAAAGACTTTCGCTCGTCTCCATTGAGACGGATTTAGAGAGGGAGAGAGAGAGAGTAAACGAAAGGGAGAGAAACAGAGCAAGAGAAGTAATGATAAATGTAAAATAGTTTGAAACATGTTCAAACATCATTCCATTAATTTAAAGAGAATGATTCCCTTGGGGCTCTCACAGAAAGCACTAAACAGCATGAAATATATTTGAAGGTATCCGGATTATGGAAGTTGTTCTGGCTTCTGCTGTTCCTCTTTTACGACAATGGGCATATTTTATTCTATTACCCAACTCCTATATGATGTGAAACTAGAAAAGAAATAAGATGGATTAGATTGCATGCACGATAGAAGAAGATGCCACTTGAGAACTAGCGTCGGCCCATACTTATCTCGGCATAAATTTGTGTCTATTTTTTCATATTTTGTCCTAATTCCTGTGGGGTATGACAAGAAAAGGAAACACAAGGTGGTTAGTATCATCACAATGACAAACATTCACAGAAATTACTAAAGAGCATGAAAAATATTTGAAGAGATCCGGATTATGGAATTTGTTCCGGCTTCTACTGTTGATCTTTTTTCGATATTATGCATATATTTTTCTATTACACATCTCCAATGTGATGTAACACTATACAAAAATTCAGATGTTGTCGATAGAAAGCAAGATAGAAGGAGATGTGACTTGAGTACTAGCGTCGACCTTAACATTATCTGGGCATAAAATTGTCTTCCATTTTCTTTTATTTTGTCACAATTTTTGTGGGGTATAACAAGAAAAGGAAACATAAGGTGGTGAGTATTAGCAGAATGAGCACAATTGGAAGTCAGAAGTCGATACTAGTGGATGTTCCAGAATTTGTCACATGAATGTATGAAAACCACAAATTGTACTGAATACAACAACTCAGAAAGCAAAAACTATCTTCTCTCAGTAAAGGATCCGGGATGGGTCAGGACCGTACAGAAGCACTTCCACTCTCCACGAGTGAGACGTAGTAAGAGAGAGAGAAAAAAGAGAGGGAGAGGAGAGAAATAGAGAGAGAGAGAAAGGAATGATATATTTAAAATTGATTGTAACATGATAAATTATCAATGATTCAATTAAAAGAGTAGGATTCCAATGGTCATTCATAGAAAGCACTAAAAGCGTGGAATATATAAAACGGGACGCGGAATATGCAAGTAGTTCCGGACTCTACTGTTCCCCTTTTTACGACAATGGTGGTGACGACATATGTTTCCCACACCAAGAAAAAGTCCGTAACCCTAATCAGGGACAGGTAATGGAACATCAGCCAAATTACCTGGGCTAAACTACATTTATTAAACAATACGTGATGATGATTAATGATATACGTTTCTCTACTTCGCGTCTCGAGGGAGATAAGTTACAAACCATCGTTTCATAGCAAATTCGTAGTGGATATTCGCGAAGTTTACACGTACGTGTAGTAAAACTCAAGCTGTATGTGATGACACAAACTAAGAAAGCAGGATAAAACTTCTTTCACTCAAGGATTAGGGATGTGACAGGACCGATCTGAAGAATTTATGCTCGTCTTTAGTGAGACGGGGGTGTAACGGGAGTGAGTGAAATCGAGAGGGAGAGTGATAGTGCAAGAGTAAGAAACAATTAATTTAAAATAGATTGAAACATGTTTAAACATCAACCCATTAATTTAAAGATACGGATTCTATTGGTTTTCTCACAGAGAGCACTAAAGAGCATGAAATATATTTGAAGAGATCCGGATTATTGAAGTTCTTCCGTCCGCCTCTGTTCCTCTTTTTACGACGATGGGCATATTTTATTTTATTAAACATCTTCTATGTTTTGTAAACCTAGACAAAAATACAGGAGGTGTCAATAGTTGTTGTCAATAGGTGTCAATAGTTGTCAAAATGTACCGAATATAAAAAAATGAGTAAGCAAAAACTTTTATCACTTAAAATCTTTTATCACTTAAGGATCAGAGATGTGTCAGGACCGTACTGAAGCACTTAATATGAACTAAACAACACCAAAATGAGGAACTCCTTCACAACGAAAGGTTTTTTACTCATTATTGGTCATTCAATCCATAGATTAGTAGATTATTTGACTGCAGCCCTCCACCCTTCTCTATATAATACTAGTTCCCTTACCTTCTGGTATCTCTTCCTATGTACCTTCCCTCCTATTTGGCCCATGCACTTATTCCTAGGCGTTTCTCTGGGGACTTTTCCCTTGATTTTGCCTTCAATTATGTTCCTCACAAGCTCAATGTGTCTTAAGGTGTGTTCATCTTGTAATTAAAAAAATATCGATGTACCGATCAAGCAACAGAGATAATGAAGGACTATAACGCTAGTCCTAATTGGAAAATACCACGTAATAGCCCTTCATCCAAAAGTCTTCCAAATAAAACATTCGAAGCCAGAGAAGATAAATCATGAGCTGAGAGCTTACAAAACAATAGTCACGTAGGGCACGTTAACTAGCACAGTTTGACATCTCGAGGCGAATCAATACTTTGCAGTTGTTCACACTTATTTTTTTTCTCACCAGACCTGTTCTTATGGTTTCAGGTCATAATAAAATATGGGAATGGAGGTAAGTTCGCAGCGCTTTATTTACACAATTAGAACCGATGAGAAGGGTAGAGAGACGGGGAGAAGAAAGGTGAGGATGAAAGCTTTTCGTTTCACATGTGCCAGTCTTAAGGGGAAAACTTAGCTATAGTTATTGTATTTGTTTGTGGAAGTGAAAGGCGACATTGGGAAGGCGGGTGGTAGATTAGATGGCAAAGTAGTGGTTGATCAAACGGAGTGAAATATTTATCTATTTTAACCTCTAATAATTACAATAACCTTAAGAACATTTAATCAATTATTATTTCGCGCGGTACGTTTACAACTCCTTCACAACGGAAGGTGTTTTACTCATTATTGGTCG
Source organism: Ceriagrion tenellum (assembly GCA_963169105.1). Lineage (NCBI taxonomy): Eukaryota > Metazoa > Arthropoda > Insecta > Odonata > Coenagrionidae > Ceriagrion > Ceriagrion tenellum. The sequence goes on from OY720638.1 coordinate 62,083,287, forward strand.
TTCAATCCTAAGATTGGTTGACTGCTGCCCTCGACCCTTCCCTATCTAATACTAGTTACCTGACCTCCTGGTATCTCTTCCTGTGTACTTTCCCTTTTATTTGGTCTATGCACTTATTCCTGGGCCTTTCTCTGGGAACTGTTCCCTCTATTATTCCTTCAACTATGTTCTTCATAAACCCATTGTGTCTCAAGGTATGTCCAATCCATTCCGTCATTATTTTCTGTATGGTATTCCATATGGTCCTTTCCTCTTTTAGTCTTCTGAATACATCATCATTTCTCACTTTTTTCGTTCATGTCAAATGAACATTATTATGAAATGTGGAAAAAATGTCTTGGCACGAATGGCTACAGCAGAGGCTGGAATATGTTGACAAATTGGATCACTTTTAATTTTTTCTTTGACTAATCAAATTTTTTTCAACTTTCAAAAGTATTAAACTTTCCTGAGCAACGAATTTATTTTCCTTTAGGTTTGCGTCTTTTTCAATAGTATTTTCTCTTTCCATTCTTCAACCTCGGGATAGTACACTCCCAGATTCTTAACTTTTCGTCTATTTAAGCTCCGCACGATGTTTTTTATGATAATTTCTCAACACAAAGGTTTTGTATAAGACAGAGAAAAAAATTATATTTCGTTTCAAACAAGGATACTGCATACCCGGCTATAGTGTCTTAAGTCGGATGATATCATATGATTTGTGTGATTGTTTCGATTGAATCTCTCTATCTTCATTTACGAAATCAATTTTCAAAAAGGTCTTCCCCACTTTTTTGACACTCTTGTCATTCTTTTTTTTCTCTCTCTTCTCGTGATAAATCGACTTCTCACTTCCTATTTTTCTCTATTTGCTGATCCTCGGCACCTTGTGTTTTCTTATTTTTATGTCATATTACACAGAAATTTTGACAGAATAAGAGAAAATGGCAAATAACTTTACGCCGGGATAAAGTTAAGGCGGGCGGTAGTTCTCAAATCGCATCTCCTACTGTCTTGCTGACTATCGACACCTTGTAATTTTTTGTTCATTTTCTCATAGTATACGAGTAACAATACAATTAATTGAAAAATGATACCATCAATGTAAAGAGAGGAACTGGGGAGGTCGAAAAATGACACCTAATCCGGAACACTTCTAATATATTTAATGTTTTTTAATGTTTTATATGAGAAACCCAAAGGAATCTCTCTCTCCTAATTAAAGGATTGTTATTTTAAATAGGTTTCAATCTATTTTAAGTATATCCTTTCTTTCTCTCTCTCTCCCTCCCTAATTAAAAATACAATGGCTGACATTCGGAAGCAGTTTTACGATAAGACATATTAAAAAAAACTCAATGGCGGAAATAATGACAAATGTCTGCCTAAATAAAGAAAATTAGGTTATATGACTGTCACGGTAAGGCATGTAGTCATTGAAAGCATCAACTTATAACCAAACTTTTTATACTATCTCCTGTAATATTTTGTCAATATCAATGTCATATTTGCCGGAAGTCAATTTAAAATTGATTTTCGAAAATGTAATTTAACCTGCATTTGGAGGCATAAAGCCAGAGAATAATGCGGTGTTGGGAAAAAAATTGCAACACCTTGTAGGCTATTCGATAGAAAATTTGTCAAAGACGCTTGATTACCTAATCTCTTTCTTATTGAAAAAACAATAATTAGTTGTAAACACGAAAAAAAAATCGTGCCGATCGTACACAAGAAGAGTCACATATGATGCGGGAAGCACCTGTACTGAGACGGATAAAGAAAAAGTAAGATGGACCGAAATTTGACGCAAACCTGAACAAAATTTAATACATTATTCAGAAAAGAGACATTTGATTGGAACTCCCACGGGAAGCACAAGAGGTGAGCTGGCTTACGGAACTAGCGCCCGGCACTACCGTACATCTGTTTACAATTGTTAATTATTATTTCTCTCTATTTCACAATTCCTTCATGATGTGAAAGAGGCATGAAAAAACAATAAACGTATCTATCATCAACCGGACGAGGAAAAAGTGACGTGGAAAGCCATTGTACTATGAGAGAGAAGAAGAGAAAACCGACATATTCTTTTAATATTGACTCGCCTGCGAAAGTTGAACAGTTTAAGTAACCATGCTTACAATGCGTCTTCATGATTGACGATTATCCTGCACATCGCCTACGGAATAATATGCTCATCAGACTCCCTTTCACAGGAACCAGGCATCAGCTAAGGTCACATGGCATCAACTTCCCCATCCCCTATAACTACTTCAAGGCTTTCCAAAGAGAGTCGTTTTATGACACTGTGGAGCCCTTCGTGCGGTCTGTTTCCAGTGATCATATCCGGTGATCCATTTTGCTGGCATTATTAACTACATTTCATTTGTTAAAAATAGCAAGATTTATTTTTATAACAATGAAATATGATGATTTATGTCCATCAATATTTAAATCAATTTAAATATTTATTATAAACTCCAACGTATCCTACCGTCAAGTATTCTTTTAAAAAGTGCTTTTGATACCGATTTCTCTAATATGGTGTAATGATTTAAACTAAAGAACTGCTTAATGACTATAGTTACACATCACATACATTTATATGTATTTATTCTTAAAATGTAGACTCTTATCTGTAATGCAATAGATTATAATCACGCTGATTCAAAGTCTATGGTTGCAAATGATATTAAATTCAGCCATGAACAACTAATCTAAACAACAGAAAACAATTTAAACTTTCACCATTCCCCAAAAAACTTAAAGGATTTATTTTTAAGCATTGAATAAATTTTTCTTTGTTCTCTTTCATGCACTGTGTAAAGTCTTTTTCATGTTCACCACCTGAGCTCAATAAATGTTTTTCACTTGATTACATCAGCTTAGTCCAAACTGCGTGAAAATTTGGCAAAGACGCTTGATTTCCTAATCTCTTACTCATTAAAAAAACAAAAATTAATTGTAAACAAGAAAAAAACATCGTGCCGATCGTACACAAGAAATGAGGTTTCTTGAAGGCCTTGCTGAAAGAGGTAATAAGGACACTACCTCTTTCAGCTAGCTCGGTGTTTTCCCCAGTGGAACTGGTGAGGAGTTCGAAATTACAGGATCTGATGTGAGAAATAATCTTCGAAATAAGTCCTCATTGGTAGCCACTTGAGTATATTTCTGATGAAGCGCTCACGAAAGTTTCTTATGTCCATATTACCAGCCTCTATTGCCTTTTCTGAGAGAAATCACAATGTAAAAATCGAGTCCTTCGCAATATCAGCTCCGGGAATAAGTACTTAGATATAACTATGACCTATCTGTGGCATATAATACCTCGGATATAATTTCACAAATTTTTTGGCTGTCTCCCTTCAGTAAGTCCTTAATTTTTCCTCTTTAATGCAAAGACCATTCAACAATGTTTTCAATGTTATGGGGAAGCTTGTAATGAGGCTAACGTCATTCCTATAACATATGTCGCAATTTATCGGTTGCACTTACTTACAAATAAAATGGAAAATGATTTTAAAGAATAATGCTCTGAAACGGGAAACAATAATTGTTGAACGCAATATTTTCTCCATACCTGTAATTGCAGAAGACAACTTGGAATTGTCGAAGAATCGCCCAGCCGTGTTCCCATCGTTATTCGTCCCGTTTCCCGGCCGCGATACATCCACAATCAATCCCATTTTTTCCCTAAAAGTATTTTTCAGCTTAGCCTTTTTGTCTCGCATTAGTTATCTGTACTTTTCACGTGCCTTTTGAGATGTTTAGTGAAATGAAAGAGTTGCCGCGGAATAAGAAGATCTCAGGATTTTTGTTTTCCTTAATTTTGATCTTTCGCCGGAATCATGGAAACATATTTCGGGACGTCCACCTGTACTTGCTAAGGTAAGATAAAAAAATATATATATAACCCTGTACAAGGACTATAAATTGACTCAATTATGCGAATATACTTACAGGAAGGAGTTGATGTACTCGGCAAACATTCGAGCAAGAATTCTGGAAAATCAACAACCTTCTTCAGCCATATATCGTGACGCTTCAGAATTCTCTTGTGTGTCTAGAACACTCATCCCACTATCTCATGTATTTAATAAAAAAAGTTTAGACTGAATTATACACTCAGTGCCTTAAAAAGCTCATTGTTTGAATCGAAACGCAACTCTCTAGCGACATTTTTAAATAAATATCATTTTTCGCATATAAGGATTGTTGCCCAGACTTAAATAAAGTATTATGTCGCTGTAAACGTTAAATTTTGACGGAAGGAATTTTTTGAGCAAGCATTTATAAAACCCTAAAGAGAAATAGAGTATAAATGGAAATAACCTGGCTGACACCTGGTGCCTTTGAAAGGGAGTTAGTCTGTCAAACAGAGATGAGCATATCCTTCCCTAGGCGATGTGCAGGATTATCTTGAAAACCCCGTGATTGTTTACGGAGTGCATTCCAAAAAGGAAGTCTTCCATGATACCTCTTGTGGTGTCCCGCGATATGATTATGAGTATAATTTGTAGCATGGTTTACTAAAAATCCTTAATGGTGGCTCTTTGGAATCTTTATATATCCATGATCTCTATAGGATAGTGAATGTGGCCATATCGTATCCACACATTTGCCGCATCACCGTATCCCCGTCGACGGCTGGCGGAGCCGGACTCGACCGTCGCTCGAAAAAACGATGTAATATTCGGGGTCCAAGTATGTGAAAGGTTTTTCTTTAGATTCACAATCTGGACGCTTTGGAAAATGACGTGGTATGAGTCATGTAGCGTAACCAGGCGCACCAACTACTTTTTCTCTACAAATATGTAAAAATGTGACTGAAAATAAGCTCCGCCATTTTGTAGTGTGTCTATGATTAATAATAAAATTAAATCTTTAAAAAGCCATTTCATAAAGGAGAAAGAACTCTTTTATAAAATAGTTTAAAAACTTTTTCCGTAAGTCATTCCATTAAAGTACAGAAACAGGTTAATTTTTGTTAATCACAGAGAAAATCGAAGGTGGGCGTTATTTGCGAAATTTGTTCAAATTTGACCCCATATATATTGTTAATGTGCAAGTGAAAGAAAAATAATTTAAATACGACATTTTATGTATAAACTATTTGAAAATATTACTGCGAAGTTTTAACTTGCAGACTAAAAAAAAAGTTTTACAGGTTTTGGCCCGCATTTTTCTATTTCAGCCAACTGTGCGACATGACTACATCTATTCATGAGCTGTTTATCACGATTGACTCGAAAAAGTCAACGATCGAGGTCTTTTAGGTCACCGAATATATATTATTCAACATGGTCATTGCTGACGCAATTTTGCAAAAAGTAGTCTTTAATACTCATGAGGATATTAAAATAAATGTACAGAAATTTCAAACGGAGCACAGATATGGTGCACCCAACGAGTTAACTCGCTTTGTAAGAAGTCTGCCTCAAAATGTTCAATATTGAGCGTGTCAGAAACTTCTCTCATTAAACAGGCTATTCAGTTTTCAGGAATGCCATGTAATTAAATATATTTTTAATATATAATTTAAATTATCGATACTCTTCGAACCACCAAAAAAAGAAAATCACGACAAAATCGCAGCCATCTGGTGGGTTTTTGGCTATTATTCACGAGGCAGTTTGGAACATTGTAGACTCCGTCCGAAAATTTGATAGCTTATGTAACCTTGCTTAGTTCTTCGACGTACATGACGTACGACTTAACTTTTGGTACTTATAATGGCTAGCGGGATATACACACGACATACATTCATGAGCAGCTAATCACCCTTGACACACAAAAGTCAACTATGGATGTATACGAGGTATATCAGATTACGGACTCGATATTTCACTATTCCTAACAGTATTTTTAACTTGAAACAATCATGTTAAATGCTTTCTCCGAGCTCGCGCCCTTCACCCAACCTGGAACTTACGACGCTAGCAGAAACAATTATTAACATTACTACTCACTTTTTCAACCATTTCAATGACAGGCGTCTTTTGAACGAGTATTTCAACCCATAGGCAACTCTGCGGCTGTAATATTTTTAACTACAGATAACGAGTAAAGGATGATAAGGGAAATGAATCGCCGCAGTTTTCATTCGTAAGAATCTGCAAAGGTTTACGTCCTAATGCCCACAATGCTGGGATCGACACTATCTCTTCCATAATAATAACAATAACAGAAAGCTGCGAACCTTTTCGAAGTAAATGACCTTATCTGACCTCCACGCGCAGTATATTTAAAAGAATGAGAGTCGACACATAAACAGACGATGAGTAACCGGATGTCGCGGGCGTTGCGTTTTTATTCGAGGAAACGCATACCCTAGCTCCAGTATATAAAGGCTTGAGGCTTTCGGCAGGTCACATTTTCTCCTCTCTTCTTGCGCAGAGTAGACCTTCTAACAGGCGAAAATGCCCTCACGTAACCGTACCCTTCGTAAAGTATGGAGACACATTGTATTTGATGGCTTGTTCATCCTTGGTAAGTTGGTCGACAAATTGAATTGCTTAAGAATTTTGCCTTTTGAATATTGCTGCATACAATTTATCCGATTAATTTATCATGTGAAACGGTGAATATTTCCAGTTTCTCCACATTATTTCCCTTGCCTAACTAAAGTGTGTTTCTCTCCACTATTAGCTGTTGGTCTACGACCTAATTTCCTTACTGGATGTACTGATGAGATGCGCGCTCACTACCGCAACATTATTGGTGACTTCAAAGACATCGCTGCTGGGACTTTGCATTGTTTAGGTAAGTGTTTGTGTTAGACTGATTTTCCCGTGTATTTCGTCCCATATAAATAGAAGAAAATTTGATTTTAATGTCAAGAATCGTATTATTGTAGATGGTTTTGAATCTTATTTATGATAAGAAATGTCGGATTAACATGAAAAACGTCGTGGCGGCATGGTGAAAGACAGTAGAAATTCTGAATATCTGTGAAAGGCCTATTACGATTCTTTTCGTGCAAAATGTTTCTCTTAACACTACAAGGACGAACCTAGCCATTTTGGATATTTTTGATATTATTTCCTCCGCTGTGCAGATAGTTTTTTTTTAAATCTTGTCTTTTCGTACTGTTCATCCATTTTAGAAATATTTACTTTTGTGAATTCACAAATTTATCTTGCGTATATTTTAAGAAATAATTTGAGATTTGCCTAAACCGACGAACATAGCCATTTTGGCTGACATATATTTACTTTCGATGGAATGGGTTTCATCCATATATTTTTGATTATTAGAGGGATCAAAAATGAAAAAAAAACTAGAATAAGCCAGGATAATTAAAAAATTATCACCTACTGTTCCCTTGCTGCAAATCAAAAATATTGACTCATTTAAGGTGACATTTCACGCAAAGGAGACTAAAACTGTTCGCTTTTTTTGGCAATATTGAAAAATAATACTCATAAATAAGTTAAAAAACAAGTATTTTTCGTAATTATTACTAAAATAAAAAAATAACATTTTTAATAGTCGAGGAAAACACATCCTATTTTATGATTTCGTTTCGTAACCATGAATGCCTCGCGAGATTCGAAATTCTCAAAACAGCCCTAATAGGTTAAGTCTGTCTTTGTCAGTACCAAAGTCCCGTCGTTCTAGTGTTAATCCACCGTGAACGGTTACAGGTAGCATAAAAAATTTCAGAGTTAATCATCATTGGCAGCTCAATCCTAAGATTAGTGACTCCACCCTCCCCTATCTGAGGATAGTTTCAATTCTTCCTTGAAGCTCTTCCCAAAGTCTTTACTTTGAATTTGGTCAATGTATTTTTGACGGAAACATCTTCTCGGGAATTCTGCCTCTAAGGATTGCCACGCTCCACACGAATATTTTAAGATACTGTTTCTTATTTTGTTGTCCTATGATCTTTTAACACAGCCCTTCTCTCATTACCATGACCGCGTTCTTTACCTAAGCTATTCTTCACTTTATGTCTGTTGTACATCTTCCGTCCCACTTAATGGTAATTCCGAGATGGGTGAAGGAATCCATTAGCTCTCATTTCTTTCGTCTCAGTAAGTCTTCAGTATTCAGTTTTTCTCTTCCGCATACTAGAAATTTGTTTTCTCTTTCCTATCTTAAAACTTTGCCTGCGTTAATCTTAATGCCGTTCCGTCTAATTCCTTGTGCTTCTCTTATTGTTTCCTCCGAGTACATGTTTAATAGGTCTGGCGAGGGGTTTCATTCTTGTCTTAAACCTTTGTTAATTTTAGCATCTGTCTGACTTAAGTCTCTCATTCGCATTGGGACGACTTTATTCTTGTAGAGTTGGTAGATGATTCTACTGTCGTCATAATCCATTCCGAGTTTGTTCCAGCAGCCTGAACATCTTGTGCTCCTCAGCAATGTGAAAGGCTTTCGTTAAGTCCATGAATGCAATATACAATGGCTTTTTCACGTATTTTCTTATCTCCGTCATTAATGTATGGCAGACTATGGCCTCCCTGGACCCTCTTTTCTTCCTAAATCCATGTTGATTTGCCCAGGGGTTGTCTACAATTTCCCTCCTCATCCTCCGATTAATTATACGTGTACGTATTTTTTATTAATGTTACACTAGACTCAAGTATCGGTACTTCTTAGATTTCTCAGTCCTCGTCTCCTTCGGTATCGACACCATTACACCCGTTTGCAAATATTATGGAATTCTTCCGCTTTTGTAGCTATTTTGTATTATTATTGCTACAGGTTATCCTGTAAGGCCTTACGACCACTTCGATGACGTCGTCTCCGGGTGCTTTTCTTGAGACCTTATGATGCTCTATCCAATTCACGCCTCTGCATGCTTGGGCCCCGGTCTCCTTGGTCCACCTCGCTCTCGTCATTCATTAGGTTTTTTCCAGCGGCCACGGCTCTTGGTAGTGTTCTTCGATATATTGCTTCCATCTGTTCCCAATATCTTCACCCATTATCAGTGAATTCCAGTTCACATTCCTAATGTTAAAGCCTTTCGTTTTCTTCACTCCGTAGAGTTTTTTCCCGAGTTCGTATACTGTTTCGGTGTTTCCATTTCTCATGTTTTCGCTTTCTTTCTCGTAGCATCTAATTATCTCTTGCCTTCTTGCATTCTCGACTGAATCTGTTCCTAAGCTTCTTGAACGGAGTTCCCTCACCGTCGTTTATGGGTTTTTTATATTTTCTTCTTTTTTCATTTAGATTTTAAATCTCCGTCCTAACTCATGACTTCTTCATGTCGGTTGTCTTGATCAGCATCACTCTATAACTTCTCCACCAATAGTCATCATCCGTATGTCCCTTTTTTTTCGGTGCTCATTTCTCATTTATGATCAAATCTACTGTTACAGCTCTATTCCCTTTTAATGCCAACATTTTGTAGTCTCATCTTGGTTCATGTATCATCTTCTTCATTTTCTGATATTGATGGAGGCTTTAATGATTACCTGTGTTGTGCATGATAAATTTTTGCATTGCTGCACCGTAAGTTTCTGGTTTCGGCGGAAAAGGTGTCTTTGAGCACTTAATATTCTTCGCCCAGGGGCAAGCACATCACAAGTCTCGTTCTTGAACAGGGACGATTATTGCCTGCCAAAAGTAGAATCACGCCATGCCAAACACCACGGAGGTAGTGGCTAGCCCGTTATATCGCATGTGTATAATTAGATTCATTTTGAAAGCATTATCCATTCAGAGAATCTTATTTATTTGCAAAAAACCTTTTGGCAGAAGAGGGATTTGTGTGATAACCTTTTTGCATCTTGAAATGCAGACCAAAACTGAGTACATTAGGTAAAGAAAGGAATTTTTATTTAATTATTATCTCATTTGTCATTTTACCAATGTATTTAAAAATTTTAATTCATTTTTAATTAACATTTTCCCACCCAAGACTTACGCCTAATGCATAAAAAAATCTACTACGTGGCCTACTTTACTGGTGGCTAATGCCCATAACCTAGTCGTTTATGATACAATAATTAATTTTTTCTTCATTAATTACAGGTATTAACGTCGAAACTAGCAGCCCAGCTACTCCGGATCAACCCATCAGCTCAGCAGGACCTCTACCATCTGCCCCCCCTACGTCCATCCAATGCATTATCTTGGATATGAAACATATCCTAAAGAACCTGTTTATAATACACTGCTACATAAAGAATAATGCTAATCTTATGCTGCCTGCCCCACTCATAACGGGGGTAAGCAACTTAATGGTGGTTCAGCGGCTATTGATTTTGCAGACCGAGTATCAGAGTTTATTTTTTGGGCCGGACATTTTTTAAAAATTCTGGTGCATGAAGCAAACAGTTCTCAACCAACCACACCTCAAGCAGACTGAGGATGATTGATTGCTATATATTTGAAAATATGTTTGGCATGAGTATCACGTTAAAGGTTTTGAAGATGAACTAATAAACATGATTGTTAACATTTCCCTACATATAATGAACAAGAAAAATGTCACTAAAAAACTTAAGTAATTTAAATGTTCTCCAGATTGTGTCCGCCATTTTTTAGCATGAATATTTAGAACCATACTTATAAAAAGGATAGTGATTTATATTTCATACATGAGCTTTTATTTTGTTTGTTATATATGATCCACTTCATCTCTAAATTATTGCAAAACTTCGTATAATGATTTTATTATATTTCAGTATATTGAATAAAAGATGGATTTTTATAATAAACATTCTTCTTTGGGATATATATGCAAAAACTTAAGTGTATAATGTAATGAAAAAAATAAATATTTTGTCCTAACTTATCAATCTTGTATCACTATTTTTATACCTAGTACAACAATATTAACTGTCCTAAGATTGTATATTCCGCATCTATAGTTTTTCATTCCACCAACCATGTCCTGGAAAAAAATAAAATAATTCAAAGGAGACAACAAAGGGAAGCTAAATCGTGTTCCTATGTCTTATAAGATGAAGCAAGGGATTTGAGATATGACTTGAGCGAGAAAATTAATAAAAGTTTTTTGGAAAAGGATATTTTACAAAAAAGAGATTGTTGGCTGAAATGTAGGTGGAATTACTGTCAGTGCCCCGAAGAGAAAGAGTGGGAGGTAATTTAGAGCTGGTGCTGTCGACCAGAATCGCAACTGGGCAGCTACTTAAGAATCATCATCTCCAAAATCAATTTTATTTTTACTCCAGGAAGAAAATATGAAAGCGAGATATTTGGACCGATGCTTCAAGCTGGAGCTTTTGTTTTTAATAGGCCTTTTAATGATTAAAAATTTAAATCTAATCACCAAAATGAGTAACTCCTTCACAACGGAAGGTTTTTTACTCATTATTAATCATTTAATCCTTTGATTAGTTGACTGCAGCCCTCCACCCTTCCCTATATTATACCAGTTCCCTTACATCCTGGAATCTCTTCCTGTGTACCTTCCCTCCTATTTGGTCCATGCACTTTGAATTTTCTACTACCTACCGTTTTCTCATATTTAGTCCCAATTCCTTTATATATGGAAAGAAAAGGAAACTAAAAGTTGTGGGTATAAGCAGAAGACGATCCAATTGATGTTCCAGAATTTTATACATGAATGTAGTAAAATCACAAACTGTACCGAATATTAGAAACTGAGAGCAAAAATGATCTTATCTCACTAAAGGAACAGGGATGTGTCAGGACCGTACAGAAGCACTTCCGCTCGCCTCTGGTGAAACGGAGTGAGAGTTAGGGAGAGAGAAAGAGAGCGAAAGAAGAGAAATAGAGAGATAGAAAGGAATGATAAATTTTAAATAGATTGTAGCCATATAAATCATTAATCATTAAAATAAAAGAGTAGGATTCCATTAGTCATTCATACAAAGGTTTAAAAGAATGAAATATATGAGACGTGACCATGAATATGCAAGTATTTTCGGACTCTACCTATCTCAATATTACGACGATGATGATGACGACATGGTGTTCCCAACCCACGAAAAGGGCCTAATCAGGGGCTGGTCATGGATCATCAGCCGAATTACATGGGGTAACCTACATTTGTTACAACAATACAGCAAATATTTGCCAAGTTTTCAAAATTCGTTTCCAAAAGTCAACGGAAGATAAGGAAATGGGACATAAAAAATTAAAAAAAGCAATACCACAGAATGACAAGTGACTTTAACAAGTGACGTTAACTTGATTCGCGCCGCGAGGAAAAGAAGTTAAAAACCATGTTTTCATAGCTTTTTGCTAGTGCATATTTTTGAATTTTTTCACATAAATGTTGTAAAACTCTAGCTGTAGGTGATAAAACAAACTGATAAAGAAAAATTTACCTTCTACCACTCAAGGATTAGGGATATGTAAGGACCGATCCGAAGGACTTCCGCTCGTCTCCAGTGACACGAAGGGAAATTGACGGAGAGAGAGAGAGAGAGAGAGCGAGAGGGAGAGAAATATTGAGAGAGAAAGGAATGATAAATTTAAAATAGATTGTAACATGTTAAATTACCAATCATTCAATAAAAAGTGACGGATTCCATGGGTCATTCATAGTAAGCACTAAATGCATGATCCGGGAGAAAATACAGTTTTGAAATCGTAACGACATGTTCGATTTGGTATCTCACAGAAAATAATAAAAGTGAACCTGCTGAAATACAAGAGGCTGCCTCTTCATATTCCTGACTCCAATGGTTGACTGTTTTTGTTCGTTCTTCACAACTCCTTTATGTTGTATGGAAAACGTATCGATAAAAGCCAAGCGGAAACACTAACTTTAATGAAATTGCATAAAAAAACGAAATTACGGTACCTCCAGGTATGCCATAGTGAAGGGCAGATATAGCGACACAAATTAGGAGCAAAAAACCTGTGTATAACCTCCATAGAGACGGCAGGTGGTGCAATAAGGACGGAATCATTTAGTTTCATAACGCCTACATAAGAGTGGATTTAAAAATTCAATTCCTGCACTGAAGACGTCAGGATCGACGTTATCATTTATATTTAAAAGATTTATAGGAATTTCCCAACTAATAGGGGACACCAGGGACAACGATATTTGCAGTTGCAGACGATAACGGTAAATACACCGGTGCAATAAACTTAAAATTTAACGCGTCACCAATAAACACAAAAATACCACTGTAGCCAAGTAGCCACTGAATAAGTAACAGAAGCACACCACAAAAAGGGCCGTAACCCTAATAGGGACGGGTCAAGGCACATCGGCCGAATTACCTGAGCTAAGATACATTTGTTGAAACAATACAGTAAATATTTGCCAAGGAAACAGAGTTCCTTTAGTCATCTGAAGATATGGAAATGGGACTATAAAACAAAATACAAAATTAACGAAAACACCACTATACCTCAGAATGACTTGTAATAAACGTTACCCTCCTTCAAGCTGCGAGGGAGAGAAGTTACAAACCATCGTTTCAAAGGAAATTTCTCGTGGATATTTGCGAAGTTTTCAAATACTTGTAGTAAACTTTAGCTGTTGGTGATAATGAAAATGAGAAAGCAAAAGCCACCTTCTTCCACTCAGGGATTAGGTATGTGTCACGACCGATCTGAAGGACCCCCGCGCGTCCCCCATGAGACGGAGTTAGTGAGGGAGAGAGAGAGTAAGCGATAGGGAGAGAAATAGAGCAAGAAATAGTTATGATAAATGTGAAATAGATTGAAACATGTTCAAACATCATTCCATTAATTTAAAGGAAAAGATTCCATTGGGACTCTCACAGAATCCACTAAACACCATGAAATATATTTGAAGGTATCCGGATTATGGAAGTTCTTCTGGCTTCTGCTGTTCCCCTTTTTACGACACTGGGCATATTTTATTCCATTACCCAACTCCTATGTTATGTGAAACTAGAAAATAAATCAGATGGATTCGATTGTAGGCACGATAGAGGGAGATGCGACTTGAGAACTAGCGTCGGCCCATACTTATCTCGGCATAAATTTGTGTACCATTTTCTCAAATATGGTCCTAATTCCTGTGGGATAAAACAAGAAAAAGAAACATAAGGTGGTTAGTATCATCAAAATGACAACCATTCACAGAAAACACTAAAGAGCATGAAAAGTATTTGAAGAGAACCGGATTATGGAAGTTATTCCGGCTTTCACTGTTCGCTTTTTTACGATAGTATGCATATTTTTTTCTGTTACACATCCTCTATGTGACGTAAAACTAGACAAAAATCAGATATTATGGATAGAAAGCAAGACAGAAGGAGATGCATCCTGAGTACTAGCGTCGTCCTTAACTTTATCCGGGTATAAATTTGTCCACCATTTTCTCTTATTTTGTCACAATTTTTGTTGGGTATGATAAGGAAAGGAAATATGAGGTGGTGAGTATCAGTAAAAAGAGAAAAATAGGAAGTCTGAAGACGATTCCATTGAAATTTCCGAATTTTTCACATGAGTGTAGGAAAATCACAAATTGTACCGCATGTTACAAACTGAGAAAGCAAAAAATATCTTCTATTTCTAAAGGATCAGGGATGTGTCAGGACCGAACAGAAGCACTTCCACTCGCATATTTTATGCGATTATACATCTCCTATGTGGTAAAAAATTAATCAATTATCAAATGGTGTCGAAAGTTCATTTAACATGAAAATGTACATTTCTCTGGTATATTCTGTTGTATGATGATGTACATTCTTAGTGGGTGATAAATATAAAAAAATCTCAAAATAGACACTTACCTTTGTGCAAAAATCATACGCTTCTTTATGAAAAGAGATTTCATTGGGCCTCCCTCCGGATAGATTTAGCTGTCATCCGGCTTAAATAACTAAAACTGGCCTCTTCGGTACACTGTTTCAAAATGAATGAGTAATTTTTTATTGATATACTCAACTCTTGACGGAATAATTCGAACAAAATAACGGCACCGATGCTCAGAAGGAAGAGTAATATGGAATGAGGGAAGTTGTAGTAATGATGTAGAGGAAGAGATAGAAAAGAAATCTTTAAATATCTATATCCTGGGAGAATCAGTTTTCAGTATATTAGTTTTGAAATAGTAAAGAGATGTTCGATTTGGTCTCTCACAGAAAATATTAAATGGGAACCAGCTGAGGAACAAGTGGCGGCCTCTTCATATTACTGATACTAATAGTTTACAGTTTTTGTTCGTTCTTCACAACTTCTTTATATTGTGAAGAAAACGTATAGATAACAGCCAAGCGGAAACTGTAAATTCAATGAAGTTGCATATAATAACGAAAAAAGGGTAACTCCAGGTATACCACGGATAAGGGCGGGCATAACGGTACAAATTAGGAGCAAAAACCGGTTATTACTTCAGTGAAAGAACTCAAAATTTTAGCACTTTACCGAATAACACAAAAATACCGCTTAGTAGTCACATAATAAGTAACAGAAGCACACCACAAAAAGGGCCGTAACCCTAATCAGTGGCGGGTCAGGGCACATCAGCCGAATTACATGGGTTAAACTACAATTGTTGTATTAATACACAAAATATTTGCCATGGATACAAGGTTCCTTCAGTAAATGGAAGATAAGGAAATAAACTAAAAAACAACATACAAAATTAATGAATAACACAACTACACCACAGAATGACGAGTATTAATCGTTTCCCTCCTTCGCGCCGCGGGGAATTGAAGACAGAAACCATCGTTTCAAAGCCAATTCCAAGTGGATAATTGCATATTAATGTAGTAAAACACTAGCTGTACAAATAAGCAAAGTGACAAAGACATAAGTGACAAAGCAAACTGAGAAAACAAAAGCCTTCTATTTCCACTCAATGATTAGGGATGTGTCAGGAACGATCTGAAGGATATTCGCTCGTCTCCATTGAGACGGAGTTAGTGAGGGAGAGAGTAAGAGCGAGAGGGAGAGAGATAGAGCTAAAGAATGGAACGGTAAATGTAAAATAGATGGAAACATGTTAAAATATCATTGAATTTATTAACAGAGAAGGATTCCGTTGGGTCTCTCATAGAAAGCACTAAACAACATGAAACATATTAGAACGGATCCGGATCATGGAATTTGTTCCGGCTTCTGCTGTTCCCCACTATACGACGATGGGCATATTTTATTCTACTACACATCTCCTACGTATTTTGAAAGCAGACAAAAAATCAGATGGATTCGATAGTCTGAAAGATAGAAGAATATGCGACTTGAGAACTACCGTCGTCCTTAACGGTAAACGTACCAAACCAAACCGTACGTAAACCAAAAAGTAAAATACTAACGATAGTCGGAAGGACAGAAAGAGATGCGACTTGAGAACTAGCGTCGACCTCTACTGTATCCCGGCATAAAAGTGTATGCCTTTTTCTCTTATTTATTAATATCTCCTGTCCGAATGTATATTACATGTGGACGGAGTTTCATGAGGTAAACTACAATTGTTATAACAATACTCAAAATATTTGCCAAGGATTTAATGTTTCTTCAGTCAACTGAAGATAAGATAATGGGACAAATATAGAAAATCCAAATTAACGAAAAACACATCTTCACCAGAGAATGACGTATGATGTTTCCCTACTTCGCGCCGCGAGGATAAGAAGTTACAAACTATCGTTTCATAGCTATATCCTAGTGTATATTTGAATTATTTCAAAATATATGTAGTTAAACTTATGCTGTATGTGATAAACCAAACTGAAAAAGTAAAAGCCACTTTCTTCCACTCAAGGATAAGGTATGAGTCAGGACCGATATGAAGGACTTCCGCTCGTCTCCATTGAGACGGAGTTGGTGAGGGAGAGAGGGAGAGAGGGAGAGAGAGAGAGAGAGAGAGGGAGAGAGAGAGAGTGAGAGAGAGAGAGAGAGAGAGAGAGTGAGAGTGTTAGATCAAGAGGAAGGAATGATAAATTTATAATAGGTTGAAACGTGTTAAAACATCAATCCATTACGACCTCTGCTGCTCCCCTTTTTACGACGACGGGCATATTTTATTCAATTACACATCTCATATGTGATGTAAAAGTAGACCAAAAATAAAATTGTGTCGATAGTTTATTTAACATGAAAATGTACATTGTTCTTAAACATTCTATTAGTTGATGATGTGCATTCTTAGTGGGATATAAATATCTCAAAATAGACACTTAGCTGTGTGTGAAAGTCATAAATTTGTTTATAAAAAGAGATTTATATAGGCGACATACGGATAAAATTAGCTGTCATCCGACTTTAGGAACTAAAACTGGCCACTTAGGTACACTGTTTCACATTGATTGCGCTATTTTTTACCGATGCAATTAACTGATGACGGAAAAGTTTTTACAAAAATACTACCGCTGTTCAGAAAGAAGATTAATATGGAGAGAGAGAGAAGATGATGTATTGACAGAGAGTAAGGGATGGAAAAAAAACTTTAAAAATCTCTAACCTGGGAGACAGTATTTTTAACAGTTTCGAAATAATAAAGATGTTCGATTTGGTCTCTCACAAAACATATAAAAAGTGAACCAGCTGAGAATCAAGTGGCGGCCTCTTTATATTCCTGATTCCAATGGTTGTCAGTTTTTGTTCTTTCTTCAAAACTCCTTCATATAGTGAAGAATACGTATAGCCTACATATAGCCTGTGTATAGCCTTCATAGAGGAGGCTGGTGGAGCCGAAAGTAGAGAACCATTTAGTTTCATAACGCTTACATAAGAGGGGATTAATAAATTCAATTCCTGCACTGTACACCGCAGGATCCACGGAATTATTTATATATAAATAGATTTATAGAAATTTCTTAACTAATAGGGGAGACCAGTGTCAACGATTTATATAAATCCGGACGATACCGGTTATTACTCCGGTGAAAGAACACAAAAATTTAGAATTTTACCGATTAACACAAAAAAACAATGAGGTTGCCACTGACTAAGTAACAAAAGCGCACCACGAAAAGGGTTATAACCCTAATCAGGGGCGGGTCATGGTACATAAGGCTAATCATATGGGCTTAACTACAATTGTTGTAACAATACCCAAATACTTGCCATGGATTCAAAGTTCCTTCAGTCAAAATAAAAATAAGGAAATGGGGCAAATAAACAAAATACAAAATTTACGTAAAACACCACTTCACCACAGAGTGACGTGTGATAAACGTTTCCCTACTTCACGCCACAAGGGAGAAAAGTTACAAACTATCGCTTCATAGCTCATTTCTAGTGAATATATGCAAAGTTTTCACATACATGTAGAAAATCTGTAGCTGTTGGTGATAAAACAAACTGACAAACCAAAAGCCACCTTCTTCCGCTTAAAGATTAGGTATGTGTCAGGACCATTATGAAGGACTTCCGCTCGTCTCCATTGAGACTGGGTTAGTGAGGGAGAGAGACAGAGACAGCGAGAAAGATAGAGTTAGAGCAAGGAAGAGGAATGGTAAATTTAAAATAGATTGAAATATCTTAAAACAGTAATCCATTAATTTAAAGAGAATGATTCCATTGGGGTCTCACAGATAGCACCAAAGAGCATGAAATATATTTAAAACTTTCCGGAGTATGGAAGTTCTTCCGGCTTCTGCCGTCCCCTTTTTTACGATGATTTTCATATTTTTATCTATTATACATCCTCTTTGTGACGTAAATCTAGTAAACAAAATCATGTGGTGTCGATAGAGGGCAATATAGAAGGAGAGGCGACTTGAGAACTAGCGTCGTCCTTAACTGTATCTCGGCATAAAATTGTCTACAATTATCTCGTATTTTGTCAAAATTCCTGTGGGATATGACAAGAGAAGAAACATAAGGTGGTGAGTATGAGCAGAATGAGACAAACAGGAGGTCAGAAAACGATTCAATTGATGTTCACAAAGTTTTCACATGAATGTAGGAAAATAGGAAATTGTACCGAATATTACAAACTAGGAAGCCAAAAAATATCTTCCCTCACTAAAGGATCAGGGACGTGGCAGAACCGTACATTAGCGCTTCCGCTAGCCTCCAGTGAAACGTAAAGAAAGTTAGGGAGAGAGAAATACAGTAAGAGGAGAGAAATAGAGAGAGGCGAAGGAATGATACATTTAAAATTGACTGTAAAATGTAAAATTGTCGATTATTTTATGAAAAGAGTAGGATTCCAGGTGTCATTCATAGAAAGCTCTAAAAGCATGAAATATATAGGACGTGACTAGGAATATGTAAGTAGTTCCGGACTCTACTGTTCCACTTTTTACGACGATGGTTGTGACGACGTGGGGTTCCCAAACCATGAAAAGGGCAGTAACCCTAATCAGGGGCTGGTCATGGATCATCAGCCGAATTACCTGGAATAAACTCTATTCGTTACAACAATAGAGCAAATATGTGCCAAGGATACAAAATTTCCCACGTCAACTGAAGATAAGGAAATGGGACAAAAAATTATTACAAAATGAACGACAAACTCCACCACAGAATGACGTATTTCTCGAACGTTTCTCTGTTTCGCGTGTTGAGTGAGAAAAGCAACAAACCATCGTTTTATTGCTAATTCCTAGTGGATATTCGCGAAGTTTACACATACTTGTAGTAAAACTCTATATGTAGGTGAAACAAACTGAAAATGCAAAAGCCAACTTCTTCCACTCAAGGATCAGGGATGTGTCTGGACCGATCTGAAGAACTTCCGCTCGTCTCCAGTGGAACGGAGTTAGTTACGGACCGTACAAAAGCACCTCCACTTGACTCCAGTGAGACGGAGTGAGAGTTAGTGAGAGAGAAAAAGAGCGAGAGGGAGAGAAATAGAGAGAGAGAAAGGAATGATAAATTTTAAATTGACTGTAAAACGTTAAATTATCAATTATTTTATTAAAAGAGTAAGATTCCAGGTGTCATTCATAGAAAGCTCTAAAAGCATGAAATATATAAGACGTGACCCGGAATATGTCAGTAGATCCGAACTCTACTGTTCCCCTTTTTACGACGATGGTAGAGACGACGTGGTGTTCCCACATAATACACACAAAAAAATACACACAAATGGACCCGAGTATAACCAGAAAGGGAAATACAGGAAGTGAGAAGTCGATTTATTTAAGGGGGAGAGTGGGGAAAGAGAGACAAGAGTGCCAAAAAATTGGGGAATACCTGTCGGAAAAAAACCTCCGTATGTCAAGTTTTCTGTCTATTTCTAATCCTCTATGTCATTATATTTTCATGTAGAAACACATCGTGCGGAACTTAAAGATTGAAACGAGGTAAGAATATTGGAGTTCGCTGTCCCGAGGTTCGAAGCAGAGAAGGATAAAATTTTTTTAAAAAGACTCAGACTTGCTGGAGAAAATTAATTCGGTAATCAGAAAAGTGATTCCTTTGATTATTCCATGAAACAAGAAGTGATCCAGATTGAGCAACAAATGCCAGCCTCTGCTGAAGCCACTCTTCAGTTGGTAATTTTTTTTCAGATTTCTTTGAAAATGTTCACATAACATGAAAGTATACACTGATCTTGTACATTCTGTTTCTTAGTAATGTACATTCTTAGTGGGAGATATATATATTTATATAAATGTCTCAAAATAGACACTTACTTGTGCGCAAAAATCATAATTTTTTTAATAAAAAGAGTTTCCATTGGGTTTTCTACGGATGGAATTAGCTGATTTAGAAACGATAACTGGCCTCTCCGATACACTGTTTAACAATGATTAAGTCATTTTTTTAGATGGACTCGACTCATGAGGGAAAACATTTTACAAGAAAACGGTACCGAACGTTAGATGGAAGAGAGATATCGAATGTGGGACGATGATGTATTGATGGGGAGGAGAGATAGAAAATTAATTACTAAAAACCTCAAACCTGGGTAAAAATACAGTTTTGAAATAGTAAAGAGATGTTCGATTTGGTCTCTCACAAAATATATTGAAATTGAACCAGCTGAGGAACAAGTGGCGGCCTCTTCATATTCCTGATTACAATGATTCACAGTTTTCTTTCGTTCTTCAGTACTCATTAAATAGTGATGAAAACGTATTGATAACAGCCAAGCGAAAACTCCAAGTTTAATAAATTTGTATAACATTGCATTAAATAACGAAATAAGGGTAGCTCCATGTACACCACGGTAAAGGCCATTCATAGGGTTACAATTTAGGAGTAAAAAACCTGTGTATACCCTACATAGAATCGGTAGGTGGTGCCATAAGGACTGAATCATTTAGTTTTATAATGCCTACATAAGAGGGGATTAAAAATATTAATTCCAGCATTGAACACCGCAGGATCCACGTTACATTTATATAAAAAGATTTATAGGAATTTCCGAACTAATAAGGGAAACCAGGGACAACGATTTGTTCAATCGTGGACGATGCCGCTTATTACTCCGGTGAAATATCTCAAAATTTTAGCACTTTACCGAATAACACAAAAATACCGCTAAGTAGCCTCATAATAAGTAACAGAAGCACACCACGAAAAAGGCCGTTACCCTAAGAAGGGGCGGGTGATGGCCCATGAGTAGAATTACCTGGGCTAAAATACAATTTCTGTAACAATACAGTAATTATTTTCCAAGGATACAAAGTTCCTTTAGTCAACTGAAGATCAGGAAATGGGACAAAAAAAAACAAAATTCAATAATAACGAAAACACCACTCTTCCACAGAATGACTTGTGATAACGTTTCCCTGCTTCATGCCGCGAGGGAGGTAAGTTACAAACTATCGTTTCAAAGCTAATTCCTAGTGGATATTAGCGAAGTTATTACATATTTGACGTAAAACACTTGCCGCAGGTGATACAACAAAATGAGAAAGCAAAAGCCACCTTCTTCCAATCAAGGATTAGTACTGTGTCAGGACCAATCTGAAGGACTTCCGCTAGTCTCCATTGAGACGGAGTTAGTGAGGGACAGAGAGAGAGAGAGCTAGAGGAGGAGATATAAAGCAATAGAAAGGAATGAAAAATTTAAAATGATTTGAAACATATTGTAACATTAATCCATTAATTCAAAGAGAAGGATTTTATTGGATCTCTCACAGAAAGCACTAAACAGCATGAAATATATTTTAAGGGATCCGGATTACGGAAGTTTTTCCGGCCTCTGCTGTTCCCAATTTTACGATGATATGCATATTTTTTTCCATTTCACATTTTCTATGTGATGGAAAACGAGAGCAATAGTCGGCAAGATGGAAGGACATGCGTCTTGAGAACTAGCGTTGTCCTTAACTGTATATCGGCATAAAATTGTCTCTACAAGGTGAAGAGTATCAGCAGAATGAGAAAAATAGGAAGTCCAAAGTCGATCTTAGTGGATGTTCCCGAATATTTTACATGATTGTAGCAAAACCACAAATTGTACCGAATATAACAAACTGAGAGAGCAAAAATATCTTCACTCACTAAAGGATCAAAAAAAGGCAGGACCTTACAAAAGGACTTCCGTTCGCCTCCAGCGAGACGGAGGGAGAGTGAGGAAGAATGAGAGTGAGAGGGAAAAAATACGAATAAGAGAGAAAGAAATGATAAATTTAAAATAGACTGTATCATGTTAAAGTATCAGTCCTTTAATTGAAAGAAAAGGATTGCATGGGAGAGAGAGGAAGAGAGAGGGAGAGAGAGCGATAGGGAGAGATGGAGCAAGATAAAGGGATGATAAATATAAAATAGGTTGAAACAAGTTAAAACATCAACCATTAATTTAAAGAGAAGGATTTCATTGGTTCTGTCACAGAAAGCACTAAACAACTAGAAATATATTTGAAGAAATCCCGATTATGGAAGTTGTTCCGGCCTCTGCTGTTCCCCTTTTTCGACGTTGGGCATATTTTAGTCCACTTCGATATGATGTAAAAATAGTCAAAAAATCAGATGTGTCGATAGTCGGCAAGATAGAAGTAGATGTGACTTGAGAACTAGCGTCATCCTTAACTATATCTTGGCATAAAATTGTCAACCATTTTCTCTTATTTTGTTCCAATTCCTGTGGCATATAACAAGAATAGGAAACATAAGGTGGTGAGTATCAGCAGAATAAGACAAATAGGAGGTCAGAAAACGATCCAATTGATGTTCCCGATTATTTAATATGAATGAAGGAAAATCAGAAATTGTACCGAATATAACAAACTGAGAAAGCAAAAAATATATTCTATCACTAAAGGATTAGGGATGTGTCAGCACCGTACAGAAGGACTTCCGCTCGCCTCCAGGAGTCGGAGTGAGAGTTAGAGAGAGAAAAAGAGAGCAAGAGGGAGAGAAATAGTGAGAGATAAAGGAATGATGAATTAAAAACAGATTGTAACATGCTAAATTATCAATCCTTATTTAGAAGATTAGGATTCCATTGGTCATTGTATATTGTTTATTACATACAAATCTCCTATGTAATGTCAAACTCGACAAAAAACAAAATGATGTCGATAGTCGGCAAGATAATTTGAGATGCAACTTGAGAACTAGCCTCCTCCTTTACTTTTACATTGCATAAAATTGTCTACCTTTTTTTCTTATTTATTCCCAATTCATGTGGGATATGAAACGAAAAGACAAGGTGGTTATTATCATCAGAATGACTATCATTTAAAGATAGCCCTAAAGAGCGTGAAATAATTTTGAATAGATCCGAAAAATGGAAGTTCGATGATATTCTCCTTTTTAATACGATGGGCATATTTTATTCTATTACACAATTCCTAAGTGACGTTAAAATAGACCAAAAATAAAATGGTGTCGATAGTTCATTTAACATGAAACTGTATAGTCCTCTTGTACATTCTGCTGCATTATGATGTATATTCTTAGTGGGAGATATATATGTAAAAATATGTCAAAAGGACACTTAGTTGTGTGCAAATATCATTAATATGTTTATAAATACAGAATAAATTGGGCTTTATACGGATAAAATTAGCTGTCATCCGGCTTTTGGAACTAAAACTGGCCTATTCGGTACACTCTGTAACAAAGATTGAGTCATTTTTTATAAATGTAGTCAACACATGACGGAAAACATTTAACAAAAAAACGGATCCGATCGTCTGAAAGAAGAATAATATAGAATAAGGGAAGATTATGTATTTAGGGAGAAGAAGAGATAAAAAGGAAAGCTTTAAAAATCTCTAACCTGGGAGAAAAAACTGTTTTGAAATCGTAAATACATGTTCGACTCGGTCTCTCAAAGAAAATATTAAAAGTGAACCAGCTCAGGAAAAAGTGGCGGCCTCTTCGTATTCCTGATTCCAATGACTTTCAGTTTTTATTCGTTTTTCACAACTTCATTATATATTGAAGAAATTGCATAGACAACTGCGAAGCGGAAACTCTACGTTTAATGGAATTACATTATATTCCGAAAGATGAGTAGCTCCAGGAAAGCCACGGAGATAGAGAAACTTGTGTATACCCTGAATAGAGGCGATAGGTGGTGCCATTATCATTTATTAGGACATTATCATTTATTTTATAACGCCTACATAAGAGGGGATTAAAAATATTAATTCCAGCACTGAACACCGCAGGATCCACGTTACCATTTATATTTAAAAGATTTATAGGAATTTCCTAACGAATCGGGAAAACCAGAGACAACGATTTTTGCAATGGTGGACGATGCCGGTTATTACTCCGGTGAAATAACTCAAAATTTTGGCACTTTACCGATTAACACTGAAATACCGCTAAGTAGTCACTTAATAAGTAATAGAATCACACCGCGAAAAGGGCCTTAACCCTAATCAGTGGCGGGTAATGGCATATCAGCCTATTTACATGGGTTAAACTAAAGTTGTTGTAACAATACCCAAATAATTGCCATGGAATAAAAGTTCTCTCAGTCAACTGAAGATAAGGAAATGGGGCAAATACACATAATACAAAATTAACGAAAAACACCACAGAATGAAGTGTAATAAACGTTTCTCTGCTTCGCGCCGCGAGGGATTGAAATTGCAAACCATCGTTTCATTACTAATTCCTAGTGGATATTTGGGAAGTTTGCACATAAATGTGGGAAAACACCAGTTGGAGGTGATAAAATAAACTGATAAAACAAAAGCCACCTTCTTCTACTATAAGATTCGGGATGTGTCAGGACCGATCTGAAGGACTTCTGCTCGTCTCCAGTGAGGCGGAGTTAGTGAGGGAGGGAGAGAGAGAGAGGGAGAGGGAAAAAAATTGAATGAGCGAAAGGAATGATAAACTAAAATAGACTTTAAAATGTTAAATTATGAATCCATAAATTAAAAGAGAAGGATTGCATGTGTCGTTCATAGAAAGCACTAAAAGCATGAAATATATAACAAGTGACCCGGCATATGTAAGTAAGAGAAGAATAAGTAACACAAGCACTCCACGAAAAGGGCCGTAACACTAATAGGGGATGGATCATGGCACATCAGCCTTATAACCTGAGCTAAATTACAATTGTTGAAACAATAGAGTAAACATTTGCCAAGGAAACAAAGTTCCTTCAGTAAACTGAAGATATGGAATACAAAAAAACACAAAATACAAAATTAACGAAAACAACACTATACCACAGAATGAAGCATCCGAGATGTGTCAGGACCGTACAGAAGCACTTCCACTCTCCAGGAGTGAGACGTAGTAAGAGAGAGAGAAAAAATACAGGGAGAGGAGAGAAATAGAGAGAGAGAGTGAAAGGAATGATATATTTAAAATAGACTGTATCATGATAAATTATCAATGATTCAATTAAAAGAGTAGGATTCCAATGATCATTCATAGAAACCACTAAAAGCGTGGAATATATAAAACGTTTAAGAAGCTTTATCTTTTAGCAGGAGCTTTATCTTTTAATATTTCTAAAGCTCCAGCCACCCGTTGTAACAGGCCTAGGTGCAAAACTTGTTTAATTCTAATTATAGACCGATTACCCAAAAAATTCGTTAATCGTTATCTTCCTTCTGTTACCTCCCCTTCCTGTGCCACAAAAAATATAGTTCATATCCTTATTTGCAAATTATGTACAGCTTTTTACATTGGGCTCTGTAGTACCCGCCTCAATATTAGAATTAATAATCACCGTGCTTCTTGCAATCCCTCTTCAACCAACTTCTCTTTCTCTGTCCCCACACATGCTGCCTCCCACAATGTAAAATTTGATGACTGCTACAATGTAGCCATTCTGGCTTCCCTCCCGCCCACAGCCACTATCATTAGTCTGAAGACATTAGAACAATGTTGCATCAGATTTTTTAACACCCTCTGTCCACCTGGCCTCAACCGTTCCCATTAATTTTATCCCCCACATTTCGCTACATTGTTTCTTTCTCCCAAATAGGTCTTTGGCTCCTTCTCTCCCCGCCCTTCCCCACCCCTCCTACCTGTTCCTTCCCCTCACCGCCCCTCCTATATTCTTTCTCCTCAATCCTCATTCTATCACTGACGAAGGTGCGGGCGACCCACCGAAAATTTTAAACTCGTGAGTTTGCTTTTTTATGTTTTATGTTTAGTGTCACCCTGTGACGAAGATTTATATATATATATATATATATATATATATATATATATATATATATATATATATATATACACATATAATCATATTACTGGTATCGCAATACATCTCTCACCCCAGAGTTACAAGTTCTCTAGTTAAGAAATGACTTAGAAAAATACGCTATGAAGCTTCATCAGCTTAGTCCAAATTGAGTGAAAATTTGTCAAAGACGCTTGATTACCTAATCTCTTTCTCATTGAAAAAACAATAATAAGTTGTAAACACGAAAAAAAAAATCGTGCCAATCGTACACAAGAAGAGTCACACATGATGCGGGAAGCACCTGTACTGAGACGGATAAAGAAAAAGTAAGATGGACCGAAATTTGACGCAAACCTGAACAAAATTTAATACATTATTCAGAAAAGAGACATTTGATTGGAACTCCCACGGGAAGCACAAGAGGTGAGCTGGCTTACGGAACTAGCGCCCGGCATTACCGTACATCTGTTTACAATTGTTAATTATTATTTCTCTCTATGTCACAATTCCTTCATGATGTGAAAGAGGCATGAAAAAACAAATCGTATCTATCATCGACCGGACGAGGAAAAAGTGACGTGGAAAGCCATTGTACTAAGATAGAGAGGAAGAGAAAGACAAAATATTCTTTAAATATTGATTCGCCTAAGTTAATCACGAGAGCAATATCCTATTTTCTAATTCAACATAATAGAATCCCTGCGAAAGTTCTACAGTTTATGTAACCATACTTAGAATGCATCTTCATGATTGACGATTATCCTGCACATTGCCTACGGAAGGATATGCTCATCAGATTAACTCCCTTTCAAAGGCACCAGGCATCAGCTGGGGTCACATGGCATCAACTTCCCCACCCCCACTAACTACTTCAAGGCCTGCCAAAGAGAGTCGTCTAATGACACTGTGGAGCCCTTCATGCGGTCTGTTTCCAGTGATCATATCCGGTGATCCATTTTGCTGGCTTTAGTAACTACATTTCATTTGTTAAAAATAGCAAGACTTATTTTCATAATAATGAAATATGCAATCACGCTGATTAAAAGTCTATGGTTGTAAATGATATTTCATCCAGCCATGAACAACTAATCTAAACAACAGAACACAATTTAAACTTTCACCATTCCCCAAGAAACTTAAAGGATTTATTTTTAAGCATTGAATAAATTTTTCTTTGTTCTCTTTCATGCACTGTGTAAAGTCTTTTTCATGTTCACCACCTGAGCTCAATAAATGTTTTTCACTTGATTACATCAGCTTAGTCCAAACTGCGTGAAAATTTGGCAAAGACGCTTGATTGCCTAATCTCTTACTCATTGAAAAAACAAAAATTAATTGTAAACACGAAACAAAGATCGTGCCGATCGTACACAAGAAATGAGGTTTCTTGAAGGCCTTGTTGAAAGAGGTAATAGGACATTACCTCTTTCAGCTAGCTCGATGTTTTCCCCAGTGGAACTGGTGAGGAGGGGAAATAACAGGATTTAATGTGAGAAGTAATCTTCGAAATAAGTCCTGATTGGTAGACACTTGAGTATATTTCTAATGAAGCGCTCACGAAAGTTTCTTATGTCCTTATTACCAGCCTCTATTGCCTTTTCTGAGAGAAATCACAATGTAAAAATCGAGTCTTTCGCAATATTAGCTCCGGGAATAAGTACTTTGATAATACTATGACCTATCTGTGGCATATAATACCTCGGATATAATTTCTCAAATTTTTTGGCAGTCTCCCTTCAGTAAGTCCTTAATTTTTCCTCTTTAATGCAGAGACCATTCAAAATTGTTTTCAATGTTATGGGGAACCTTGTAATGAGGCTAAGGTCATTCCTATAACATATATCGCAATTTATCGGATGCACTTACTTACAAATAAAATGAAAATGATTTAAAAAAATAATGCTCTGAAACGGGGAATAATAATTGTTGAAGGCAATATTTTCTCCATACCTGTTATTGCAGAAGATACCTTGGAATTGTCGATCAACATTTCATGGAACAATCAATCCCATTTTTTCCCTGAAAGAATTTTTCAGCTAAGCCTTTCTGACTCGCAGCAGTTATCTGTGCTATTCACGTGCCTTTTTGAGAGGTTTAGTGAAATGAAAGAGTTGCCGCGGAATAAGAACATCTAAGGATTTTTGTTTTCCTTAATTTTGATCTTTCGCCGGAATCATGGAAACATATTTCGGGACGTCCACCTGTACTTGCTAAGGTAAGATAAAAAAAAATATATATAACCCTGTACAAGGACTATAAATTGACTCAATTATGCGAATATACTTACAGGAAGGAGTTGATGTACTCGGCAAACATTCGAGCAAGAATTCTGGAAAATCAACAACCTTCTTCAGCCATATATCGTGACGCTTCAGAATTCTCTTGTGTGTCTAGAACACTCATCCCACTATCTCATGTATTTAATAAAAAAAGTTTAGACTGAATTATACACTCAGTGCCTTAAAAAGCTCATTGTTCGAATCGAAACGCAACTCTCTAGCGATATATTTCAATAAATATCATTTTTCGCATATAAGGATTGTTGCCCAGACTTCAATAAAGTATTATGTCGCTGTAATCGTTAACTTTTGACGGAAGGAATTTTTTGAGCAAGCATTTATAAAACCCTAAAGAGAAATAGAGTATAAATGGAAATAACTTGACTGACACCTGGTGCCTTTGAAAGGGAGTTAGTCTGTCTAACAGAGATAAGCATATCCTTCCCTAGGCGATGTGCAGGATAATCTTGTAAACCCCGTGATTGTTTCAGGAGTGCATTCCAAGAAGGAAGTCTTCCATGATACCTCTTGTGGTGTCCCGCGATATGATTATGAGTATAATTTGTAGCATGGTTTACTAAAAATCCGTAATGCTGGCTCTTTGCAATCTTTATATATCCATGATCACTATAGGATAGTGAATGTGGCCATATCGTATCCACACATTTGCCGCATCACCGTACCCCGTCGACGGCTGGCGGGGCCGGGCTCGACCGTCGCTCGAAAAAACGATGTAATATTCGGGGTCCAAGTATGTGAAAGGTTTTTCTTTAGATTCACAATCTGGACGCTTTGGAAAATGACGTGGTATGAGTCATGTAGCGTAACCAGGCGGCACCAACTACTTTTTCTCTACAAATATGTAAAAATGTGACTGAAAATAAGCTCCGCCATTTTGTAGTGTTTCTATGATTAATAATAAAATTAAATCTTTAAAAAGCTATTACATGAAGGAAAAAGAACTCTATTATAAAATAGTTGAAAAACTTTTCCGTAAGTCAATCCATTAAAGTACAGAAAAATGTTAATTTTGGTAATTCACAGAGAAAATCGAAGGTGGACGTTATTTGCGAAATTTGTTCAAATTTGACCCCATATATATTGTTAATATGCAAGTGAAAGAAAAATAATTTAAATACGACATTTTATGTATAAACTATTTGAAAATATTACTGCGAAGTTTTAACTTCCAGACTATAAAAAAAGTTTTTAAGTTTTTGGCCCGCTTTTTTCGATTTCAGCCAACTGTGCGACATGACTACATCATATTCTACTATTCATTTATCACGAGCTGTTTATCACGATTGACTCGAAAAAGTCAACGATTGAGGTCTTTCAGGTTATCGAATATATATTATTCAACATGGTCATTGCTGACGCAATTTTGCAAAAAGTAGTCTTTAATACTAATGAGGATATTAAAATAAATTCACAGAAATATCAAACGGAGCACAGATATGTTGCACCCAACGAGTTAACTCGCATTGTAAGAAGTCTGCCTCAAAATGTTCAATATTGAGCGTATCAGAAACTTCTCTCATTAAACAGGCTATTCAGTTTTCAGGAATACCATGTAAACAAATATATTTCAATTTTTTTATATATAATTTTAATTATCAATATTCTTCGACCCACCAATAAAAGAAAATCACGACAAAATCGCAGCCATCTGGTGGGTTTTTGGCTATTATTCACGAGGCAGTTTGGAACATTGTAGACTCCGTCCGAAAATTGGATAGCTTATGTAACCTTGCTTAGTTTTTCGACGTACTTCACGAACGACTTAACTTTTGGTACTTATGATGGCTAGCGGGATATACACACTATATACATTCATGAGCAGATAATCACCCTTGACACACAAAAGTCAACGATGGATGTAAACGAGGTATTTCAGATTACGGACTCGATATTTCACTATTCCTAACAGTATTTTTAACGTGAAACAATCATGTGAAATGCTTTCTCCGAGCTTGCCCCCTTCACCTAACCTGGAACTTACGGCGCTAGCAGAAACAATTATTAACATTACTACTCACTTTTTCAACCATTTCAATGACAGGCGTCTTTTGAACGAGTATTTCAACCCTTAGGCAACTCTGCGGCTGTAATATTTTTAACTACAGATAACGAGTAAAGGATGATAAGGGAAATGAATCGCCGGAGTTTTCATTCGTAAGAATCTGTAAAGGTTTACGTTCTAATGCCCACAATGCTGGGATCGACATTATCTCTTCCATAATAATAACAATAACAGAAAGCTGCGAACCTTTTCGAAGTAAACGACCTTATCTCACCTCCACGCGCAGTATATTTAAAA
Source organism: Ceriagrion tenellum (assembly GCA_963169105.1). Classification (NCBI taxonomy): domain Eukaryota; kingdom Metazoa; phylum Arthropoda; class Insecta; order Odonata; family Coenagrionidae; genus Ceriagrion; species Ceriagrion tenellum. The sequence goes on from OY720638.1 coordinate 62,114,257, forward strand.
GAATGAGAGTCGACACGTAAACAGACGATGAGTAACCGGATGTCGCGGGCGTTGCATTATTGTTCAAGGAAACGCATATCCTAGCTCCAGTATATAAAGGCTCGTGGCTTTCCACAGGTCTCATTTTATCTTCACTTCTTGCGCAGAGTAGACCTTCTAACAGGCGAAAATGCCCTTACGTAACCGTACCCTTCGTAAAATATGGAGACACATTGTATTTGATGGCTTGTTCATCCTTGGTAAGTTGGTCGACAAATTGAATTGCTTAAGAATTTTGCCTTTTGAATATTGCTGCATACAATTTATCCGATTAATTTATCATGAGAAACGGTGAATATTTCCAGAATCTCCACATTATTTTCCTTGCCTAACTAGAGTGTGTTTCTCTCCACTGTTAGCTGGTGGTCTACGACCTAATTTCCTTACTGGATGTACTGATGAGATGCGCGCTCTCTACCGCAACATTATTGGTGAATTCAAAGACATCGTTGCTGGGACTTTGCATTGTTTAGGTAAGTGTTTGTGTTAGACTGATTTTCCCGTGTATTTCGTCCTAAATAAATATAAGAATATTGATTTTAATGTCAAAAATTGTATTATGGTAGATGGTTGTGAATCTAATGTATGATAAGAAATGTCGGATTTACATGTAAAACGTCGTGGCGGCATAGTGAAAGACAGTAGAAATTATGGATATCTCTGATAGGCCTATTACGATTCTATTTGTTCAAAATATTTCTCTTAATCCACCGTGAACGGTTACAGGTAGCATAAATAATTTCAGAGTTAATCATCATTGGCAGCTCAATCCTAAGATTAGTGACTCCACCCTCCCCTATCTGAGGATAGTTTCCATTCTTCCTTGAAGCTCTTCCCAAGGTCTTTACTCTGTATTTGGTCAATGTATTTTTGACGGAAACATCTTCTCGGGAATTCTGCCTCTACATTTCCTTCAATAAATTCCCCAAAAATCATGCTTTAAAGTGTGTCCTATCCGTATGGTTCTTGTTTTCTTCATAGTGTTCCATGTGGTCATTTCCTCCACTACTTTTTGTAACCTTCATCATTTCATATTTTTTCCATCCATTTTATGTTCTTCATCCTCCTTCAGAACCACCACTTGTCAGTTCAGTCTGGTCTACATATCAAGTCGTCCATGCCACGCACCGCACGAATATTTTCAGATACTGTTTCTTATTTTGTTGTCCTATGGTCTTTAAACACAGTCGTACTCTCATTACCATGAACGCGTTTTTTACCTAAGCTATTCTTCACTTCATGTCTGTTGTACATCTTCCGTCCCACTTAATGGTACTTCCGAGATGGGTGAAGGAATCCATTAGCTCTCATTTCTTTCGTCTCTGTAAGTCTTCAGTATTCAGTTTCTCTCTACCGCATAATAGAAATTTGTTTTCTCTTTGCTATCTTAAAACTTTTCCTGCGTTAATCTTAATGCCGTTCCGTCTAATTCCTTGTGCTTCTCTTATTGTTTCCTCCGAGTACATGTTTAATAGGTCTGGCGAGGGGTTTCATCCTTGTCTTAAACCTTTGTTAATTTTAGCATCTGTCTGACTTAAGTCTCTCATTCGCATTGGGACGACTTTATTCTTGTAGAGTTGGTAGATGATTCTACTGTCGTCATAATCCATTCCAAGTTTGTTCCTGCAGCCTGAACATCTTGTGCTCCTCAACAATGTGAAAGGCTTTCTCTAGGTCCATGAATGCAATATAAAATGGCTTTTTCACGTATTTTTTTATCTCTTTCATTAATCTATGGCAGAGTATAGCCTCCCTGGACTCTCTGTTCTTCAAAAATACATGTTGATTTGCCCTGGGGTTGTCTAAAATTTCCTTCCTCATCCTCCGATTAATTATACGTGTACGTATTTTTTATTAATGTGACACTAGACTCAAGTATCGGTACTTCTCAGATTTCTCAGTCCTTGTCTCCTTCAGTATCGACACCATTACACCCGTTTGCAAATTCTATGGAATTTTTCCGCTTTTGTAGCTATTTTTATTATTATTGTTACAAGTTATCCTGTAAGGCCTTACTCACGACCACTTCGATGACGTCGTCTCCGGGTCCTTTTATTGAGACCTTATGGTGCTCTATCCAATTCACGCCTCTGCATGCTTGGGCCCCGGTCTCCTTGGTCCACCTCGCTCTCGTCATTCATTAGGTTTTATTCCAGCGGCCACGGCTCTAGGTAGTGTTCTTCGATATATTGCTTCCATCTGTTCCCAATATCTTCACCCAATTATCAGTGAATTCCAGTTCACATTCCTAATGTTAAATCCTTTCGTTTTCTTCACTCCGTAGAGTTTTTTCCCGAGTTCGTATACTGTTTCGGTGTTTCCATTTCTCATGTTTTCGCTTTCTTTCTCGTAGCATCTAATTATCTCTTGCCTTCTTGCATTCTCGATTGAAACTGTTCCTAAGCTTCTTGAACGGAGTTCCCTCACCGTCGTTGTTGGGGTTTTTTATATTTTCTTCTTTTTTCATTTAGTTTTCAAATCTCCGTCGTAATTCATGACTTCTTCATGTCGGTTGTCTTGATCAGCAATACTCTACAGCTGCTCCTGCGATGGTCATCATCCGCATATCCCATTTTTTTCGGTGCTCATTTCTCCTTTATGATCTAATCTACTGTTACAGCTCTATTCTCCATTATTGCCAAAATTTTGTAGTCTCGTCTTGGTTCATGTATCATCTTCTTCATTTTGTGATATTGAAGGAGGCTTTAATGATAACCTGTGTTGTACATTTTAAATTTTTGCATTGCTGCACCATAAGTTTCTGGTTTAGGCGTTTAAGGCTCGTTAGAGTGCTTAGTGGGTAGTGGCTAGCCCGTTATATCGCATGTGTATAATTAGATTCATTTTAAAAGCATTATCTATTCAGAAAATCTTATTTATTTGCAAAAAACTTTTTGGCAGAAGAGGGATTTGCGTGATAACCTTTTTGCATTTGAAATGCAAACCAAAACTGAGTACATTAGGTATAGAAAGGAATTTTTATTTAATTCTCATCTCATTTGTCATTTTACCAATGTATTTAAAAATTTTTATTCATTTTTCATTAATTAACATTCTCCCACCCAAGAATTACGCCGAAGGCATAAAAAAATCGGGGGATCGGGTTGGTGTGGTAGTTAGAGTACTCGTCTACCACACGGGCGGCCAGGGTTCAAATCCCTGCAGTGGCGGATGTTTTTCAGAGGAACCCGATCCCTACTTGAGTGTCTTGTGGAGGGCACTCTAAGTGGAGTACTTCGTCTGTCGGATGAGACGTTAAGCCGTGGTCCCCTTGGCGCCTTTCGTTAAGAGCAGGCTAATGCCGACGCCGGGTTTCTATCCACCCTTCCTCCCTTAACTATCCCGTACGACGCAAATGACCTTAGCCGTCGGTCGCCTCCCCAAAAATCCAATCCAATCCATAAAAATATCTACTACGTAGCCTAATTTACTGATGGCTAATGCCCATAACCTAGTCGTTTATGATACAATAATTAATTTTTCCTTCATTAATTACAGGTATTAACGTCGAAACTAGCAGCCCAGCTACTCCGGATCAACCCATCAACTCAGCAGGACCTCTACCATCTGCCCCCCCTACGTCAATCCAATGCATTATCTTGGATATGAAACATATCCTAAAGAACCTGTTTATAATACACTGCTACATAAAGAATAATGCTAATCTTATGCTGCCTGCCCCACTCATAGCGGGGGTAGGCAACTTAATGGTGATCTTGCGGCTATTGATTTTGCGGACCGAGTATCATAGTTTATTTTTGGGGCCGGATATTTTTTAAAAATTCTGGTGCATGAAGCAAACGGTTCTCAACCAACCACACCTCAAGCAGCCTGAGGATGATTGATTGCTGTATATTTGAAAATATGTTCGGCATGAGTGTCACGTTAAAGATTTTGAAGAGGAACCAATAAACATGATTGTTAACATTTCCCTATATATATATTGAACAAGAAAAACGTCACCAAAAAATTCCTAAGTAATTTAAATGTTCTCCAGATTGTGTCGGCCATTTTTTAGTATGAATATTTAGAACCAAACTCCTAAAAATGATAGTGATTTATATTTCATACATGATCTTTTATTTTGTTTTTTTATATATGATCCACTTTATCTCTAAATTATTGCAAAACTTCGTAAAATGATTTTATTATATTTCAGTATTTTGAATAAAAAATGGATTTTTATGATAACCATTCTTCATTGGGAAATACATACAAAAACTGAAGTGTATAATGTAATGAAAAAATAAATATTTTGGCCTAATTTTTCAATTTTGTGTCACTAATTGTGTACCTAATACAACAATATTAACTGTCCTAAGATTGTAACTTCCGCATCTATAGTTTTCCATTCCACCAACCATGTCCTGGAAAAAAACTAAAATAATTCAAAGGAGACAACAAATGGAAGCTAAAGCGTGTTCCCATGTCTTATAAGATGAAGTAAGAGATTTAAGATATGACTTAAGCGAGGAAATAAATTATGGTTTTTTGGAAAAGGATATATTACAAAAAAGAGATTGTTGGCTGGATTGTAGGTGGAATTACTGTCAGCGCCCCGAAGAAAAAGAGTAAGAGGTAATTGAGAGCTGGTGCTGTCGACCAGAACCGCAACTGGGGAGCTACTTAAGGATCATCATCTCCAAAATCAATTTTATTTTTACTCCAGGAAGAGAATATGAAAGCGAGATATTTGGACCGATGCTTTAAGCTAAAGATTTTGTTTTTCATAGGTCTTTTAATGATTAAAACTTTAAATCTAGCGTTTATTGCCTGAGTGAGAAAGAAATAAACATGAATATGAACTAAACAACACCAGAATGAGGAACTCCTTCACAATGGAAGGTTTACTCATTATTGGTCATTCAATCCTTCGCTTAGTTGACTGCAGCCCACCACCCTTCCCTATATAATATTAGTTCCCTTACCTCCTGGAATCTCTTCCTATGTACCTTCCCTACTATTTGGTCCATGCACTTTGAATTTTCTACTACCTACCATTTTCTCTTATTTTGTCCCAATTCCTTAGTATATGGATAAAAAAGGAAACTAAAGGTGGTGAGTATATGCAGAATGAGAAACATAGGAAACCAGAAGACGATCCAATTGATGTTCCCGAATTTTTCACATGAATGTAGTAAAATCACAAACTGTTCCGAATATTATAAACTGAGAGAACAAAAGTTATGTTCTCTCACTAAAGGATCAAGGATGCGTACAGAAACACTTCCGCTTGCCTCCAGTGAGACGGAGTGAGAGTTAGGGAGAGAGAAAGAGAGCAAAAGAAGAGAAATAGAAAGAGAAAAGGGAATGATAAATTTAAAATAGATTGTGGCCCGATAAATTATCAATCATTAAAAAAAACTATAAAATTTCATTGGTCATTCATACAAAGGTTTAAAATAATGAAATACATGAGACGTGACCCTGAATATGCAAGTAGTTCCGGACTCAAGCTATCTCATTATTACGACGATAATGGTGACGACATGATGTTCCCACACCACGAAAAGGGCCTATTCAGGGGCTGGTCATAGATCATCAGCCGAATTACATGGCGTAAACTACATTTGTTACATCATTACAACAAATATTTGCCAAGTATACAAAATTCCTTAAGTCAACGGAAGATAAGGAAATGGGACAATAAAACAAAATACAAAATTAACGAAAACACTACTATACCACAGAATGACTTGTGGTAAACGTTACCCTGCTTCACGCCGCGAGGGAGAGAAGTTACAAACCATCGTTTCAAAGGAAATTTCTCGTGGATATTTGCGAAGTTTTCAAATACTTGTAGTAAACTTTAGCTGTTGGTGATAATGAAAATGAGAAAGTAAAAGCCACCTTCTTCCATTCAGGGATTAGGTATGTGTCACGACCGATCTGAAGGACCCCCGCGCGTCCCCCATGAGACGGAGTTAGTGAGGGAGAGAGAGTAAGCGATAGGGAGAGAAATAGAGCAAGAAATAGTTATGATAAATGTGAAATAGATTGAAACATGTTCAAACATCATTCCATTAATTTAAAGGAAAAGATTCCATTGGGACTCTCACAGAATCCACTAAACACCATGAAATATATTTGAAGGTATCCGGATTATGGAAGTTCTTCTGGCTTCTGCTGTTCCCCTTTTTACGACACTGGGCATATTTTATTCCATTACCCAACTCCTATGTTATGTGAAACTAGAAAATAAATCAGATGGATTCGATTGTAGGCACGATAGAGGGAGATGCGACTTGAGAACTAGCGTCGGCCTATACGTATCTCGGCATAAATTTGTGTACCATTTTCTCAAATATGGTCCTAATTCCTGTGGGATAAAACAAGAAAAGGAAACATAAGGTGGTTAGTATCATCAAAATGACAACCATTCACAGAAAACACTAAAGAGCATGAAAAGTATTTGAAGAGAACCGGATTATGGAAGTTATTCCGGCTTTCACTGTTCGCTTTTTTACGATAGTATGCATATTTTTTTCTGTTACACATCCTCTATGTGACGTAAAACTAGACAAAAATCAGATATTATGGATAGAAAGCAAGACAGAAGGAGATGCATCCTGAGTACTAGCGTCGTCCTTAACTCTATCCGGGTATAAAGTTGTCCACCATTTTCTCTTATTTTGTCACAATTTTTGTGGGGTATGATAAGGAAAGGAAATATGAGGTGGTGAGTATCAGTAAAAAGAGAAAAATAGGAAGTCTGAAGACGATTCCATTGAAATTTCCGAATTTTTCACATGAGTGTAGGAAAATCACAAATTGTACCGCATGTTACAAACTGAGAAAGCAAAAAATATCTTCTATTTCTAAAGGATCAGGGATGTGTCAGGACCGAACAGAAGCACTTCCACTCGCATATTTTATGCGATTATACATCTCCTATGTGGTAAAAAATTAATCAATTATCAAATGGTGTCGAAAGTTCATTTAACATGAAAATGTACATTTCTCTGGTATATTCTGTTGTATGATGATGTACATTCTTAGTGGGTGATAAATATAAAAAAATCTCAAAATAGACACTTACCTTTGTGCAAAAATCATAAGCTTCTTTATGAAAAGAGATTTCATTGGGCCTCCCTCCGGATAGATTTAGCTGTCATCCGGCTTAAATAACTAAAACTGGCCTCTTCGGTACACTGTCTCAAAATGAACGAGTAATTTTTTATTGATATACTCAACTCTTGACGGAATAATTCGAACAAAATAACGGCACCGATGCTCAGAAGGATGAGTAATATGGAATGAGGGAAGTTGTAGTAATGATGTAGAGGAAGAGATAGAAAAGAAATCTTTAAATATCTATATCCTGGGAGAATCAGTTTTCAGTATATTAGTTTTGAAATAGTAAAGAGATGTTCGATTTGGTCTCTCACAGAAAATATTAAATGGGAACCAGCTGAGGAACAAGTGGCGGCCTCTTCATATTACTGATACTAATAGTTTACAGTTTTTGTTCGTTCTTCACAACTTCTTTATATTGTGAAGAACACGTATAGATAACAGCCAAGCGGAAACTCTAAGTTTAATGAAGTTGCATAAAATAATAATAATAATAATAAAATAGCCACATAATAAGTAACAGAAACACCACGAAAAGGGCTGTAACCCTAATCAGGGGCGGGTCAGGGTACATCAGCCGAATTACATGGGTTAAACTACAATTGTTGTAATAATACACAAAATATTTGCCATGGATACAAGGTTCCTTCAGTCAATTGAAGATAAGGAAATGGGACAAAAAAATACAAAATTAACGAATAACACAACTACAGCACAGAATGACGTGTAATAATCGTTTCCCTCCTTCGCGCCTTTAGGAATTGAAGTTACAAACCGTCGTTTCAAAGCCAATTCCAAGTGGATAATTGCATATAAATGTAGTCAAACTCTAGCTGTAGGTGAAAAAGCAAACTGAGAAAACAAAAACCTCCTATTTCCACTCAATGATTAGGGATGTGTCAAGAACGATCTGAAGGACTTACGCTCGTCTCCATTGACACGGACTTAGTGAGGGAGAGAGAGAGAGTGAGAGGGAGAAAGATAGATCTAAAATGTAAATAAAAGATTTAAAATAGATTGAAACATGTTCAAATATCATTGAATTTATTCAAAGAGAAGAATTCCATTCCACGTATTGTGAAAGTAGACAAAAAATCAGATGGATTCCATAATCGGAAATATAGAAGGATATGCGACTTGAGAACTACCGTCGTCCTTAACGGTAAATGTACCGAACCAAACCGTACGTAAACCAAAAAGTTAAATTCTAACGATAGTCGAAATGACAGAGAGAGATGCGACTTGAGAACTAGCGTCGGCCTCTACTGTATCCCGGCATAAAAGTGTATGCCCTTTTCTCTTATTTATTAATATCTCCTGTCCGAATGTATATTACATGTGGCCGGAGTTTCATGGGGTAAATTACAATTGTTATAACAATACACAAAATATTTGCCAAGGATTTAATATTTCTTCAGTCAACTGAAGAGAAGATAATGGGACAAAAATACAAAATCTAAATTAACGAAAAACACCACTTCACCTCAGAATGACGTGTGATATACGTTTCCCTGCTCTGCGCCGCGAGGAAGAGAAGTTGCATATCATCGTTTCATAGCTCATTTCTAGTAAGTATTTGCGAAATTTGCACATAAATGTTGTAAATCTCTAGCTGTAGTTGATAAAACAAACTGAGAAAGCAAAAGCCACCGTCTTCCACTCAAGGATTAGGTATGTGTCAAGCCCGATTTGAAGGACCTCCGCTCGCCTCCATTGTGACGGAGTTATTAAGGGAGAGAGAGAGAGAAAGAGAGAGGGAGAGAGATGGATCAAGAGGAAGAAAAGATAAATTTAAAATAGTTTTAAACATTTTAAAACATCAATCCATTAATTTAAAGAGGATTCCATTGGGTCTCTCAGAGAAAGCACTAAAGTACATGAAATATATTTGAAGAGATCCAGTTTATGGAAGTTTTTCCCGCTTCTGCTGTTCCCTTTTGCACGACGATAGGCATATTTTATTCTATTACACGTCTCCTATGTGACGAACAACTTGACAAAAATTCATATGGTGTTAATAGTTGGCAAGATAGAAGGAGATGCGACTTGAGAACTAGCGTCGTCCTAATCTGTTTCTCGGCATAAATTTGTCTATAATTTTCTCGTAATTTGTCACAATTCCTGTAGGATATGATAATCATAAGGAGGTTAGTATCAGCAGAATGCGAAAAATAAGAAGTCAGATAACGACTCAATTGATGTTCTCGAATGTTTCACATGAATTTAGGAAAACCACAAATTGTACCGAATATAAATACCTGAGAATGCAAAAACTACTTTCTCTCACTAAAGGAACAGAAATGTATCAGGACCGTACATAAGAACTTCTGCTCGCCTCCAATGAGACGGAGGGAGATTGCGGGAGCAAGAGAGAGAGCGAAAGGGAGAGAAATAGAGAGAGATAGGATAGATAAATTTAAAATAGATGGTAACAAGTTAAATTTTCTACCCTTAAACTAAAAGAAAAGGATTCCATAGGTCGTTCATAGAAAGCACTAAAAGCATGAAATATATATGAAGTGACCAGGAATATGTAAGTAGTTCGATACACTACTCTTCCCCTTTTTACGACAACTGTCTCTTTTATTCTATAAAACAACTTCTACACGATGTAAAACGTAACAAAAATTCATAGTGTCGATATTCGGCAAGATAGAAGGAGATGCGACTTGAGAACTATCGTTGGCCTTTTCTGTATCCCGGCATAAAAGTGTCTTCCATTTTCTCTTATTTTGTGACAATTGCTTTATGATATGACTAAAAAAAGTACACACAAGGACCCGAGTATCAGCCGAAGGGGAAATATAGGAAGTAAGAAATCGAGATATTCAAGGGGGAGAGTTCGGAAAAGAGAGACAAGAGTGTAAAAAAGTTGGGAAATACCTATTAGAAAATAATTTTCGTATATGACGAAAGAGAGATTCAATCACAGCTATCAGAAAAATAATGTGTTATGATGCGGCTTTAGGCACTATGCCCGGTTATTCATTGTCTTAGCTAACCTCGGTTTGTTTTATTTTCCTCTGTCGATTACAACCCCTTTATGTTATGAAATTTTCATGAAAAAATACAAGGCGCGAAACTTAATGAGGGAAACGAGTTAAGAATTTGGTAGTGCGCTATCCCGAGGTACTTATTAAAAAGACTCAGACTTGCTGGAGAAAATCAATTCGTTAATGAGAAAAGAGATACGTTTGATATTTCTACGTAACAAAAACTGATCCATTTGACCAACAAATGCCATCCTCCTCTGTAGCTACTCTTGTAATATATCATATTTTCACATTTCTTTTTAATGTTCATTTAACATGAAATTGAACATTGCTCTTGAACATTCTCTTGTATGATAATGTACATTCATAGTATGAGATATACATAAAAATATCTCAAAATAGACGCTTACCTGTGTGCAAAAATCATCAATTTGTTTATATAAATGGATTTGTTTGGGTTTCGTACGGATGGAATTATCTGTTTTCCGGCTTCAGAAACGAAAACTGGCCTCTTCAATACACTGTTGAACAATGATTGAGTTATGTGTTATAGATAGACTCAACTCATGACGGAAAAAATTTAATAAAAAAACGGTACCGATCGAGAGAAAGAAGAGTAGTATGGTATCAGGAAAGATGATCTTTGACGGAGAGGAAGAGAAGGAAAGGGAATATTTAAAAATTTCTAACCCTGGAGAATATTCAGTTTTGAAATCGTAAAAAGATGTTCGATTTGGTCTCTCACAGAAAATAATAAAAGTAAACCAGGAGAGGAAGAAGTGGAGGCCTCTTCATATTCCTGATTCCAATGGTTGTCAGTTTTAGTATGATCTTCACAACTCCTTTATGTAGTAAATAAAACGTGTAGATAAAGCCAAGTGGATAATCTAAGCTTAATGAAATTGCATAAAATAACGAAATGACGGTACCTCCAGGTATGCCATAGTGAAGGGTAGGCATAGCGGCACGAATTAGGAGCAAAAAACCTGTGTATAACCTTCATAGAGGCGACAGGTGGTGCCATAAGGATGGAATCATTTAGTTTCATAACGCTTACATAAGAGGGGATTTAAAAATTTAATTCCTGCACCTAACACCGCAGGATCCATGTTAACATCTATATAAAGAAGATTATTAGGAAATCATTTACTAATCGGAGAATCCAGGGACAACGTTTTTTGCAGTCGTGGACGATACCGGTTAATGCTTCGGTGAAATAACTCAAAATTTTAAAACTTTAAAAAAATTTGGGCACTACATGGGTAAGCTACAATACTTATAATAATACACAAAATATTTGCCAAGGACACACCGTTCCATTATTCAACTGAAGATAAGTAAATGGGACAAAATAACAAAATACAAATTTAGTAAAAACACCACTTCACCACAGAATGACCATCGTTTCATAGCTATTTCCGAGTGGACATTTGCGCGAAGTTTGAAAATATATGTAGTAAAACTTTTGCTGTAAGAGATAAAACAAACTGAGAAAGCAAAAGCCACCTTCTACCACTCAAGGATTAGGTATGTTTCAAGACCGATCTAAAGGTCTCCCGCTCGTCGGAGACGGAGACGGAGTTAGTGAGGGAGAGAGAGAGAGAAAGAGAGTTAGAGGGAGAGTGATAGATCAAGAGAAAGGAATGATAAATTTAAAATAGGTTGAAACGTGTTAAAACATCAATCCATTATTTAAACGAGAAGGATTCCATTGGGTTTCTCATAGATAGCACTAAAGAGCAGGAAATATAATTGAAGAGATCCGGATTATAGAAGTTGAACCGGCCGCTACTGTTCCCCTGTTTTCGACGATGGGCATATTTTCTCTTGTTTCACATCTCCTATTTGATGATAAACTAGACAAAAAATTAGATAGTGTCGATAGTTGGCAAGATAGATGGCGAGGCGACTTGAGAACTAGCGTCGTCCTTTACTGTATCTCGACATAAAATTGTCTACCATCTTCACTTATTGTGTCACAAATCCTGTAGGATATGACACAAAAACGAAGCACAAGGTGTTTAATATCATCAGAAAATTACATGGTGTCAATAGTTCATTTAACATGAAAATGTACAATGTTCTTATACATTCTGTTAGTTGATGATGTGCATTCTTAGTGGGAGATAAATATAAAAATATCTCAAAATAGACACTTAGGTGTGTGTAAAAATCATAAATTTTTTAATAAAAAGAGATTAATATGGGCTACATACGGATAAAATTAGCTGTCATCCCGCAATAGGAACTAAATCTGGTCTCTTCGGTACACTGTCTCACATTGATTGAGTTATTTTTTATAGATGCAATTAACTCATGACGGAAACAAAAAAAAAAAATTCTACCTATAGTCAGAAAGAAGAGTAATATGGAGTGAGAGAAGATGATGTATTGACAGAGAGTAAGGGATGGAAAAAAATCTTCAAAAATCTCTAACCTGGGAGACAGTTTTGAAATAATAAAGAGATGTTCGATTTTGTCTCTAACAAAACATATAAAAAGTGAACCAGCTGAGAAACAAGTGGCTGCCTCTTTATATTCCTTATTCCAATGGTTGTCAGTTTTTGTTCTTTCTTCAAAACTCCTTTATATAGTGAAGAAAATGTATTGACTACAGCCAAGCGGAAACACTAAGTTTAATGAAATTGCAAAAATAACGAAATAACGGTAGCTCCAGGTATGCCACGGAGAAGGCCTTTCATAGGATCACAATTTAAGAGAAAAAAACCTGTGTATAGCCTTCATAGAGGAGGCAGGTGGAGCCGAAAGTAGAGAATCATTTAGTTTCATAACGCTTACATAAGAGGGGATTAATAAATTCAATTCCTGCACTGTACACCGCAGGATCCACGGAACTAATTATATATAAATAGATTTATAGGAATTTCTTAACTAATAGGGGAGACCAGTGTCAACGATTTATATAACCCCGGACGATACCGGTTAATACTCCGGTGAAAGAACACAAAATTTTAGAACTTAACCGATTAACACAAAAATACAATGAAGTAGCCACTGACTAAGTAACAAACGCACACCACGAAAAGGGCCATAACCCTAATCAGGGGTGGGTCATGGCACATAAGGCTAATTATATGGGCACAACAATTGCTGTAATAATACCCAAATACTTGCCATGGATTCAAAGTTCCTAGAGTCAAATGAAGATTAGTAAATGAGAAAAAAAAACAAAAATCAATATTAACGAAAACACCACTTCACCACAGAGTGACGTCTGATAAACGTTTCCCTACTTCACGCCGCGAGGGAGAAAAGAAACTATCGCTGGATAGCTCATTTCTAGTGAATATATGCAAAGTTTTCACATACATGTAGAAAATCTGTAGCTGTTGGTGATAAAACAAACTGACAAACCAAAAGCCACCTTCTTCCGCTTAAAGATTAGGTATGTGTCAGGACCATTATGAAGGACTTCCGCTCGTCTCCATTGAGACTGGGTTAGTGAGGGAGAGAGACAGAGACAGCGAGAAAGATAGAGTTAGAGCAAGGAAGAGGAATGGTAAATTTAAAATAGATTGAAATATCTTAAAACAGTAATCCATTAATTTAAAGAGAATGATTCCATTGGGGTCTCACAGATAGCACCAAAGAGCATGAAATATATTTAAAACTTTCCGGAGTATGGAAGTTCTTCCGGCTTCTGCCGTCCCCTTTTTTACGATGATTTTCATATTTTTATCTATTATACATCCTCTTTGTGACGTAAATCTAGTAAACAAAATCATGTGGTGTCGATAGAGGGCAATATAGAAGGAGAGGCGACTTGAGAACTAGCGTCGTCCTTAACTGTATCTCGGCATAAAATTGTCTACAATTATCTCGTATTTTGTCAAAATTCCTGTGGGATATGACAAGAGAAGAAACATAAGGTGGTGAGTATGAGCAGAATGAGACAAACAGGAGGTCAGAAAACGATTCAATTGATGTTCACAAAGTTTTCACATGAATGTAGGAAAATAGGAAATTGTACCGAATATTACAAACTAGGAAACCAAAAAATATCTTCCCTCACTAAAGGATCAGGGACGTGGCAGAATCGTACATTAGCGCTTCCGCTAGCCTCCAGTGAAACGTAGTGAAAGTTAGGGAGAGAGAAATAGAGTAAGAGGAGAGAAATAGAGAGAGGCGAAGGAATGATAAATTTAAAATTGACTGTACAATGTAAAATTGTCGATTATTTTATGAAAAGAGTAGGATTCCAGGTGTCATTCATAGAAAGCTCTAAAAGCATGAAATATATAGGACGTGACTTGGAATATGTAAGTAGTTCCGGACTCTACTGTTCCACTTTTTACGACGATGGTGGTGACGACGTGGGGTTCCCAAACCATGAAAAGGGCAGTAACCCTAATCAGGGGCTGGTCATGGATCATCAGCCGAATTATCTGGGGTAAACTCTATTTGTTACAACAATACAGAAATTATGTGCCAAGTATACAAAATTTCTTAAGTCAACTGAAGATAAGGAAATGGGATAAAAAATTAAATAGAAAATTAACGACAAACTCCACCACAGAATGACAAGTGAGTGAGTGACATTGAGTGAGAAAAACTACAAACCATCGTTTCATTGCTAATTCCTAGTGGATATACGCGAGGTTTACACATACTTGTAGTAAAACTCTAGCTGTAGGTGATACAAACTGAGAATGCAAATGCCAACTTCTTCCACTCAAGGATCAGGGATGTGTCTGGACCGATCTGAAGAACTTCCGCTCGTCTCCAGTGAGACGGAGTTAGTGAGGGACCGTACAGAAGCACTTCCGCTTGACTCCAGTGAGACGGAGTGAGAGTTAAGAGGAGAGAAAGAGAGCGAAAGGAGAGAAATAGTGAGAGAGAAAGGAATGGTAAATTTAAAATTGACTGTAAAATGTTAAATTTTCAATTATTTTATTAAAAGTGTAGGATTCCAGATGTCTTCCTTTACTTCCTGACTCTACTGTTCCCCTTTTTACGACGATGGTAGTAACGTGGTGTTCCCGCTTAACACACACAAATGGACCCGAGTATAACCAGAAAGAGAAATACAGGAAGTGAGTGAGTGAAGTCGATTTATTTAGGGGGAGAGTGCGGAAAAGAGAGACAAGAGAGTCAAAAACTTGGGGAATACGTGTGAGAAAAAAAACCTCCGTATGTCAAGTTTTCAGTCTATTTCTAATCCTCTAATAGTATCAGCAGAATGAGTAAAGTAGGAAGTCCAAAGTCCATCTTAGTGGATGTTCCCGAATATTTTACATGAATGTAGCAACACCACAAATTGTACCGAATATAACAAACTGAGAGAGCAAAAAATATCTTCTCTCACTAAAGGAACAGGGATGTGTCAGGACCGTATAGAAGCACTTCCGCTCGCCTACAGTGAGACGGAGGGAGAGTGAGGAAGAGAGAGAGATTGAGAAGGAGAAAAACACAGAGAGAGAAAGGAATGATATATTTAAAATAGACTGTAACATGTTAAGTTATCAATCCTTTAATTGAAAGAGAAGGATTGCATAAGCCGTTCATAGAAAGCACTAAAAGCATGAAATATATAAGAAGTTACCCGGAATATGTAAGTAGTTCCGAACTCTACTGTTCCCCTTTTTACGACCATGATGTCTATTATATTCTATTTAACAACTCCTACACCATATTTTACGAGACAATAAATCAAATAGTGTCGATAGTCGGCAAGATAGAAGGAGATGCGACTTGAGAACTAGTGTCGGCCTTTACTGTATCTCGGCATAAAAGTATCTGCCGTTTTCTCTTGTTTTGTCACAATTCCTGTATAATATGAGAGAAAAAATACAGACTAGGACCAGTGTATCACCAGAAAGAGAAATATAGGAGGTGAGAAGTGGATTTATTTAAGGGGGAGAGTGCGGAAAAGAGAGACTAGAGTGTCAAAAAATTGGGGAATACCTGTGAAAAAATGAATCTTTCTTCGTTCTTGTCAAAATTCTTTCATCGCTCTCATACATTCTGTTGTATGATGATGTACATTGTAAGTGGGAGATTAATATAAATACATCGCAATATAGACACTTTTCTGTGTGCAAAAGACATTAAATTGTTAATAAAATAGAGATAATTGGGCTTCCTACGGATGGAATTAGCTCTTATCCGGCTATAGGAACTAAAACTGGCATCTTTGGTACACTGAAAGGCATCTTTGGCATCTTTGGCATCTTTGGTACACAACGATTAAGTTATTTTTTATAGATGTAATCAACTCTTGACGGAAAAAAGTTAACAAAAAAACTGTACCGATTGTCTGAAAGAAAAGTAATATGGAGTGAGGGAAGATGATGTATTGACTGAGAGGAAGAGTTTAAAATGAATTCTTTAAAAACTCTGTCCTGGGAGAAAATACAGTTTAGAAATCGTAAAGAGATGTTCGAAATGGTCTCTCAGAGAAAATATTAAAAGTTAACCACCTGAGGATGAAGTGGCGGCCACTTCATGATTTTGATTCCAATGGTTGTCTTTTTTGTTCGTTCTTCACAAGTCCTTTATATAGTGATGAAAACGTATTGACAACAGCCAAGCGGAAACACTAAGTTTAATGAAATTGCATAAAATAACGAAATAAGGGTAGCTCCAGGTATATCACGTTAAAGGCCAAAGGATGCACGCAACCGTTTATATTTAAAGATTTATAGAAATTTACTAACAAAAAAGGAAAACCAGGGACAATGGTTTTTGCAGTCGCGAATGATACCGATTATTACTACGGTGAAATAACTCAAAATTTGATAACTTTACCGATAAACGCAAAAATGCCGCTAAGTAGATACTGAATAAGTAACAGAAGCACACTACAAAAAGGGCCGTAACCCTAACAAGGACGAGTGAGGGCACATCAGCCGAAATATCTGGGCTAAAATAAAATTGTTGTTACAATTCAGTAAACATTTGCCGAGGATTCAAATGAAGATAAGCAAATGGGACAAACATACAAAATTAACGAAAACACCACTGCACCACAGAAATACTTGTGATAAACGTATCCCTTTATTACGCCGCGAGGGAAAGAAGTTACAAACCTTCGTTTCAAAGATTTCTCTTAGTGGATATTGGCGAAGTTTGCACATAAATGTAGACTGAAGTTAAGGAAATGGGGCATATACACAAAATAGAAAATTAACGTAAAACACCACTTCACCATAGAATGACGTGTGATAAATGATTCCTACATAATGATAAAAGAAAAGGAAACATAAGGTGGTGAGTATCAGAAGAATGAGTAAAATAGGAAATCAGAAGTCTATACTAGTGGATGTTCCAGAATTTGTCTCATGAATGTAAGAAAACCACAATATGTACCGAATATAACAAACTGAGAAAGCATCTTCTCTCACTAAAGGATCCGGGATGTGTCAGGACCGTACAGAAGCACTTCCACTCTCCACGAGTGAGACGGAGTGAGAGTTAGGCAGAGAGAAAGAGAGCAAGAGGGAGAGAAATAGAGGAGAGAGAAAGGAATGATATATTTAAAATAGATTGTAACATGATAAATTATCAACAATTCAACTAAAAAAATAGAATTCCAATGGTCATTCATAGTTAGCACTAAAAGTATGAAATATTTAAGGCGTGACCCGGAATAGGCAAGTAGTTCCGGACTCTGTTGTTCCCCTTTTTACGAGAATGGTGGTGACGACGTAGTGTTCCCACACCAAGAAAAAGTCCGTAACCCTAATTAGGGGCGGGTAATGGAACATCAGACACATTACATGGAGTAAACTACATTTATTAAACAATACGTGATGATGATTAATTTTAAGGTTTCTCTGCTTCGCGTCTCGAGGAAGAAAAGTTACAAACCATCGTTTCATAGCTAATTCCTAGTGGATATTCGCCAAGTTTACACATACGTATGGTAAAACTCTAGCTGTAGGTGATGACACAAACTAAGAAAGCAGAAGCCAACTTCTTCCACTCAAGGATTAGGGATGTGACAGGACCGATCTGAAGAATTTTTGCTCTTCTTCAATGAGACGGGGGAGTAACGGGAGAGAGATAGAGATCGAGAGGGAGAGAGATAGTGCAAGAGTAAGAACTTAGAAATTTAAAATAGATTGAAACAAGTTAAAACATCAACCCATTAATTTTAAGAGAAGGATTCTATCGGTTTTCTCAAAGAAAGCACTAAAGATCATGTAATATATTTGAAGATATCCGGATTATGGAAGTTGTTCCGGCCGCTGCTGTTCCGCTTTTGTCACTAAAGGATCATAGATGTATCAGGACCGAACTGAAGCACTTACACTCGCCTCCAGTGAGAAGGAGGGAGAGTGAGGGAGAGAAAGGGAGATAGAGGGAGAGAGAGAGAGAGAGAAGAGGAAGAGAAATAGAGATAGAGATAGGAATGATAAATTTAAGATAGATGGTAACATGTTACATTATCAATCCTGTAATTAAAAGAGAAGGATTCCATAGGTCATTCATAGAAAGCACTAAAAGCATGAAATATATAAGACCCGGACTATGTAAGTAGTACCGGACTCTGCTGTTCCTCTTTTTACGATGATTGTGTTTATTTTATTCTATAAAACAACTCCTACACGATGTAAAACATACCAAAAAGTGAAATGGTGTCGATAATCGGCAATATTGAAGGAGATGCGACTTGAGAACTAGCGTCGGCCTTTACTGTATCCCGGCATAAAAGTGTCTGCCCTTTTCTCTTATTTTGAAGCAATTCCTGTATGATATGACAAAAAAATTATACACAAGGACCCGAGTGTCAGCAGTTAGAGAAATGTAGTAAGTAACAAGTCGATTTATTTAAGGGGAAGAATGCGGAAAAGAGAGACAAGAGTGTCAAAAAATATGGGAATACCTGTGAGAAAATTAATTTCGTATATGACGAAAGAGAGATTCAATCACAACTATCAGAGAAATAATGTTATGACCAAGCTTTAGGCACTATGCCCGGTTTTTCTTTGTCCTAGCTAACCTCGGTATGTTATATTTTCCTCTGTCTATTACAACCCCTTTATGTTATGAAATTTAATGAAAAATAGCGCGAAACTTAACGAGGGAAACAGGTTAAGAATTTGGGAGTGCGCTATCCCGAGGAACTTATTATAAAGACTCAGACTTGCTGGAGAAAATGAATTCGATTATCAGAAAGTAGATA
Source organism: Ceriagrion tenellum (assembly GCA_963169105.1). Classification (NCBI taxonomy): domain Eukaryota; kingdom Metazoa; phylum Arthropoda; class Insecta; order Odonata; family Coenagrionidae; genus Ceriagrion; species Ceriagrion tenellum. The sequence goes on from OY720638.1 coordinate 62,133,511, forward strand.
CGTTTGATAATTCAACGTAACAAAAAATGGTCCATTTGACCAACAAATGCCATCCTCCTCTGTAGCTACTCTTGTAATATATCATTTTTTCACATTTCTTTTTAATGTTCATTTAACATGAAATTGAACATTGCTCTTGAACATTCTCTTGCATGATGATGTACATTCACAGTATGATATATATATATAAAAATATCTCAAAATAGACAGTTACTTGTGTGCAAAAATCATTACATTTTATAAAAAAAAGAAAAATAGGGCTTCCTACGGATTTAATTATCTTTTTTTTGGCTTTAAAACGAAAACTGACATCCCCCGTACACTGTTTAACAATGATTGAGTTATATTTTATAGATGGACTGAACTCATGACGGAAAAAAATAACAAAAAACCGGTACCATTCATAGAAAGCACTAAAAGCATGAAAGATATATGACGTCACCCGGAATATGTAATTACTTCCGGACTCTACTGTTCCCCTTTTTACGACGATTGTGTCTACTTCATTCTACAAAAAACTTCTACAAGATGTAAAACGTAACAAAAAGTCTAATAGTGGCGATAGTCGGCAAGATAGAAGTAGATGGGACTTGATAACTATCTTCGACATTAACTATTTCCCGGCAATAAAGTGTCTACCCTTTTCTCTTATTTATATATGACAAAAAAATAAACTTAAGGACACGAGTGTCAGCAGACAGAGAAATTTAGATGGAAGAAATCAATTTATTTCAGGGAGAGAGTGCGGAAAAGAGAGACATGAGTGTTAAAAAGTTGGGAAATACCTATGAGAAAATAAATTTCGTAAATAACGAAGGAGAGGTTCAATGAAAACTAACACAAAAATCACAGGTTATGATCCGGCTTAAGGCACTATAGCCAGGTGTTTGTCGTTCTAAATAACCTCGGTATGTCAAGTTCTCTCTGTCTATTACAAACCCTTTACGTCGTGAAACTTTCTTTCAAATACACATCGTTCGGAACTTAAAGAGGGAAACATGTTAAGAATGTGGTAGTGCACTGTTCCGAGGTTCGACAAAGAGAAGGAGAAAATACTTTTTAAATAGACTCAGAGTTGCTGGAAAAAATCAATTTGACTATCGTAAAAGAGAGATGTTTGATTATTCAAAGAAACAAAATGTCATCCAGTTTGACCTACAAATGCCAGCCTCAGCCTCAACTGGGCTCTTCGATACACTGTTTAACAATGATTGAGTTATTTTTTATAAATGGACTCAACTCATTTTACGGAAAAATTTTTATAAAAAATCGGTACCGATCGTAAGACGGAAGGGTGGTATGGTATAAGAAAAGATGATGTATAGACGGAGAGAAAGAGATAGAAAGGAAATATTTAAAAATTTCAAACCTGGGAGAAAATACAGTTTTGAAATCGAGATGTTCGATTTGGTTTCTCACAGAAATATTAAAAAGGAACCAGCTCAGGAACAAGCGGCGGCCTCTTCATATTTCTGATTACAATGGTTGTCAGTTTTTGTTCGTCCTTCACAACTCCTTAATGTAGTGAAGAAAATGTATGGATAAAAGCCAAGCGGAAAATCTAAGTTCAATGAAATTGCATAAAATATTGAAATAACGGGAGCTCCAGGTATGGCACGGAAAAGGGCAGGCAAAGCGGCACGAGTAAGGAGCAAAAAACCTGTGTATACCATTCATAGAGGCGTTAGATGGTGTCATAAGGACCGAATCATTTAGTTTCCAACGCCTACATAAAAAGGGATTAATAAATTTAATTCCTGCACCTAACCCCGTAGGATCCATGTTACCATTTATATAAAAAAATTAATAGGAATTCAATTACTAATCGGGGAATCCAGGGACAACGATTTTTGCAGTTGCGGACGATACCGGTTAATGCTTCGGTGAAATAACTCAAATTTGCGCATTACATGGGTAAACTACAACACATAAAAATACACAAAATATTTGCGAAGGGTACAAAGTTTCATCAATCAACCGCAGATAAGGAAATGGGACGAAAAAACAAAATACAAAATTTAGTAAAAACACCACTTCACCACAGAATGACGTGTGATATACGTTTCCATACTTCCTACCGCTAGAGAGAGAAGTTACAAACCATCGTTTCATAGCTATTTCCGAGTGAACATGCGCGAAGATTGAAAATATATGTAGTAAAATTTTTGTTGTAAGTGATAAAAAAACTGAGAAAACAAAGGCAACCTTCCTCCACTCAAGAATTAGGTATGTGTCAAGACCGATCTTAAGGACTTCCGCTCGTCTCCAGTGAGACAGAGTTAGTGAATGAGGGAGGGAGAGTGAGAGAGGGAGAGAGATAGAGCATGAGAAAGTAATGATAAATGTAAAATTGATTAAAACATGTTAAAACATGAATCCATTATTTAAAACAGAAGAGTTCCATTGGGTTTTTCACAGAAAGCACTAAGCAGCATGAGATATATTTGAAGAGATCCGGATTATGGAAGCTGTTCCGGCCGCTGCTGTTCCCTATTTTACGACGATAGTCATATTTTATTCTATTACACATCTCCTATGCGATTTAAATTAGACAAAAAAAACTAATAGTGTCGATAGTTTGTCAAGATAGATGGCGATGCGACTTGACAACTAGCGTCGTCCTTTACTGTATCTCGAATTAAAATAGTCTACCATTTTCTCTTATTTTACCACAATTCCTTACGTGTATGAGACGAAAAAGAAACACAAGGTGGTTAGTATCATCAAAATGACATTCTTTTACAGAAAGCACTCAAGAGCATGAAGTATACTTGAAAGATCCAGATTATGGAAGCTGTTCCGGCCGCTGCTGTTCCCCTTTTTACGACGATGGGCATATTTTATTCTATTACAAATTTCCTATGGGATGTAATACTAGACCAAAAAACACATGGTGTTTTTTGGCATGTTTGGCACATGTTCATGAAAATGTACATTGCTTTTGTACATTCTGTTGGTTGATGATGTGTATTCTTTGAGTAAAATAAATATAATAATATCTCAAATTGGACATTTTCCTGTGTGCAAAAATCATTAATTTGTTGATAAAAAGAGATTTCATGGGCGTTTTACGGATGTAATTAGCTGCCATCCAGCTTTATAAACCAAAACTGGCCTCTTTGGTACACTGTTTGACAATGATTGAGTCATTTTTTATAGATGTACTCAACACATGACGGCAAAAATTAAAAAAAACAGTACCGATCTTAAGAAGGAAGAGTAATATAGATTGAGGGAAGATGATGTTTGGACGGGGAGGAGGGATAGAAAATAAATCTTAAAAAGTCTCTAACCTGGGAGAAAAAACAGTTTTGTAATCAATAGATATGTTCGATTTGGTCTCCTACAGAAAATATGAAAAGAGAACCAGCTGAGGAACAATTGGTGGCCTCTTCATATTTCTGATTCCAATGGGTGTCAGTTTTTGTTCGTTCTTCACAACTGTATAATTTCTTAAAGAAAACATATGGATTACAGCCAAGCAAAAAATCTAAGTTAAATGAAATATCATAAAATAACGAAATAACGGCAGCTCCAGGTATGCCACAGGAGTAGGGCAGGCATAGCGGCATCTGAGCTCAGTAAATGTTTTTCACTCGATGACATCAGCTTAGTCCAAACTGCGTGAAATTTGGCAAAAAAGTTTGATTGCCTAATCTATTACACATTGAAAACACAAAAATTAATTGTAAACACGAAAAAAAACATCGTGCCGATCGTACACAAGAATATAAAGTTGCTTTAAGGCCTTGCTGAAAGAGGAATTAAGGACATTACCTCTTTCAGCTAGCTCGATGTTTTCCCCAGTGGAACTGGTGAGGAGTTCGAAATTACAGGATCTGATGTTAGAAGTAATCTCAGAAATAAGTCCTCATTGCACTATCTGTGGCATATAATACCTCGGATATAATTTTTCAAATTTTTTGGCTGTCTCCCTTCACATACTCCTTAATTTTTCCTCTTTAATGCAGAGACTATTCGAAATTGCTTTCAATGTTATGGAGAACCTTGTAATTAGGCTAAAGTCATTCCTATAACATAAATCGCAATCTATCAGACGCACTTACTTACAAATAAAATGAAAAATGATTTTAAAGAATAATGCCCTGAAACGGGAAACAATAATTGTTGAACGCAATATTTTCTCCATACCTGTAATTGCAGAAGATAGCTTGGGAATGTCGACGAATCGCGCTGCCGTGTTCCCATCGTTAGTCGTCCCGTTTCCCGGCCGCGGTACATCAACAATCAATTCCATTTTGTCCCTGAAAGAATTTTTCAGCTTAGCCTTTCTGTCTCGCAGCAGCTATCTGTGCTATCCACGTGCCTTTTTGAGAGGTTTAGTGAAATGAAAGAGTTGCCGCGGAATAAGAAGATCTCAGGATTTTCGTTTTCCTTAATTTTGATCTTTCGCCGGAACCATGGAAATATATTTCGGGACGTCTACCTGTACTTGCTAAGGTAATATAAAAAAATAAATATAACCCTGTACAAGGACTATATTGACTGAATTATGCGAATATACTTACAGAAAGGAGTTGATGTACTCTGCAAACATTCGAGCAAGTATTCCGGAAAATCAACAACCGTCTTCAGCCATTTATCGTGACATTTCAGAAATGTCTTGTGTGTCTAGAATACTTATCCCACTTCCTCATGTACTTTCTAAAAAATTTGCGACTGAATTATACACTCAGTGCCTTAAAAAGTTAATTCTTTGAAATGCAACGAAAGTTTCTAGCGAAATTTTTCAATAAATATCATTTTTCGCATATAAGGATTGTTGCCCAGACTTCAATAAAGTATTACGTAGCTGTAAACGTGAAATTTTGAACGAAAGAATTTTTGAGCAAGCATTTATAAAACTCTGAAGAGAACCAGAGTATAAATGGAAATAATAAAATAAATTTAAAGCAAATACCGACCCCAAAAATTTCAATATTTAATTCGATTCTGGAGATGTAAAATGAAAAAGCCACTAATACTAATAATTTCGTTCCGGAAATACATTAAGAATCGTATTTTAATCAAAAGTTCAATAAACCGTAATAGCCAAATATTAAACAAATAATTGTGGAGCAAATACCTTAAAAATGCCACGAAAGTACAAAATAAAATGAAATATCGCCACTAATGCCACAAAAAAGTGATTACAGTTGGATATTGGACACAAACACACACGGGTAAAAACTGAAGAACTCAGGTTTCAAGGATAGCAAGGTACAAGCAAGCAGAACTGTTCCACATCACACCAGAAATACTCTAAATGTGCACGTGGAGTTCGCTGGAGCAAAAAGAATATGCTCCCGAAAATATCCGCAAGAAACCTCACGAAGGGCTCCACAGTGTCAGAAAACGACCCTCTTTGGCAGGCCATTAAGTACTTAGAGGGGAATCAATAATGAAAATGACTGTAACTTTTCACAGATATTTTTATTTGCACGACCGGTCTCGTTGCACAGGCAACATCTTCAGGTACATAAAAGTCAAATTTCTCAGAATATATACTCCTACAGGGATAAGTGGAAGGAAGGCGAAGGTGGGGGTGGACGGTGGCAGGGAAAACATTGAAGGAGGGGGGGTGTGAGGTGAGTGTATACAGAGGGGTGGAGGAAAGCGAGGTGGGAAGGGAAGGGCGTGTGGAACTTGGGTATGTCGTGAGTACGGAAAGGAATGTACCAGAAGATGTTACCTATGCAAGGAAACCGGTCGTACAAATAAAAATATCTGTGAAAAGTTACAAAGTCATTTTCATTATTGATTTCATAACGGATTTTCACAAAGATACGCTCGAAACCATCAAATTTTTAATATAGTTAGAGGGAGGTGGGAAGTTGATGGTAGGTGACCCCAGCTGACGCCTGGTGCCTTTGAAAGGGAGTTAGTCTGTCAAACAGAGATGAGCATATCCTTCCCTAGGCGATGTGCAGGGTAATCCTGAAAACCCCGTGATTGTTTCAGGAGTGCATTCCAAGAAGGAAGTCTTTTATGATATCTCTTGCGGTGTCCCGCGATATGATTATGAGTATAATTTGTAGCATGGTTTACTAAAAATCCTTAATGGTGGCTCTTTGCAATCTTTATATATCCATGATCACTATAGGATAGTGAATGTGGCCATATCGTATCCACACATTTGCCGCATCACCGTATCCCCGTCGACGGCTGGCGGGGCCGGGCTCGACCGTCGCTCGAAAAAACGATGTAATATTTGGGGTCCAAGTATGCGCAAGGTTTTTCTTTAGATTCAAAATCTGGAAGCTTTGGAAAATGACGTGGTATGAGTCACTTAGCGTAACCAGGCGGCACCAACTACTTTTTCTCTACAAATATGTAAAAATGTGACTGAAAATAAGCTCCGCCATTTTGTAGTGTGTCTATGATTAATAATAAAATTAAATCTTTAAAAAGCCATTACATGAAGGAGAAAGAACTGTGTTATAAAATAGTTTAAAAACTTTTTCCGTAAGTCAATCCATTAGAGTACAGATACAGGTTAATTTTTGTAATTCACAGAGAAAATCGAAGGTGGGCGTTATTTGCGAAATTTATTCAAATTTGACCCCATATATATTGTTAATGTGCAAGTGAAAGAAAATGTCAAATACGGTATTTTATGTATAAACTATTTGAAAATATTACTGCGAAGTTTCAACTTCCAGACTAAAAAAAAAACGTTTTACAGGTTTTGGCCAGCTTTTTTCGATTTCAGCCTCGTGCGACATAACTACATCTATTCATGAGCTGTTTATCACGATTGACTCGAAAAAGTCAAGGATCGAGGTCTTTCAGGTAACCGAATATATTATTTAACCTGGTCATTGCTGACGCAATCTAGCAAAAAATAGTCTTTTATACTAATGAGGAGATTAAAATAAATATACAGAAATTTCAAAGAGAGCACAGATATGTTGCACTCACCGATTTATCTCGCTCTGTACGAAATCTGCCCCAAACTGCTCAATATTAGGCGTATCAGAAACTTTTCCCATTAAACAGGCTATTCAGCTTTCAAGAATACCATGTAAACAAATATATTTCAATTTTTTCATGTATAATTTGAATTATCAATACTCTTCGACCCACCAAAAATGGAAAATCACGAAAAAATCGCAGCCATCTGGTGGATTTTGGCTCTTATTCACGAGGCAGTGTGGAACATTGTAGACTCCGTCCGAAAATTTGAAAGCTTATGTAACCTTGACTAGTTTTTCGACGTACTTCACAAACGACTTAACTTTCGGTACTTATGATGGCTAGCGGCCAATACACACTACATACATTCATGAGCTGATAATCACCATTGACACACAAAAGTCAACGATGGATATAAACGAGGAATTTCAGATCACCGACTAGGAATTTCACTATTCCTAACAGTATTTTTAACGTGAAACAGTCATGTGAAATGCTTTCTCCTGGCTCGCGCCCTTCACCAAATGTTGAACTTACGGCGGTAACAGAAACAATTATTAACATTACTATTCAAATGTTTAACCAATACAATGACAGGCGTCTTTGGAACGTGTATTTTAACCCTGAGTCAACATCTGTGGCTGTAATATTTTTAACTACAGAGAACGAGTAATAGATGATAAGGGAAATGATTTGCCGAAGTTTTCATTCGTAAGAATTTGCAAAGGTTTATGCCCTAATGCTCGAAATGCTGGGAGCGATACTATCTCTTTCATAATAATAACAATAACAGAAAGCTGCGTATCTTTTTAAAGTAAACGACCTTATCTCACCTCCACGCGCAGTATATTTAAAAGAATAAGAGTCGACACGTAAACATACGATGAGTAACCGGATGTCGCGGGCGTTGCGTTTTTATTCAAGGAAACGCATATTCTAGCTCCATATAAAGGCTTGTGGCTTTCTATAGGTCACATTTTATCCTAACTTCTTGCGCAGAGTACACCTTCTAACAGGCAAAAATGCCCTTACGTAACCATATCCTTCGTAACATATGGAGAACCATTGTATTTGATGCCTTGTTCATTCTTGGTAAGTTGGTCGACAAATTGAATTGCTTAAGAATTTAGCCTTTTGAATATTGCTGCATACAACTTATCCGATTAATTTATCATGAGAAACGGTGAATATTTCCAGAATCTTCACATTATTTCCCTTGCCTAACTAGAGTGTGTTTCTCTCCACTGGTAGCTGATGGTCTGCAACCTACTTTCCTTACTGGATGTACTGATGAGCAGCGCGCTGAATACCGCAACATTATTGGTGAACTCAAAGACATCGTTGCTGGGGTTTTGCATTGTTTAGGTAAGTGTTTGTGTTAGACTGATTTTCCATGTATTTCGTCCTATATAAATATAAGAAAATTGATTTTAATGTCAAGGAATTGTATTATCGTAGATGGTTTTGAATCTTATGTATGATATCTAATGATGTGGGATTAAAATGAAAAACGTTGTGGCTGCGTAGTGAAAGACAGTAGAAATTCTGATTATCTCTGATAGGCCTGTTACGATTCTTTTCGTGCAAAATATTTCTCCTAATCCACCGTGAACTGTTACAGGTATCATAAAAAATTTCAGAGTTAATCATCATTGGTCGCTCAATCCTAAGATTAGTGACTCCACCCTCCCCTATCTGAGGATAGTTTCCATTCTTCCTTGAAGCTCTTCCCAAAGTCTTTACTCTGTATTTGGTCAATTTATTTTTGACGGAGACATCTTCTCGGGAATTCTGCCTCTATTTTTCCTTCAATAAATTCCTCAAAAATCCATCGTGCTTCAAAGTGTGTCCTATCCGTATGGTTCTTGTTTTCTTCATAGTGTTCCATGTGGTCATTTCCTCCACTACTTTTTGTAATCTTCATCATTTCTTAATTTGTCCATGCATTTTATCTTCTTCATCCTCCTTCAGAACCACCACTGTTGTCAGTCCAGTCTGGTCAAGTATCTGACTGTATCAAGTGGTCCATGCTTTCGATCTAAGAATTGCCACCACACGAATCTCCACACGAATATTTTCAGATACTGTTTCTTATCTTGTTACTCAATGGTCTTTTAACACAGCCCTACTCTCATTACCATGAACGCGTTCTTTACCTAAGCTATTCTTCACTTGATGTCTGTTGTACATCTTCCGTCCCACCTAATGGTACTTCCAAGATGGGTGAAGGAATCCATTAGCTCTCATTTCTTTCTTCTCAGTAAGTCTTCAGTATTCAGTTTCTCTCTTCCGCATACTAGTAATTTGATCTTCTCTTTGCTATCTTAACAATTTGCCTGCGTTAATCTTAATGCCGTTCCGTCTAATTCATTGTGCTTCTCTTATTGTTTCCTCCGAGTACATGTTTAATAGGTCTGGCGAGGGGTTCATCAATGTCTTAATCCTTTGTTAATTTTAGCTTCTGTCTAACTTAAGTCTCTCACTCGCATTGGGACGACTTTATGCTTGTAGAGTTGGTAGATAATTCTACTGTCGTCATAATCCATTCCGAGTTTGTTCCTGTAGCCTGAACATCTTGTGCCCCTCAACATTGTGAAAGGCTTTCTCAAGGCCCATGAATGCGATATACAATGGCTTTTTCTCTTATTTTGTTTTCTCCGCCATTAATCTAAGGCAGAGTATGGCCTCTCTGGCTCCTCTGTTCTTCCTAAATCCATGTTGATTTGCCGAGGGGTTGTCTACAATTTTCCTCCCCATCCTCCGATTAATAATACCTGTACTCATTTTTTTTAATGTGACACTAGACTCAAGTATCGGTACTTCTCAGATTTCTCAGCCCTTGTCTCCTTCGGTATCGACATCATTACACCCGTTTGCAAATTTTCTGGAATTCTTCCGCTTTTGTAGCTATTTTGTATTATTATTGTTACAAGTTATCCTGTAAGGCATTACTCACGACCACTTCGATGACGTCGTCTCCGGGTGCTTTTCTTGAGACCTTATGGTGCTCTATCCAATTCACGCCTCTGCATGCTTGGGCCCCGGTCTCCTTGGTCCACCTCGCTCTCGTCATTCATTAGGTTTTATTCCAGCGGCCACGGCTGTTGGTAGTGTTCTTCGATAAATTGCTTCCATATGTTCCCAATATCTTCACCCACTATCAGTGTATTCCAGTTCACATTCGTTTTCTTCACTCCGTAGAGTTTTTTCACGAGTTTGTATACTGTTTCGGTGTTTCCATTTCTCATGTTTTCGCTTACTTTCTCTTAGCATCTAATTATCTCTTGCTTTCTTGTATTATCGATTGAAACTGTTCCTAAGCATCTTGAGTTACCTCACGAATGTGTATAATTAGATTCATTTTGAAGACATTATCTATTAAGAAAATCTTATTTATTTGCAAAAAACTTTTTGGCAGAAGAGGGATTTGTGCGATAACCTTTCTGCATTTTGAAATGCAAACCAAAACTGAGTACATTAGGAATAGAAAGGAATTTATATTAAATTCTCATATCTTTTGTCATTTTACCAATGTATTTTAAAAATAATCATTCATTTTTAATAAACATTCCTCCTACCAAGGCTTACGCCTAAGGCATAAAAAAATCTACTAGGTGGCCTAATTTACTGGTGGCTAATTGCCATAAACTAGTCGTTTATGAAACAATAATTAATTTTTACTTGATTATTTACAGGTAATAACGTCGGAACTAGCAGCCCACCTACTCCGGATCAACCCAGCAACTCAGCAGGACCTCTACCATCTATCCCCCCTACGTCAATCCAATACATCATCGAGAACATGCAGTGCATTCTCAACAACCTATTTAAAATACACTACCACATAAAGAACAATGCTAATCTTACGCTGCCTGCCCCACTCTTAGCGAGGGTTAAGCAACTTAATGGTGATCCTACGGTTATTAATTTTGCGGACCGAGTATCCGAGTTTGTTTTTGGGGCCGGACATTTTTTACAAATTCTGGTGCATGAAGCAAACAGTTCTCAACCAACCACACCTCAAGCAGACTGAGTATGATTAATTGCTGTATATTTGAAAATATGTGCGGCATGAGTGTTACGTTAAAAATTTTGGAAAGGAACCAATAAACATGATTGTTAACATTTCCCTATTTATAATGAACGAGAAAAATGTTACCAAATACGACTTAAGTAATTTAAATATTCTCCATTTTTTTTAAATATAGCCATTTTTTAGTATGAATATTTAGAACCAAACTTCTAAATATGACAGTGATTTATATTTCTATATGAGCCTTTATTTTGTTTTTTTTTTCGTATGTGGTCTACCTCATCTCTAAATTATTGTAAAACTTCGTAAAGTGATTTTAGTGATATTTCAGCATTTTGAATAGAAGATGGATTTTTGTGATAACCATTCTTCATTGGGAAAGATATACAAAAACTGAAGCGTATAATGTAATAAAAAAATAAATATTTGGTCCTAACCTATCAATCTTGTATCATTATTTTTATTCCTAATACAACAATATTAACTGTCCTAAGATTGTAATTTCCGCATCTATTGTTTTCCATTCCACCAACCATGACCTGGAAAAAATAAAATAATTCAAAGGAGACAACAAAGGGAAGCTAAAGCGTGTTCCTATGTCTTATAAGATGAAGTGAGAGATTTGAGATATGACTTGAGCGAGGAAATTAATTAAGGTTTTTGGAAAAGGATATATTACAAAAAAGAGATTGTTGGCTGAAATTTAGGTGGAATTACTGTAGTGCCTCGAAGAGAAAGAGTGGGAAGTAATTGAGAGCTGGTGCGGTCGACCAGAATCGCAACTGGGGAGCTACTTTAGAATCATCATCTCCAAAATCAATGTTATTTTTACTCCAGGGAGAGAATATGAAAGCGAGATATTAGGACAGATTCTTCAAGTTAATGCTTTTGTTTATCATATGCCTTTTAATGATTAACCCCTTTAATCTAGCGTATCTTGCCAGAGTGGGAAAGAAATAAACATGAATATGAACTAAACAACACCAAATTAGGAACTCCTTCGCAACGGAATGTTTTTTGCTCATTATTGGTCATTCAATCCTTAGATTAGTTGACTGCAGCCCTCAACCCTTCCCTATATAATACCAGTTCCCTTACCTCCTGGTATCTCTTTTTATGTACCTTCCCTCCTATTTGGTTCATGCACTTTTTGAATTTTCAGTCAAAAGACCATGTAATTGATGTTCCCGAATTTATACATAAATGTAATAAAATTACAAACCGTACCGAATATTACAAACTGAGAGAGCAAAAATTATGTTCTCTTACTAAACTTTAGTTTCCAACGCCTACATAAGAGGGGATTAATATATTTAATTCCTCCACCTAACCCCGTAGGAGCCATGTTCCTATCTATATAAAAAAAATTAATGAAAATTTATTTACTAATCGGGGATTCCAGGGACAACGATTTTTTCAGTCGCGGACGATACCGGTTAATGCTTCGGGGAAATAACTCAAATTTAGGGCACTACATGGGTAAACTACAATACGTATAAAAAAGAGTTCCATCAGTCAACTGAAGATAAGGAAATGGGACAAAATAACAAAATATAAAATTTAGTAAAAACACCACTTCACCATAGAATGACGTGTGATATACTTTTCCATTCTTCGCGACGCTAGGGAGAGAGGTTACAAACCATCCTTTCAAAGCTATATCCGAGTGAACATTTGCGCGAAGTTTAAAAATATATGTAGTAAGACTTTTGCTGTAAGTAATAAAACAAACTGAGAAAGCAAAAGCCACCTTCTTCCAAATAAGGATTAGGTATAGGTCAAGACCGATCTGAGGGACTTCCGCTCGTCTCCATTGAGACGGAGTTACTCAGGGAGAGAGGGAGAGAGAGAGAGAATAAGAGAGCTAGAGGGAGAGAGATATATCAATAGAAACGAATAATAAATTTAAAATAGATTGAAACGTGTTAAAACATCATTCCATTATTTAAACAAGAAGGATTCAATTGGGTATCTCAAAGAATGCACTATTGAGCATGAAATATATTTGAAGTGATCCGGATTATGGAAGATGTTCCGGCCACTACTGTTCCCCTTTTCACGACGATCGGATTATTATCGTCCGTTAAACATCTCCTATGTGATGATAAACTAGACAAAAAAACAGATGGTGTCGATAGTTGGCAAGATAGATGGCGATGCGACTTGAGAACTAGCGTCGGCCTTAACTGTATCTCGGCATAAACGGTGATAAACGATTCCCTACTTCACGCCGCGAGGGAGAAAAGTTACAAAATATCGTTTCATAGCTCATTTCTAGTGAATATTTGCAAAGTTTTCACATACATGTAGTAAAACTGTAGCTGTTGGTGATAAAAGAAACTGAAAAACCAAAACCCACTTTCTTCCACTCAAGGATTAGGTATGTGTCAGGACCGATCTGAAGGACTTCCGCTCGTCTCCATTGAGACTGGGTTAGTGAGGGAGAGAGACAGAGACAGCGAGAGGGATAGAGGTAGAGCAAGGGAGAGGAATGGTAAATTTAAAATAGATGAAATATGTTAAAACATCAATCCATTAATTTAAAGAGAATGATTCCATTGGGGTCTCACAGATAGCATCAAAGAGCATGAAATATATTTAAAAAGATCCGGAGTATGGAAGTTGTTCCGGCTTCTGCTGTTCCCCTTTTTACGATGATATACATATTTTAATGTATTACACATCCTCTTTGTGACGTAAAACTAGACAAAAAATCATGTGGTGTCGATAGAAGGAAAAATAGAAAGGGATGCGACTTGGATACTAGCGTCGGTCTTAACTGTTTCTCGGGATAAAATTGTCTACAATTATTTCGCATTTTGTCAAAATTCCAGTGGGATATGACAATAGAAGGAAACATTAGTTGGTGAGTATCAGAGGAATGAGACAAATAGGAAGTCAGAAAAGGATCCAATCAATGTTCCTGATGTTTTCACATGAATGTAGAAAAATCACAAATTGTACTGAATATTACAAACTGAGAAACCAAAAAATATCTTCTCTTACTAAAGGATTAGGGATGTGTCAGGACCGTATATTAGCACTTCTGCTAGCCACCAGTGAAACGTAGTGAAAGTTAGGGAGAAAGAAATAAAGCGAGAGGTGAGAAAAAAAGAGAGAGAGAAAGTAGTGAAATATTTAAAATAGATTGTAGCACTTTATTCCATTCATAGAAAGCACCAAAAGCATGAAATATATATGACCTGACGCGAAATATGTAAGTAGTTCCGCTCTCTACTCTTCCTTTTTTTACGACGATGGTGGTGACGACGTGGTGTTCCCACACCACGAATAGGGCCGTAACCCTAATCATGGGCGGGTTATGGAACAGCAGCCGAATTACATGGGGCAAGAAACACTTGTTACCACAATACAGCAAATATTTGCCAAGGACACAAATTTCCTTAAGTCAATTGAAGATAAGAAAATGGGACAAAAGAAATAACAAAATTAACGAAAAACACCTCTTCACCGCAGAATGATGTGTGATAAACATTTCTCTGCTTCGCGTCTCAAGGGAGAAAAGTTACAAACCATCGTTTCATAGCGAATTCCTAGTAAATATTTGAGAAGTTTACATACACATGTAGTAAAACTCTAGTTGTAGGTGATAACACAAACTGAGAATGAAAAATCCACCCTCATCCACTCAAGGGGTATGGATGTGTCAGGACCGATCTGAAGGACTTTCGCTCGTCTCCAGTGAGACGGAGTGAGTGAGGGGGGGAGAGAGAGATAGAGAGGGAGAGAGGTAAAGCAAGAGTAATGAATGATAAATTTAAAATAGATTGAAACATGTTATAACATCATTCCATTAATTTAAAGAGAAGGATTCCATTGGGTCTCTCACAGAAAGCACTGAAGAGCATGAAATATATTTGAAGCGATTCAATTTATGGAAGTTGTTTTAGCTTCTGCTGTTCCCCTTTTTACGACGATGGGCATATTTTATTCTATTAAACATCTCTTATGTGATGTAAAACTAGTCAAAATATCACGTGGTTTCGATAGTCGGATAGATAGAAGGAGATGCTACTTGAGAACTACCGTCGTCCTTAACTGTATCTCGGCATAAAATTGTCTACCATATTTACGTATTTTATCGCAATTCCTATGAGATATGACAAGAAAAGTAAAAACAAGGTGGTCAGTGTCAGCAGAATTACAAAAGTAGGAAATCAGAAGTCTCGAATTTTCGCATGAATGCAGGAAAACCACAAATTGTAACCAACTGTGAATCTTCTGACACAAAAGGATCAAGTATGTGTCAGGACCATACAGAAGCAATTCCACTTGCCTCCAGTGAGACGGAGGGAGAGTGAGGGAGAGAGAGAGAGGGAGAGAAATAGAGAAAGAGAAAGGAATGATAAATATAAATTAAATTGTAACGTAACGTAAATTATCAATCCTTAAAATAAAAGAGTAGGATTCGTTCGACCGTTCATAGAAAACACTAAAAGCATGAAATATATAAGAAGTGACCCAGAATATGTAACTAATTCAGGATCTCACTCTTCTCCTTTTTACGACGAATGTGTGTATTCCATTTTTTAAACTACCCTACACAATTTAAAACTTAACAAAAAGTCAAATAGTGATGATAGTTGGAAGGATAGAAAGAGATGCGACTTGAAAACTAGCGTCGGCCTTCACTGTATCCCGGCATAAAAGTGCCTGCCCTTCTCTCTTAATTTTTAAAAATTCCTGTCCAATGTATATTACATTTGGCCGGAATTTCATGGGGTAAACTACAATTGTTATAAAAATACACAAAATGTTTGCCAAGGATTCAATGTTCTTCAGTCAACTGAAGATAAGGAAATGGGACAAAAAAACAAAATTAACGAAAACACCACGTTTCCACAGAATGACGTGTGATAAACGTTTCCATGCTTCGCGCCGCAAGTGAGGGAAGCTACAAAACATTGATTTATAGCTATATTCTAGTGGAAATTTGCAAAGTTTGCACAAACATGTATTAAACTCTTGCTGTAGGTGATAAAACAATCTAAGAAGCAAATGCCACCTTCGTCCACTCAAGGATTAGGTATGTGTCAGGACCGATCTGAATGATTTCCGCCCCTCTCCATTGAGACGGAGTTAGTGAGAAAGAGAGAGAGAGGAATAGAGAGAGAGAAACCGAGAATGGGAGAGATAGAGCGAGAGAAAGAAATGATAAATTTAATATAGAATGAAACATGTTAAAACATAATTCTATTAACTTTAATAGAAAGATTCCATTGGGTCTTTCACAGAAAGCACTAAAGAGCATGAAATATATTTGAAGAGATCCGGATTATGGAAGTTGTTCCGGCTTCTGCTGTTCTCATTTTTAAGATGATATACATATTTCATTCCATTACACATCTTCTATGTGACGTCTTCTTCTTCTTCAGTGTTCAACCCTGGGGTTGGTTTGCAGCAGTTTGCCATTCCTCTCTTCTGTCTGCTTTTCTCTTCATTTCTGTGTATGTGGTGCAACCCATATCATTCACAATCTGCTGCATGAATGACATCCTTGGCCGTCCCCGGCGTCCCCTTCTCTCTATAGCTCCTTCTGCTATTGTTAAAACGATGTTTTTGTGTCTTAGAATGTGCTCTACGAGTTTGTCTCTTCTTGTTTGGATATGGCTCCACAGGGATCTGGTTTCTTGAACTCTTTTCAGTACCTCTTCATTCGTGACTCTATCTTTCCAGCTGAGTTTCAACATCCTTCTGTAGAGCCACATCTCCAGGGCTTCTAGCCGCCTTCTCTCTTGTTTTCTTACTACCCATGTTTCGCTCCCGTATAGGGCCACACTCCAAACAAATGCTTTCATCATCCGTTTCCTTATTTCCAAACTAATGTTCCTGCTGGTGAGTAGGTTCTTTCTAAGATAGAATGCAATTTTGGCCTGGTGTATTCTCCTTACAATTTCATTCTGGCTTCTACCATCTCTTGTTATTCTGCTTCCCAAGTATGCAAATTCCTCTATTACTTCTAGCTTCTCTCCTCCAATTCTCATTATTGGGGGTTTATATTGTTCTTCATTACTGCAAACCATCACCTTGGTTTTGCGTTTGTTTATTTCCATGCCATACTGTTTACAGAAAATCCTACCCATCGTGTTGAGCATCCTTTCTAGATCTTCTTTGGTCTCTGTGATCACAGCAATATCATCTGCATAACGCAGCATATCTATCTTCTGTCCATTAATTTTAATGCCCACCTCAGTAGTTTCACGAACTTGGTCTATAGCTTCCTGGATGTAAGCATTGAGTATAAGAGGAGAGAGAGCACATCCTTTTCTCACGCCTTTTCTAACTTTTGCTTCTTGCTTTTGGTAAAAATTCCTTATCACAACCATTTCGTTCTTGTATAAGCTGAGTATTACCCGCATGTCTTTATATTTTAGGCCTGCTTTCTTCAGCACGCTGAACATCTCTTTCCAGATAACATTGTCAAATGCCTTTTCCAGGTCAATGAAGGCAATATAAGTAGTTTTATTTCTCTGCAGAATTGACTTTCAATAAGGAGCCTCAATGCCAGAATTGTTCCTGATCCTCTTCTGAATCCAAACTGATCTTCACTAAGCATATCCTCTACCATTCCTTCAATTCTCCTCAAGATTATCTTTATGAGGATTTTCGACGCATGCGATATTAGGCTTAAGGTTCGGTACTGTTCGCATTTTGTAGCTACCGCCTTCTTCGGTATAGGAACCATGATGCACTTCTGGAAGTCGGTTGGTATCTCTCCTGTGTCATACATGTCCCTAATCATTTTCAGCAGCATTGTTTTCATATTTTCACCAGCATTCTTGATTAGTTCTGAAGGAATCTCATCAATACCCGTTGCTTTGTTCTTCTGTAGGTCTTTAAGGGCTTTGCCGAATTCTTCAAGCCGGATGTCGTCTCCTTTGTCATCTTCGTTAACTACCTCTTCCTTTCCCATTACACCCTCTGATAGAGGTGGTCCGTCATACAATTCCTCAATGTACTCTTTCCACCTCTTCCCCACGTCTTCACCAAACAGCATTTTCCCCTCTTAATCTTCTATTATGCCCGGTATTGTTGTTTTCCGTCTGTTAAAAAATTTGTTTGCTGTCCTGTAGGCTATATAAGCTTTTCCTTTCTGCATATTTTCTTCCACTTCCCTGCACATTTCCTGAAGAAAACCTTATTTTGCTTTCCTAGCTTCCCTATTGACTAAGTTCTTCCTTCTTCTGTATTCAGCTTTTCCTTGTTCATCAATGGCGTTTTTGTTTAGTCTTCTGTTTTCGATAAGCTGAATAACATCTCCTGTGATCCGTTTCTTTTTGTTGTTGGATTTAGTTTTCCCTACTATCTTTTCTGCTGCTTTGTATATACCGGATTTAATTTGCTCCTATTCTTCTTTTACGCTGCCATGTTGGAAGTTTTTCGCAAGGTCGTTCGTTTCCTGTGCGTACTGTCTGGCGAGTCCCTCAGTTTTCAGTTTTTCGTTTTCCCATTTCTTTTTTACCTCTTTTCTATTAAGACATTTAAATCTGAGTGAGCTTTTCATCAGGACCAGGTTGTGGTCGCTATCTATGTCTGCAGATGGGTAGCTCCTGCAGTCTTTCACTTAGTTTCTAAAACGTGATTTCACTAAAATGTAATCGGCCTGTTGTCTTCTTAAGTCTCCTGGGGCCTTCCAGGTGTACCTTCTTCTCTTGTGATGCTGGAAAAGAGTGTTTGCAACTAATAGTTGATGTCTCGAGCAGAACTCGTTTAGTCGGGTTCCTCTTTCATTTCTTCTTCCAAGTCCATAGCTGCCGACAATCCCTTCTTCTGGTTCTTCATCCACACTCGCACTCGGTTTTCACCTCCTCCTCCATTCATATGTGACGTAAAACTAGAAAAAAATCAGATTGTGTATACAGAAGGCAAGATAGAAGGAGATGCGACATGACTACTAGCGTCGTCCTTAACTGTATCTCGGCAGAAAATTGTCAACCATTTTCTCTTATTTTGTTCCAATTCCTGTGGCATATGACAAGAAAAGGAAACAAAAGGTGGTGAGTATCAGCAGAACGAAAAAATCGGAAGTTAGAAGACGACCCAATTGATGTTCCCGAATTTTTCACATGAATGTAGTAAAACCACAAATTGTACCGAATATTATAAACCGAGAAAGCAAAAAGTATATTATCTCACTAAAGGATCAGGGATGTGTCAGGACCGTACAGAAGGACTTCCGCTCGCCTCCAGTGAGTCGGAGTGAGAGTTAGGGAAAGAGAAAGAGAGCGAGAGGGAGAGAAATTGAGAGAGATAAAGGAATGATAAATTTGAAATAGATTGTAACATGTTAAACTATCAATCATTTAATTAAAAGAGTAGGATTCCATTGGCCATTGTTTATTGGTCATTACATACACATCTCCTATGTGATGTAAAACTAGACAAAAAAACAGATAATGTCGATAGTCGGCAAGATAATTTGAGATGCAACTTGAGAACTAGCGTCCTCCTTTACTGTATCTTGGCATAAAATTGTCTAGCTTTTTCTCTTTATTATTCACAATTCCTGTGGGATATGACAAGAAAAGGATACACAAGGTGGTTAGTATCATCAGAATGACAATCTTTTACAGAAAGCACTAAAGAGCATGAAATATATTTGAAGAGATCCGGAAAATGGAAGTTGTTCCGGCCGATGTTGTTCCCCATTTTACGACGATGGGCATATTTTATTCTATTATACATCTCCTATGTGATATAAAACTAGACCAAAAATGAAATGGTGACGATATTTCATTTAACATGAAAATGTACATTGCTCTTGTACATTCTGTTCTTTGATGATGTATGTACATTCTTAATAGAAGTGTGATCTGTGTGCAAAAATCATTAATTTGTTTATTTAAAGATATTTAATTGGGCTTCCGACGGATATAATTAGCTGTCATCCGGCTTTAGACACTAAAACTGGCCTATTCAGTACACTGTTTAACAATGATTGAGTCTTTTTTTATAGATGTACTCAACAAAAAACGGTACTGAATGTCAGAAAGAATTGTAATATGGAAAGAGGGAAGATGATGTATTGACGGAGAGAAATTGATTGAAAGGAAATCTTTAACATGCTGTTGCAATCTTTGCACTTTTACATGCTGTTGTATTATGATGTACATTCTTAGTGTGAGATATATATAAATATATCTCAAAATAGACACATAGCGGTTTGCAAAAATCATTAATATGTTTATAAATAGAGATTAAATTGGGCTACCTACGGATAGAATTAGCTGTCTTCCGGCTTTAGGAACTAAAACTGACTCTTCAGTACACTGTTTAACAATGATTGAGTCATTTTAAATAGATGTAATTGCTCCAGGAATGCCACGGTGAAAGCCATTCATATGGTCACAATTCGGGAGAAAAAAACCTGTGTATAGACTTCATAGAGGCGGCAGGTGGTGCCATAAGGGCAGAATCATATAATTTTCAAAAATATGGACAAAGATCACCAAACGAGAAATATTGTTTTAAGACAAATGCAATTTTTCGTCTCTCTTTTGCCATTCGCTAAAACCTACGCTCTATTGAAAACGCATTAAATTTTGTGTCTCACAAACTGAGACTTTATTCCAAGTAATTAATACCATATCTCATAAACTCAAATATTTGCTGCCAAAAAAATAGTTAAATCTGCTACAGAATTAAAATGAGTACCAAAAGTGTCTTTATTTCACCTTATTCCTCTCCATGAAAAAAATACAACGAAAATCCGTTCATTTCTTTCATGGAAAAATTGGCTTGTAAAAATCGCTGCAGTCTCTAAAAATTGCAGCGATTAAAATAACGAGTTTTTTTATCATCATATCAATAACTACACCACTCTTTTTTCAAAAAATCTTGAGTAAGTGCATTTAGAATGATTAATGTTGGTGCCAGTTAAGTGAAACGTAAATGTCTCCTTGTCCTATGAAATGCGAAATACACTCCTAGATTAATATGAATGATCTAAAAAACTGTTAATGAAAACTATTTAAATTTTGCGTCTGTAGTATGCAAATTTTAGAATTATTAACCCATATCCTTCCACCGTAGCAGTTTGGCTACACACTGACGCTCTGAGTGTCTGACGATCTGTAGGAGAAACTGCGAACTTTATCGCAATCAACTTGTCTTGTCACGACCATCAAAATACTTCATGAGTATTTCAGGTGATCATTAGAGTAAAATACCGAAAATTCGTCAAAATCGCTCACAATAAATTTTCTGGGCGGAAATGGGTTATTATTGGTACCAGATAGGTGAAACGAAAACGCCTCCTGGTCCTATAAAATGCGAAACACACCCCTAGATAAATATGATTGTTCAATAGGAAACACATTAAATGTTGCGTCTCTAGTATGCAAAATTATTTCCAGGTCAACAAATCTATATCTCGTAAACTCCATTTTTAATTGATACAGTAAATAGTACGAATGTCTCTAGATTAATAAAACGTATACCAAACCTTCTTTCTAATAGGCTCGCCCTCTCCATAAAAAATCAAAGAAAATCCCCAAATACCTACGTTGACAAATCCTCCTTTGATGAAGAATTTTGTTTTAGTGACTGAAATTTATACAAAGCCGCGTCTCTCTTTTGACATTTAAATCACCAGCACAAAACTCTTATTCCATGGAATCATTTTTTAAAAGAATGGATTTACATATATTAATGCTAGATGTATGACATCTACCCAGTTCGGGTCTCCTATTCGGGTATCCTATTCGGGACATCTACGATTCGAATACATTTCCAGAATAATTAAACGAATACCCTAAGGGAAACGCAGAAAAATTCACGTCTCTTCATAAGCAAAATTAAATATATAAATAAGCGAGTTTAATATAGCTGTTGGACGTCTCTCGCTTCCTATTCTCCAAGCCTCTCTATGCTTTCATCCTTCGGTTCCCAATCGTCTCCTTTCCATATCTTGAGTGACCTGATTCATCCAATCTTCTTGTGGTCGTCCTCTTTTCCACCTAACTTAGAGGTTGCCAGTTCAGTATTTTTTGGTCATCGTTTACCCTATATTCTTTTTACGCGGGCGAATCATTTCAACTGTCAACTCTCTATTTCTTCGGTGACTTCTTTCCATATTAATCCTTGCCCATATGTTTTCATGGGCAATCCTTTCTAACCTTGATATGCTGCAGCTTCTCCTAAAATAATCCATTTATACGGCCTCTAGTCTCTCTCTTATCCTCTGGGTCATTTCCCACGTTTCTGATCCATGGAGAAGGATAGTTTGAATAATTATTTGATATATTCGGCACTTTATCTTCATTTGAACGTCTTTTGACCATAATACACTGTTCAGTTTATTTATCGCTAAATTTCTTTGATTCATCCTCTTTGTTATTTCTTTCTTACTTCGTCCCTTTTTCCCAATTATTACTCCTAAGCATTTGCTCTCACTGCAGACTTCAATGGTCTTTCCTTCTCTATCCAACCTGGTGGAATCCTCATTGATAACCATATACTTAGTTTTGTAATTTTTTATTCTCAAACCAGCCTTTTCGTATACTTCAACCAAACCCTCATCATATATTCCGCATCATAATTATCACCAGCTATTATAATCTGATCATCGGGAAAAAGTAATGTGTGAAGGGGCTCACTGTTTACGTCAATTCCCATTCAAGCGCATTTACTCTGCCGTTCTCTCAGAATTTCCTTTTGGTAAATTTTAATATGAGTGGGTGATTTGAGGGAACACCATTGTCTTAATTGTTTATTCGGTGTTAGGTGTTTATTCGGATATTGATAGTTTCCTTCCCACAGTTACTTTTGTTTCTAAATTTTCATATAGATTTTCTAATTGCTGCAATGTAGTTTTCGTTTACATTAGTTTCCTGTAGATTACGGAAGAGATTGATAGGTACTATATCTTAGGCTTTTTTAAGATCCATAAATACCAGATGTGTCTTTCCATTTGCATTGCTTTTTTGACTTCTTACATGCTCACTTATGGTATTTCCATCTCCAATTTTATTTCAATTTGTATACTTTTAAATCGTTATTACATGTATTATGTAGACAATAATTTAATTCAGCTTTTTGGGTGGCTGTACAGTTTGTGGTTGTACCGTGTTTGGCTGTTGGAAGAATCCGTTCATTATACGAAGAGAGTTTGCCTCACATAACTCGATCAGACGTTCTCCGTTGTTATTCACTTTCTCCTCTACCGCCTACTCTTACATAAATTCATACTTACCAGCGGCATTTGAATCATCATTTGCAGCATACACTGATGCAACTACTAATTTATGAGACCAGGTTTATATTTCCATTTTCATTATTCTATCAATTATACCATTCCAGATTTTTATTTTGTTTATCCATCTTGAATGTACAGCAATAGATACCGCGCATTTTGCTTTTTTCCCGTATATACTCCGCTATAAAAATGCGGATTTTTCACTTGCATTTTCAGTTCTGTTCCTTTCTTTTTAGTTTCTGACAAGGCCGTAATATCTATTCCATAATTTTCTTATTGTTTGAATACCTGCTCGTTTTTTTCCTTTTAGAGTTTGTACGTTTCACGTACTAATACTTAGGGTCCTTTTCTGAGCGTTTTTTCGTTTTCTATTTTCCTTGTCCGTGTTACGAGGCATTGATCGAGGAATATTTGCTTTTAAGAAATTGATGAGTACAGGCTCTTCGTCTCGACTCCCTTTCCGGAGGACCGGGATTTCTTCTTCTGTTTTCCCTTATAGGCGGATTGCTTTTACTTCAGCTAAGGATTTCAACCTCCTCCACCTGTTTGGTCCACGGGTGGTATTTTATTTCCCACCTACCCGCCGGTCTATCAGGATGCAGACCGGTGAGGGCATTTCCCTATCCGCCACCTGGGGACGTGCTCTCTAGGGGTTTCAGGCTCCCCCGAGAGGTGAAAAACTATATTTGGGTAAATAATCAATCGTTAAAAAAAGGCTTTTAAAAGTACTTAAAAAATGTATGTAAACAATGTCTTTCTAAATGTCACAGCCGCAGCAAGAAAATTCCAACATTTCATTTATAGCCATAATGGGCCTAGAATGAGAAATATTGACTTCAAATTGAAGCGTTTACATTACCGTGTCTTTGAATTTGCACTTAAATCATCAGAAATAAACGTAAATTCTAATATATATTTGAAAATTTATACCCATGGGATTTTAATAGATGCTCATTAGCTGAAACGTATAAAGATTTCATTCTATCATTGTGTGAAAAACTCCAATAATGAAAATAATACTCCAAAGAAAGCACTATAAATATCGCGTCTCCGAGTATGCGAAACTCTTTGAATTATGAAGCCTAAATCTTTTACATTTCATTTTTTAATTATTTCAAAAATTCTAAAAGAGATTGCGGCAGAGTGAATTGTATACAAGATTTCTTCTTGTACAAAATGCTCATCATCTTCATAAAAGAGCAAATAAAATATCGATTTTATTTTATGGAAGAAACAGTCCTAGAAAAATAAATTATGTTTCAAAAAAAGGAAGCGTATACATTAGGAAGCCTCTCTTTTTGGTACAATATTTTCTTAATCAAATCACTCTAATTCCGAGAAATCTACATACATACCCATCACGCCGTTCCCTTCCGGGGTAGGCTTAGGCAAAATGTTTCACTCATTAATACATAATTGTACACCTTACTCTGCTTCAATAATTTCCTCCATGCTGATCTATCCTTGCAAACCTCTTTTGCCTCATTTGATCCCATACACTTTTCATACACGCACTCCTGTTTTTAAAACTCCTAATATTCCTCCTCCTAAGAATTTCCTCATCCACATTCAACCACAACTTTCTCGGCCTACCTCCACCTCTCACACCATTCATTCTACTCTCATATATCTGTTTCGTTATTCGACTCTCATCCATTCTCTCTACATGGCCAATCCAATGAAGCACACTCCTTTCATACACGTCCATTACTGGAGCATTTAACTCACATTCATTCATGACCCACTCATTCCTGACCCTATCCTACTTTTGCCGCAAATACTCCTCAGATAACTCATACCCATGGCGTTAGTCTACTCTTATATCTATCCTGGCATATCCATGTTTCACTACCATATAGCAAAGTGGGAAGAAGTACACTTTTGTACACGGCAATTTTCGCTTCCTTAGACAAGCACTCATTCCTTGATATGCTCCACATGCTACCTACCACTTTCCTTCCAGCATTCGCACGTCTCTTTATCTCCTAATCTGTTCTCCCATCTTTCGGAAACATCTTACCTAAGTACACAAAATCATCCACCTGTTCAATTACTTCACCATTCGCCGTCATCCTACAGTTATTCTTCCCATTCCCCATTATCAAAAACTACTACTTTAGTCTTGCACGCATTTACCTTCAATTCCATTCTCTCCGTTGATTCACAAAACTTATCTAGGAGCTTCTGTAATCCCTGATGACTGTCTGAGATCAAAACAGCATCGTCCGCATATAGAAGAACTCGCAAGTTTACATTTCCAATCAAAACACCGTCGTTTTCACTACATGCGTCTCTAACACATTTATCCATAAATACATTAAACAGCCATGGAGACATTACGCATCCTTGCTTTACACCCCGATTTATTACAAACCAATCACTCAGAGCCGCGTTAACTCTTACACTTGCCTTACTATTGTCATATATCGGCATCATAATATTCAACAACTGCCCATTCACTCCATAGTTTCTCAAAACCTTCCACAACTTCTTTCTATTTACTCTGTCATATGCCTTCTCTAAATCAACAAACGCACAGTACACTTTCTTTCGGACACTCATACATTTTTCTATCACTTGCTGAAGTGCAAAAAGCTGGTCACTACATCCTCTCCCAGGAATAAATCCGCACTGCACACCCCATATTCTGTCGGAAATAATATTCCTCACTCTTTCGATTAATACTTTACTAAACACTTTTCCCGGGATACTCAATAAACTAATGGCCCGATAATTATTACATTCGGTCTTTCCTCCCTGCCCTTTGTACAACGGAACAATGATAGCATTCTTCCAATCTGCTGGAACAACAGAAACCTGTAAGCATAAATTGTATAGTTCACGCAGTCTACAAATTAGTAATTTACACCCACACTTCAACATTTCACTGGATATCCCATCTATGCCTGCAGACATCCCGTTTTTCAATATTCTCACAGCCGTTGTGACCTCCTTCTCACTGACATCCTCTTCCATCATCACATTCTCACATACCACTTCACAAGACTCATCCTCAACGCCTGCAATATTATTGTACAATTATTCAAAATACTCCCTCCAGCAGTCCCAGATATTGCTCTCGTCCCACATGACTTATTTTAAAAATGGATTTAAATAGATAAAACTTGACGCCAGATACCTGAAACGTAAATATATCCATATCTCTTCTTAAGCAGTATACTCTTAATAAATATTATATAGGCATATATACATTAGCGAACAATTTAAATTTGCGTCACACGGTATGGGAAATTCTTTTCAAATGATGTTTCACATATCTCATACACTCCATTTTTCCTATTGTTACATACTTAGTAAAACTCATGCTAGTGAAGTCAAATGTGTATCAAACTGCAACTTTCTTCTGGGTACAATATCTCCATATAATAGCAACAAAAATCAATAAACTAATTTATATACAACAGGATCAGAGAACGAGAACTTTTGTTTCTAGAAGCCATATCTATCCAGTGGGGAGAGAATATGCAGAAGAAGTTCATGAACTTATTTAAAAGTAGTCCACGACTGAATTATCCTGAGCAGACAACCAGAGAACGTTTATTGAATGTTTAAGAGTAAAATAGTCATTTTCGAATTTCCATAGATCGTTTGTTTCCATTCCACAAAGTATTATTCAAAAATGTTCCCTGGCTGAATATTTAAGAACTTCTTTAAACCATGTATATTTGAAATTTCCTACGACAATATTCATTCCTAATTCTAGGAATATTCTAACATACCATACGAGATTATACCAAAAATAATATAAAACGAAAAAACCTATAAAAAATAAAAATAATGAACCTGGCTCTATATTTACCGCTCTCATTTTGGACCAAATGAGTAATTTATAAATTAGGTGCGTGAAATATCTTCAATTTACCAAGCATTTATAGTTATATAGTCACGAGAAGTCTGAAAAAAATGTGCATGTGAAGTCTCTGATGCACTTAAAGGGATCCTACATTAAAACTATCAACAATTCATATTAAATGATATTTGTTCAAAAGTAGTTCAAATATAAAACATTTCAAAAGAACTATTATCTAACATTCCTTCATGGTTATTCATTAAAAAACAGTTCATGCGTGATTCATCCACATTGAACATTCTTTGAACAATCAATGAAGTACTCCAATGAATATTCTTTGCACTATCTGCGAGTGCCATTTGAGCGTTCATTTTAAGTCCTTCTTGAATGACCGTTGATCGTTTTAATAGTGCTCATTAAACGTTCATTGAACATCTTTTGGACAATCAATTCCTAACTGGGTAGATATGTAAAATGTGTATTAATGTGTGTCTGTCTCACTGAAATATTCCCTCCATTAGAAAACAACGAAAATCCTGGCATAACATGCGGGAAAATCCCCCGAAACGAGAACATTTGTTTCTAGAATCTGAAGTGTATGTAATTCCGTGGCTTTCTCTAGGCACTTTTCTCATCAGTACAAGTCGCTTAGTCCACGAAATCATTATTTGAAAGAATGGATTTAGATAGCTTTAGGATTTAAATACCGTGAGTAAGCGTTGTGCAGGGGTTTCAAATTCCATAACCACACCATATCTCCTGTGCTGAGTTACATTTACACGCATTCCTTCCTTCTCACCCCAGACACCACTGAAGTTTACCTCAGCACCTTTGGCCTCTTTTCTTCTTGCTCCCCACCCCTTGCTTTCAGCACGGATCCATCACTTCAGGATTAAGTAACATTTTTCCAATTTCCAATTTCGACTTGAAATCAGACCCTCACAATAATGTTGTTGACTAAACAGTAAACGATAAGTATTGTTGCAGATTAAATTCTTTAGTCGCTCTTTAACTTTAAATCCGACGAAACTTGCCTCATTTTTTCATAGTGTAGCCTTTAAGATTTGAATGTGAACTAGAATCTTATATCTCACATCCTATTTTGTGCTTTTTTTGAATGGCTGCCAACCTTATGCAATCCGTTTATTTCTGCGCCTCAACGTTCTCTGGCTACGCCTCGACACATTAAGGAACAGGTAATTTTTTTTCCAAATTCCAAATGAAAATTGAGGTTGGACTAACATGACTTTTGCCTGATAAAATAATACAAACATAATTTGAGCCATGTGAAAAAGAACAGAAGTTTCATGTCATATTATTGGTTGCTTTCCAAGTTCGGAAGCTATAAAACGAAAACCAGTGAAAAAGGCACATTTTCGCCCACAATTAAATTTTTAGTTACCTGGCGACTAGAACAACAAAGTAAAATCAACCTATTCATTGACTATCGTATAATATATGCCAGAAACAGAATCATGTCACTCATATCTCGACTCGAAATTAGAAATCGGAAGAACTTTACTTGAATTTGTAGTCACGAAGCCAGAAAACTCCGGGTCATAGGAAAAAAGGGTTTTTGGAAAGTTAAAGGCATACAAAAGAAAACAAAATAGAGTGAGATTTTCGATGGTATACCATGTTCGGAAGCAAATTCCAGACACCTCTATAAAAGCATGTATCCGCCAAAATTTTGAATTTGAGATTATTGTGGAACTAAATCACTGAACTTATGTCAATCTCAAAATTGGGAAATTGGCATACCCTTGTCGATACCGTGGATTGAAAAATACGGCAACTGAGGGACCAAATCTATTCCGATACTTATATGGGAATATTGTGTACTACCCTGTAAACAACAAAATTATATGGGTCTGATTTCAATGGAAATTGGGAGAATTTTACTTGATGCTGAAATCAAGGCCATTATTCTGAGAGATATGAGGCGCAGAAACAATGGATTACACAATCTTATAGAACATTTGAATAAAAATAAAAATTAAACGTGAGATTTCGATTGCAGATCGCGCTCGGAAGCTAAAGCCCGAAATACGGAGAAATAGGTTAATTTTCGCCTTAAATTCGAACTTCAAATTTTACGGCGACTTCAGCAGCTAAGTATATCCATTTTTTTATTGAAGATCGTGTAATATTTAGTCAGCAACTTAATTGTCGTAGTAAGATTACGATTCGGAATTGTATATTGGAGATTATTTTTACTTCATTTTGTACTTCGAGACGAGTTTCCAGATATCTATGAGGTGTATAAAAACATATTTCACGACGTTGTAGGCATTAAAATAAATAAAACAATCGGTTGCGATACGTTTAATTTAAATCGACGTTCGGAACCAATCAACCAAAACCAGGAAAAATGCATTTTTTCGCCTAAATTAAGTTGGATGTTATGTGGCAAATAAAGCATCGTAATATAAACAACCTATTATTGAATACAGTGTAATATTTTGCCATTAACAATTTATTTCCGATTTCGATTCGAAATTGAATATTGGATAAATTTTAATTAATCCATAATTTGAAGAATCTTACCAGTGAACCATTAGGCACAAAAAACGGAAAGCACGACATAGTATGCCATCAGAAAGAAAACAAAAACTTCAACGTCAGATTTTTATAAATTGCTTTCCACTTTCGGACGCTAAAAACCTAAATCGGAAAAAAATGGCAAATTAAAGCCTGAATTTCCGAATCCGAACTTGTTATGATATTATTCTAAAAAGTCAAATTTCTACCATCTCTATAATGCATATAGTAAATTATTTTATCAGGCAAAAGTCATGTTGGTCCAACATGTGGGTGGAATCCCTGGTGACTCCAGGCGCAGGAGGAGGAGAAATCAGCGCGGAGAGGGGGGACACCGTTGCCACAGAGGAGGAGAGGGTCCTCCCCGCTTCCCCCTGTGTTGCCCATTCCCTTCCACCCACGAATATAAAAAGGTGAGACAAATTTTCGATGACGAAAGGGGTAGGATGGAAGGGGAAGTTGGACAGAGTTTTAGTCGAGGATGAATGCGGCCTAGATATTGGAAACGACTCAAACCTGGAGGGTCTGCGAGACAGGCTGAGACGGGAATTAATGGCACACGGGCGCTCAGTGGATTTTACTAAATGGGTAGGGAGACTGCGAGCAGATAGCACCTCTACTCAAATGGAACCTGGGAAATCATTGGTGGGTTAGGGAGCGCCATTGGGATAACTATTCTCGTGCTGTATTTGTGTTGGAAGCGGTCATTGCTGAGTGGTAAATGCGGCGGTGGAACGGTCGAAAGACAGAGGAAGATAGGAATAGTCGACGCGAAGAATGTGCGCGCCACGCTATTAAGCTTGGAAGTCCCTGCTGAAGAAGTGGGTGGAGGGCCCGATGAAATAATAAAGAATGAGGCCTGAGGTTGGAGTAGATAAAAGGTCTTACAGCGGGTATTTTATTTTCATGAACGGGACTTATTATTCCACTAGTTTCAAGAAAAATAAACACATCATTGAGATAAAAAGTTTGGTGTCTATGTTTAATGAGGAATTTCATTTGAAATTGAACATTTTATTGTTAAATGAACATTGGTAACTGTAAAATAACAGGTTTAAAAGGACTATATGATCAAAGTGATATAAACAGTCAATGTGCAATAGATGAAGAATTTCTACAATAAGCCTAACAAGATATAACAACCAGTGCATGAATAGTAGTAAGGGGTGTACGGGGAATAGTAGTAAGGGGTACGTAAGTAGTAGGGGGTGTTAATTTGCATAGACTTTATGAATTATGACTGTCTATGTGTAGTTATGTGTATGTATTTGTTGCCCAGTGTCATTTTCATACAATATATTTTGATTAACTATGTAGGTTATGGGCGAAACCCTTGCGGTGAGTACGGAATATCTATATTTCCATCAGAATCTTTATATTATTTGGAGAAACTTATTTTTCAGGGGCAGTGTATTTATCTGGGATGCATTTTTATAGTTGTAAGTATCACCTGAGTTTTGTTTTTAGAACTTTAGGTGGCTGATTGGTTATTGAATGAATCGCTAAATATAACAAGAAATTCATTATTATTCAGCGATTAACTTTAGGGGGGAAGTGGTGTAAGCGTGCGCGCAGCGGTCGGCGCTCGCGTCTCCCGGTGTTGGTTCGACGGAAACGGTAGCTGGCAGATGAGGAGTCACATTTAGATGCGGCTCCTCTAACACCTTACCGTGGGATCCTTCTCCGTGGGAAAATGCACAAGTAAGGTGAATATTTCCTGCCATTGCGGGCCAATAGGAAGCCCTCAAGGCGGTCAAGGGGTGACGCGGGCGCTGACCGCGGCGTGTTGGGAAAGGATTCGGGGAGACTCGCGCTGGGTTACCGAGGACAGCCATGTATTCTGTGTGCGTGAATGAAAGGTCATGAAATAAAACTTTTTCCCTCACCGTGCCCCCTGCGACCCAGTCCTTTTATTAAGCTAGGCACTTACAATGCAAAAATTTTTGCCAAGGATAAAAGTTCATTCAGTCAACTGAAGATAAGTAAAGGGGAAAAAAAACAAATAGAAAAATAACGAAAAACACCACTTCAACACAGTATGACAAGTGATTTACGTTTCAATGCTTCGCGCTGGAGGAAACGGGTGAAATGGCTGGGTTAGTGAGTTCATTCTCACGGCGTGCTTCGGCACTTTTACTAAATTACTGAAAACTACACAACACGTATTTCTGCACTTTTTTTGAACATTATAACGTAATCGTATAAATCCCAGTTATGCAATGAGTATTTCATGATTTGTAGTTATAAAGTGTGATATAGGTTAAGGAAGAAGAAGGATGAGGTTTCATGGTTAGGAATTTGAGAACTGAGAGGAAATGGGGGTGAGGAGAAGAAGAGGAGGAAACGAGTGCATTGGTGGGGGTAAGGGAGTTCATTTTCACGGCAAGCTACGGCACTCTTACTAAATCACTGGAAACTACACAACGCGTTTTTCTGCATTTATTTTGACCATTATAAAGTAATCGTAAATCTCCCAGTTATGCAATGAGTAATTCATGATTTTTAGTAAAGAGGAAGGAGGGAGGGTAAAGAAGAAGAAACATGTGGTTTAATGGTTAGAATTATCAGAACTGAGGAAAAATGGGGTGAGGAGAGAGAGAGGAAAGACCGGGTGCATTGTTGGGGGTTAGTGAGTTCATTCTCACGGCGTGCTTCTGCACTATTACTAAATTACTGAAAACTACACTACGCGTATTTCTCCACTTTTTTGACCATTTTAAGGTTAATCGTAAAAATCCCAGTTCTGCTATTTGAATTCATGATTTTTAGTTGGAACGAGGGAATAAAGAGAAGGAAGAAGAAAGATTAGGTTATATTGTTGGAATATTTAGAACAGACGCGGATTGGTGGTAGGAGAAATAGAGAAGGAAACGGGTGAATTGGAGGGGGTTATTGAATTCATTTCACGGCGTGCTTCGGCATCTTACTAAATTACTGAAAACTACACAACGATAATTTCTGCACTTTTTTACCATTATACGGTTAATCGTAAATATCCCAGTTGCTTTATGGGTAATTCATGATTTTTTGTTAAAAAAGGAAGGGAAAGGAAGGAAGAAGAAAGATTAGGTTTCATGGTTGGGATTTTCAGAACTTAGGCGGAATGGGGCTGGGGAGAAAGAGAAGAGGAAAGGGGTGCATTGGAAGAGGTTAGTGAGTTTATTTAATGGCGTGCTTCGTCACTATTTCTAAATTACTGGAAACTACACAACGCGTATTTCTGCACTTTTTTGACCAAAATAAGGTTAAACGTAAAAATCCCAGTTATTCAATGGGTAATTCAAGATTTGTAGTGAAGAGGAAGAAAGAAAGGGAAAGAAAGAAGAAAGATGATGGTTGATGGTTGGCATTGTCAGAATTGAGGCGGAATGGGGGGTAGAGAAAAAGAGGAGGAAACAGGTGCATTGCAGGGGGTAAGTAAGTTCATTTCCACGGCGTGCTTCGGCGCCCTTACTAAATTACTAAAAACTACACCTCGGATATTTCTGCACTGTTTTTTACCATTATAAGGAAAATCCTAAAATCCCAGTTATGCAATGGGTAAATCATGATATTAGTTTTAAGTAGGAAGGAAGGGGAATAAAAAGGAATATGAGGTTTCATGGTTGTGTTTGTCAAACTAAGGCAGAATGGAGGTGAGGAGAAAGAATGAAGGAAACGAGTGCGTTGAAGCGGTAAGTGAGTTCATTTTTACGGCGTGCTTCGGCACTCTTACTAATTTACTGAAAACTAAATAACGCGTATTTCTGCACTTTTTTTTGACCATTATAAGGTTAATTCGTATCAATCCCAGTTATGCAATCAGTAATTGATTATTTTTAGTTGGAGGGAGCTTGGGAAAAAAGAAAGAAGAAAGATGAGTTTTGTTGGTTAGGATTATCAGAACTGAGGCAGAATGGGTTTGGGGAGAAAGAGAAGAGGTAACGATTGCATTAGGGGGTTAGTGAATTCATTTTCTCGGTGTGCTTCATAACTCTTACTAAATTACTGAAAATTATACAACGCGTATTTCTGCACTTTTTTTGACCATTATAAAGTAAATTGTAAAATCCCAGCTATGCAATTAGTAATTTATGATTTTTAGTAAGAAGGAGGGATGGAAGGGAAGGAAGACGAAAGATGAGGTTTCATAGTTGGGATTATGCGAACTGAGGAGGAATGGGGGTGGGGAGAAAGAGAGTAGGAAACGGGTGAATTGGAGGGTGGTTAGTGAGTTCATTTTCAACGCGTGGTATTGCCCTCTTACCTAATTACTAAAAACTACGCAACGCGTATTCCTACAATTTTTAATAATAATAAGGTTTATCATAAAACTCCCAGTTATGCAATGGGTAAATCATGATTTTAGTTTGAATAGGGAAGGAAGGGGAAAGAAGAAGGAAGATAAGGTTTCATGGTTGTGTTTGTCAGAACTGAGGCAGAATGGGGGTGAGGAGAATAAGAGAAGGAAACGGGTGCATTGAAGGGGGTTAGTGAGTTCATTCTCACGGTGTGCTTCGGAACACTTACTAAATTACTGAAAACAACACAACACGCATTTCTGCACTTTTTTTGACCATTGTAAGTTTAATCGTAAATATCCCAGTTATGCAATGGGTAATTCATGATTATTTGTTAGAAACATGGAGAGAGGGGAAGGAAGAAAAAAGATGAGGTTTCATGGAAGGGATTATTAGAACTGAGGGGGAATGGAGGTGGGGAGAAAGAGAGGAGAAAACAGGTGCATTGCTGGGGTTGGTGAGTTGATTTTCACGGCGTGCTTCGGAACATTTACTAAATTACAGAAAACAACACAACGCGTTTTTCTGCACTTTTTTTGTCCAGTATAAGTTTAATGGTAAATTTCCCAGTTATGCAATGGGTAATTCACGATTATTTGTTAGAAACAGGGAGGGAGGGGAAGGAAGAATAAAGATGAGGTTTCATGGAAGAGATTATTAGAACTGAGGCGGAATGTGGGTGGGAGCGGAATGGGGGAGTGGAGGAAACTATGCATTGCAGGGGTTGGTGAGTTCATTTTAAAGGCGTGTTTCGGCACTGTTATTAAATTACTGAAAACTACACAACGCGTATCTCTGCACTTTCTTTGACCATAATAAAGTTATTCGTAAAAATCTCAGTTGCCTGATGGGTAATTAATGATATTTAGTTTAAAGGAGATAGGGATGAAAGGAAGAAGAAAGATGTGGTTTACTGGTAGGGATTATGACAAACTGAGGCGAAAAAGGGGTAGAAAGAAAGAAAAGAGGAAACAGGTGCAATGAAGAGGGTTAGTGAGTTCATTTTCACGGTGTGCTTCGGCACTCTTAC
Source organism: Ceriagrion tenellum (assembly GCA_963169105.1). NCBI lineage: Eukaryota > Metazoa > Arthropoda > Insecta > Odonata > Coenagrionidae > Ceriagrion > Ceriagrion tenellum. Next base: position 62,168,338 of record OY720638.1, read on the forward strand.
TAAATTACTGCATACTACACAGCGCGTATTTCTTCACTTTTTTTTACCATTATAAGGTTAATCGTAAAAATCTCAGTTATGCAATGGGTAATTCATGATTTTTAGTTGGAAGAAGGATGAGTAAGAAAGGAAGAAGAAATATAAGGTATGATGGATGGGATTGTCTGAAATGAGGCAAAATGGGGGTTAGGAAGAAAGAGAGGAGGAAACAAGTGCTTTGCAGGGAGTAAGTGATTTCATTTTCACGGCGTGTTTTGACACGCTTACTTAATTACTGAAAACTACACAACGCGTATTTCTGCACTTTGTTCGACCATTATAAGGTTAATCGCAAAACTCCTAGATATGCAATAAGTAATTCATGACTTTTCGCTGGATGAAGAAAGGTAGGGGATGGTAGAAGAAATATGAGGTTTGATAATTGTGATTGTCAGATGTGAGGCGGAATGGGGGTGGAGAGAAAGAGAGGAGGAATCAGGTGCATTGCAGGGATTAGTAAGTTCATTTTCACGGCGTGCTTTGGCACTCTTACTAAATTACTGTAAACTACACAAGGCGTATTTCTGCACTTTTTTTGACCATTATAATGTTAAACGTAAAATCCCAGGTATGCATTTAGTAATTCATGATTTTTCGTTATAAGGAGGGAGGGAAGGAATGGAAGAAGAATGATTAGGTTTAATGGTTGGGATATTGCAAACTGAGGCAAAATGCGGGTGGGGAGAAGGAGAGGAGGAAATGGGTGCATTGCATGTGGTTATTGAGGTGATATTCATGGCGTGTTTCGGCACAATTTTTAATTAGTGAAATCTACTCTACACGTATTTTTGCACCTTTATTGACCACTAAAAGGTTAACCGTAAAACTCCCAGTTATGCAATGGGTAATTCATAATTTTCAGTTGTAAGGAGGGCAGGAGGGGAAGAAGAAGAAAGATGAGATTTCAAGGTTGTGATTGTAAGAACTGAGGCGGAATTAGGGTGGGGAGGTAGAAAGAGGTAGAAACAGGTGCGTTGGAGGGGGTTAGTGGGTTCATTTCAAGGCGTTCTTCGGCACACTCGCTAAAACACTAAAAACTACATAACGCGCATTTCTGCAGTTTTTACATCATTATAAGGTTAGTCGTTAAAATCCTAGTTATGATATGAGTAATTCATGATTCTTAGTTGGAAGGACGGAGGGAGGGAAAAAAAGAAAAAAGATGAGGTTTGATGGTTGGGATTGTCAGAACTGATGCGAAATGATGGTAAGGAGAAACAGAGGAGGTAACGGGTGCATTACAGGGGGTAAGTGAGTTCATTTAACGGCATATTTCGGCACTCTTACAAAAATACTGAAAACTACACAACGCGTATTTCTGCACTTTTATAAGGTTAATCGTACAAATCCCAGTGATGCAATGGGTAATTTATGACTTTCAGTTGAAAGGAAGAAGGCAGGGGAAGAAAGGAGAAAGATGATATTTGATCACTAAGATTGTCAGAACAAGGCGAAATGGGGTAGGGAGAAAAAGAGGAGGTAAAGGGTGCATTAGAGGGGGTTACTGAGTTCCTTTTCATGGCAAGCCTCGGCACTCTTACTTAATTACTGATAACTACGCAGACCGTTTTTCTGCGTTTGTTTTGACCATTATAAGTTTAATCGTAAAATTCCCAGTTATGCAATGTGTAATTCATGATTTTTAGTTTAAAGGAGGAAGGGATGGGAAGGAAGAAAAAAGATGAGGTTTAATGGTTGTCATTGTCATAATTGAGGCGGGATGGAAGTAGGGAGAAAGCGAAGAGGAAAGGGGTGCATTGGAGGTTGTTAGTGAGTTTATTTTCACGGCAAGCTTCGGTACTCCCACTAAATTACTGAAAACAACTCAACTCGTATTTCTGCACATTCCATGACAATTAGAAGGTTAAACGTAAAAATCCCAGGTATGCAATAGGTAATTCATGATTTTTAGTTTGAGGAACGGAGTGAGGGAAAAGAAAAAGAAAGATGAGGCTTGATGGTTCGTATTGTCAGAACTGAGGCGGAATGGGAGTGGCGAGAAAGAGAGAAGGACGGACGGAAAGAGAGACGGGTGCATTTGAGGGTGTTAGTGAATTCATTTTTACGGCATTCTCCGGCACTTTTACTTAATTACTGAAAATTACACAACGCGTATTACTGTACTTTGTTTGACCATTATAAGGTTAATTGTAAATATGCCAGTTATGCAATGGGTAATTCATGATTTTTAGTTGAAAGATGGGAAGGAGGGGAAGGAAGAAGAAAGATGAGGTTTAATAGTTGTGATTGTTAGAATAAGGCGAAATGGGGTGGGGAGAGAAATAGGTGGTAAAGGGTGCATTGGATGGGGTTAGGAGTTCCTTTTCACAGCAAGCCTCGGCACTCTTACTTAATTACTGATAACTACGCAACGCGTTTTTCTGCACTTTTTTTGACCATTATAAGTTGAATCGTAAAATTCCCAGTTATACAATGTATAATTCATGATTTTTCGTTTAAAAGAGGCAGGGGAGGGAAGGAAGAAGAAAGATAAGGTTTAATGGTTGTGATTTCCATAACTGAGGCGTGATGGAATTAGGGAGAAAGCGAGGAGGAAAGAGGTACATTGGAGGGGGTTGGTGAGTTCATTTTCACGGCGAGCTTCGGTACTCTTACTAAATTACTGAAAACTACATAATGCGTATTTCTGCACATTCTTTGAAAAATAGAAGGTTTAACGTAAAAATCCCAGGAATGCCATAGGTAATTCATGATTTTTAGTTTGTAGGAGGGAGTGAAGGAAAGAAAGATGAGGTTTGATGGTTTGGACTGTCAGTACTGAGACGTAATGAGAGTAAGGAGAAAGAGAGGAAAAAATGAGTGAATTGCAGAGGGTAAGTGAGTACATTTTCACGGCGAGCTTCGGCTTCTTCAAAATTACTGAAAACTGCACAACGCGTATTTCTGCACTATTTTTGACCTATATAAGAGTAATCGTACTAATCCCAGTTATGCAATGGGTAATTCATGATTTTACTTTGAAAAGATGCAGGGAGGAGAAAGAAGGAGAAAGATGAGGTTTGATGGCTGGGATTGTCAGAACAATGGGGCATGCTCTAGGGAGATAAAGAGGAGGGAAAGATTGCATTAAAGGGGTTTAGTCAGTTCCTTTTCACAGTGAGCCTCGGAACTCTTATTCAATTACTGAAAATTACACAAAGCGTATTTCTGCACTTTTTTTTAACATTATAAAATTAATCGTTAAAATCCCAGTTATGTAATGGGTAATTCATGATTTTTAGTTGGTAGGACGGAGAGAGGAATAGGATGAAGAATGATGAGGTTTAATGGTTATGAGTGTCAAAACTGAGTAGGAATGGGGTAGGGGAGAAGGAGAGGAGGAAACAGGCATATTAGAGGGGTTTAGTGAGTATCTTTTCACGGCGAACGTCGGCACTCTTACTTAATTAATGAAAACTAAACAAGGCGTTTTTCTGCACTGATTTTGACCATTATAAGTTTAATCCTAACATTCCCAGTTATTCACTGGGTAATTCATGATTTTTAGTTGAAAGAAGGGAGGGAGGGAAAGGAAGAAGAAAGATGAGATATAATAGTTGTAATTGTCAGAACTGAGGCGGAATGAGAATGGGGAGAAATAGACGAGGAATCGTGAATTAAAGAAGGTTAGTGATTTCATTTTCACGGCGTGCTTCGGCACCCTTACTAAACTACTGAAAACTACACAACGCGTATTTCTGTACTTTTTTTGACCAATATGATGTTATTTGTTAAAATATCAGTAATGCAATAAGTAATTCATGATTTCCAGTTGGAAGGAGGGAGGAAGGGAAAGAAAGAAAAAAACGAGGTTTGATGGTTGATTGTCACAACTGACGCGGAATGAAAGTAGGGAGAAAGAGAGGAGGAAACGGGTGCATTGAAGTGGGTTTGTGAGTTCATTTTCACGGCGTGCTTCGGCACTCTTACTAAAATACTGAAAACTACACATCTCGCATTTCTGCACTTTTTTTGACCATCATAAGGTTAATCGTAAAAATTCCAATTATACAATGTGTAATTAATGATTTTTAGATGGAAAGATAGAGTGCGGGAGAAGAAGAAGAAAGATGACGTTTGATGGTTGGCATTGTCAGAAATGAGGCAAAATGGAGGAGGGGTGAAAAATAGGAGGAGACAGCGGCATTGGAAAAGATATGTGAGTTCATTTTCATGGCGTGCTTCGGCACTCTTACTAAATTACTAAAAACTACACAACGCGTATTTATGCCCTTTTTTACCATTATAAGGTTAATCGTTAAAATCCCAGTTATGAAATGGGTAATTCATGATTTTTAGTTGGAAGGAGTGAGGGAGGGAGGAAAAGAAGAAAGATGATGTTTGATTGTTGGGATTGTCAGGTCAGAGGCAAAATGGAGGTGGGAAGAACGATAGGAGGATACGGGTGCATTAAATGGGATTAGTGAGTTCATTTTCACTGCGAGCTTCGGCACACTTACTTAATTACTGAAAATTACACAACGCGTATTTCTGCATTAATTTTGACCATTATAAGGTAAATGGTCAAAATCTGTTATGCAATGGAGAATTCATGATTCTTAGTTGAAAGGAGGCTAGGAGGGGAAGTAAGGAGAAAGATGAGGGTTGATTGTTAACAATTTAGACCGAGGCGGAATGAGAGTGGGGAGAAAGAGAGGAGAAAACGGAAGCATTGGAGAGGGTTTGTGAGGTCATTATCACGGCGTGCTTCGGACCGAATACAAAATTTCTGAAAACTACACAACGCGTATTTCTGCACTATTTTTGATCTATATAAGTTTATTCGTACCAATCCCAGTTATGCAATGGGTATCTCATGAATTTTAGTTAAAACGGGGAAGGGAGGGGAAGTAAGGAGAAAGATGACGTTTAATGGCTGAGCTAGCCAGAACCATGCGAAATGGGGTGGGGTGAATAATGGATGTAAAGGGTGCATTGAAGAGGGTTAGTGAATTCATTTTCACGGCAAACTTCGGTACCCTTACTTAATTACTGAAAACTACACAACGCGTTTTATGAACTTTATTTGACCTTTTAAAAATTAATCGTAAAATTCGCCAAATGTGAAATTCGTAAATGTGTAATTCATGATTTTTAGTTTAAGGGAGGCAGGGAGAGGAAGGAAGAAGAAATATGAGGTTTATGGGTTGTCATTGTCATAACTGAGGCGGGATGGAGGTAGGGAGAAAGCGAGGAGGAAAGAGGTGCATTGGAGGGGGTTAGTGAGTTCATTTTTACGGCGTACTTTTTAACTCTTACTTAACTACTGAAAAAACGCGTATTTCTGCACTTTTTTTCACCAATATAAAGTTAATCGTAAAACTCACAATTGTGCAATGGATAATTCATGAATTTTAGTTGAAAAAAGTTAGTGAGGAGAAGGAAGGAGAAAGATGAGGTTTGATAACCGGGATTGTTAGAACAATGCAATATGGGGTAGGGAGAAAAAGAGAAGGAAACGGGTTCATTGGAGTGGGTTAGTAAGTTCATTTTCACGGCGTTTTTCAGCACACTTACTAAATTACTGAAAACTACACAACGCGTATTTCTGCCTTTTTTTGACCATTATAAGTTTAATCGTAAAAATTCCATTTATGCCATGGGTATTGCATGATGTTTAGTTGGAAGAAGTGGGTGAGAAAAAAGAAGAAGAAAGGTGATGTTTCTTCTTCCTTCCCTCCCTCCCTCTTTTCAACTGGAAATCATCAATTACCCATTGCATAACTGGGATTTTAACGATTAACTATACAATGATAAAGTGGAACAAGGAAGTAAAACAAAGAACAAGAAGTAAAACAAAGAAGTGGGTGAGAAAAAAGAAGAAGAAAGGTGATGTTGGTTGGTTGGATTGTCAGAACTGAGGCGAAATCGGAGTGGGGAGAAAGAGTGGAGGAAACAGGCGTAATGAAGAAGGTAAGTGAGTTCATTTTCACGGCGGGCTTCGGCATTCTTACTAAATTACTGAAAACTACACAACGCTAATTTCTGCATTTTTGTTATCATTGTATAGTTAATCGTTAAAATCCCAGTTATGCAATGGGTAATTGATGATTTCCAGTTGGAAAGAGGGAGGGAGGGAAGGAAGAAGAAATATGAGGTTTGATGGTAGGCATTGTTAGAACTAAGGCGAAATGGGGGTGGGGAGAATAAAAGGAGGAGACGGGGGCATTGGAAGAGGTAGGTGAATTCATTTTCTCGGCGTGCTTCGGCACTCTTACTTAATTACTGAAAATTTCACAACGCGTATTTCTGCTCTATTTTTGACCATTTTAAGATTAAGCGTAAAAATCACAGTTATGCAATGGGTAATTCATGATTTTTAGTTGGAAGGAGGGAGGGAAAGAATAGATGAAGAATGTGAGGTTAAATGGTTGTGTCAGAACTGAAGCAGAATGAAGGAGAAAAAGATAATAAACCTGGTGCATAAGAGTGTGGTAGTAAGTTCATTTTCATGGAGTGCTTCGGCACCCGTAATTAATTACTGAAAACTAAACAAGGCGTATTTCTACTTAAATTCTTTAACAATTAGAAGGTTAATCGTAAAAATCCATATTATGCAATGGGTAATTCATGATTATTAGTTGAAAGGAGGTAGTTAGGGGAAGAAAGAAATAGATGAGGTTTGATGGTTGGCATTGTCAGAACTAAGGCGGAATTGGGGTGGGGAGAAAGAGAGGAGGAAACAAACGTATGGGAGGGGGTAAGTGAGTTCATTTTCATGGCATGCTTCGGCACTCTTACTTAATTACTGAAAACTACACAACGCGTATTTCTGCACTTTTTTTACAATTATAAGGTTAATCGTTAAAATCCAAGTTATGCAATGGGTAACTGATGATTTCAAGTTGGAAGGTAGGAGGGGGGGAAAGAAAGAAAAAAATGAGGGTGAAGTTTAATTGTCAGAACTGACGCGGAATGGAAGTAAGGAGATAGAGAGGAGGAAACGGGAGCATTGGAGTCGAGTTGTGAGTTCATTTTCACCGCGTACTTCGGCACTCTACCTAAAATACTGAAAACTACACATCTCGCATTTCTGCATTTTTTTTTACCATCATAAGGTTAATCATAAAAATCCCAATTATGCAATGTGTAATTCATGATTTTTAGATGGAAAGATGGAGATCGGGAGGAGAAGAAGAAAGATGAGGTTTGATGGTTGGAATTATCAGGAATGAGGCAAAACGGGATGGGATGAAAAATAGGAGGAGACGGGGGCTTTGGTTTAGGTAAGTGAGTTCATTATCACGGCGTGCTTCGGCACTCTTACTAAATTACTGAAAACTACACAACGCGTATTACTGCACTTTTTTCGACTTTTATAAGGTTAATCGTAACTAGTTAATTATGCAATGGGTAATTAACGATATTCAGTTCGAAGAAGGGAGAAAGGGGAAGGAAGAAGAAAGATAAGCTTTAATGATTGGCATTGTCAGAACCGAGGCGAAATGGGGGTGGGGACCAAAATAGGATGACACGGGTGCATTGGATGGGGTAAAAATTCATTTTCACTGCGGGCTTCGGCACATTTACCTAATTACTGAAAAATACACACCGCGTATTTCTGCAATTATTTTGCCCATTATAAAGTTAATCGTGAAAATCATAGTAATGCAATGGGGAATTCATGATTCTTAGTTGAAAAGAGGTAAAGAGGGGAAGTAAGAAGAAAGATGAGGTTTGACTGTTAAGAATTCAAACTGTGGCGGAATGAGAGTGGGGAGAAAGTAAAGAGAAAAAAAGAGCATTGGAGAGGGTTTTTAAGTTCATTTTCACGGCGTGCTTCGGCCCTCTTACAAAATCACTGAAAACTACACAACATGTATTTCTGCACTATTTTTGATCTATATAAGATTAATCGTGCAAATCCCAGTTATGCAATGGGACATTCAAGACTTTTAGTTAATAAGGGAAGGGAGGGGAAGTAAGGAGAAAGATGATGTTTGATGGCTGACCTAGCCAGAACAATGCGAAATGGGGTAGGGAGAAGAAGAGGAGGTAAAGGGTGCATTGAAGGGGGTTAGTGAGTTCATTTTCACGGCGAACTTCTCTACTATTACTAAATTACTGAAAACTACACAACGCGTATTTCTGCACGATTTCTGATATATATAAGATTATTCGTGCACATCCCAGTTATGCAATGGGTAATTCATGACTTTTAGTTAAAAGGGGAAGAGAGCAGACGTATCTATATAGAATTATCGTGCAAATCCCAGTTACGCAATGGGTAATTCATGACATTTAGATAAAAGGGGAGGGGAGGGGAAGTAAGGAGAAAGATGAAATTTGATGGCTGAGCTTGCCAGAATAACGCGAAATAAGTGGGGAGAAAAAAAGAAGGTAATAGGTGCATTGAAGTGAATTACTGAGTTTATTTTCACGGCGAACTTCGGTACTATAACAAAATTACTAAAAACTACACGAGTATTTCTGTGCTATTTTTGATCTATATGAGATAAATCGTGCAAATCCCAGGTATGCAATGGGTAATTCATGACTTTTAGTTAAAAGGTCAAGGGAGCATAATTAAGGAAAAAGATGACGTTTAATTCAGTTCACGCGTTGTGAAAATTACTAAAAACTACACATAGCGTAATTCTGCACTATTTTCGATCTATATAAGATAAATCGTGCAAAACCCTGTTATGCAACGGGTAATTCATGCCTTTTAATAAAAAGGGGAAGTGACGGGAAGTAAGGAGAAAGATGACGTATGACGGCAAAGCTAGCCAGAACAATGCGAAATGGGGTGGGGGAAAAATGGAGGTAAAGGGTGCATTGAAGAGATTTAGTGAGTTCATTTTCACGGCGACCTTCGGTACTCTTACTAGATTACTAAAAACTCCACATAGCGTAATTCTGCACTATTTTTTATCTATATAAGATTAATCTTGCAAAACCCAGTCATGCAATGGGTAATACATGACTTTTAGTTAAAGGGGGAAAAGAGAAGAACTAAAGAGAAAGATGACGGTTAATAGCTGAGCTAGCTAGAACAATGCGAAATGGGGTAGGAAGAAAAAATTGGAGGTAAACGGTGCAATGATGGGAGTTAGAGAGTTCATTTTCTCGGCGAACTTCAGTATTCTTACTAAATTACTAAAAAACAACACAACGCGTATTTCTGCACTATTTTTGATCTGTCCAAGATTAGTCGTGCAAATCCCAGTTATTCAACGGGTAATTCATGACTACTAGTTAAAACGAGAAGGGAGGAGAAGTAAGGAAAAAGATGACGTATGATGGCAGAGCTAGCCAGAACAATGCGAAATGGGGTGGGGAGAAAAATGAAGGTAATGGGTCCAATGAAGGGGGTTAGGGAGTTCATTTTCACGTCGAAATTCGGTATTCTTACTTAATTACTGAAAAGAACACAACGCGTATTTCTGCACTATTTTTGATATATATAAGATTAATCGTGACAAACCCAGTTATGCAATGGGTAAGTAACAAGGGAAAGGGAGGGGAAGTAAGGAGAAAGTTGACGTTTGATAGCTTAGCTACCAAGAACAATGCGAAAAGGAGTGGTGAGATAAAGAGGTAAAGGGTGCAATGAAGAGGGTTAGTGAGTTCATTATCAAGGCGAACATTAGTACTCTTACTAAATTACTTAAAACTATACAACGCGTATTTCGGCACTGTTTTTTATCTATATAAGATTAATCGTGCAAATCCTAGTTATGCAATGGTAAATTTATGAGTTTTACTTCAAAGGGGAAGGGAGAGGAAGTAGGGAGAAAGATGACGTGTAATGGCTGAGCTAGCCAGAACAATGCGAAATGGGGTGGGGAGGAAAATAGGAGGTAAAGGGTGCATTGAATGGAGTTAGTGAGTTCATTTTCACGGCTAACATCGGTACTCTTACTAAATTACTGAAAACTGCACAACGCGTATATCTGCAATATTTTTGATCTATATAAGACTAATCGTAAAAATGTTAGTTATGCAATGGGTAATTTATGACTATTAGTTAAAAGACGAAAGGAGGGGAAGTAAGGAGAAAGATGACGTGTGATGGCTGAGCTAGCCAGAACAATGCGAAATGGGGTGGGGAGAAAAATAGGAGGTAAAGGGTGCATTGAAGGGGGTTAGTGAGTTCATTTTCACGGCGAACTCCGGTATTCTTACTAAATTACTGAAAAATACACAACGCGTATATCTGCACTATTTCTGATATATATAAGATTATTCGTGCACATCCCAGTTATGCAATGGGTAATTCATGACTTTTAGTTAAAAGGGGAAGAGAGCAGACGTAAGGAGAAAGATGACGTTTGATGGCTTAGCTAGTCAGAACAATGCGAAATTGGGTAAGGAGTAAAAGAGGAAGTTATGGGTGCATTGAAGGGGGTTTGTGAGTTCATTTTTACGGCGAACTTCGTTACTCTTACTAAATTACTGAAAACTACATAACGCATATTTCTGCACTAATTTTGATCTATATAAGATTAATCGTGCAAACCCAGTTATGCAACTAGTAATTATAAAAACTAAATTAATAAAAATTACACGACGCGAGTTTCTGCAAATTTTTTGACCTATATAATATTATTCATGCAAATCCCAGTTATGCAATGGGTAATTTATGACTTTTAGTTAAAAAGGGAAGGGAGGGGAAGTAAGGAGAAAGATGACGTTTGATGACTGAGCTAGTCAGAACAATGCGAAATGGGGTAAGGACGAAAAGAAGAGGTAAAAAGCGCATTGAATGGGGTTAGTGAGTTTATTTTCTAGCCAAAACAATGCGAAATAAGGTGGGGAGAAAAATTGGAGGTAAAGAGTGTATTGAAGGTGGTAAGTGAGTTCATTTTCACGGCTAACATCGGTACTCTTACTTAATTACTGAAAACTAATCAACGCGAAATTCTGCGCTATTTTTGATCTACATAGAATTAATCGGGCTAATCCCAGTTATGCAAAATGTATTTTATGACTTTTAGTTAAAAGATGAAAAGAGGGGAACTGAAGAGAAAGGTGACGTTTAATAGCTGAGCTAGCCAGAACAATGCGAAATGGAGTAGGGAGAAAAAGAGGAGGTAAAATGTGCATTGAAGTGGGTTGTTGTATATATTTTCACGGTGAACTTCAGTACTCTAACTAAATTACTGAAAACTACACAACGCGTATTTCTGCGCTATTTTTGATCTATATAAGATTAATCTTGCAAACCCAGTTATGCAATTAGTAATTCATGACTTTTAGTTAAAAGGGCAGGGGAGCAGAATTAAGAAGAATGATGACGTTTAATACCCTAGCTAGCCAGAACTTTTTGAAATGGGTAGGGCGAAAAAGAGGAGGTAAAATGTGCTTTGAAGGGTGTTAGTGAGTTCATTTTTAATGCGAGCTTCGGTACTCTTACTAAATTACTGAATACTACACATCGCGTATTTCTTAACTATTTTTCATCTATATATGATAATTCGTGCAAATCCCAGTTAAGCAATGGGTTATTCATGACTTTATGTTAATATGGGAAGAGAGGGGAAGTAAGGAGAAAGATCACGTTTAATAGCTGAGCAAGCCAGACGTATGCGAAATGGTGTGGGGAGAAAAAATGGAGGTAAAATGTGCATTGAAGTGGATTGTTGTATTCATTTTCACGGCGAACTTCGGTACTCTTACTAAATTACTGAAAACTACACAACGCGTATTTCTGCGCTATTTTTGATCTATATTAGATTAATCGTGCAAATCCCAGTTTTGCAATGGGTAATTCATGACATTATGTTAATATGGGATGGGAGGGGAAGTAAGGAGAAAGATGACGTTTGATGACTGAGCTAGCCAGAACAATGCGAAATGGGGTAAGGAGGAAAAGAAGAGGTAAAAAGCGCATTGAATGGGGTTAGTGAGTTTATTTTCAAGGCGAACTTCTGGACTCATTCTAAATTACTGAAAACTAATCAACGCGTATTTCTGCACTATTTTTAAACTATATACAATATTAATCGTGCAAATCTCAGTTATGCAATGGTTAATTCATGACTTTTAGTTACAAGGGAAAGGGAGGGGAAATAACGAGAAAGATGACGTTTGATGGCTGATCTAGCCAGAACAATGCAAAATGGTGTGGGGAGAAAAAGAGGAAGTAGAAGGTGCACTTTGTTACTCTTACTTAATTACTAAAAAGAACATTTAGCGTATTTCTGCACTTTTTTTATCTATACATAATTAATCGTATAAATACTAGTTATAAAATGGGTAATTTATGACTTTTAGAAAAAAAGGAAAGGAGGGGAATTAAGGAGAAAGATGACGTTTGATGGCTAAGCTAGCCAGAACAATGCGAAATGGGGTGGGGAGAAAAATGGAGGTGAAGGGTGCATTGAAGAGGGTTAGTGAGTTCATTTTCACGGCGAACTTCGTTACTCTTAATAAATAACTGAAAATTACACAAGGCGTATTTCTGCACTATTTTTGACCTAGATTACATTAGTCGTGTATATCCTAGTTATGCAATGTGTAATTCATGACTTTTAGTTACAAGGGGAAGAAAGGTAAAGTAAGGTGAAAGAGTACCTCTGATGCCTGAGCTAGCCAGAACCATGCAAATGAGGTGGGGAGAAAAATAGGAGGTAAAGAATACATTGAAGGGGTTAGTAAGTTAATTTTCACGGCTAACTTGGGTACTCTTACTATATTACTAAAAATTACACAACGCGTATATCTGCACTAATTTTTTATCTATATAAGATTATTCGTGCAAATGTCAGATATGCAATGAGTAATTCATGACTTTTTGTTAAAAAGAGAAGGGAGTGGAAGTAAGGAGAAAGATGACGTTTGACGGCTGAGCTAGCCAGCACAATGCGATGTGGAGTGGGGAAAAAAATGGAGGTTAAAGGTACCTTGAAGGGGGTTACTGAGTTCTATTTCATGGCATTTCTATATAAGATTAATCGTGCAAATCCCAGTTATGCGATGGGTAATCAATGAATTTTATCTAAAAGGGTTAAAGAGGGGAAGTAAAGATATGTTAACGTTTGATAGCTGAGCTAGACACAACAATGATAAATGGGGTGGGGAGGAAAAAATCGATGTAAACGGTGCATTGTGGCTAGCTTAGAGAGTTCATTTTCACGGCGATGGTGCAAATCCCAGTAATGCAATGGGTAATTCATGACTTTTAGTTAAAATGAGAAAGGAGGGGAAGTAAAGAGAAAGATGACGTTTGATAGCTGAGCTAGCCAGCACAATGCGAATTCGGGAGGGGAGAAAACTTTCGAGGTAAAGGGTGCTATGAAGGGGGTTAGGGAGTTCATTTTCACGGCGAACTTTGGAACTCTTTTAAATTACTGAACACTAGACGACGCGTATTTCTACACTATATTTGATCTATATAAGATTAATCGTTCAAATCCCTGTTATGCAACGGGTAATTTATGACTTTCAGTTTAAAGGGGAAGGGAGGGGAAGTAAGGAGAAAGATGACGTTTGATAGCTGATCTAGCCAAATATGTGCGAAATGGTGGGGGGAGAAAAAATTCGAGGTAAAGGGTGCATTGAAGGGGGTTATGGAGTTCATTTTCATGGCGAACTTTCATACTCTTTTAAATTACTGAACACTAGACGACGCGTTTTTCTAAACCATGTTTAATCTATATAAGATTAATCGTTCAGTTCCCTGTTATGGAACGAGTAATTTATGACTTTTAGTTTAAAGGGGAAGGGAGGGGAAGTAAGGAAAAAGATTTCGTTATATATTCGGCTCATCTAGCCAGAACAATACGATGTGTGGGAAGAAAAAGAGAAGGTAAAGGGTGCATTAAAGGCGGTCAGGGAGTTCATTTTCACGGCGAATTCGGTACTCATTCTAAATTACTGAAAACTACACAACACGTATTTCTGCACTATTTTTTTCCATATTAGATTATTAGGGCAAATCCCATTTTTCAATAGGTGATTCATGACTTTTAGTTAAAACGGGAAGGGACGGCAAGTAAGGAGAAAGATGAAGTTTGATACGTTAGCTAGCTAGAGCAACGCGAAATGGGGTAAGGAGAAAAAGAAGAGGTAAAGGGTGCATTGAGGGGATCAGTGAGTTCATTTTCACGGCGAACTTCGGAACTCTTACTAAATTACTGAAGACTACCCAACGCATATTTCTGCACTATTTTTTATCTATATATAATTAATCGTATAAATACTAGTTATGCAATGGGTAATTTATGACTTATAGTTAAAAGAGGAAAGGGAGGGGAATTAAGGAGAAAGATGACGTTTGATGGTTAAGCTAGCCAGAACAATGCGAAATGGGGTGGGGAGAAAAATAGAGGTAAAGGGTGCATTGAAGAGGGTTAGTGAGTTCATTGTCACGGCGAACTTCGTTACTCTTACTAAATACCTGAATACTACACATGGCGTATTTCTGCACTATTTTTGACCTATATAAGATTAATCGTGCAAATCCCAGTTCTGCAATGGGTAATTCATGACTTTTAGTTACAAGGGGAAGAAAGGGAAAGTAAGGAGAAAGAGGACCTTTGAAGCCTGAGCTCGCCAGAACTATGCAAATGAGGTGGGGAGAAAAAAAGGGGGTAAAGAATGCATTGAAGGGGTTAGTAAGTTAATTTTCACGGCTAACTTGGGTACTCTTACTATATTACTAAAAATTACACAACGCGTATATCTGCACTAAATGTCGGTTATGCAATTAGAAATTCATGACTTTTTGTTAAAAAGGGAAGGGAGTGGAAGTAAGGAGAAAGATGACCATTGATGGCTGAGCGAGCCAGGACAATGCCATGTGGAGTGGGGAGAAAAATAGAGGTTAAAGATACCTTGAAGGGGGATGCTGAGTTCATTTTCACGGCGAACTTTGGTACTCTTACTAAATTACTAAAAACTACACAACGCGTAATTCTGCATTGTTTTTTATCTATCTAAGATTAATCGTGAAAATCCCAGTTATGCGATCGGTAATCAATGAATTTTAGCTAAAAGGGTAAAGGAGGGGAAGTAAAAATATGGTTACGTTTGATAGCTGAGCTAGCCAAAACTGATAAATGGGGTGGGGAGAAAAAATCGAGGTAAAATGTGCAATGTGGTTAGCTTAGGGAGTTCATTTTCACGGCGAACGTCAGTACTCTTACTAAATAACAAAAAACTACACAAGGAGTATTTATGCACTATTTTTGATCTATAAAAGATTAATCGTTCAAATCCCTGTAATGCAAAGGGTAATTTATGACTTTTAGTTTAAACGAGAAGGGAGGGGAATTATGGAGAAAGATGATGTTTGATGGCTGATCTAGCCAGAACAATGCGAAGTGGTGTGGGGAGAAAAAATTCGAGGTAAAGGGTGCATTGAAGGGGGTTAGTGAGTTCATTTTCACGGCGAACTTTCGTACTCATTTAAATTACTGAACACTAGACGACGCGTTTTTCTACACTATTTTTAATCTATATAAGATTAATCGTTCAGTTCCCTGTTATGCAACGGGTAATTTATGACTTTTAATTTAAAGGGGAAGGGAGGGGAAGTAAGGAGAAAGGTGACGTTTGATGGCTGATCTAGCCAGAACAATGCGAAATGGTGTGGGGAGAAAAAATTCGAGGTAAAGAGTTCATTGATGGGAGTTAGTGAGTTTCTTTTGATGGCTAACTTCGGTACTCTTACTAAATTACTAAAAACTACACATAGCGTAATTCTGCACTCTTTTTGATCTATATAAGATTAATCGTGCAAAACGCAGCTATGCAATGGGTAAATAAAGACTTTTAGTCAAAAGGGGAAAGGAGGGGAAGTAAGGAGAAAGATGACGTTTGATGACTGAGCAAGCCAGAACAACGCAAAATGGGGAAAGGAGGAAAAGAAGAGGTAAAAAGCGCATTGAATGGGGTTAGTGAGTATATTTTCGAGGCGAACTTCGGTACTCATTTTATATTACTGAAAACTAATCAACGCGTACTTCTGCACTATTTTTAAACTATATAAAATTAATCGTGCAAATCTCTATAATGCAATGGGTAATTCATGCCTTTTAGTTATAAGGGAAAGGGAGGGGAAGTAACGAGAAAAATGAATTTTGATGCCTGAGCTAGCCAGATCTATGCGAAATAGGGTGGGGAGAAAAATGGAGGTAAAGAGTGTATTGAAGGGGGTTAGTGAGTTTCTTTTGACGGCTAACTTCGGTACTCTTAGTTAATTACTGAAAACTACGCAACGCGTGTTTCTGCGCTATTTTTGATTTATATAAGATTAATCGTGCAAACCCAGTTATGCAATTAGTAATTCATGATTTTTAGTTAAAAGGGCAGGGGAGCGGAATTAAAGAGAAAAATGACTTTTAATACCTGAGCTAGCCAGAACTTTTTGAAATGGGTAGGGCGAAAAGGAGGAGGTAAAATGTGCCTTGAAGGGTGTTAGTGAGTTTATTTTTAATGCGAACTTCGATACTCTTACTAAATTACTGAATACTACACATCGCGTATTTCTTAACTATTTTTCATCTATATAAGATAATTCGTGCAAATCCCAGTTATGCAATGGGTGATTCATGACTTTTAGTTAAAAGGGGAAGGGACGGCAAGTTTCACGGCTAACTTCGGTACTCATACTTAATTACTAAAAACTTCACAACGCGTAATTCTGCATTATTTTTTATCTATATAAGATTAATCGTGCTAATCCCAGTTATGCGATGGGTAATCAATGAATTTTATCTAAAAGGTTAAAGGAGGGGAAGTAAAGATATGGTTACGATTGAAAGCTAGGCTAGCCACAACAATGATAAATGGGGTGGGGAGAAAAAAATCGAGGTAAACGGTGTATTGTGGCTATATCTATCTATCTATATAAGATTAATCGTGCAAATCCCAAATATGCAATGGGTAATTCTTGACTTTTAGTTAAAAGGGGAAAGGAGGGGAAGTAAAGAGAAAGATGACGTTTGATAGCTGAGCTAGCCAGCACAATGCGAATTCGGGAGGGGAGAAAACTTTCGAGGTAAAGGGTGCATTGAAGGGGGTTAGGGAGTTCATTTTCACGGCGAAATTTGGAACTCTTTTAAATTATTGAACACTAGACGACGCGTATTTCTACACTATATTTGATTTATATAAGATTAATCGTTCCAATCCCTGTTATGCAACGGGTAATTTATGACATTTAGTTTAAAGGGGAAGGGAGGGGAAGTAAGGAGAGAGATGAAGTTTGATGGCTGATCTAGCCAGAACAATGCGAAATGGGGTGGGGAGAGAAATGGAGGTAAAGGGTGCATTGAAGAGGGTTAGTGACTTCATTTTTACGGCGAATTTCGTTACTCCTACTCAATAACTGAATACTACATTAAGGCGAATTTCTGCACTAATTTTGACCGAAATAAGATTGGTCTTGTAAATCCCAGTTCTGCAATGGGTAATTCATGACTTTTAGTTACAAGGGGAAGTAAGGGAACGTAAGGAGAAAGAGGACTTTTGATAGCTGAGCTAGCCAGCACAATTCGAATTCGGTAGGGGAGAAAACTTTCGAGGTAAAGGGTGCATTAGGAAGTTCATTTTCACGGCGAACTTTGGAACTCTTTTAAATTACTGAAAACTACACAACACGTATTTCTGCACAATTTTTTTCCATATTAGATTATTAGTGCAAATCCCAGTTTTGCAATAGGTGATTCATGACTTTTAGTTAAAAGGGGAAGGGACGGCAAGTAAGGAGAAAGATGAAGTTTGATACCTTAGCTAGCCAGAGCAATGCAAAATGGGGTTAGGAGAAAAAGAGAGGTAAAGGGTGCATTGAGGGGATCAGTGAGTTCATATTCACGGCGAACTTCGGAACTCTTACTAAATTACTGAAAACTACACAACGCATATTTCTGCACTATTTTTTATCTATATATAATTAATCATATATATACTAGTTATGCAATGGGTAATTTATGACTTTTAGTTAAAAGGGGAAAGGAAGAGAATTAAGGAGAAAGATGACGTTTGAGAGCTACGCTTGCCAGAACAATGCGAAATGGGGTGGGGAGAAAATGGGAGGTAAAAGGGGCATTGAAGAGGGTTAGTGAGTTCATTTTCACGGCGAATTTCGTTAATCTTACTAAATAACTGAATACTACATAAGGCGTATTTCTGCACTAATTTTCACCTATATAAGATTGGTCGTGTAAATCCCAGTTCTGCAAAGGGTAATTCATGACTTTTAGTTACAAGGGGAAGAAAGGGAAAGTAAGGAGAGGACCCTTGATGCCTGAGCTAGCCAGAACTATGCAAATGAGGTGGGGAGAAAAATAGGAGGTAAAGAATGCAGTGAAGGGGTTAGTAAGTTATTTTTTACGGCTAACTTGGGTACTCTTACTATGTTACTAAAAATTACACAACGCGTATATCTGCACTTATTTTTATCTATATATGATTATTCGTGCAAATGTCGGTTATGCAATGAGTAATTCATGACTTTTTGTTAAAAAGGGTAGAGAGTGGAAGTAAGGAGAAAGATGACGTTTGACGGCTGAGCTAGCCAGGACAATGCGATGTGAAGTAAGGAAAATAATGGAGGTTAAAGGTACCTTGAAGCGGGTTACTGAGTTCATTTTCATGGCGAACTTTGGTACTAAAAACTACACAACGCGTAATTCTGTATTATTTTTTATCTATATAAGATTAATCGTGCAAATCCCAGTTATGCGATGGGTAATCAATGAATTTTAGCTAAAATGGTTAAGGAGGGACAGTAAAGATATGGTTACGTTTGATAACTGAGCTAGCCACAACAATGATAAATGGGGTGGGGAGAAAAGAATCGTGGTAATCGGTGCATTGTGTCAAGCTTAGGGAGTTCATCTTCACGGCGAGCGTCGGTACTCTTACTTAATAACAGAAAACTACATAAGGCGTATTTCTGCACTATTTTTGAACTATATAAGATTTATCGTGCAAATCCCAGTAATGCAATGTGTAATTCATGACTTTTAGTTAAAAGGGGAAAGGAGGGGAAGTAAAGAGAATGATGACGTTTGATAGCTGAGCAAGACAGCACAATGTGAATTCGGGAGGTGAAAAAATTCGAGAAAAAGGGTGCATTGAAGTGGGTTAGGTAGTTTATTTTCACGGCGAACTTTGGAACTCTTATAAATTACTGAACACTAGACGACGCGTATTTCTACACTATATTTGATAAATATAAGATTAATCGTTCAAATCGCTGTTATGCAACGGGTAATTTATGACATTTAGTTTAAAGGGGAAGGGAGGGGAAGTAAGGAGAAAGATGACGTTTGATGGCTGTTCTAGCCAGAACAATGCGAAATGTTGTAGGGAGAAAAAATTCGAGGTAAAGGGTGCATTGAAGGGGGTTAAAGAGTTCATTTTCATGGCGAACTTTAATACTCTTTTAAATTACTGAACACTAGACAACGCGTATTTCTACACTATTTCTGATCTATATAATAAGATTAATCGTTCAATTCCCTGTTATGCAACGGGTAATTTATGACTTTCAATTTAAAGGGAAAGGGAGGGGAAGTAAGGAGAAAGATGTCGTTTGATGGCTAATCTAGCCAGAACAATGCGAAATGGTGTGGGGAGAAAAAGAGAAGGTAAAAAGTGCATTAAAGGGGGTTAGGGAGTTCATTTTCACGGCGATTTCGGTACTCATTCTAAATTACTGAAAACTACGCAACACGTACTTCTGCACAATTTTTTTCCATATTAGATTATTAGTGCAAATCCCAGTTTGCAATAGGTATTTAAGACATTAAGTTAAAAGGGGAAGGGACGGCAGGTAAGGAGAAAGATGAAGTCTAATACCTTAGCTAGCCAGAGCAATGCGAAATGGGGTTAGGAGGAAAAAAAGAGGTAAAGGGTGCATTGAGGGGATCAGTGAGTTCGTTTTCACGGCGAACTTCAGAACTCTTACTAAATTACTGAAAACTACACAACGCATATTTCTGCACTATTTTTTATCTATATATAATTAATCGTATAAATACTAGTTATGCAATGGGAAATCTAGCTATCCAGAACAATGCGAAATGGGTTGGGGAGAAAAATGGAGGTAAAGGGTGCATTGAAGTGGGTTAGTGAATTTTTTGTCACGGCGAACTTTGGTACTCTTTCAAATTACTGAAAACTACACAACGCGTATTTCTACACTTTTTTTGATCTATATAAGTTAAATCGTTCAATTCCCTGTTATGAAACGGGTAATTTATGACTTTTAATTTAAAGGGGAAGGGAGGGGAAGTAAGGAGAAAGATGACGTTTGATGGCTGATTTAGCCAGAACAAAGCGAAAGGGTGTAGGGAGAAAAAGAGGAGGTAAAGGGTGCATTAAAGGGGGTTAGGGAGTTCATTTTCACGGCGAACTTCGGTACTCTTACTAAATTACTAAAAACTACACAACGCGTATATCTGCATTAATTTTGATCTATATAAGATTATTTGTGTAAATGTCGGTTATGCAATGAGTAATTCATGACTTTTAGTTAAAAAGGGAAGGGAGTGGTAGTAAGGAGAAAGATGACGTTTGATGGCTGAGCTAGCCAGAACTATGCGAAATATGGTGGGGAGAAAAAAGGAGGTAAAGGGTGCTTTGAAGTGGGTTAGTGAATTTTTTGTCACGGCGAACTTTGGTACTCTTACCAAATTACTGCAAACTACACAACGTGTGTTTCTGCACTATTTTTGACCTATATAAGATTAATCGTGCAAATCCCAGTAATGCAATGGGTAATTCATGATTTTAGTTAAAAGGGGAAGGGAGGGGAAGTAAGGAGAAAGATGTCCTTTGAAGGCTGAGCTAGCACAAACAATGCGAAATAGGGTGGAGAAAACAACGGATAAAAGATGCATTGAAGGGAGTTAGTTTGTTCATTTTGACTGCGAACTTCGGTACTTTAACTAAGTTACTGAAAAATACACAACGCGTTAAAAGGGGAAAGGAGGAGAAGTAATGAGAAAGATGACGTTTGATAGCTGAGCTAGCCAGCACAATGCGAATTCGGGAGGGGAGAAAAAATTCGAGGTAAAGAGTGCATTGAAGGGTGTTAGTGAGTTTCTTTTCACGGCTAACTTCATACTCTTAGTTAATACTAAAAACTACACATAGCGTAATTCTGCACAATTATTGATCTATCTACTAAATTTCTAAAAACTACACAACACGTATTTCTACACTATTTTTTATCCATATTAGATTATTAGTGCAAATCCCAGTTTTGCAATGGGTGATTTATGACTTTCAGTTAAAAGGGGAAGGGACGGCAAGTAAGGAGAAAGATGACGTTTGATAGCTTAGCTAGCCAGAGCAATGCGAAATGGGATTAGGAGAAAAAGGTTCGGAACTCTTACTAAATTACTGAAAACTACACAACGCAGATTTCTGCACTATTTTTTATCTATATATAATTAATCGTAAATATACTAGTTATGAAATGGGGATTTTATGACTTTTAGTTAAAAGGGGAAAGTAGGAGAAGTACGGAGAAAGAATACGTTTGATAGCTAAGCTAGCCAGAACAATGCGAAATGGGGTGGGGAGAAATGGAGGTAAAGGGTGAAATGAAGAGGGTTAGTCAGTTCATTTTCACGGCGAACTTCGTTACTCTTACATAATAACTGAAAACTACACAAGGCGTATTTCTGCATTATTTTTGATCTATATAAGATTAGTCGTGAAAATCCCAGTTATACATTGGGTAATTGATGCCTTTTAGTTACAAGGGGAATAAAGGGAAAGTAAGGAGAAAGATGACGTTTGATGGCTGAGTTAGCCAGAACAATGCAAAATGGGGTAGGAAGAAAAAAGAGGTTAAATGTGCATTTAACCTTCAGCCTCCATCTGATCAATACTTACGCGAAATCCATCTGGGGGTCTTTACTGACCCCATGCTGTAAATTTAGATACAAATAGTGTTTTTTCAGGAGTTTTTGAATTTCAAACATAGAAATAATGATGAAAACATTCGTAAGTGATTTCGGCAAAACTGTTATCAGCAAAGATGGGCACACGCGGTGTATATCCCGGAAACTTTAGAGCTGAATCTTCACCCCACCGTAAAATCCTACACAAGGATTACCTTTCAGCACCTTTTATCAATTACATTTATTTAGATATATGCTTTTAAATTTAATGCCTACACAGTCTCCACCTGGGGTCAAATATGATCCCACGCAGAAAAAATACTCCCATCCATGAATAACTGAAAATAGTAACATTCAAATGGTATGAATGTAAAGAAGAAAGATGTGGGAAGGCATAACTGTAACATGGCAAGATTCTCTCAATTAAGTCAAACATTGGAAGCGTTTTTTCAAGCTTGGGGTCAAAAAAGACCCCAAGTGGAGTCGGAGGGTTAATAGGACATTTAAATTTGATTGAATAATTTCAAATGGATCCAAAATATCTAGCCTCTTACCCTTATTTTCATAATGGAGAATTTCTGCATGGAATTTACTGGAATGGGATGTTTGTAGTAAGTTTTTAGCTAGAAGTGACGTTTCATCACAAGTTTTCAAACAAATTTCATGTTCTTTTATCCTGGTATTAAAACTTCTACCCTCTGGCCTATGTAAAACAAATTACATGAGTCACATTTCACTTTGTAAATGCAGGATTGAAGGAGGGGTTCTATTTTATCTTTATTGCGGCACAGGATTGTTCCAAGTGTAGTAGGGTTGTACAGTGATATATTAAATTTATCTTTGGGAAACTTCCAAACAATCTTGTTAGAAAGATCACCCACAAGCAATAATCGGCGCCACTTCTTCGGTTTTTCCTGTGTAGGGGTTAGGGCGCATAGCTAGGAAATAGCTTTCGCTTTTAATTTTTTCTTCAAAAGTTTGGTTACTGGGTTTAGGCTGTAGTCATTGGAAACTATTATGGGGTTAATGGTGACAAGCTCACGGGTAAAGTTAGATACTTTTAAGGGTAAATTTACCAATCTGTGTAGCATCGAGTGGAGAGGAGACAGTTTCTGAGCAGTTGGGTGGCACGAATCAGCTGGAATAATGACCTCACTGTAGCATGGTTTCCTGTGTATACCAAAATCGTGGTTATCGTCTGTGATGGATATAGTAAGGTCTAAAAATTTCAACTGTTTCTCGGTTACCATTTCCATAGTGAATTTCATTTTGCAGTGTTGGGCGTTCAAAAGATTGAGGAAGCTGTGTAATTGTCTGACACTCCCTGTCCAGCAGCAGATTATGTCGTCCACATAGCGGTATCAGTAGAATATGTTGGATAGAATGAGATGTCCGGAATTAAATGATTGGGATTCCAATTCTACCCTTGGTTTTTTCGTTCGACCGCCACTTTCCCACCTTATTTTTGTTCCTCACTTTTCCTCAACTCCTCCTCTCTCACTCACGTTCTCTCCTCACTCACCTTCCGCACTTTTTTCTCAAACTTGAAAAATATATATATATGTAATGTGCTCTCTAACAGATTGTCTTGTACATACCTGATGATGGCTCTGTGAATTGAAATGCGTCGAAGGTAATAAATACCGTGTGGAATAGTGCAATTGTTGTTTCATTATTACAACGTTTTTTTATATCTTAGCTGACAGGACACAGAAAGTGTAGAAAACCAGGAGGAATTTCTCTGACTTTCAACAAAATATTGTGTTATCCGTAGAATACTTAAACATAAAATAATCGTTGTAGAGTGTAGTTATTTGAAATGTGGGGGGTCTTGTGTTCATTTATTAAACCGTTTTCATATTATATGCATACTATTTTCGTAATAGTTTTACTATTTTTAAAATAGTGGAAAGCTTCTCGTTTTTTTATTTGTTATAGGTTACCTAGCTTTTTGTATTTTCTTTTTACAGTTGACATTTCATAATTATTTATTTACATCGTAACCTTCGGCGTGAAGTATTTTCATATTATAACTAGCCTGCTTCTATTTCATAGTGTCACTTGTGTTCTCATTAAGATGACAAGTAGTTTTCTTTAGTGTTGCTATTTTCGACATTTTCAGCTTCAATTAAGCGTAGGTATGTAACTTGCTCTCTCGGAGCCCACACAGTTGTGTTT
Source organism: Ceriagrion tenellum (assembly GCA_963169105.1). Classification (NCBI taxonomy): domain Eukaryota; kingdom Metazoa; phylum Arthropoda; class Insecta; order Odonata; family Coenagrionidae; genus Ceriagrion; species Ceriagrion tenellum. The sequence continues at coordinate 62,192,364 of OY720638.1, forward strand.
TTTTGTAGTGGGGAGGAAATTGCTACGGTCGATGTTTTTCTGACGCATGCGGCACTTTGTATTATGGGAAATTTAATATGGAGGCGTATTTAGGATCTTCTCCTTCCTTCCATCCTTCCATCTTAAATCTGACGCACGAAAAAGGCACTTAAATCCGCTCCCTCATGATGTCAAACGAGTTTAGACACAGTTCAAGAAGGCGTCCTCCCTAAATTTACCAATTTAGGTGCCTAATGGGCGAGTTGAGACAGCTTTAGCTTCTATCTGGCTTCCGTCTATCATTCGCATTGTATACGCGGTAATTTTGTACTGTCCTGAAAAAATTACAGCGGTGACAGTTTTTAAAAATAGATGAGAAACATACACATTACTTACTGTGATTATTAGACGAGTGTTACGTGTTGAAAATTCCTCTAATTTTAATCACGGTATCCCTGGAATGCATATACTTATTTACCATTTCCCACGTAAAAGAGCTGGTACTTTTCGTCAAATCTCGGAAATTAGTTCGGTATGGAGCTTATATTTTGATTTATTTGGAATAATGAGAGATTTTTCTTTAAAATGAGGCCACATTCATTTATTTCTAGGTAAAATGATATTTTGCTCCAACTACCTAAACTGGCTTAATCACTGGGCCAGAAATCGAGGGATCCGGGTTTGAGTTCTTGTCTAGGTGGAAGACTTTTTCTCTGGGGAATTTTGCATGCATCAAAAAAAATCCTTTTCACAATCTCTTTTCGTCTGAGTGTATTGATTGACAAAGAAGAGAAACAATCGATCTTTGGAACAAATGCGGGAGGTGACAGTACCTCCTGAAAACGCTTATCTTTGAATGACAGCAGTAGTCTTAAGAGGAACCTTTCCTTTCATCGTGGATTTACGTTATTATTTACTGTTATATATGTATTTTAAATCCTTTAATGGGAAACACGTCGGCGCAGAAATTATGTGCACTCGAGTTTGGGTACAAATAAAAGGTTATCTAAAAGACTTACAGAAAATCTAACGACACTATTATTTTTCTCATTTATTTCTACGTTATGTAATGGCAAATTTGAATTTTTTGATCAATTTTTATATTTTTTACTACAGTTATAACGTAAAAAGTACCGGTTATTTACGGCGCGCGGGAAAAGCTTTGACTTTGACATCTTGTAACTCAAACACAAGTTCGTCAATGACAACTATGTTTCTGTAAATGGAGGATAGATATGTTTGCTATAGATTGTGCGGGTTTCATCTGTGTATGTTTCATATAATGAAAGTTATTATTAATTATTTGAAATTATTTCATTTCAAAACTGGGGCATTGTAAGATTTCGTTCTTGGTCTCGTTGCAATTGGCATGCCTTGAACGTTTCCAATATGTTATTGTCCAAAACATCTATAAGCGCGTTTATTTTAAATCGAGTGATATTTTTAATGGACGAAGTGAGAGGTCCCATTAGGCGAAACGCCTAGCCGAATCGGTGCTGTGTTGCCGCGTACACCCGCTCGGGCCGTCCGAGCTTCATCGCAGAGATCTCGAAACACATTTTCCCCGTTTTCCTTTTCTTTCAGTTTGTTCTGTGTTCTGGAGCGATATTCTTCCTCTGTTTCTTCATCTTTCACTTTAGTTACATTCCACTGCTTTCTCTTCGTACTCCTCTCACTTAGTACACTTATTAGTTTTTCCCTTATTACAGCTTTCACTAGTTAATGGTCGCTATCACAATTCGGTCCCTTGCAGGCTCTTACACCCACTGATGATGCATGATGTGCCATAACTCTACTACATAGTCAATCTGATTGATCGTTCCATTAGGAGCTTTCCATGTGCCTAAGTGTATTCTCTTATGGTCAAAATATGTACTTTTTATTATCATGTTATTACTTTCTGCAAACTGATGGAGAAGATTTCCGTTTTCATTTGTGTTCTCATGTAGAGTATGTCTACCTACAACTACTCTATGATATTCCTCCTTTCCCACCTGAGCATAAAAATCATAGTCATAATAATGGTAATATTCCTAAATCTTCCTCTTAATCTTATTCTACATATCCTTTCATTTATTGCCTCAAATTCCATTACACTTTTCCTTATTCTTTTAGTTATTATGAACCCTACTCCATATCTACCAGATCTTCTCTCTGGCCCACTATAAAACAATGTGTATTCCGACTTGTCTATTCTTCCTTTCCCTTGCCATCTTATTTCTTGAAGTGCTACCATATTAGGTTTGAATTTTACTATTTTATTAGCTACTGCATTCATTCTACTAGGTCTTAATAAAGTCCGTACGTTCCATATTGCATCAAATCAATCGTCGTTCCGTGTCGGTCGCCAAGGTCGTCTTCGATAATTTCCATTTATTATCCGAGGCTTTTGTTTTGGTTCCATAACATTTTGTTATTTTTCCGGGATCGGATTGTCAGCCCCATTCCCAACCCCCAATCTGGAGGACGAGGTAATTTTTATGAAGGTTATCTTCCTTTAGCCTTTGTAGTTCTAACTATAGTATATTAACTGCAAGGCAGCAGGTGCTAGTTTTGGTCCACCCTGGGTATTTTATTTCCCCACTACCCTCCATATCTGGTAGGCATTCCCCTATCCGCCACCTGGGGAGGCGCCCGATGGGAGACTAGCAACTCCTCACGGGTAACAATTAATATTTTACGATACCTTAAAACGTAGTCTACATATTTCTTTGATTATTTGAAGAGGATTCTAAAAACTGGACTTTCTATAACGGATGGCGATGTCTTCCCGTATTTTTTATGTGACAATATAGTTCCCTTTATTTATGAATGCTATTATGACTTAAAACATTGAGTCAATCGAAAATTAATCCACCGGTTTACAACTAGTTTATTATACATGGTGGGTTCTCTGGTGATCCATAACTATGCATGGAAGCAGATATTACAGGCAACGATAAGGAACAGAAATATTATAGTGGTCCTCCTTATACAGTCATTTGAGTGATATTATGCCATCATAGGGTAGACTCACATGAAAGAGAGTAAACATTTCTATGGCTCATATATGGATGCTGTTCCATATCCTCTCACATTATCTTCGGTCTCTCACAGTTCTTCTCAGGTATCTAGTTCAGTTATATCTATTTCTCCACAGTTCTTCTCAGCTGTTCACAGTTCTTCACAGTTATCTATCACAATTCGGTATAAATCCCGACTTCATTCCTTCCATGAAGTATTCTCTCACCTTCCATTCACCGCATACTAACATTCTCCCCTCCATTTTAACTTCAAGTATATGGTGGAGAACACACATACAATTATGGAAATCATAAATTTGTGTATATTCCACTTTTCCTGCTTACAATGATATTTATAGTAATGAATTATAACATTATCGACCATTTATGATACGTACAAGGAGAAGATTCTTGAAATGTGGTCACTTAATGTATTATAAAATATAAATTTACATTAATATTGGTTATATTTGTTTTGTTAAAAAAACTTAAACTTTACTTTATTACTTTATATTTTTTGCAAAATTTGTAAGGTAAATTGGGAAAGTTCCTTATTTTATACCTTTTGTGTTGATAACTCTGTAAATGCTTGGTTTTAAATTTCCTTTTCCTTATTGCAAAGCCCTGGTGATTTCTAAAAATTTGGCGACACATTGGCTATGAGAGAACAACATAAAGGACCAAAATTCAAGAATCCTTTTCTTATATATAGTTATTTTTAGCAGTGGAAACTTCGCCTTACAAAAGCCAACATTCATGCGCAAGGCCCCTGTCATCTGTTCTGTCATCGTACCAATCAGTTGTTTCACTTTCGAAATTATCCCTGAAATGTTTTTACACAATGTATTTCCTTTTTCCTCCTTTCGAAAATTTAAATTGTTCTCTCTTAACCAACTTCGGCCCTCACCTTTAAGAGGTTTTAAGAGGTGTTTTCAAAATTTTCTCCTTATTTACACCCAAGATCATCATAATTCCGTACGAATTTCTCGTACATTATACTGCTCCACCAAGTTTTTTGGTGATGGGCAAACCTATTTAAACTTTAAATTTCCAGCCCACTCCCCACGTAAGCTGAAAATTCAGTTTTGTATATTTCCTCAGTAATCAATAGTCGTTCTTCCACTACTGCTTAAATGGTAATTTAAACCAAATTATTGCGTACGACTATGCAAAACGTTCTAACAAAAAATGTGAAGGAGGATAGCATCTTGGATTGCTGTCTAGGTACGCAAGACTACTCTTAACTCTTGAACGTATCATTAGCTCCGAGAGTAATTGAAAAAACTTCAAAACACTTTTACTTTCTTAGGCCGAAAATAAACAATAGTCACTCATTCAAACGTAATGGTAAAACATTTCGAGTCGTTCTTAAGATAGATCAAACGTCTGTTTAAGTTGCGACATTAAATACCTTGCTAATCCTTTCTGTGCACAGATATAAATCAGTTAACCATACTTGTGACTGCTCATAAATCGTCGATAATAACACCGATGAATTAGCCACAAGGAAAACAGAATACATCATGAAACAACCATAACGAGAGATTATGAATATAATGCATTCACGCAGTGATATTTCTTTAATATCCTCTTTATGTTCAAGCGAGGATGGAATTCCTGTTCACTGTATGCAGCGTTGTTCTCAAATGAATAAAAATCCTTTGTGAACTCCAATTCCATTGGTATTTTCATTAATTTTGTCCACATTAACCAATCCTTAACTTCTCAAATACTAGCCCGCCTCAGTCCGGGTCGTATATTTTTTTTACATTAGATCGTCTTCTATTTTGGGAGTGTGCCACCATTGGCTACCGGGTATTAGCATGAATCGTACCAAGATGTTTTCATACATATCACCACCACCTTGCCAACACCGAGTGGTGACACTTCACCTGCCGCTTACAGAGGCGCAAACGGGGACGGCGTGTAAAGTACATCACCGGTGATAGACATCACCCGAGTTACAGAATACGACCCCTGGAGATAAGGATGCACCTAAAAGAAGGATGCCTATTAAACGAAAAAATTTTGGTAAACTCCCCATTCTTGGATATCCCACTGCGTTTAACCTAAACCCCTTATATACTTCCTTTCCCACCTTGTTCCCCACCTTGCCTTCCCCACCTTGTTAATATACCTTCCGTAATGACATCTACATCCACCGCCGTGAACGTCGTACCTCACCCAAAGTCCACCTGAATTCCCATAGCTCCACCCCACGTTCCTTCACCTCCAAAACTTCCCTCCCCTCTCACCTCACCTTTTCACCCATTCCTTCCTTCCACCGTCCCATCATATCCAATCCTTATCCCTGCCTCCCCATTTCCTGACTCATATATTTTCTGCAACAAACTCAATCCATGTACCTGATGATGTCACCTATACGACAAAGCCGGTCGACTAAGAATAAAACACTGTGAAAAAGTACTTAGTAATTTTGAACTTTATACAAAACCTTTTTAAATCTGCGTCTCTTATTATACAAAATACTCCTGAGAAACTTTGAGCGAATAGATACGCGTTAAATTTTGCAACCAACAGTATGCGAAATTCTTTTCAAGGTAATATTTCTATACGTCATGTACTTACTCCTTTCTTCAATGTTGCAGAAATAGTAAAAATATCGCTAAAGAGGTAAAATGTGTACCAAACACTTTTATCATACAAGTGCATCCTCTCAATGAAAGAACAACGAAAGTGAAGCCATCTTTCGTAGACAAAACTGTCCACTAGTGAGCAATTTTCTTCCTTGAAATGAAAACGTATACTTCAGCTGTTGAAAGCTCTACTTAGTGGAGTAACATTACGATGGGAGAAAATAAAATTCATTGTAATATTCCACTGCGGTCGCAAAACGTATACGATTCCGTGACCTTGTGTTTGGATGATACTTATCAGAAATAACCCTTATTCCTAGAAAGCATTTTTTTAAACAAATGGATTAAGAAAGATACACTTTGAACCAGAGAGCTGAAATGCGTCTGGATCTGCAACTCTTATGATGCAAAATGGTCTCCAAAGAGAACAAACGAATGCTCTACAGGAAACATTTAATTTTGCGTCTCTCAGTATGCGGAATTCTTTCCAAGGAATAACTCTACATCTCATTACCTCCTTTTTTTGTTGTTGTAGAAATTATGAAATTGTTGCTCTGGAAGTAAATCTAGTACCAAACCGTATCTTTTCTTTGGCCTTCTAAATTTAAAAAACGTCTCTGGCATTCTCATTTTTGACATCTTACGTTGAAATTGGATTCAGAAATGATAATATTGAAGGAACAAGGCTGATACATAACTAGACCCACGAATTTTATTCTGCAAAGTACTCTTCAAAAAATGAATTGAAAATCTAAGGGAACGAATTAAATTTCGCGTCTCTAAGAGAGCAAAATTCTTTCCATATAAATAATATTTTATCTTATTCACTCCATTTTTTATTTTTCATGGAAACAGTAAAAATGATACTAGAGAACTGAAACGTGTTCCTAATCGTAATTTTCTTGTATTTATTCTATATTCAAAAAGAAAACGAATCTAATCACATCTTTTTATGGACATTGGCCGGATATATGAAATGTAAATAGATCTGTGTCTCTTAATGTGAACAATACTCTACTGAAATATAATTAAATAATTTCCAAGTAAATAATCAAATATCTCCTCTACTCGATTAGTCAATTGCTATAGAAATATGATGATATGGCAAAAATATTTTAAATGCGTGCTACATCTCCAATTTTCAGCTCCAATCCGTGTCTTTCTTATAGGTTCGTCCTCTCCCCTTTCAATAACAATGACATTGTGTGCACATATTTTTCGGAGAAAACATCCTAAAAGAATTTTTCTTAAAAATGGGAGGTATACAATCATGCGCTTATGATTTGGTAAAATTATGCACAGCACAGAGCTATTCCTAAAAAAAAAGAGTTTCAACGAATTCAGAAAGCTTTGTATTCCAGACATATGAAACGTATAATATCCATTGGCATCGTTATGCGAGATTCTCTCCAAATAATTTTAAATGATGTCTTCATCGATACGCATTACATCGCTTCTCTCAGTATGGACAATTCTATCGAAATAATTTTTCTCATCAACTTCTTTGTTAATTATGCAGATATTAAATGAAACGATGCCAGAGAAGTGTAACGTGCAGCAAGCTCTGCCTTTCTACTGGGCTCATTCTCTCTAAGAAAACAGCAAATACACAGACGTCCATTCTATTGACATGAAGGTCATAGAACTAGGAATATTTTTTAAGACTGATACAAGTGCAATGTTTCGTCTCTTTTTTGCCGTTCGCTAAAATCTACGCTCTAATGAAAACGCATTCAATTTTGCATCTCACTAAGTGAGTATTATTTTCCATGTAAGTAATACTATATCTCATAATATCCACTTTTTTGCTGCCAAAAAATAGTTAAATCTGCTACAGAATTAAAATGAGTACCTTACCGTGTCTTTCACCTTATTCCTCTCCATGAAATAATCAACAAAAATCCGTTCATTTCTTTCATGGAAAAATTAGTTTGTAAAAATTCATTAAATTCATATTTGAAAAATTGTATCCGAGAGATTTCTCCGTATCCGAGGGAGCGTATCAGAAATATTTCTATTTTAACAGGCCATCTAGTTTTCAGGAATATAGTCATTCAATATATTTCAATTTTTATTACTTATTATTATGAGACCCGCAGAATGGAGAAAATAACGACAAAATCGCAGCCTTCCGGTGGGTTTTTGGCTCTTATTCACGAGACATTGTAAAATTTGAGTGTTTATGTAACCTTTTGTTTGCCGACTTACATTAGTCACGACTTTACTTTGAGATCTTATGGTGGCTAGCGGCTAATACTCATCACGAATTGACTACATATATTTATCAGCTGTTAATCACGATTGACTCACGATGAGAACGAGGTATTTCAGATCACCGACTCGAAACATTACTCTTCTTAACGGTATTCTTACGTAAAATAATCACGTGAAGCGCCTTCCCATGGCACGTGTCCTTCGACCAACTTGGAACTAGCAACCATAGAAGAAACCACTATTATCATTACTCCGCACTTTTCCAACCATTTAACTTAATGTCTTCTTTGTAACGTCTGCTTTAACACTTGAGCCAATATCCTCGGCAGTATAATTTTTTAACTATAGATGACGATTAACAAAGGAAAGAGAATCACCATATTTTTTCTTCGTAATAATCTGCAAAGGTTTGCATCCTAACGCTCGAACTGTTTAGCTCACCACTATTTATTTGACAATAATAAGAATAGCAGGAAGCTTCGAATTTTTTCAAAGATAACGATCATATCTGATCTCCACGTGCAGTAAGTTTGAAAGATAGAGAGCAGACGAAACAACAGACGATGAGTAACCGGATGCCGTGGGCGTTGCGTTTCTTATTAGTGGAAACGCATATCCTAGCACTAATATACGAATGCCTGCGGCTTTCGACAGGTCACATTTGCTCTTCTCTTCTTGCGCAGAGTAGACCTTCCCAAGGTTTAAAATGTATACACATAACATTTCCCTTCGAAATCTATGGAGGGTTGTTGTCGAAGATGGCAGGCATATTATTGGTAAGTTGCTCAATAAATTCACTTCATTAAGAATTTTGCCTTTCGAATACTGCTGTGTGCATTTCACGCGATTTCTTACTCATGAGAAACGGTGCATATTTCTGGTATTTTCACATTATTCCACGTGTTTAAAAAGATGTTTTTCTCCACTGATAGGTAATGCTCTGAGACCCAACTTTCTCAGTGGGAATATGGATGATCAGCAACACTATCGCAACATTGTGCGACCATTCAAGGATCTCGTTGCTGAGGTATTACAATGTGTAGGTGAGTATTTGTGCTTGTCATATTTGTCCGTGTTGTTGTCCCATAGAAGTATGAGAAAATTGAACGAAATGGTAAGAATATGTATTTTTGTGCAATGTATTGCATCTTAGGAATGTTTTCGAACATTATGTCTAATTTAAACGAAAATATAGTGGCAGCATAATGAAAGACACTTTAAAAATCCTGAATATCTCTGATATGCTTCCCACGGCTCTTAAGTTTCTCTTTACGTACCGACGACGGATACGGGTAGCATAAAACATTTCAGAGCTCATCGTCCTTGGTCGCACAATCCTAAGATTGGTTGACTCCATCCGTCCCTATCTAATGATAGTTCCCATACTTCCTCAAATCTCTTCCCAAGTACTTTCCCCAATATTTGTTGGTGTATTTATTTCTGGGACTTTTTCTGAGAACTTCTTCGTCAACCTCGCTCTCGTCATTCATTATGTTTTATTCCAGCGGCCTCGGCCCTTGGTAGTGTTCTTCAATATGTAATTTCCATTTATTCACAATTTCTTCAACCTCTCTCTCACTTTGATAACTTGTGCATATTCCTGTTTGCAGCCCTAATATTGTTGCTTTTCATTTTACTCTCCCCGAAGTGTTTCTTTACGAGTTGATACTCTGCTTCTGTGTTCCCCGTCTTCATGTTTTCGCTGACGTCTTCACTGCAGCTTTCTATCCTATTATTTCTCGACCAGATTCTAAGCTATCCGGCACTAGCCACGGAGTTCCACTTTTACGGAGTCACCTGCAATGCACAATTGTGCGAAATTCCACAGAGAAAAAAATCATCCGCCTCGACCGGGTTCGAATCCCGGTCAAGGGGAATTTTTTCTGTGGAATTTTGCATCTCTGGGCCACTTGCATTTTCGAGTGACTTGGCTCCTAAGCTTCTTGATCGGGGTTGCCTCTCCCTCATTTCGTTTTTTTGTATTCTCTTCAATTTTTCAACTAGTTTCATAATCTCCGTCGTTATCCCTGGCTTCTTCGTGTCCGATCTTTGTCTCTCCAGTTGCCTTTCAGCTACTACAGCCCTACTGCTACATTTATTGCCATCCCATAAGTCCCATCATAAGTTCATGTATAATTTTCTAGTATTTAAGGAGGCTTTCCATGATAACCTGTGTTGTGTGTACTAAAGTTTTGCAATGCTTTACCATTGGTTTCCTTTTGGTTGGTTTTACCCTTGGCGTGCATGACTCTTTGAAATGCTTAATATTCTTTATCAAGAGCCAAGAGGAGCGTACGAGTTCCGTATTAGGACTGGGTCGATTATTGCCAGCATGGAGTGGAATCAACCTGTGCCATACGTCATTGTGGTGGCTAGCCCGCTATTTCGCGGATTTAGATTTATGAGTAGTTCCATGCTGAATGTCACATCTAGCATTGAAAGTACTTATTTACTACTTATTCATTCATCCACATCAATGAATTTAGAACTTATGGTTCTCTGAATCAAAGTTATCCACATCTATCTGCGCTTCCCATCTTGATGTTATCATCAATTTTCCAGATTTCTCAACATTTCATTCACATACAAAAAGGACAAACTTAATATAAAAAAACCAAAAGGCGATTTTATATAGTCTCTTACACATTTGCAAGAATATTGTTGGTAGAGAAAGGATTTGTATGATAACCCTTCTGCTTAGTGAATTAAAAACCAAGACTGAGAGCACTTGGAAGGAAAGGAACAATTATAAAATAGTTACTTATTAATCATTTTAACAGTTTACTTAAAATATTATTAATTAATTTTCATTTATCATTCCCCACTCCAGATTTGCACCCAAAATCAATTTTTACCTCAAAATATACTAATAACTGCTGTATAATGCCCGTAATCTATTCTTCTTGAATCGTTTATTCATTGAATTAGATTTTGGGGAGGCGACCGACAGCTAAGGTCATTTGCGTTGTACGGGATAGTTAAGGGAGGAAGGGAGGATAGAAACACGGCGTCGGCATTAGCCTGCTCTTAACGAAAGGCGCCAAGAGGACCACGGTTTAATGTCTCATCCGACAGACGGAGTACTGTACTTGAAGTGCCCTCCACAAGACACTCAAGTAGTGATCGGGTTCCCTCTGAAAAACATCCGCCACTGCAGGGGTTTGAACCCTGGCCGCCCGTATGGTTAGCCAGTACTCTAATAACCACACCAACCCGATCCCTCTCTTATTCATTTCGTATTGATTTTTTCTAGGTAATAATGACGGACCTGGCAGCTCCACTCCTTTCGATCAACCCAGCAATACAGCAGGGGGACAACCAACTATCCCCCCCACGTCTGTCCAATCTATTTTTGCCGAAATTCACAATATCATTACCTATTTATTCATTCTGTACTACCACATCACAGATAATGCTATTCTTTCGCTGCCTCCTCCACTCTTAGAGAGAGTTCGGCAACTTAATGGTGATTTTGGGACTATTGATGTTGAAGACCAAGTATCTGGGTTCATTTTCTTGGCAGGAGAGTTTTTTAGAACTCTAGTGTACTCAGCAAACGTAGTTGAACCAGCCTCAACACTGCAGCCTGAGGAATAATTGATCGCTGCATATTTGAAATAATGTTCGGCATGAGTGTTATGTCAAATACAGTGAAGAAGGTTCAGTAAAAATGATTGTAACAATTTCTTGTTTATTAATTTGCAAGAAAGGCTTTCCAAAAACTACCTAAGGAATATTAACGTTCCTCAACCTCCAGGTTGTGCCCAGTATTTTTCTGATGATGCCTGCTACATTCCCTAAAAATGTCAATAATTTTGATTTCATATCATTAATGTTCATTTAGTCTTTTTCCCACATACGAGCTTATTTATCTTAAAATGCTTGTAAAACTTTGGAAGGAGATGTGACTGATGTTTCGAAACTTGGAGTGGAGGAAGGATTATTATGATAACCCTTCTCCGTCTAGAAATACAAACAAAACTGACTGTATTATTAAGTGAATAAGTAAATATATTATTATGTTTTTATTTACATATAAATCTTTTTCCAATATTTTTATAACTTATACAACAATTTAAGCAGCTCTCGGATTGTAATTTCCATATCTCAAAATTTCCATTCCTTCAACCATTTCCTGGGAATAATCGTTGAAATTCAAAGGGGACAATGAAGAGAAGCTAAGTTGTATTGCAATGGTCTTAAAAATGAACTAGGAGAATTGTGATATTAATTTGGAGGTGTAATAAGTTCAGGTTATTCAATGAAATATTTATTGCATAAAAGAGTCTGGTGGTTGAAGTGTTGGTGAAGTGACCGTCGGTGCTCGGAAGAGGTATATTGGGAGGTAATTGGAAACTGTTGCTGTTGAACAGCTTCGCTACTGGGCAACGACAATGCGAAAAAACACCAAAGCATGCAGAATCATGGGCTCCAGAAACACATTTTTGTATACTCCACACGTTTGGCTGAAATCCGATTCAGCACGACAAAGTCGATTTTTCGAAATGTTTTCAAATACACGCAATATTAGGCAAAGGGAGTGGGAAACGCTCTATTTCATGACACATATGCGATTTAAGGGCATGAAAGTAGCCACAGCATAGTACTTTTTTCGCTTGTTTTTCACACTTTGTAAATGGTATATGTTTGCTATAACTACAGTTAATATAGCGAAATTTTTTCTTTTATCATTAAAAACTGTCTTTCAGGACATCAGGTTTTGAAAAATATATCTATTCTTATGAGATATACATGTCCTAGATTTCCGTTTAAACAGGTAACATATTCAACTCCTTGTGGGGGGGGGGGGCGGCAGTTAGCCTGCTTACAGCCACCATGTGCCCCAACACCCTCAATGACCCGGACTATCCCACTCCTCTAAGCGTACGAGGCTCTCGGTGATACCGGCATGGCTCTTGGATTTTTCCGGAAACCCCAGGCAGCAGGGAGCAGCCGGGTGCAGGCCCGGACCCTTGGTCGCTATGGGCAGAAGAGAGGGCTAGGCTCGGATCCTAGTGCCGAGGCCGAAGCCCCGATCCGACACCTCAAACGCCTGCCCTCTCGCAGCCGAACGGCGGGGATAGGCCGCAGTCCCCCCTGGTAAGGCCCATGCACGCGCTTCAGGCCCGATCAACCCACCTAGTCCAACTAGCGAGGTTACAGCCACTAGGAGGCCGACACTAAAGAGGTGGATCGCCGGAGCCGGGCCGACGATGGGCGACCTCGTGACTGCAGAGATTCCTCCGCAACGTTGGACGAGTTGCCGTCAGTACCGCTTGCGCGAATGCTTCCCACACATCCTGTTGAAAGTCACTGGAGCCCGTTGCCCACGTAAGTGGGAGGGGGTATCCAACTGACTCCCTTTTTCGGGTAAACGCCGTGTGATCTGCCGGAGATTCGTCACAGGATCAGGATCCCCACGTGCTGAGATCCATCACCTCAAGAACTCTCGCGTTTACTCGCTATAACTACAGCTAATATAGCGAAAATTTTACTTTTATCATTGAAAACTGTCTTTCAGGACATCAGGTTTTTAAAAGTATATCTATTCTCATGCGATATACATGTCCTAGATTTCCGTTCAGACAGCTCCTCTCCATTCCAACCATTGTAGCAGCCCACGTATACTTTTTGTATATTGATATCATTTTGGAGTCCATAGCTACCTTAAAAGAGTCATAGATACTCCCGCCGCCCCGTGGGGGGGGGGATCAGCCAGCCCCCCTCGGTTACAATCCCCCATCGATATATTGATATCATTTTGAAGTCCATAGCTAATATATACTCCCACAGCTCTATCCTTCCAGCTTTCGGCGCTGTTGCCACGTTTCACATTTGTGAAAATGATTGTTTTACATTCCCCAATGGCTTGCAAAAACCTTTCCGGCTCTTATCGGTTTAATTTATGAGCACTGTTTGTAATTTTACTCTGTTTTTTTGATTTGATTGAATTTATAGCCCAAAAAACCGTTTAGAACCACACAATAAAGGCGGATGAGGCTGTTAAAGAAATAAATTCATCTATTTATTTACGTTATTCCAAATAGTATTTCCTTCAGTAAAAGTAAATTTTTCAAGTGGAAGAGAAAAAGTATGTGTTTGTAATAAGGTGAAATCGTAACTACGTGGACGGATCTATCCTAATATAGTGGTAGGTAAATGCAAAGCGCTATAAAAAATAATATCCAGTCGATGGAGTTACAGCGGGAAACATATCGAAAGTAGACGCCATATTAGACTGGAAAAAATTTGCCAAGTTTAACAGTTATTATACTGCAGTGAGTATTGTGAATTGCATAATTTTCTTTTTAAATAATATTTAACCATGGAGTTATGCGCATCATTGAAATAGAATAATGATACTAATGTCCATGATGCTTTTTTACTCGAGTTAATGTCAGCGCAACAGCGCAGTTGTTAGACTTTAGAATTACCTATCACTTGCCTAATTTTGCTCCGCCATAATCTGCCTTATATATACATTTTAATAAAATTGGTCATTAAACTCTCTGCTTGCTCTATCCTTTCATTTTGCATAATTTTTTAAGTCCACTGATAAAAAGATGGCTATATTTCCACTTTTTTTGTGGACGTGACTTGGTGTATTCATTAAATTCAATATGAAATATGGATTTAAAACACCAATTTTAAGAGGTGAACACGGATGGAAATCATACTTCTGATCTACCGATATCTAACTATTAAGTTTTGTTTGGATCTCCTTATGTTGCTGGTGTACTGATTTGGTTGGGAGTCCATTCAGAAAAAAGTGGTATTACTCTTTTGTCTGAAGGAGATTTTAATGGCTTTTAACACAGTCGCCATTGGGGATTTAAGCATTTAGACGCTCAGGCAATATTTGAGTAAAGTATGATGTAGTGTCGCATATCTCAAAAATATTCCTTTATTTCCTCCTGATACTTTCATCATTTCTTAGGGAAACTGATACATTTTGGTTACATTTTTAAAATATTTAAATATGCAAGTTATACACGTACAGTTGAAACGTCTTAAAGGTAATATACATTCAGCTTTATCTTAAGCAAATGCTATATTTAAAAGAAACATATGGACTCAGAAGTTTGATTTTCTCATTGCTTTATGAAATATACATAGATGCGTCTTTGTGTAATAGAAAAAGCTATTCTAATTATTCAAAAGGCCCAGTCGTTCTAACCTGTTGTTGCCGCAGTTATTATCCGCAGTTAATTTTCAAAGGCTAACCTAACGTACGCTATCGTGCAGAGAAAATTATTTTGCCTATATAAGTTTTCAGCCTTATGTAAATTACTAGAAAAGAAGTTTCGGACCGGCAAATGTCTCTAACTCGATTCACTATTACAACGTTAAGGACGCTTTCAGGTATGCGTGTAATGAAGAAATCTAGAGTGTTCTTTCCTGTCGTGGGTGTTGTTACCAATTAGTGCTAGAAGTTTGATGTAAAAGTATAGAGAATAGTCTCTCACAACTTTGCCGCCATTTATGGAACTGTATATCTTCCAGTCAAGGCATTAGGGTTTCTTTACCTGTCATCTTTGTCACGTACCATTATTTCAGTTTTACCAACCTTCACATCGTATTCCTTCCCCATAATAGGCATGTATGAATGTTTATAGGTATGTAGATATGTATGATCCTAAGGGACACACTTGTCCCGGAATAATAAATTTCATTTTTCATTTCATTTCATTTTTTCATAATATTTTCCATCTTTTTTTGTATGGTCTCCAGATCCCCTTCACTTTCCGCCATCACAACAATATCATCTGCAAATCGAATCATATTTATCCTCTCCCCTTGTATTTATATCCCTAAATCCATGTTTTCTCTAACCTTATCCAGTGCGTCTTGGATATAAGCATTAAATATTATTGGGAGCCTTGTTTTACTCTTTTCCCTATTACTGATTCTTGTTGCTTCAATTAAGCCGCTGGAAAAACAGAAAACCGGGAGGGGATTCTCTGACATTCAAAAAAACCTACCTTATCCAGTAGAAAACTCAGGTTCTTCTAAATCGCTCTCGCCTACACCAACTCACCATTGTATTTGGGGAACCGGTCAGTGCTCACGGACATCTTGAAGCAACAAAAAATCTCCTCTATATTCATTCATCATAGCAACTTGTGTACTGATAAAAAGATTAGTGGCCAAAATTAGTCTCTGAAAAATATCTAAATACTTTGCTGACGTTAGACATTCCTCTTGTCGTACCTAAAATGGTATATATGATTACATCATTACCTTTTCTCTATCTGTTATATTAATTTCACGAACAATCCCCAAAATGGGACGTTATGAAAATGATGCCATATTTAATCCCTGCGAAATGCCCATCATGTCTTTACTATTGGATATATGGCCTTCAACGTTTAGTATTATGCGCCTTTACATACCGCCTGAAACGACTGCTTATCTTTTTTTACATGTACATTTAATAAATTTTGGTTTCATCATTGAAACACGCTTTAATATTTTTTCCCACAAAAAATAATAATGGCGGTTTTCCCCATTTTCCGTGGTTTTTTCATCCTGACTCCTGGTTTAACTTCTGGAACAACTTTATCTCATAAGTTAAGCTGGCGAATGAATGTTCTTTATTACGTCGATGATCAGTGTCATTACCGTTTTGTTGTTCTTAGGGCATATTTGACCTCGAGAGACTTTCGGTTCTCGCTCAATATCATCTAAACTATACTTCGGATCTCGAATCTGACGACAAAATGATTCAGCTAAATCTATTCGTCTACAAAATGCGCCATAATTCGTCTTTCTACGCCCCGTTGTTTTCTCACCAGTGGTCTCTAAACGCGAAAATTAGTTTAAAATTTCCCGATTTTTTCGGTTCTTGTGCTATAGCGTCTAAACGGTCAATCTGATCTCAATTTAGAGAGTATGTTCTTTGTTGACAACTAAAGTTTCTAAAGAATGACGAAAAACGTTTCCTTTTACGTTGATTAGTTTCGCAGTTACATGGCGCCAAAGTCGGAATTTCTCGGATTTTTGACATTTTCAAACATGTTTCCAACCGTCACGTCTCCAATATTGGAGATGTGACCTTGAAATTCGGCAGACGTATGGTATATTACGTAATCCTAATGGATATTTGGCGAAAACGTCGACTTTCTATCAACAAAATGGCGAAAAAATGAAAAATTGGCGATTTTTCGCTCAGTTGTGGCGTAGGTCTCTGGAATTCAATCTGTTGCATCTAAATGGTAAGATATTTTACCAATATTAAGAATTATTCTTGTAGGAAATTAAATGAGGTTTAAGAAAATAGCTTTAGTTTTTTTCCATTCACTCATGAATATCTCACAACAATCCCCCAAAACCTGACTTTATGAAAATGATTCCCCATTTAATCACGGTTAAATGCCCGTCACGTCTCTACTATTGCACATATGTCGTTGAAAGTTGGCATGCATAAGCAACATTACAGGATTTGAAGGAATTATAGTTAAAACACCGCCCAAATATCTAAAAATGTTCGAAAAAAAATAAAAATGGCGGATTATTCTCTCAGTTATAACGCTGACTTCTTGATTTCGGTTTGTTGCCTCTGAACGGTTAAACATTTTACCAATGTTGCAATTTTTTATACTACGCAATGAAAGGTCGTAAATGGCAATACAACATTTTTTAATCTATTGTCTGTGATTAGCTCACAACAATCCCCCAAATTCTGACTATGAAATTGAATACCCTAATCATTCCTATGAAAAGCCCGTTTTGTTGCTCTTAGGGCATATTTGACCTTGGATTTTGGCATGCAGTTGCTACTTGGTTACTTATTGACATATAGTGAAAACACCAACTTTTAAAGCACAAACTTCCAAAAACATTAAAAATGGCGGAATTTTTTCTTGATTGGCGCGCAAGCATCTGGTTTTTAGTGTGTTGCATCTTAACGGTTTAATATTTAAAGGATGTTAGAAATTCCTGTTGTGGATATTAAAATGGCAAATAATGACCCAAATTCTGAGCATTTACGTTCGTTAGTTTCGGAGTTAGATTTCGCTAAATTCGGAATTTGTCGGATATTTGAAATATTCATACATGTTTCGAGCTGTCACGTCTTAAAAGCGGACATATGACCTTGAAATTTGTCATACGGATGGTACGTTACATGATTCTTATGAATATTTAGCGAAAACGCCGTTTTTTACATACAAAGTCCTGAAAAAAATTAAAAATGGCGGATTTCTCGCTGAGTTGCGGCGTAGGTCTCTGGAATTCATTGTGTTGCCTCTGAACGGTAAGACATTTTACCAATGTTATGAATTATTGTTGTATTAAATTAAATGACGTACGAAATGATACCTTTTTTTTCCTACCCTTCAAGTATATCTCACAACAATCCCCCAAAATCTGACTTTATGAAATTGATACTCCATAAAATCACGGTAAAATGCCCGTCACGTCTCTACTATTGCACTTTTAGCCTTGAAAGTTCGCATGCATGAGCATCATTACATGATTATAAAGGTCGGGTAGTGAAATAACCGATTTTATATCTACAAATGGCCGAAAAAAGTTAAAAATGGCGGATTTTTTGCTCAGTTATGACTCTGGGTTCTGGATTACGGTGTGTAGCCTCAGAACGGTTATACATTTTACCAATGTTACGAATATTTCTTATAGACAATACATTGGACTAAATGTAGGTACCATCAATTGTCTTTTATTAAGTTAGATTATCTCACAACAATCCCCCAAAGTCAGACTTTCTGCTAATGAAAACTCATTTTATCGCTGTGAAATGCCCGTTTTGTTGCTATTAGCACATATTTGACCTTGATATTTGGAATAACACTAAACTAAACTACTACTAAACATGACAGTTATGGATTATTAGTGAAAACACCGTTTTCTCATAAGATATAACAACTTTATCTCATAAGATAAGCTGGCGAATGAATTTTTTTTATTATGTCGATGATCAGTGTCATTACCGTTATTGTTTGCTTCGATAAGAGCTCCAGAAATCGAAATTTTAGTGAAATTTTCGGACTTTTCGGCGGTTTGCCAGCTCTAGCTACTGAACGGTCGATTGGATCGACATTCTTACGCTCAATTTTATATGGGCTACATATCGGTCTGAAAGATAGTAAATAGATAGTTATCACGGATAGATTTGTTATTTCGAAAAAATCTGATGAAAGACTTTAAAACCAGTTTACTGCCGTCATTCTAAATTGAACTTTAGACGAGAGGTTAAGCGTCGGTCTACGATGACAGAGGTTAGAGGTTCAATTCTTCGTAATGGAATATATGTTCCCCTTTTTCCCTCCAGTATTTTTTACATTTACATTTAATAAATTTTGGTTCCATCATTGTACCACGCTTTAAACGTTTTTTCCCCCAAAAAATAAAAATTGCGATAGACTCTCTGTTCGAAACAAATTCCATGCACGGTTTTAGTATACGGTAGAGGAGAGCATATGCATTAAATTCATCTTAATAACTCGTTCTTACACTCAATTTTATATGGGCTACACATTGGTCTCACAGATAGAAAATACATTATTATCATGGGTAGATTTGTTACGAAAAAATTAACCAAAATTACCCCTAAAACCACCGATGATATCAAGCTAGGAATCACACTTGCCCTGGGATTGACAATGGTGCTTTCTACGCCCCGTAGTTTCGAAGTTACATGTAGTCCAATTCAAAAATTTCGTTTTTGCAGTCCGTACTCAAAATATAACAATCATGACGCCTAGGTTTTTCAGAATGCCGATGCTCAAACGTTACTGCAAAATAAAAGTCTTCAAAATGGATTTCGACGACTGTAACCCTTGAAAGTAAACTTTATTTTTCAGGATTTCTTTTGATACCCCAAATAACGGCGAAGCCGTTCCGGGGGTGTAGGGGGCGGAGCCCCCTACCGAGCGAAGCGAGTGTACTTCTCTAATATTGAATAATGATTTGAACTAAAAGACTACTTAATGACTATAGTTACACATCACATACATTTATATGTATTTATTCTTAAAATGTAGACTCTTATCTGTAATGTAATAGATTATAATCATGCTGATTCAAAGTCTATGGTTGTAAACTACATTTAATCCAGCCATGAACAACTAAACTAAACAAAAGAACACAATTAAAACTTTCACCATTCTCCAAAAACTTCAAGGATATATTTTTAAACAATGAATAAATTTTTCTTCGTTCTCCTTTATGTACTGTCTGAAGTCTTTTTCATCTTCACCACCTGAGCTCAGTAACTGTTTTTCACTCAATTACATCAGCTTAGTCCAAACTGCGTGAAAATTTGGCAAAGACGCTTAATTGCCTAATCTCTTGAAAAAACTCATTGAAAAAACAAAAATTAGTTGTAAACACGAAAAAAACATCGTGCCGATCGTACACAAGAAGATGAGATTGCTTGAAGGCATTACTGAAAGAGCTAATAAGGACATTACCTCTTTTAGCTAGCTCGATGTTTTCCCCAATGGAACTGGCGAGGAGTTCAAAATTATAGGATGTGATGTGAGAAGTAATCTTCGAAATAAGTCCTTATTGGTAGCCACTTGAGTATATTTCTTATGAAACGCTCACGAAAGTTTATTATGTCCTTATTACCAGCCTCTATTGCCTTTTCTGAGAGATATCGCAATGGAAAAATCGAGTCTTTCGAAATATCAGCTCCTGGAATAAGTACTTGATAATACTATGCACTATCTGTGGCATATAATACTTCGGATATAATTTCACAAATTTTTTGGCCGTCTCCCTTCAGTACCTCCTAAATTTTTCCCCTTTAATGCAGAGGCCATTCGAAATTGATTTCAATGTTATGGAGAACCTTGTAATGAGGCTAACGTCATTCCTATAACATGTATCGCAATTTATCAGATGCACTTACTTACAAATAAAATGTAAAATGATTTTAAAGAATAATGCTCTGAAACGGGAAACAATAATTGTTGAAGGCAATATTTTCTCCATACCTGTTATTGCAGAAGATAGCTTGGGATTGTCGAAGAATCGCCCAGCCGTGTTCCCATCGATAGTCTTTCCGTTTCCGGGCCGCGGTACATCCACAATCAATCCCATTTTTTCCCATGAAAGACATTTTTAACTTAGCCTTTCTGTCTCGCAGTAGTTATCTGTGCTATTCACGTGCCTTTTTGAGAGGTTTAGTGAAATGAAAGAGTTGCGGCGGAATAACATCTCAGGATTTGCGTTTTCCTTAATTTTGATCTTTCGCCGGAACCATGGAAATATATTTCGGGACGTCCACCTTTACTTTCTAAGGTAAGATAAAAAAATATATATAACCCTGTACAAGGACTATAAATGGACTCAATTATGCGAATATACTTACAGGAAAAAATTGATGTACTCGGCAAACATTCGAACAAGTATTCCGGAAAAACAACAACCGTTCTTAGCCATTTATTGTGACGATTCAAAAATCTCTTGTGTGTCTAGAACACTCATCCGACATCCTCATGCACTTTCTAAAAAATTTGCGACTGAATTATACACTTGTGCCTTAAAAAGTTCATTGTGTGAATACAAACGCAACTTCAAGCGAAATATTTCTATATATATATCATTTTTCGCATAGAAGGATTGATGCCCAGACTTCAATAAAGTATTATGTCGCTGTAAACGTGAAATTTTGACTAAAGGAATTTTTTGAGCAAGCATTTATAAAACCCTAAAGAGAAATAGGGTATAATAGGAAATGATAAAAATAATTTAAAGCAAATGCCGACCCCCAAAATTTCAATATTTCGTTCGACTCTGGAGATACAAATAAGAAAAGGCACTAATACTGATTATTTCGTTCCGGAACTACATTAAAAATTCAATCGTATTTTTATCAAAAGTTCAATAAACCTTTATAGCCAAGAATTAAACAAATAATTGTGCAGCAAAAACCTTACCAATGCCACTAAAGTAGAAAATAAAATGAAATATCGCCCCTAATGCCACCATAAAAGTGATTATAGTTGGACACAAACACACACAGGTAAAAACCGAAGAACACAGGTTTCAAGGATAGGAAGGTACAAGCAAGCAGAACTGTTCCACATCACACCAGAAATGCACTAAATGTGCACGTGCAGTTCGCTGCAGCAAAGAGAATATGCTCCCGATAATATCCGCTGCAGACCACACGAAGGGCTACACAGTGTCATAAAACGATTCACAGATATTTTTATTTGCACGACCGATTTCGTTGCATAGGCAACATCTTCAGGTACATAAAAGTCAAATTTTTCAGAATATATACTCCTACAGGGATAAGGGGAAGGAAGGCGAAGGTGGGGGTGGACGGTGGCAGGGAAAACATTAAAGGAGGGGGGGTGCGAGGTGAGTGTATACAGTGGGGTGGAGGAAAGCGAGGTGGGTAGGGAAGGGCGAGTGGAACTTGGGTATGACATGAGTATGGAAAGGAATGTACCAGAATATGTTGCCTATGCAACGAAACCGTTCGTGCAAAAAAAATATATCTCTGAAAAGCTACAAAGTCATTTTCATAATTGATTTCATAATGGATTTTCACAAAGTTACACTGGAAACCATCGAATTTATAATATAGATAGGAGGGGTTGGGAAGTTGATGGCATGTGACCCCAGATGACGCCAGGTGCCTCTGAAAGGGAGTTAGTCTGTCAAACAGAGATGAGCATATCCTTCCGTAGGCGATGTGCAATGCAATCGTGAAAACCCCGTGATTGTTTCAGGAGTGCATTCCAAGAAAGAAGTCTTTCCTGATTTTTCCTGCGGTGTCCTGCGATATGATTATGAGTATAATTTGTAGCATGGTTTACTAAAAATCCTTAATGGTGGCTCTTTGCAATCTTCATATATTGATGATCACTATAGGAAAGTGAAAGTGGCCATATCGTATCCACACACTTGCCGCATCACCGTATCCCCGTTGCCGGCGGACGGAGCCGGACTCGACCGCTCGATTGAAAAAACGATGTAATATTCGGGGTCGCAAGTAGGCGCAAGGTTTCTCTTTAGATTCATTCTCTGAAAGCTTTGGAAAATAACGTGGTATGAGTCACTTAGCGTAACCAGGCTGCACCAACTACTTTTTCTCTACAAATATGTTATAAATTGACTGAAAATAGGCTCCGACATTTTCTAGTGTGTCTATGATTAATAATCAAATTAAATCTTTAAAAAGCAATTATATGAAGGAGAAAAAACTCTGTTATATAATACTATAAAAACTTTTCCGTAAGTCAATCCATTAAAGTACAGATACAGGTTAATTTTGGTAATTCACAGAGAAAATCGAAGGTAGGTGTTATTTGCGATATTTGTTCAAATTTGAGTTAAAGAAAAAGTTAAATACGGAATTTTAGGTATAAACTATTTGAGAATACTACTGCGAAGGTTCAACTTCCAGACTAAAAAAAAAGTTTTACAGGTTTTTGCCAGCTTTTTTCGATTTCAGCCCACTGTTCGACATGACTACATCTATTTATGAGCTGTTTATCACGATTGACTCGAAAAAGTCAACGATCGAGGTCTTTCAGGTCACCGAATATATTATTTAACATGTTCATTGCTGACGCAATTTAGCAAAAAAGTAGTCTTTTATACTAATGAGGAGATTAAAATAAATATACAGAAATTTAAAACAGACCACAGATATGTTGCACCCACCGATTTATCTCGCTCTGTACGAAATCTGCCCCAAAATGCTCAATATTAGGTGTATCAGAAAATTTTCCCAATAAACAGGATATTCAGTTTTCAGGAATACCATCTAAACAAATATATTACAATTTTTTCATATATTATTTGAATTATCACTACTCTTCGACCCAACAAAAAGAGAAAATCACGACAAAATCGTAGCCATCTGGTGGGATTTTGGCTCTTATTCACGAGGCAGTGTGGAACATTGTAGACTCCATTCGAAAATTTGAAAGCTTATGTAACCTTGCTTAGTTTTACGACGTACTTCATGAACGACTAAACTTTCGGTACTTATGGTGGCTAGCGGCCAATACACACTACATACATTAATGAGCTGATAATCACGATTGACACACAAAAGTCAACGATGGATATAAACGAGGTATTTCAGATCACCGACTCGGCATTTCACTATTCCTAACAGTATTTTTAACGTGAAACAATCATGTGAAAACCTTTCTCCGGGCCCGCGCCCATCTCCCAACCTGGAACTTACGGCGCTAGCAGAAACAATTATTAACATTACTATTCACTATTTCAACAATTTCAATGACAGGCGTCTTTGGAACGTGTATTTCAACCCTGAGTCAACATCGGCGGCTGTAATATTTTTAACTACAGATAACAAGTAAAGGATAAGGGAAATGAATTGCCGCAGTTTTCATTTGTAAGAACCTAAAAAGGTTTACGTTCTCTTTCATAATAATAACAGTAACAGAAAGCTGCGAACCTTTTCGAAGAAAAGTACCTTATCTAACCTCCACGCGCAGTATATTTAAAAGAATGAGAGTCGACACATAAACAGACGATGAGTCGCTGTCGCGGGCGTTGCGTTCTTATTCGAGGAAACGCATACCCTAGCTCCAGTATATAAAGGCTTGAGGCTTTCGACAGGTCACATTTTCTCCTCTCTTCTTACGCAGAGTAGACCTTCTAACAGGCGAAAATGCCCCTACGTAACCGTATCCTTCGTAACATATGGAGAACCATTGTATTTGATGGCATGTTCATTCTTGGTAAGTTAGTCGACAAATTGAGTTGCTTAAGAATTTTGCCTTTTGAATATTGCTGCATAAAATTTATCCGAATAATTTAGCATGAGAAACGGTGAATATTTCCAGAATCTCCACAATATTTTCCTTGCCTAACTAGAGTGTGTTTCTCTCCACTGGTAGCTGATGGTCTGCGACCTACTTTCCTTACTGGATGTACTGATGAGCAGCGCGCTCACTACCGCAACCGTATTGGTGAACTCAAAGACATCGTTGCTGGGGTTATGCATTATTTAGGTAAGTGTTTGTGTTAGACTGATTTTTCCGTGTATTTCGTCCTATATAAAAATAAGAAAATTGATTTGAATATCAAGGAATTTTATTATCGTAGATGGTTTGGAATCTTATGTATGATATCTAACATTATGTCAGATTAAAATGAAAAACGTTGTGGCTGCATAGTGAAAGACAGTAGAAATTATGAATATCTGTGAAAGGCCTATTACGATTCTTTTCGTGCAAAATGTTTCTCTTAATCCACCGTGAACGGTTACAGGTAGCATAAAAAATTTCAGAGTTAATCATCATTGGCCGCTCAATCCTAAGATTAGTGACTCCACCCTCCCCTATCTGAGGATAGTTTCCATTCTTCATTGAAGCTCTTCCGAAAGTCTTTACTCTGTATTTGGTCAATGTATTTTGATGGAGACATCTTCTCGGGAATTCTGCCTCTAATTTTACTTCAATAAATTCCTCAAAAATCCATCGTGCTTCAAAGTGTGTCCTATCCGTATGGTTCTTGTTTTCTTCATAGTGTTCCATGTGGTCATTTCCTCCACTACTTTTTGTAATCTTCATCATTTCTTAATTTGTCCATGCATTTTATCTTCTTCATCCTCCTTCAGAACCACCACTGTTGTCAGTCCAGTCTGGTCAAGTATCTGACTGTATCAAGTGGTCCATGCTTTCGATCTAAGAATTGCCACGCTCCACACGAATATTTTCAGATACTGTTTCTTATCTTGTTACTCAATGGTCTTTTAACACAGCCCTACTCTCATTACCATGAACGCGTTCTTTACCTAAGCTATTCTTCACTTGATGTCTGTTGTACATCTTCCGTCCCACCTAATGGTACTTCCAAGATGGGTGAAGGACTCCATTAGCTCTCATTTCTTTCTTCTCAGTAAGTCTTCAGTATTCAGTTTTTCTCTTCCGCATAATAGTAATTCGATCTTCTCTTTGCTATCTTAACACTTTGCCTGCGTTAATCTTAATGCCGTTCCGTCCAATTCCTTGTGCTTCTCTTATTGTTTCCTCCGAGTACATGTTTAATAGGTCTGGTGAGGGGTTTCATCCTTGTCTTAATCCTTTGTTAATTTTAGCTTCTGTCTGACTTAAGTCTGTCATTTGCATTGGGACGACTTTCTTCTTGATAAGTTGGTACATAATTCTTCGGTCGTCGTAATCCATTCCGAGTTTTTCCTGCAGCCTGGACATCTTGTTCACCTCAACATTGTGAAAGGCTTTCTCTAGGTCCATGAATGCGATATACAATGGCTTTTTCTCGTATTTGGTTTTCTTTGCCATTAATATAAGGCAGAGTATGGCCTCCCTGGCTACTCTGTTCTTCCTAAATCCATGTTGATTTGCCGAGGGGTTGTCTACAATTTTCCTCCCCATCCTCCGATTAATTTTACGTGTACGTATTTTTTATCAATGTGACACTAGACTCAAGTATCGGTACTTCTAAGAGTTCTCCGTCCTCGTCTCCTTCGGTATCGACATCATTGCACCCGTTTGCAAAATTCTCTGGAAGTCTTCCGCTTTGGTAGCTATTTTGTATAATAATTCTTACAGGTTATCCCTGGCCTTAATCACGACCACTTCGATGACGTAGTTTCCAGGAGCTTTTCTTGAGACCTTATGTTGCTCCATCGAATTCTCTCCTCTGTATGCGTGGGTCCCCGTCTCCTTGGTCCACCTCGCTCTCGTCATTCATGAGGTTTTATTCCAGCGGCCACGGCTTTTGGTAGTGTTCTACGATATGTTGCTTCCATCTGTTGCCAAAATCTTCACCCATTATCAGTGTTTTCCAGTTCACATTCCTAATGTTAATACTTTTCGTTTTCTTCTCTTTGTAGTGTTTTTTAACGAGTTTGTATACTGTTTCGGTGTTTCCAGTTCTCATGTTTTCGCTTGCTTTCTCGTAGCATCCAATTATTTCTAGGCTTCTTGATATCTCGACTGAATTGGTTGCCTAGCTTTTTGAACGGCGTTGCCTCACCGTCCTTGTTGGGGGTTTTTATATTTTCTTCTTTTTTAATTTAGTTTCCAATTCTCCGTCGTAACTCATGACTTCTTCATGTCTGTTGTCATGATCAGCAATACTCTACAGCTGCTCCTGCGATAGTCATCATCCGCATATCCCATTTTTTTCGATGCTCATTTCTCCTTTATGATCTAATCTACTGTTACAGCCCTATTCTCCTTTATTGCCAAAATTCTTTAGTCTCATGTTGGTTCATGCATCATCTTCTTCATTTTCTGATATTGAAGGAGGCTTTAATGATAACCTGTGTTGTGAATTTTAAATTTTTGCATTGCTGCACCATCAGTTTCTGGTTTCGGCGGAAAATGTTCTTTTGAGTACTTAATATTCTTCGCCCAGGGGCAAGCTAATCGCATGAGTCTCGTTCTTGAACAGGTGTTTCAAGGAACAGGACGATTATTGCCAGCAAATAGTTGAGTCATGCCATGCCACACACCCTGGAGGTAGTGGCTATCCCGTTATATCCCATGTGTACAATTAGATTCTTTTTGAAAATATTATCTATTCAGAAATTCTGATTTATTTGCAAAAAAATTTTCGGCAGAAGAGGGATTTGTGTGATAACCTTTCTGCATCTTGAAATGCACACCAAAACTGAGTACATTAGGTATAGAAAGGAATTTTTGTTTCATTTTTATCTCTATTGTCATTTTACCAAAGTATTTTAAAATTTTATATTCATTTTTAATTAACATTCTCCCACCCAAGACTTACGCCGAAGGCATAAAAAAATCTACTACGTGGCCTAATTTACTAGTGGCTAATGACCATAAACTAGTCGTTTATGAAACATTAATTAATTTTTACTTTATTATTTACAGGTAATAACGACGGAACTAGCAGCCCAGCTACTCCGGATCAAGCCAGCAGCTCAGCAGGACCTTTACCATCTATCCCCCCTACGTCAATCCAATCAATCATAGTTGACATGCAGAGCATCCTGAATAACCTTTACACCATACACTACCACATAAAGAATAATGCTAATCTTACGCTGCCTGCCCCACTCTTGGCGAAGGTTAGACAATTTAATGGTGATCCTTCGGCTATTGATTTTCAGGACCGAGTATCCGAGTTTATTTTTGGGGCCGGACATTTTTTAAAAATTCTGGTGCATGAAGCAAACAGTTCTCAACCAACCACACCTCAAGCAGCCTGAGGATGATTGATTTCTGTATATTTGAAAATATGTGCGGCATGAGGTTTACGTTAAAGATTTTGAGGACGAACCAATAAACATGATTGTTAACATTTCTCAATTTATAATGAACAAGAAAAATTTCACCAAAAACGACTTAAGTAATTAAATGTTCTCCAGATTGTGTCCGCCATTTTTTAGTATGAATATTTAGAACCAAACTCCTAAAAATGACAGAGATTTATATATCATATATGAGCCTTTATTTTGTTTTTTTTCATATGTGATCTACTTCATCTCTAAATTGTGGTAATACTTTGTAAAGTGATTTTAGTGATATTTCAGAATTTTGAATAGAAAATGGATATTTTATAACCATTCTTCATTGGGGAATACAAACAAAATCTGAAGTGTAAAATGAAAAGTAAATATTTTGTCCTTATGTAATGAAATGTAATGAAAAAAATAAATATCAAAGTTATCAATCTTGTATCACTATTTTTATACCTAATACAACAATATTGACTGTCCTAAGATTGTAATTTCCACATCTATAGTTTTCCATTCCACCAACCATGTCCTGGAAAAAAATAAAATAATTCAAAGGAGGCAACAAAGGGAAGCTAAAGCGTGTTCCTGTGTCTTATAAGATGAAGTAAGAGATTTGAGATATGACTTGAGCGAGGAAATTAATTAAGCTTTTTTGGAAAAGGATATTTTACAAAAAAGAGATTGTTGGCTGAAATGTAGTTGGAATTACTGTCAGTGCCCCGAAGAGAAAGAGTGGGAGGTAATTTAGAGCTGGTACTGTCGATCAGTTTCGCAACTGGGCAGCTACTTAAGAATCATCATCTCCAAAATCCATGTCATTTTTACTCCAGGAAGAGAATATGAAAGCGAGATATTTGGAACGATGCTTCAAGGTAAAGCTTTTGTTTTTCATAGGCCTTTTAATGATTAAAACTTTAAATCTATCGTCTATTGCCTGAGTGAGAAAGAAATAAACATGAATATGAACTAAACAACACCAAAATGAGGAACTCCTTCACAACGGAAGGTTTTTTACTCATTATTGGTAATTAAATCCATAGATTAGTAGATTAGTTGACTGCAGCCCTCCACCCTTCCCTATATAATACTAGTTCCATTACCTTCTGGTATCTCTTCCCATGTACCTTCCCTCCTATTTGGTCCATGCACTTATTCGTAGGCGTTTCTCTGGGGTCTTTACCCTCGATTTTGCCTCCAATTATGTTCCTCACAAGCTCAATGTGTCTTAAGGTGTGTTCATCATGTATTTAAAAAAATATCGATGTACCGATCGAGCAACAGAGATAATGAAGGACTATAACACTAGTCCTAATTGACAAATACCACGTAATAGCCATTCATCCAAAATTCTTCCAAATAAAACATTCGAAGCCAGAGAAGATATATCATATGCTGGGAGCTTACAAAGCAAGAGTCACGTAGGGCACGTTAACTAGCACAGTTTTTCATCTCGAGGCGAATCAAGACTTTCCAGTTGTTCACACTTATTTTTTTTCTCACCAGAACTGTTCTTATGGCTTCAGGTCATAATCAAATATGGAAATGAAATTAAGTTCTCGGCGGTTTATTTACCCAATTATACAAACGAGAAGGGAAGAGGGACGGGCAGAAGGAAGGTGAGAATGAAAATTTTACGTTCCACATGTACCAGTCTTAAGGGGACAACTTAGCTATAGTTATTGTATTTGTTTGTGGAAGTGAAAGGCGACATTGGGAAGGAGGGTGGTAGATTTAATGGCGAAGTAGTGGTTGATCTAATGGAGTGAAATGTTTATAAATTTTGACCTCTAATAATAACAATAACCTATAGAACAGTTTAATCAATTATTTTTTCGCGCGGTACGTTTACAACTCCTTCACAACGGAAGGTGTTTTACTCATTATTGGTAGCTCAATCCTAAGATTGGTTGACTGCTACCCTCGAACCTTCCCTATGTAATACTAGTTCTCTGACCTCCTGATATCTCTTCCTGTATACTTTCTCCTTTATTTGTTCCATGCATTTATTCCTAGGCCTTTCTCTGCTGACTTTCCCCTCTATTTTGCCTTCAATTATGTTCCTCAGAAACGTATTGTGTCTCGAGGTAATTCCAATCCATTTAGTTCTTTTCTGCATAGTTCTACATATGGTCCTTTCCTATTCTATTCTTCTGTACACTTCGTCATTTCTTATTTTTTCCGTACATTTTATCTTCAGTATCCTCCTCCAGCACCAGGTTTCAAAGGCCTCCAGTCTTTTCTGGTCAGCTTTTCCGATGGTCCATTCTTCCGATTCATACAGATTCCACGCCTCACACGAAGGTTTTCACATGCTGTTTCCTGGTTTGTAGTCCTATCTCCTTTGAGCAGAGTAGTTGTATTTTTCCCATGTACGCCTTCTTAGCTTGGGCTATTTTCCGCCTGATGTCCGTTGTATTTCTTCCGTCACACGTGATGGTACTTCCGAGGTAGATGAAGGAATCCATTTGCTCTAATCTCTCTCCGCTCAATGGTGACTTATGCATCCATCTTCTCTCTTTCCCATACGAGGAATTTAGTTTTCGTCTTACTTATTTTCATACTGTATTCGTGTAGAACTTAGTCCATGACGTATAGTATAGTGACCTTTAGTGACCTTTGAAGATTCTCGTGATTTCCAGCTATGGCTGCGATATCATCTGTGAAGTGGAGCCTGTTTATTTCTTCTCCGTTTATCTTTATTCCGCTCAGTCCAGTTTCTTGCGCTTCTTGTATGGCCTCCTCCAAGTATATGTTCAACAGTGCTGGTGATAGGTTGCACCCTTGTCTTATTCCTTTGGTAATTTTAAGCCGTATCCCAACTCTTTAGGCTTTAGAGTACATGCAATAAGGTGCCTAAATATTTGGCTGCCTTGAGCGAAGTGAGCTTGAGTGGGGACACTATTGAGCTAGAAAGATATAAAAACAAAGGAGTAATGTTAGGAAAAACATAATATCCGAGATACATATGATCGCGAATAGTAGAAATATTCACGATAATTCGTGCATATCATAACATTTATGGTAGGTACTATTAGCGCCTTCGGGAACGATGGTTGCAATTTGGAAAATAGCTAGGGAATGATTTTCACAGTTTTGAGATTCTCAAGTTATCATTTTAGGGATGCCAAAGCCATAGAAGGTTTTCTGTGTGTTCTTAACTTTTTAGCTTGATACTTAATGCATAGGTTGTGTCAAATATTTGGAAAATAAATTCCTTAAAAAACGAGAATTTTTTTCTGACATAAAATAGTCGCTAAAATTCCTAGAAGATACTGTTAAAGGCAAGTTGGTGCATATTTCAAGGCTAAATCATTTTTAGTATTAACAATTACCAGTTTATTAGTTTTGGGGAATTATTAATTGTTTACTATTAAATGCTAAATTGTATTTTTAAACTTTACTACTGTTTTCTCAGAAGTAAACTAAATTGTAGTATTTTTATATAATTTCAAAATATTCAGGCAAGATATTGTGGAAGTTCGTCATGTTAAAACAGAAATAACAATTACACTATTCCACGGGGTATTTATTATGTACGACGCGCTTCAACTCACAAAGCCATCGTCAGGTACAAGACAATCTGTTCGAGAGCACATCACAGATGTATATGTGTGTGTGTGTGTATGTATATATATGTTACAAGTTTGTGAAAAAAGAGGGGGGTGAGGAACAGAAATAAGGTGGGGAAGTGGCGGGCTAACGGAAAAACCAGGAGCAGGAGGGGGAAACCAGTGAATCCTCGGGGAATAAAGAAACGAGGAAGACCAGGGAAACGGGAAGAAAAAAGGCGGAAAATATAAGAAGGGGTTCATCTACATCTACGTAATACCCTGCGAGCCACCACGAGGGTGTCAAGGCAGGGGGTGAAGATCACCAAACATGCACTATTGCCATGCAAGTAGGATAATTAATGGAGACATGCTAGAAAACAGGGTCAAATGCAGCTAGATGGTTGGTATCTACATAATAAGAAAGGGATTATTGGTTTTTATTACATGCATCATGCACTACAGACTACTCTAACTATATTTCACCTACCTATCCCTTTGCTGCGCTGCCTATTGTTCTCTCTTATGGTACGCGGGAAAAATGACATTTTAAATGTATCGGTACGACAATCGGTTGACAAACGGGTTGAGGGGGAAGAAAAGTAAGCATGGTGATTAGGAAGGGAAAGGTGGGAGGTATTCGGCACCAAGGAGAGAATGGGGGGGAAAGCAAGGGTTAACTGGGAACGGTAGGGGTTCGAGGAAGGGATCTCGGGCGGAAGGTGGTCAACACAAGACCAAGAGTGGAGAGAAGGGGTGGGTGGATGGGAAAAAACCGTGGAGGGTGGAGTCGGTTGGAGAAAGTGTGAAGGGGAAATTTGTCCGTTTGTTTTCGAGAAAGGTATCTTGAGGAGAGGAGAGTGTTTCACAAAAATATATATATTCATTTAACCCTCAGCCTCCACCTGCTCAATACTTACGCGAAATCCACCTGGGGTCTTTACTGACCCCATGCTGTAAATTTAGAAACAAATAGTGTTTTTTCAGGAGTTTTTGAATTTCATACAGAAATAATGATGAAAACATTCGTAAGTGATTTCGGCAAAATTGTTATCAGCAAAGATGGACACACGCGGTGTATATCCCGGAAACTTTAGAGCTGAATCTTCACCCCACCGTAAAAGCCTACACAAGGATTACCTATCAGCACCTTTTATCAATTACATTTATTTAGATATATGCTTTTAAACTTAATGCCTACACAGTCTCCACCTGGAATCAAATATGACCCCACGCAGAAAAAATACTCCCATCCATGAATAACTGAAAAAAGTAGCATTCAAATGGTATGAATGCAAAGAAGAAAGATGTGGGAAGGCATAACTGTAACATGGCAAGATTCTCTGAATTAGTCAAAAATTGGAAGCGTTTTTTCAAGCTTGGGGTAAAAAAAACCCAAGTGGAATCGGAGGGTTAAGGGGGATCGTGAGTTCATTTTCACGGCGAACTTCGGTACTCTTACTAAAATACTTAAAACTACACAACGCTTATTTCTACACATTTTTTGATCAACATAAGATTAATCGTGCAAATCCCAGTTATGCAAAAGAGTTATTCATGACTTTTAGTTAAAAGGGGAAGGGAGGGGAAGTAAGGAAAAAGATGACGTTTAATGGCTGATCTAGCCAGAACAATGCGAAATGGGGTGGGAGAAAAAGAAGAGGTAACGGGTGCATTGAAGGGGGTTAAAGAGTTCATTTTCACGGCGAATATCGGTACTTTTACTAAATTACTGAAAATTACACAAGGCGTATTTCTGCACTATTTTTGATCTATATGAGAATAATCATGCGAATTCCAGTTATGCAATGGGTAATTCATGATTTTAGTTAAAAGGGGAAGAAAGGGGAAGTAAGGAGAAAGATGACGTTTGATGGCTGAACTAGACAGAACAATACGAAATGGGGTGGGGAGAAAAAGAAGAGGAATAAGGTAAGAGGTAAGAGGGTGCATTGAATGGGGTTAGTAAGTTTATTTTAGAGGCGAACTTCGGTACTCTTACGAAATTACTGAAAACTAATCAACGCGTATTTCTGCACTATATTTAAACTATATAAAATTAATCGTGCAAAGCCCAGTTATGCAATGGGTAATTCATGACTTTTAGTTACAAGGAAAAGGAAGGGGAAGTAACGAGAAAAATGAATTTTAATGCCAGAACACTGCGAAATGGGGTGGGGAGGAAAATAAAGGTAAAGGATGCATTGAGGGGGGTCAGTGAGTTCATTTTCACGGCGAACTTCGGTACTTTCACTAAATCACTGAAAACTAAAAAACGCATATTTCTGCACTATTTTTATCTATATATAATTAATCGTAAAAATACTAGTTATGCAATGGGTAATTTATGACTTTTAGTTAAAAGGGCAAAGGAGGGGAATTAAGGAGAAAGATGACGTTTGATGGCTAAGCTAGCAAAAACAATGCGAAAAGGAGTGGGGAGAAAAATGGAAGTTAAAGGTACATTGAAGAGGGTTAGTGAGTTCATTTTCACGGCGAACTTCGTTACTCTTACTAAATAACTGAAAACTACACAAGGCCTATTTCTGCACTTTTTTGACCTATATAAGTTTAGACGTGCAAATCCCAGTTATGCAATGGGTAATTCATGACTTTTAGTTACAAGGGGAAGAAAGAGAAAGTAAGGAGAAAGAGAACGTTTGATGCCTGAGTTAGCCAGAACTATGTAAATGAGGTGTGGAGAAAAATAGGAGGTACAGAATGCATTAAAGGAGTTGGTAAGTTAATTTTCACGGCTAACTTCGGTACTCTTACTAAATTACTAAAAACTACACAACGCGTATATCTGCATTAATTATGATCTATATAATATTATTCGTGTAAATGTCAGTTATGCAATGAGTAAGTCATGACTTTTAGTTAAAAAAGGAAGGGAGTGGTAGTAAGGAGAAAGATGAAGTTTGATGGCTGAGCTAGCCAGGACTATGCGAAATGGAGTGGGGAAAAAAATGGAGGTTAAATGTACATTGAAGGGGGTTACTGAGTTCATTTTCACGGCGAACTTCGGTACTCTTACTAAATTACTAAAAACTACACAACGCGTAATTCTGCACTATTTTTTTCTATATAAGATTAATCGAGCTAAAAACAGTTATGCGATGGGTAATCAATGAATTTTAGCTAAAAGGGGAAAGGAGGGGAAGTAAAGATAAGGTTACGTTTGATAGCTGAGCTAGCCACAACAATGCGAAATGGGGTGGGGAGAAAAAAATCGAGGTAAAGGGTGCATTGAAGGTGGTTAGTGAGTTCATTTTCACGGCGAACTTCGGTACACTTACTAAATTACTTAAAACTACACATAGCGTAATTCTGCACCCTTTTTGATCTATATAAGGTTAATCGTCAAAACGCAGCTATGCAATAGGTAAATAATACCTTTAGTCAAAAAGTGAATGGAGGAGAATTAAAGAGAAAGATAATGTTTGATAGATGAGCTAGACAGAACAATGCGAAATGGCGTGGGTAGAAAAATGGAGGTAAAGGCTGCATTGAAGGAGGTTAGGGAGTTCATTATCACGGAGAACTTCGGTACTCTTGAATTACTAAATTAATGAAAACTACACAACGTGTATCTCTGCACTATTTTTAATCCATATAATATAATTCGTGTAAATCCAAGTTATGCAATGGGTAATTCATGACTTTTAGTTCAAAAGGGAAGGGAGAGGAAGTAGGGAGAAAGATGACGTTTGATGGCTGAGCTAGCCAGAACAATGCAAAATGGGGTGAAGAGAAAAAGAAGAGGTAATGGGTACATTGAATGGGGTTAGTGAGTTCATTTTTAAGGCGAACTTCGCTACTCTTACTAAATTACTGAAAACTAATGAACGCGTATTTCTGCACTAGATCTATATAAAATTAATCGTGCAACTCCCTGCTAATCAAAGGGTAATTCATGACTTTTAGTTACAAGGGAAAGGGAGAAGAAGTAACAAGAAAAAGGAATTTTGATGCCTGAGCTTGCAAGAACTATGCGAATTAGGGTGAAGAAAAAAATGGAGGTTAAGAGTGCATTGAAGGGTGTTAGTGAGTTTCTTTTCACGGCTAAGTTCATACTCTTAGTTAATTACTAAAAACTGCACATAGCGTAACTTTGCACTATTATTGATCTTTATACGATTATTCGTGCAAATCCCAGTTATGCGATGAGTAATTCATGACTTTTAGTTAAAAGGGGAAAGGAGGGGAAGTAAAAAGAAAGATGTCGTTTGATAGCTGAGCTAGCCAGAATAATGCAAAATGGGGTGGGGAAAAAATAGAGGTAGAGGGTGCATTGAAAGGGGTTAGGGAGTTCCTTTTCACGGCGAATTCGGTACTCATTCTAAATTAGTAAAAACTTCACAACACGTATTTCTACACTATTTTTTATCCATATTAGATTATTATTGCAAATCCCAGTTTTGCAATGGGTGATTTATGACTATTAGTTAAAAAGAGAAGGGACGGCAAGTAAGGAGAAAGATGACGTTTGATAGCTTAGCTAGCCAGAACAATGCAAAATGGGGTTAGGAGAAAAAGAAGAGGTAAAAGATGCATTGAATGGGGTCAGTGAGTTCATTTTCACGGCGAACTCCGGTACTCTTACTAAATTACAGAAAACTACATAACGCGTAATTCTGCACAATATTTGATTTATTTAAGATTAATCGTGCAAATCCCAGTTATGCGATCGGCAATTCATGACTTTTAGTTAAAGGGGACAAAGAGGGAAATAAAGAGAAAGATGACGTTTGATAGCTGAGCTAGCGACAACAATGCGAAATGGGGGGGGAGAAAAAAATGGAGTTAAAAGGTGCATTGATAGGGGTTAAATAGTTCATTATCTCGGCGATCTTCGGATTTCTTACTAAATAACAGAAAACTATACAAGGCGTATTTCTGCACTATTTGTGATCTACATAAGTATAATCGTGCAAATATCAGTTATGCAACAGGTATTTCATGAATTTTAGTTATAAGGTGAAAGGAGGGGAAGTAAAGAGAAAGATGACGTTTGATAACTGAGCTAGCCAGAATTTCTCGAAATGGGGTGGAGAGAAAAAGAGGAGATAAAGGGTGCATTAAAGGGGGTTGGTGAGTTCATTTTCACGGCTAATTACTTAAAATTACACAACGCGTAATTCTGCACAATTTATGAATAATTTAGGATTAATCGTGCATATCCCAGTTATGCGATCGGTAATTCATGACTTTTAGTTAAAAGGGGAAAGGGGGGGAAATAAAGAGAAAGATGACGTTTGATAGCTGAGCTAGTCACAACAATGCGAAATGGGTGGGGAGAAAAAAATGGAGGTAAAGGATGCATTCAAGGGGGATAGGGAGTTCATTTTCACGGCGAAGTTCGGTACTCTTACTAAATTACTGAAAATAGACAACGCGTAATTCTACACTATTTTTGATTAATATAAGATAAATCGTGCAAATCACAGTTATGCAATGGATTATTTATGACTTTCAGTTAAAAGTGGAAGGGTGGGGAAGTAGGGAGGAAAATAACGTTTGACGCCTGATCTAGCCAGAACAATACGAAATGGGGTGGGGAATAAAAAAAGAGGAACAGGGTGCATTGAAAAGGGTTAGCGAGTTAATTTTCACGGCTAACTAAGGTACTCTTAATAAAATACTGAAAACTACACAACGCGTTTATCATCAATATTTTTGAACTACATAAATTTAATAGTGGAAATCCCAGTTATTCAATGGGTATTTCATGACTTTTAGTTAAAAGGAGAAGAGAATGAAAGTAAAGAGAAAAAACACGTTTGATGGCTGAGCTAGCCAGAACTATGCGAAATGCGGGGAAGAGAAAAAAGGAGGTAAAAGGTGCATTGAAAGGGTTTAATGAGTCCATTTTCACGGCGAACTTTGGTACTCATACTAAATAACAGAAAACTTTACAAGGCGCATTTCTGCACTATTTTTGATCTATACAAGATTAATCGTGCAAATATCAGTTGCGCAATGGGTATTTCATAACTTTTAGTTTAACGGTGAAAGGAGGGGAAGTAACGAGAAAAATGACGTTTGACAGGTGAGCTAGCCAGAACTATTCGAAATGGGGTAAGGAGAAAAAGAGTAGGTAAAGGGTGCATTGAAAAGGGTTGGTAAGTTCATTTTCACGGCTAACTTCGGTACTCTTACTAAATTAATAAAAACTACACAACGCGTAGTTCTGCACCATTTATGATTTATTTAAGATTACTCGTGCAAATCCTAGTTATGCGATCGGTAATTCATGGATTTTATGAAAAGGGGAAAGGAGGGGTATTAAAGAGAAAGATGACGATTGATAGCTGAGCTAGCGACAACAATGCGAAATGGGGAGGGGAGAAAAAATTGGAGGTAAAAAGTGCATTGAAGGGGGTAGGGAGTTAATTTTCACGGCGAATTTCGGTACTCTTACTGAATTACTGAAATCTAGACCGCGAAATTCTACACTATTTTTGATCAATATAAGATTAATCGTGCAAATCCCAGTTATGCAATGGGTAATTTATGACATTCAGTTAAAGGGGAAGGGAAGGAAGGAAGGAGAAACTAGACGTTTGACGCCTGATCTAGCCAGAACAATGCGAAAGGGGGTGGGGAAAAAAAGAAGAGGTACAGCGTGCATTGAAGGGCGTTAGCGAGTTCATTTTCACGGCGATCTTCTTTCCTCTTACTAAAATACTGAAAACTACACAACGCGTATATCTGCACTACTTTTGAACTATATAAGATTTATCGTACAAATCCCAGTTATGCAACGGGTAAGTCATGACTTTTAGTTAAAAGGGGAAAGAGGGGAAAATAAAGGGAAAGATGACGTTTGATAGCTGAGCTAGCCAAAACAATGCGAAATGGGTAGGGGAGAAAAAAATGGAGGTAGATAGTGCATTGAAGGGGGTTAGGGAGTTTATTTACATGGCGAAGTTCGGTACTCTTACTTAAATATTGAAATCTAAACAACGCGTAATTCTACACTATTTTTGATTAATATAAGATAAATCGTGCAAATCCCAGTTATGCAATGTGTAATTTATGACTTTCAGTTAAACGGGGAAGTGTGGGGAAGTAAGGAGAAAGATGACGTTTGACGCCTGATCTAGCCAGAACAATGCGAAATGGATTAAGGAAAAAAAGAAGAGGTACAGGGTGCATTGAAGGGGGTTAGCGAGTTCATTTTCAAGGCGAAGTTCGTCACTCTTACTAAAATACTAAAAACTACACAGTGCGTATATCTGCACTAATTTTGATCTATATAAATTTAATCGTACAAATCCCAGTTATGCAATGGGTACTTCATGACTTTTAGTTAAAAGGGGAAGAGAATGAAAGCAAAGAGAAGGAAACGTTTGATGACTGAGATGGCCAGAACTAGGAGAAATGCGGTAAAGAGAATAAAGGAGGTCAAAGGTGCATTGAAAGGGGTTAATGAGTTCATTTTCACGGCGAACTTCAGTACTCTTAGTAATTAACAGAAAACTATACATGGCGTATTTCTGCACTATTTTTGATCTACATAAGATTAATCGTGCATATATCAGTTATGCAATGGGTATTTCATAACTTATAGTTAAAACGTGAAAGGAGGGGAGGTAAAGAGAAAGATTACGTTTAATAACTGAGCTAGCCAGAATTATTCGAAATGGGGTGAGGAGAAAAAAGGAAATAAAGGGTGTATTGAAGGGGGTTGGTGAGTTCATTTTCACCATTAACTTTTCTCCTCTTACTAAATTACTAAAAACTACACAACGCGTAATTCTGCACTACTTTTTAAATTATTTAAGATTAATCGTGCAAATCCCAGTTATGCGATCGGTAATTCATGACTTTTAGTTAAAAGGGGAAAGAGGGGAAAATAAAGGGAAAGATGACGTTTGATAGCTGAGCTAGCCAAAACAATGCGAAATGGGGTGGGGAGAAAAAAATGGAGGTAGAAAACTTCATTGAAGAGGGTTAGGGAGTTCATTTTCACGGCGAAGTTCGGTACTCTTACTAAGTTACTGAAATCTCGACCACGACTAATTCTACACTATTTTTAATCAATATAAGTTTAATCGGGCAAATCCTAGTTATGCAATGGGTAATTTATGAGTTTTAGTTAAAGGAAAAGGGTAGGAAAGTAAGGAGAAAGATGACGTTTGACGCGTGATTTAGACAGAACAATGCGAAAGGGGGGGGGGTGGGAAGGAAGAGGTGCAGGGTGTATTGAAGTGGGTTAGCGAGTTCATTTTCACGGCTAACTTCGGTACACTTATTAAAATAATGAAAAATGCACAACGCGTATATCAACACTATTTTTGATCTATATAAGATTAACCATGCAAATCTCAGTTGAGCAATGTGTAATTCATGACTTTTAGTTAAAAGGTGAAAGGAGGGATAGCTGAGCTAGGCATAACTATTCAAAATGTGGTGCTGAGAAAAATAGGAGGATAAGGGTGCATTGACGGGGGTTGGTGAGTTCATTTTCACGGATAACATCGGTACTCTTACTAAATTACTAAAAACTACACATAGCGTAATTCGGATCTATTTTTGATCTATATAAGATTAATTGTGATAAAACCCAGTTATGCAAAGTTTAATTCATGACATTTAGTTAAAAGGGGAAAGGAAGTAAAGAGAAAGATGACATTTGATAGCTGAGCTAGACAGAAAAATGCGAAATGGGGTGGGGAGAAAAATGGATGTAAGGGTGCATATAAGGGGGTTAGTGAGTTCATATTCACGGCAAACTTCGGTACTCTTACTAAATTACTAAAAATTACACAACGCGTAATTCTGCACTATTTTTGATTTATTTAAGGTTCATCGTGCAAATCCCAGTTATGCGATCGGTAATTCATGACTTTTAGTTAAAAGGGGAAAAATGGGGAAATAAAGAGAAAGATGACGTTCGATAGCTGAGCTAGCAGAAATAATGCGAAATGGGGTGGGGAGAAAAAAATGGAGTTAAAGAGTGCATTGAAGGGGGTTAAGGAAATAATTTTCATGGCGAACTTCGGTACACTTACCAAATTACTGAAAACTAGAAAACGCTTATTTTACACTATTTTTGGTCTATATAAGATTAATCGTGCAAATCCCAGTTATGCAATGGGTAATTTATGACTTTTTCTTTAAAGGGGCAGGGAGGGGAAGTAAGGAGAAAGAAGACGTTTGATGCCTGATCTAGCCAGAACAATGCGAAATGGGGTGGGGAGAAAAAAGGAGGTAAAGGGTGCATTGAAGAGGGTTAGTGAGTTAATTTTTACGGCGAACATAGATACTTTTACTAAATAACAGAAATCTACACAAGGCGTATTTCTAAACTATTTTTGATCCACATAAGATTATTCCTGCAAATTGCAGTTAAGCAATGGGTAATTCATGAATTTTAGTTACAAGTGGATGGGAGGAGAGGTGAGGAGAAATATGACGTTTGATGGCTGAGCTAGCCAGAACTATGCTTAATGGGGTGTGGAGAAAAAAAGGAATAAAAAGATGCATTGAAGGGGGTTGGTGAGTTATTTTCACGGCGAACCTCGGTACTCTTACTAAATTACTAAAAACTACACAACGCGTAATTCTGCACCTTTTTTTGATTTATTTAAGATTAATCGTGCAAATCGTGCAAAATGGGTAATTCATGACTTTTAATTAAAATGGGTAA
Source organism: Ceriagrion tenellum (assembly GCA_963169105.1). NCBI lineage: Eukaryota > Metazoa > Arthropoda > Insecta > Odonata > Coenagrionidae > Ceriagrion > Ceriagrion tenellum. The sequence continues at coordinate 62,233,559 of OY720638.1, forward strand.
ATGGGGAAAATAAAGAGAAAGATGACGGTTGATAGCTAAGCTAGCCACAACAATGCGAAATGGGGTGGGGAGAAAAAAAAGAGGTAAAAAGTGCATTGAAGCGTGTTAGTGAGTTCATTTTCACGGTAAACTTCGGTACTCTTACTTAATAACAGAAAACTACACAGGGCGTATTTCTGCACTATTTTTGATCTATATATGTTTAGTTGTGCAAATCCCAGTTATGAGTTGGGTAATTCATGTATTTTAGTTACAAGGGGAAGGGAGAAGAAATAAGGAGAAAGATGACTTTTGATGCCTGAGCTAGTCAGAACTATGCGAAATGGGGTGGGGAGATAAAGAGGAGGTAAAGGGTGCATTGGGTTAGTTAGTTCATTATCACGGCTAACTTCGGTACTCATTCGAAATTACTGAAAATTACACAACGAGTCTTTCTGCACTATTTCCGATCTATTAAGGATTATTCGTGCAAAACCCAGCTATGCAATGGGTTAATTAATGACTTTTAGTTAAAAGGGGAAAGGAGGGGAAGTAATGAGAAAGATGACGTTTGATAGCTAAGCTAGACAGAACAATGCGAAATGGAGTGGGGAGAAAAATGGAGTTAAAGGGTGCATTGAAGGGGGTTGGTGAGTTCATTTCACGGCGAACTTTGGTACTATTACTAAATTACTAAAAACTACACATGGCGTAATTCTGCACTATTTTTGATTTATTGAAGATTAATCGTGAAAATCCCAATTATGCAATGGGTAATTGATGACTTTTAGTTAAGAGGGGAAAGGAGATGAAGTAAAGAGAAAGATGACGTTTGATATATGAGCTAGCAACAAGAATGCGAAATGAGGTGGAGGAAAAAGAAAATGTAGGTACAAAGTGCATTAAAGTGGGTTAGGGAGTTCATTTTCACGGCGAACATCGGTACTCGTACTAAATTACTGACAACTAGAAAACGCGTATTTCGAAACTGTTTTTGATCTATATAAGATTTATCGTGCAAATCCCAGTTACACAAAGGGAAATTTATGACTTTTACTTAAAACGGGAAGTGAGGGGAAGTAAGGATAAAGATGACGTTTGACGCCTGAGCCAGCCAGAACAATGTGAAATGGGGTGGGGGAAAAGGAAGAGGCACAGAGTGCATTGAAAGAGGTTAGCGAATTCATTTTCACGACGAACTTCGGTATTCTAACTAAAATACTGAAAGCTACACAAAGCGTATTTCTGCACTATTTTTGATCTATATACGATAATTCGTGCAAATGCCAGTTATACAATGGGTAATTCGTGACTTTATGAAGGGAAGTAAGGAGAAGGATGATGTTTTATGGCTGATCTAGCGAGAACATTGCGAAATGTGGTGGGAAGAAAAAGAAGTGGTAAATGGGGCAATGTAGGGGGTAAGTGAGTTCATTTCCAAAGAAAATTCGATACTCTTACTAAATTACTCACTACTAGACAACGCGTATTTGTGCACTATTTTTGATCTACATAAGATTAATCGTGCATATCCCAGTTATGCAATGGGTAATTCATGAATTTTAGTCACAAGAGGAAGGGAGGGATGTAAGGAGAAAGATGAGTCTTGATGGATGAGCTAGCCAGAACAATGCGAAATGAGGTGGGGAGAAAAAAATGGAGGTAAAGTTGAATTGAAAGGGGTTAGTGAGTTCATTTTCACGGCGAACTTCGGTACTAATACTAAATTACTAAAAACTACACATGGAGCAATTCTGCACTTTTTTTGATTTATTTAAGATTAATCGTGCAAATCCCAGTTATGCAATGGGTAATTCATAACTTTTAGTTAAAAGGGGAAAGGAGGGGAAGTAAAGAGAAAGACGACGTTTGATATCTGAGCTAGCCACAAGAATGCGAAATGAAGGGGGGGAGGTAAAGGTGCATTGAAGGGGGTTAAGGAGTTCATTTTTACGGCGAACATCGGTACTCTTACTAAATTGCTGAAAACTAGAACGCGTATTTCTACACTATTTTTGATCTATAAAATATTTATCGTAAAAATACTAGTTATGAAATGCGTAATTTATGACTTTTAGAAAAAAGAAGATAAAACGGGAAGTAAGGAGAAAGATGACGTTTGACGGCTGAGCTGGCCAGAACTATGCGAAATGGGGTAGGGAGCAAAAGAAGAGGTGAATGGTTTAAGGAAGGGGGTTCGTCAGTTCATTTCCAATGGTAACTTCGGTACTGTTACTAAAATACTGAATACTACAAAATGCATATTTTTGCACAATTTTTGATCTATATAAGATTAATCGTGAATATTCCAGTTATGCAATGGGTAATTCGTGACTTTTAGTTAAAGGGAAAGGGAGGGGAAGTAAGGAGAAAGATGACGTTTGATGGCTGAGCTAGCTAGAACAATGGGAAATGTAGTGGGGAGAAAAATGGAGGTAATGTATGCATTGAAGGGAGTTAGTGAGTTTATTATCACAGCAAACTTCGGTACTATTACACGACACAACTCATAAGTCTGCATTATTTTTTATCTATATGAGAATAATCGTAAAAATCCAAGTTATGGGATGTGTAATTCATGGTTTTTATTTAAAAGGAAAAAGGAGGGGAAGTAAACAAAAAGATGACGTTTGATAGATGAGCTAGCCACAACAATGCGAAATGGGTTGGGGAAAAAAAATGGAGGTAAAAAGTGCATATTAGAGGAATAGGGAGTTCATTTAAACGGCGAAATTTAGTACTCTGACTAAATTACTGAAGACTACACAACGCGTGTTTCTGCATTTTCTTTAATCTATAAAAGATCAATCGTGTAAATCCCAGTTATGCAATGGGTTATTTATGACTTTTAGTTAAAATTGGGGAGAGAGGGGAAGTAAGGTAAAAGATGACGTTTAATGGCTGATCTAGCCAGAACAATGCAAAATGAGGTGGGGAGAAAAAAATGGAGGTAAAGGTGCATTGAAGGGGGTTAAGGAATTTATTTTCAAGGCGAACTTCGGTACTCTTACTAAAATACTGAAAACTACACAACGCGTATTTCTGCACTTTTTTTGATCTATATAAGATTAATCGTGCAAATGCAATTGGAAATTCATTACTTTTAGTTACAAGGGAAAGGGAGGGGAAGTAAAGAGAAAGATAACATTTGAAGGCTGAGCTAGACAGAACAATGCGAAATGGGTTGGGGAGAAAAAAGGAGGTAAAGGGTGCATTGAAGAGGGTTAGTGAGTTCATTTTCACGGCGAACTTCGGTACTCTTACTAAATAACAGAAAGCTACACAAGGCGTATTTCTGCACTATTTTTGATCAATTTAAGTTTAATTGTGCAAAAACCAGTTATGCAATGTGTAATTCATGACTTTGAAATACAAGGGAAGAGAGAGGAAATAAGGAAAAAGATGACGTTTGATACCATAGCTAGCCAGAACTATGCGAAATGGGGTGGGGAGAAAAAGAGGAGGTTAAGGGTGAATTCAAGGGGTTTAGTGAAATCATTTTCATGGCTAACTTCGGTACTCTTACCAAATTACTAAAAACTACACAACGCGTATTTCTGAATTATTTTCGATCTATTAAGGGTAATTCGAGCAAATCCCAGTTATGCAATGGGTAATTCGAGAGTTTTAGTTAAAACGAGAAGGATGACGTTTTATGGCTGAGCTAAACAGAACAATGCGAAATGGGGTGGGGAGAAAAAAAAAGAGGTAAAGGGTGCATTAAAGAAGGTAAGCGAGTTCATTTTCACGGCGAATTTTGGTACTCTTACTAAAATACTGAAAACTACACAACGCGTATTTCTGCACTATTTTTCATCTATATAAGATTAATCGTGAAAATTTCAGTTATGCAATGGGTAATTCATGAAGTTTAGTTAAAAGGGGAAGTGAATAAAAGTAAGGAGAATGACGAAGTTTGATGCCTGAGCTAGCTAGAACTATGCGAAATGGGATGAGCAGAAAAAAAGGAGGAAAAGGGTGCATTAAGGGGGTTAGTAAGTACATTTTCACGGCAAACTTCGTTACTTATACTAAAAAACTTAAAACTATACAACGCGTATTTCTGCACTATTTTTGATATATATAAGATTATTCGTGCAAATGCCAGGTATGCATTGCGTAATTCATGACTTTTAATAAAAAGGGAAAGGAAGGGGAAGTAAGGAGAAAGATGAAGTTTGATGCCTGAGCTAGCCAGAACTATGCTTAATGGGATGAATAGAAAAATAGGAGGTATAGGGTGCTTTGAAGGGGGTTAGTAAGTGCATTTTCACGGCGAACTTCGTTACCTTTACTAAAAAACTAAAAACTACACAACGCGTATTTCTGCACTATTTTTGATATATATAAGATTATTTGCGCAAGTGCCAGTTATGCAATGTGTAACTCATGACTTTTAGTTTAAAAGGGAAAGGAGAGGACGTAAAGAGATAAATGACGTTGGCCGGCTGAGCTAGCCAGAACAATGCGAAATTGAGTGGGGAGAAAAATACAGGTAAAAATGCATTGAAGGGGTTAGTGAGTTCATTTTCACGGCAAACTTCGGCACTCTTACTAAATTACTAAAAAGTACACAGCGTAATTCAGCACTATCTTTGATCTACATAAGATTAATCGTGCAAAACACAGCAATGCAATGGGTAATTCATGCCTTTTAGTTAAGAGGGGAAGGGAGTGGAAGTATGAAGAAGGATGACGTTTAATGGCTGAGCTAGCCGGATCAATGCAAAATGGGCTGAGGAGAAAAAGAATAGGTAAATGGTGCATTGAAGGGGGTTAGTGAGTTCATTTTCACGGCTAATTTCGGTACTCTTACTACATTACTAAAAAATGCACATAGCGTAAATCTGCACTATTTTTGATTTATGTAAGACTAATCGTGCAAAGCCCAGCTCTTCAATGGGTAATTCATGGTTTTTAGTTAAAAGGGGAAAGGAGGGGAAATAAAGAGGTAGATGACGTTTGATAGCTAAGCTGGCTAGAACAATGCGAAATGGTGTGGGTCGAAAAATGGAGGTAAGGCGTGCATTAAAGGGGGTTAGTGGGTTCATTTTCACGGCGAACATTGATACTCTTACTAAATTACTAACAACTACACAACCCGTAATTCAGCACTATTATTGATCTATATAAGAATAATCGTGAAAATCCGAGTTATGCGATGGGTAATTCATGAATTTTAGTTAATAGGGGAACGGAGGGCCGGTAAAGAGAAAGATGACATTTGATAGCTGAGCTAGCCACAACAATGCGAAATGGAGTGGGGAGAAAAATTGGAGGTAAAGGGTGCATTGAAGGGGGTTAGAAGGTTCATTTTCACGGCGAACTTCGGTACTCTCACTAAGTTACTGAAAACTAAACAAAGCGTATTTCTACACCATTTTTCATCTATATAAGATTAATCGTGCAAACCCCAGTTATGCAATGGGTAATTTTTGACTTTTAGTTACAAGGGGAAGGCAGGGGAAATAGGGGGAAAGATGGCGTTTGATGCCTGAGCTATCCAGAACTATGCGAAATGGGGTGGGGATAAAAGTATGAGGTAAGTGGTGCATTGAATGCCGTAAGTAATTTCATTTTCCCGGCGAACTTCGGTACTCCTTTTCAGTTACTAAAAACAACACAACGCGTATTTCTGCAATATTTTTTATCTATATCACTTTCTTCGTGCAAATGCCAGTTATGCAATTGGAAATTGATGATGTTCAGTTACAATGGGAAGGGAGGGGATGTGATTAGAAAGATGACGTTTCATAGCTGAGCTACCCAGAACAATGCGAAATGGGGTGGGGAGAAAAATAGAGGTAAAGTGTGCATTGAAGGGGGTTAAAGGGTTCATTATCAGGGCGAACTTCGGTACTCTTATTAAGTTACTGAAATTTACACAACGCGGTTTTTTGCACTATTTTTGATCCATACAAGTTTAATCGTGTAAATCTCAGTTATGCAATATGTAATTCATGATTTTAAGTTAAAAGAGGAAGGGAGGAAAAGTAAGGAGAAAGATGACGTTTTATGGATTAGCTAGCCAGAACAATGCGAAATGGGGTAGGATAAAAAATTGAGGTAAAAGGTGCATTGAAGGGGGTTAAAGGCTTCATTTTCAGGGCGAACATCGGTACTCTTACTAAATTACTGAAAGTTACACAACGCGTATTTCTGCACTATTTTTGATCCATACAAGATTATTCGCCTAAATCATTTTTATGCAATGGGTAATTCATGATTTTTAGTGATAAGGGAAGGAAAGGGTAGTAAGGAGAAAGATGAGCTGTGGTGGCTGAGCTAGCCAGAACAATGCGATGTGGGGTGGGGAGAAAAATAGAAAGTTAAGGGTGCATTAAAAGGTGTTTGTGAGTACATTTTCACGGCGAAATTCGGTACTCTTACTAAATTACTAAATACTACACAACGCGTGTTTCTGCATTATTTTTGATCTATATAAGATAATTCTTGCAAATCCCAGTTATGCAATGGGTAATTCGAGTCTTTTAGTTAAAAGGGGAAGGGAGGTGAAGTAAGAAGAAATATGACGTATGATGGCTTTGCTAGCCTGAAAATGCAAACGTGAGTGGTGAGAAAAAGAGGAGGTAAAGGTTGCATTGCAGGGTGTTAGCGAGTTCGTTTTCACGGCGAACTTCGGTACTATTACTACATTACTAAAAACTACACGACGCGTATTTCTGCACTATTTTTGATCTATATAAGATTTAACGTGCAAATCCCAGTTATGCAATGGTTAATTCATGACTTTTAGTGATAAGGGCAGGGAGAAGTAGTAAGGAGAAAGATTCAAGATAGCAAGTTCAATTTAACGGCAACCTTCTGTACTATTACTTAATTACTAAAAAACTACACAACTCGTATCTCTGCACTATTGTTTAACTATATAAGATTATTCGTGATAATCCCGATTATGAGATGGGTAATTCATGACTTTTAGTTAAATGGAGAAGGGAGGTGAAGAAAGGAGAAAGATGACGTTTGATAGCTGAGGTAGCCAGACTATGCGAATTGGGGTGGGGGGAAAAAATTAGGTTAAAGGTTCATTGAAGAATGTTAGCAAGTTCAATTTAACGGCGAACTTCTGTACTATTACTTAATTACTATAAAACTACACAACGCGTATCTCTGCCTTATTTTTGATCTATATAAGTTAAATCGTAAAAATACCTATTATGCAATTGGTAAATTATGATTTTTAGGTTAAAAGGGGAAAGGATGGGAAGCAAAGAGAATGATGACGTTTGATGGCTGAGCTAGCCAGAACAATGCGAAATAGAGTGGGGAGAATATGGAGGTAGAGGGTGCATTGAAGGGGGTTGGTAAGTTCATTTACACGGCGAACTTCGGTACTCTTACTAAATTACTGAAAACTACACAACGCGTAATTCCGCACTAATTATGATCTATATAAGGTTATTCGTGTAAATCCCAGTTATGCAATGGGTAATTCATGACTTTAAGTTAAAAGGGGAAAGGAGGGGATGTGAGGAGTAAGATGACGTTTGATAGCTGAGCTACACAGAACAATGCGAAATGGGGTAGGGAGAAAAATTTGAGGTAAATGGCGCATTGAAGGGGGTAGGGAGTTCATTTTCACGGCTTAATTCGGTACCTACTCTTATTAAATTACTAAAAACTACACAACGCGTATTTCTGCACTATTTTGAATCTAAATAAGATTAATCGAGCAAATCCCAGTCATGCAATGGGTAAATCATGACTTTTAGTTAAAAGGGGAAGGGAGGGGAAGTAAGGAGAAAGACTACGTTTGATGGCTGAGCTAGCAAGAAAAATTCGAAATGGGGTGGGGAGAAAAAGAGGAGGTAATAGTTGCATTAAAGGTTGTTAGTGAGTTCATTTTCACGTCGATTTTCGGTACTCTTACTAAATTACTGAAAACTACACAGCGCGTATTTCTGCACTATTTTTGATCTATATAAGATTAATCGTGCAAATCCCAGTTATGCAATGTGTTATTCATGACTTTAAGTTAAAAGGGGAAGGGAGGGGAAGAAGGAGAAAGATCCCGTTTGATAGCTGAACTAGCCAGAACAATGCCAAATGGGGTGGGGAGAAAAAAAGAAGGTAACGGGTCGTGAGTTCATTTTCACGGAGAAATTCAGTACTCCTTTGAATTTATTAAATACTACACAACGGGATTTCTGCACTATTTTTGATCTATATAAGATTAATCGTGCAAATCCTAATTATGCAATGGGTAATTCATGACTTTTAGTTTAAAGGGGAAGGGACGGGTAGTAAGGAGAAAGATGACGTTTGATGGCTGAGCTATCCAGAACAATGCGATATTGGGTGGGGAGAAAAATATGAGGTTAATGGTGCTTTGAAATGGGTTAGTGAGTTCATTTACACGGCGATCTTCAGTACTTCTTATTAATTACTGAAAACTACACAACGCGTATTTCTGCCATATTTTTGATCTGTATAAGATTAATCGTGCAAATCCCAATATTGCAATGTGTTATTCATGAGTATTGGTTTAAAGGGGAAGGAAGGGAAAAAAAGGAGAAAGATGACGTTTGATAGCTGAGCTAGCTAGTACAATGCGAAAAGGGTGTAGGGAGAAAAAGGGGAGGTAAAGGGTGCATTGAATGGGAATATTGAGTTCATTTTCACGGCGAAATTAGGTACTCCAACAAAATTACCGAAAACTACACAACGCGTATTTCTGCACTATTTTTGATCTATACCTATAAGATTAATCGTGCAAATCCCAGTTAAGCAATGGGTTATTATTGACTTTTACTTAAAAGGGAAAGGGAATTAAAGTAAGGAGAAAGTAAGGGCGTGGAAGTTAGGAGAAAGATGACGTTTGATGGCTAAGCTAGGCAAAACAAAGCGATATGCGGTAGGGAGAAAAAAAGGAGGTAATAAGTGCATTGAAAAGAGTTAGTGAGTTAATTTTCACGGCAAATTTCGGTACTCTTACTAAAATACTAAAAACTACCCAACGCGTATTTCTGCACTATTTTTTTATCTATATAAGATTTATCGTGCACATCCCAGTTATGAAATGGTTAATTCATGGCTTTTAATTAACAGGGGAAGGGAGGGGTAGTAAGGAGAAAGATGACGTTTGGTGGCTGAGATAGCCAGAACAATGCGATATGGGGTGGGGAGAAAAATAGGAGGTTAAGGGTACATTGAAGGGGTTTAAAGAGTTCATTTTCACGACAAACTTCGGTACTCCTACTAAATTACTTAAAACTACACAACGCGTATTTCCGCACTATTTTTCATCCATATTAGATAAATCGTGAAAATCCCAGTTATTCAATGGGAAATTCATGACTTTTAGTTAAATGGAGAAAGGAGGGGAAGTAAGGAGAAAGATAACGTTTGATAGCTTAGGTATCCTGAAAAATGCGAATCGGGGTGGGGAGAAAAAGTAGAGGTAAAAAGTGCATTGAATAGGGTTGGTAAGTTCATTTTTACGGCGAACTTCAGTACTCTTACTAATTACTGAACAACTACACAACGCGTATTTCTGCCCTATTTTTGATCTATATAAGATTAATCGTGCAAATATCAGTTATGCACTATGTCATTCATGACTTTAAGTTTAAAGGGGTAGGGAGGGGAAGTAAGGAGAAAGATGACGTTTGATGGATGAGCTAGCCTGAATAATGCGAAATGGAGTAGGGAGTAAAAGAGGAGGTAAAAAGAGCATCGAAGGGGGTTAGCGAGTTTATTTTCACGGTGAAATTCGGTACTATTACTACATTACTGCTAACTACACGACGCGTATTTCAACACTATTTTTTATCTATATAAGATAATAGGTGCAAACCCCAGTTATGCAATGTGTAACTTCTTACTTTTAGTTAAAAGGGGAAGGAAGGGGAAGTAATGAGTAAGATCGCGTTTGATAGCTGAGCTAGACAGATCAATGAAAAATGGGGTGGGGAGAAAAAAGGAGGAAAAGGGTGCATTGAAGGGGGTTAGTGAGTTCATATTAACGGCGAACTGCGGTACTCTTACTAAATTACTAAAAACTACACAACGCGTATTTCTGCACTATTTTGAATTTATATAAGTTTAATCAAGCAAATCCCAGTCTTGCAATGGGTAATTCATGACTTTTAGTAAAAAGGGGAAGGGAGAAGATGTAAGGAGAAAGATGACATATGATGGCTGAGCTAGCCAGAACAATGCGAAATGGAGTGTGGAAAAAAAGAGGAGGTAAGAGGTGCATTGAAGGGGGTTAGCGAGATCATTTTCACGGCGAACTTCGGTACTCTTATTAAATTATTGAAAACTACACAACGCGTATTTCTACACTATATTTTATCTGTAATAGATAAATCGTGCAAATCCCAGTGATGCAATGGGTATATATGACTTTTAGTTAAAAGGGGAAGGAAGGGGATTTAAGAAGTAGATCATGTTTGATGGCTTAGCTAGAGAGAACAATGCGAAATGGAGTGGGGAGAAAAAGAGCAGGTAAAGGGTGCATTGAAGAAGGTTAGTGAATTCAATTTCACGGCGAACCTCGGTACTCTTACTAATTTACTAAAAACTACATACGCGTATTTCGGAACTATTTTTGATCTATATAAGATTAATCGTGAAAATCCTAGTTATGAAATGGGTAATTCATGATTTTAAGTTAAGAGGGGAAGGGAGGGGAAGTTAGGAGAAAAATGAAGATTGATGGCTAAGCTAGGTAAAACAATGCAAAATGCGGTGGGGAGAAAGAAAGGAGGTAATGGGTGCATTGAAAAGAGTTAGTGAATTCATTTTCACGCCGAACTTCGGTACTCTTTCTGATTTACTGAAATTTATACAACGCGTAATTCTGCACTATTTTTTTTTTCTTTAAAAGATTAATCGTGCAAATCCCAGTTGAGCAATGGGTAACCTATGACTTTTAACTAGATGGGGAAGGGAGGTGAGGTAAGGAGAAAGATGACGTTTGACAGCTGAGCTAGCCAGAACAATGCGAAATGGGGTATGGAGAAAAAGAGGAGGTAAAGGGTGTTGAAGGGGGTTAGTGAGTTCATTTTCACGAATAACTTCGGTCCTCTTACTAATTTACTGAAAACTACAACACGCGTATTTCTGCACTATTTTTGATCTATATAAGATTAATCGTGCAAATCATGGTTATGCAATGGGTAATGGATGACTTTTACCTTAATAGGGAAGAGAGAGGATGAAAGGAGAATGATTACGTTTGATGGTTGAGTTAACCAGAACTATGCGAAATGCGGTGGGGAGGAAAATGGAGGTAGAGGGTGCATTGAAGTGGGTAAGTGAGTTCATTTTCACGGCGAACTTCGGTACTCTTACTAAATTACTGAAAACTACACAACGCGTATTTCTGCACCATTTTTTAATGTATATAAGATTTATCGTGTAAATCCCAGTTATGCAATGGGAAATTCTTGACATTTACTTTAAAAGGGCAGGGACATGAAGAAAGGTGAATAATGACGTATGATGGCTGAGCTAGCCAGAACAATGCGAAATGGGGTGGGGAGAAGAAGAGGAGGTAAAGAGTGCATTGAAGAGGTTAGTTAGTTTATTTTCACCGCGAACTTAGGTACTCTTACTAATTTACTGAAAAATTACACAACGCGTATTTTTGCTCTATTTTTGATCTATATAAGATAAATCGTAAAAATCCCAGCAATGGAATGTGTAATTCATGATATTATGCCGGAAAGATGAAGGGAGGGAAAGGATGAAGAACAATGAGGTATATTGGTTGTCACTGAAGTAGAATATGGATAGGGAGAAAAAAATGAGTAAATGGGTGCATTGAAGGGGGTTAGCAAGTTCATTTTCACGGCGAACTTTTGTACTATTACTTGACTACTAAAAAACTACACAACGCGTATTTCTGTATTACTTTTGATCTATATAAGAGTATTCGTCAAATACTAGTAATGCAGTTGGTAAAATATTATTTTTAGTTATAAGGGGAACAAAGAGGAAGTAAGGAGAAAGGTGACGTTTGATGGCTGAGCTAGCCTAAACCATGCGAAATGGGGTGGGGAGGAAAATGGAAGTAGAAGGGGCATTGAAGGGTGTTATACAGTTCATTTTCACGGCGAACTTCTGTACTTTAATTGAATTTAAAAAAACTACACAACGCACGGTTCTGCACTATTTTCGCTCTATATAAGTTTATTCGTGCAAATCCTAGTTCCGCAATGGGTAATTCATGACTCATGGTTTAAAGGGAAAGGAAGGGAAAAAAAGGAAAAAGATGACGTTTGATGGCTGAGCTAGCAAGTACAATGCGAAATGGGGTAGGGAGAAAAAGAGGAGGTAAAGGGTGCATTGATGGGGAATAGTGAATTCACTTTCACGGCGAAATTCGGTACTCTTACTAAATTACTAAAAACTACAACGCGCGTATTTCTGTACTATTTTTCATCTATATAAGATGATTCATGCAAATCCCAGTTATGCAATGGGTAAATCATGTCTTTTAGTTAAAAAAGAAGGGAGGGGAAGTAAGAAGAAAGATGACGTATGATGGTTGTGCTAGCCTGAACAATGCGAAATGGAGTGGTGAGAAAAAGAGGAGGTAAAAGTTGCATTGAAGTGGGTTAGCGAGATCGTGTTCACGGCGAACTTCGGTACTACTACTACATTACTAAAAACTACACGACGCGTATTTCTATACTATTTCAGATGTATATAAGATTAATCGTTCAAATCCCAGTTATGCAATGTGTAATTTTTGATTTTTAGTTAAAAGGGGAAGGGAGGGGAAGTAAGGAGTAAGATCAAGTTTGATGGATGAGCTACCCAGAACAATGCTAAATTCGGTGGGGAGAAAAAGAGGAGGTAAAGGGTGCATTAAAGGAGGTTAGTGAGTTCATTTTCACGGCGAATTACGGTAGTCCTACTAAATTACTGAAAACTACACAACGCGTATTTCTGCACTTTTTTTTATCTATATAAGATTAATCGTGCCAATCCCAGTTAAGCAATGGGTGATTCATGACATTTATTTAAAAGGGGAAGGACGGGGAAGTTTGAAGAAAGATGACGTTTGTTGGTTAAGCTAGGCAAAACAATGCGAAATGCGGTGGGGAGAAAAAAAGGAGGTAATAAGTGCATTGAAGGGAGTGAGTGAGATAATTTTCACGACGAACTTCGGTACTCTTACTAAAATACTAAAAACTACCCCAACGCGTATTTCTGCACTATTTTTGATCTATATAAGATTTATCGTGCAAATCCCAGTTATGCAATGGGAAATTCATGGCTTTTCAGTAATAGGATAAGGGAGGGGTACTAAGGAGAAAGATGACATTTGGTGGCTGATATAGCCAGAACAATGCGATATGGGGTTGGGAGAAAAATAGGAGGTTAAGGGTGCATTGAAGGGGGTTAAAGAGTTCATTTTCACGGCAACCTTCGGTACTCCCACTAAATTACTTAAAACTACACAACGCGTATTTACGCATTATTTTTGATCTATATAAGGTAAATCATGAAAATCCCAGTTATTCAATGGGTAATTCATGACTTTTAGTTAAATGGGGAAAGGAGGGGAAGTAAGAAGAAAGATAACGTTTGATAGCTGAGGTAGCCAAAACTATGCGAATCGGAGGTAAAAAGTGCATTAAAGGGGTTGGTGAGTTCATTTTTACGGCGAACTTCGGTACACTTACTAAATACTGAAAACTACACAACGCGTATTTCTCCCTATTTTTGATCTATATAGGATTATACATGCAAATATCAGTTATGCAATATATAATTCATTACTTTAAGTTAAAAGGGGAAAGGAGGGGAAGTAAGGAGAAAGATGACGTTACAATGCAAAATGGGGTGGGGAGAAAAAGAAGAGGTAATACTGCATTAAAGGTTGTTAGTGAGTTCAGTTTCACGTCGATCTTCGGGACTCCTCCTAAATTACAGAAAACTACACAAAGCGTATTTCTGCACTATTTTTGATCCATACAAGATTAATCGTGCAAATCCCTGTTGTGCAATGGGTAATGTATGACTTTAACTAAGATTAACCGTGCAAATCCTAATTATACAATGGGTAATTCAGGATTTTTAGTTATAAGGGGAAGGGAGGGTAAGTTAGCAGAAAGATGACGTTTGACAACCAGAACATTGCGATATGGGAAGCAGAGAAAAAAGGAAGTAAAAATTGCATTGAAGGGGATTGGTAAGTTCATTTTAACGGCGAACTTCGGTACTAATACTAATTACTGAAAACTACACTACGCGTATTTTCGCCCTATGTTTGATCTATATAAGATAAATCGTGCAAATCCCAGTTAAGCAATGAGTAATTCATGACTGTTAGTTAAATAAGGGAGGGAGATGAGGTAAGAAGAAAGATGACGATTGAAAGCTGAGGTAGCCAGAACTATGCAAATCGACGTGGGGAGACAATGTAGAGGTAAAAAGTGTATTGAATGGGGTAAGGGAGTTCATTTTCTCGGCGAACTTCGGTACTCTTACTAAATTACTAAAAACTACCCAACGCGTATTTCTGCACTATTTTTAAACTATATACGATTAATCGTGAAAATACTAGTTATGCAATGGGTAATTCAGTACTTTTAGTTAAATAGGGAAGGGAGGGGAAGTTAGGAGAAAGATGATGTTTGATGGCTAAGCTAGCCAGAACAATGCTAAATGGTGTGGGGAGAAAAAGAAGAGGTAAAAGGTTCATTGAAGAGAGTTAGTGAGTTCATTTTCACGGGAAACTTCAGTACTCTTGCTAAAACACTAAAAGCTACCCAACGCGTATTTCTGCACTATTTTTTATCTATTTAAGGTTTATCGTGAAAATCCCAGTTATGCAATGGGTAATTCATGACTTTTAGTTAATAAGGGATTGAAGGGGTAGTAAGGAGAAAGATGAGGTTTGGTGGCTGAGCTAGCCAGAATAATGCGATATTGGGTAAGGAGTAAAATAGGATGTTAAGGGTGCATTGAAGGGGGTTAGTGAATTCAATTTCACGGCGAACCTTGGTACTCCTACTAAATTACTGAAAACTACACAACGTGTATTTCTGCCCTATTTTTGATCTATAAAAGTTTAATAATGCAAATCCCAGTTATGCAAAATGTAATTCATGACTTTTAGTTACAAGGTGATTGGAGGGGAAGTAAGGAGAAAGATGACGTTTGATGGCTGAGCTAGCGAACAATGCGAAATAAGGTGGGGAGAAAAAGATGAGGTAATAGGTTCATTGAAGGGTGTAGCAAGTTCATTTTCACGGCGAACTTCGGTACTAATACTTAATTACTAAAAAAATACTAAACGCGTATTTTTGCACTATATTTTATCTATTTAAGGTTTATCGAGAAATCCCAGTTATGTAATGTGTAATAAGGGATGTAAGGGGTAGTAAGGAGAAACATGAGGTTTGGTGGCTGAGCTAGCCAGAAAAATGCGATATGGGGTAAGTAGTAAAATAGAATGTTAAGGGTGCATTGAAGGGGGATAGTGAGTTCATTTTCGAGGCGAAATTCGCTACTCCTATGAAATTACTGTCAACAACACAACGCGTATTTCTGCACTATTTTTGATCTATATAAAATTAATAGTGCAAATCCTAGTTATGCAATGTGTAATTCATGAAAGTTCATGAGAAAGATGACGTTTGATGGCTCAGCTAGGTGAGTTCATTTTCACGGCGAACTTCGATATTCCTACTAAATTACTAAAAAATACATAACGCGTATTTCTGAACTATTTTTGATCTAAAGTAGATTAGTCGTGCAAATTTCTGTTATGCAATGGGTAATTCATGACTTGTCGTAATAAGGGGAAAAGAGGTGAAGTAAGGAGAAAGATGAGTTTTGATGGCTAAGCTAGCCAGAAAAACGCGAAATCGAGTGGGGAGAAAAAATTGAGGTATGGGGTGCATTGAAGGGGGTTACTAAATTCATTTTCACAGAAATCATCCGTACTATTGCCAAATTACTGAAAACTACACAACGAGCATTTCTGCACCATTTTTAATCTATATAAAATTTATCGCGCACATCCCAGTTATGCAATGGGTAAATCATGACTTTAAGTTAAAATAGGAAGTGAGGGGAAGTAAGGAGAAAGATTGCATTTGTAGGCTGAGCTAGCCATATTAATGCGATATGGGTTGGGGATAAAAATAGGAGGTTACGGGTGCATTGAAGGGGGTCAGTGAGTTCATTTTAACGGCGAACTTTGGTACTTATACAAATTTACTGAAAACTCCACAGCGCGTATTTCTGCACTACTTTTTCTCTATATAAGATTAATCGTGTAAATCCCAGTTATGCAATCGGTAGCTCATGACTTTTAGTTAAAAGGGGAAGGGATGGGAAGTAAGGTGAAAGATGAGTTTTGATGTTTAAGCTAGCCAGAACAATGAAAAATAGGGTGGGGAGTAATAAGGAGGTAAAGGGTGCATTGAAGGGGGTTAGTGAGTTCACTTTAACGAAAAACTTCGGTACACTTACTAAATTACTAAATACTACACAACGCGTATTTCTGCACTATTTTTGATCAATATAAGATTGTTCGTGCAAATCCCAGTTATACAATGGGCAATTCATAACTTTATGTTAAAAGGGGAAGGGAGGGGAATTAAGGAGAATGATGTCGTTTGATGGCCGAGCTAGCCAGAACAATGCGAAATGGAGTGGGGAGAAAAAGAAGAGGTAAAGGGTGCATTGAAGAAGGTTAGTGAGTTCAATTTCACGGCGAACTTCGGTACTCTTACTAATTGACTAAAAACTACACATCGTGTATTTTGGATCTATTTTTGATCTATGTAAAATTATTCGAGCAAATCCCAGTTAATCAATGGTTAATTCATGACTTTTATTTTCAAGAAGAAGGGAGGGGAATTAAGGAGAAACTAGACGTTTGATGGCTGAGGTAGCCAAAACAATGCGTAGTGAGGTGGGGAGAAAAAGAGGAGGTAAAATTTCATTGAAGGGGGTTAGTTAAATCATTTTCACGGCGAACATCGGTACTATTACTAAATTACTAAAAAACTACACAACGCGTATTTCTACACAATTTTTCATCTATGTAAGATTAATCGTGCAAATCCCAGTTATGCAATGGGTAATTTATAACTTTTAGTTAAAAGAGGAAGGTAGGGGAAGTAAGAAAAAAGATGACGTTTAATGGATGAGCTAGCCAGAACAATGCGAAAAAGGGTGATGAGTAAAGAAGAGGTAAGGGTGCATTGAAGGGGGTTAGTGAGTTAATTTTCACGGAATACTTCAGTACTCTTACTAAATTATTGAAAGCTAGACAACGCGTATTTCTACACTATTTTTTATCAAATATTAATCGTAAAAGTACTAGTTATGCAATGGGTATTTTATGACTTTTAGTTAAAAAGGGAAAGGAAGGGAAGTAAAGAGAAATATGACGTTTAATGGCTGAGCTAGCCTAAACAATGCGAAATGGGGTGGGGAGGAAAATGCAAATAGAGGGTGCATTAAAGGGGGTTAGTGAGTTCATTTTCACGGCGAACTTCGGTACTCTTAAAAAATTACTAAAAACTACACAACGCGTAGTTCTGCACTATTTTTTATTCATAAAAGATTAATCGTGCAAATCCTAGTTATGAAATGGGTAATTCATGACTATTGGTTTAAAGGGGAAGGAAGGGAAGAAAAGGAGAAAGATGACGTTTGATGGCTGAGCTAGCCGGTACAATGCGAAATGGGGTAGGGAGAAAAAGAGGAGGTAAAGGGTGCTTTGTAGGTGAATAGTGAGTTCATTTTCACGGCGAAATTCGGTACTCTTACTAAATTACTAAAACTACACAACGCGTATTTCTGCACTATTTTTGATCTATATAAGATAATTCTTGCAAATCCCAGTTATGCAATGGGTAATTCATGTCTTTTACTTAAAAGAGGAAGGGAGGGGAAATAAGGAGAAAGATGACGTATGATGGATGTGCTAGCCTGAACAATGCGTAATGGAGTGGTGAGAAAAAGAGGAGGTAAATCCTGCATTGAAGTGGGTTAGCGAGATCTTTTTCATGGCGTACTTCGGTACTATTACCACATTACTGAAAACTACACGACGCGAATTTCTACACTATTTTTGATCTATATAAGATTAATCCTACAAATCCCAGTAATGCAAAGTGTTATTCATGACTTTAAGTTAAAAGGGGAAGGGAGGGGAAGTAAGGTGAAAGATGACATTTGATGGCTTAGCTAAGTAAAACAATGCGAAACGCGGTGTGGAGAAATAAGGAGGTAATGGGCGCATTACAGGGAGTTAGTGCATTCATTTTCACGCTGAACTTCGGTACTCTTACTAAAATAATAATAACTACCCAACGCGTATTTTTGCACTGTTTTTAATCTTTAAGATTTATCGTGCAAATCCCCGTTATGCAATAGGTAATTCATGACTTATTGTTAAAAGGCGAAGGGAGGGGTAGTAATGAGAAAGATGACGTTTGATGGTTGATCTAGCCAGAACAATGCGATATGGGATGCGGAGAAAAAAGGAGGTAAAAAGTGCATTGAAGGGAGTTGGTAAGTTCATTTTAACGGCGAACTTGAGTACTAATACTAATTACTAAAAACTACACAACGCGTATTTCCTCCCTATTTTTGTTCTATATAAAATTAATCGTGCAAATCCCAGTATAGCAATGGGTAATTCATGACTGTTAGTTAAATAAGGGAGGGAGATGAGGTAAGGAGAAAGATGACGTTTGATAGCTGAGCTAGCCAGAACTATGCGAAATGGGCTGGAGAGAAAAAGTAGAGGTAAAAAGTGCATTAAAGGGGGTTGGTGGGTTCATTTTCAGGGCGAACTTCGGTACTCTTACTAAAATACTAAAAACTACCAAACGAGTATTTCTGCACTATTTATGATCTATATAATTTTAATCTTGCAAATACTAGTTATGCAATGGGTAATTCACTACTTTTGGTTAAAAGGGGAAGGGAGGGGAAGTTAGGAGAAAGATGACGTTTGATGGCTAAGCTAGGCAAAGCAATGCGAAATGCGGTGGGGAGAAAAAATGAGGTAATGGGTGCATTGAAAAGAGTTAGTGAATTCATTTTCACACCGAACTTCGACACTCTTACTTAATTACTTAAAACTACCCAAAGCGTATTTCTGCACTACTTTTGATCTATATAAGATTTATCGTGCAAATCCCAGTTATGCAATGGGTGATTCATGACTTTTACTTAAAAGGGGAAGGGAGGGGAAGTAAGGAGAAAGATGACGTTTGATGTCTAAGCTAGTCAGAACAATGCTAATTGGGGTGGGGAAAAAAGAGGAGGTAAAGCGTTCATTGAAGATAGTTAATGAGTTCATTTTCACGGCGAACTTAGGTACTCTTACTTAAATACTAAAAACTACCCAACACGTATTTCTGCACTATTTTTAATCTATTTAAGGTTTTTCGTGCAAATCCCAGTTATGCAATGGGTAATTCATGACTTTTAGTTAATAAGGGATGGAAGGGGTAGTAATATGGGGTGGGGAGTAAAAACGGAGGTTATGGGTTCATTGAAGAGGGTAAGTGATTTCAATTTCACGGCGAACCTCGGTACTCCTACTAAATTACTGAAAACTACACAACGCGTATTTCACCCCTATTTTTGATCTATAAAAGATTAATTGTGCAAATCCCAGTTATGCAAAAGATAATTCCAGACTTTTAGTTACAAGGGGATGGGAAGCGAAGTAAGCAGAAAGATGACGTTTGATGGCTGAGCTAGCAAGAACCTAGCGAAATGGGGTGGGGAGAAAAGATGAGGTAATAGGTTCATTGAAGGTGGTAGCAAGTTCATTTTAACGGCGAACTTTGGTACTAATACTAAATTACTAAAAAAATACACAACGCGTATTTATTCACAATTCATAATCTATATAAGATTATTCGTGCAAATCCCAGTTATGCAATGGGTAATTCATGACTTTTAGTTAAAAAGGGAAAGAGGGGATGTGAGAAGAAAGATGACGTTTAATAGCTGAGCTACCCAGAACAATGTGAAATGGGGTGGGGAGAAAAATAGAGGTAAAGATGGCATTGAAGGGGGTTAAAGGGTTTATTATCAGGGCGAACTTCGGTACTCTTACTAAGTTACTGAAATTTACACAACGCGGATTTTAGCACTATTTTTGATCCTTACAAGTTTAATCGTGCAAATCCCAGTTATGCCTTATGTAATTCATGACTTTAAATTAAAAGGGGAAGGGAGGAAAGGTAAGCGGAAAGATGACGTGTGATGGATGAGCTAGCCAGAACAAAGCGAAATGGGGAAGGGAGAAAAACGGAGGTAAAGGGTACATTGAAGGGGGATAGTGAGTTAATTTTAACGGCGAAATTCGGTACTATTACTACATTACTGAAAACTACACGACGCGTATTTCAACACTATTTCTGATCTATATAAGATTAATCGTGGAAATCCCAGTTATGCAATGTGTAATTTATGACTTTTATCTAAAAGGGGAAGGGAGGGGAAGTAAGGAGTAAGATCACGTTTGATGGCTGAGATAGAGAGAACAATGCGAAAAAGGGTGGGGAGAAAAAAGGAGGAAAAAAGTGCATTGAAGGTGGTTAGTGAGTTCATTTTAACAAAGAACTTCGGTACTCTTACTAAATCACTAAAAACTATCCAACGCGTATTTCTGCACTATTTTTTATCTATATAAGATTTAACGTGCAAATCCCAGTTATGCAATGGGTATTTCATGACTTTAAGTGATAAGGGTAGGGAGGGGAAGTAAGGAGAAAGTTGAGGTTTGGTGGCTGAGCTAGCCAGAACAATGCGATGTGGGGTGGGGCGAAAAAATAGGAGGTTAAAGGTACATTGAAGTGTGTTAGTTAGATCATTTTCACGGCGAACTTCGTTACTCCAGTAAATTACTGAAAAATACACAACGCGTATTTCTGCACTATTTTTTAACTATATATGATTAATCGTGCAAATCCCGATTATGCAATAGGTAATTCATGACTTTTAGTTAAATGGAGAACGGAGGTGAAGTAAGGAGAAAGATGACGTTTGATAGTTGAGGTAGCCAGAACTATGCGAATTTGGGTGGGGAGAAAAAGAAGAGGTAATAATTGCATTGAAGGGGGTTGGTTAGTTCATTTTTACGGCGAACTTCGGTACTCTTACTAATTACTGAAAACTACACAACGCGTATTTCTGCCCTATTTTGGATCTTTTTAAGATTAATCGTGCAAATCCCAGTTATACAATATGTAATTCATGACTTTTAGTTACAAGGTGAAGGGAAGGGAAGTAAGGAGAAAGATGACGTTGGCTCAGCTAGCCAGAACAATGAAAAATTGGGTGGGGAAAAAAATGAGGTAACAGGTTCATTGAAGGGGATTAGCAACTTCAATTTAACGGCGAACTTCGGTACTATTACTTAATTACTAAAAAACCTCACAACGCGTATCTCTGCATTATTTTCGATGTATATAAGTTAAATCGTAAAAATACCTATTATGCAATTGGTAAATTAGAATTTTTAGTTAAAAGGGGAAGGGAGGGGTTGTAAGGAGAATGATGACGTTTGATGGATGTCCTAGCCAGAACACTAGCCTAGCCTAGAGTGGGGGTAAAATGGAGGTAGAGGGTGCATTATAGGATGTTAGGAAGTTCATTTACAAACTTCGCGTCTCATATAAAGTTACTGAAAATTACACAACGCAGTTTTTTACATTATTTTTGATCCATAAAACATAATTCGTGCAAATCCCAGTTGTGCAATATGTAATTCATGACTTTGAGTTAAAAGGGGTAGGGAGGGGAAGTAAGGAGAAAAATTACGTTTGATGGATGAGCTAGCCAGAACAATACGAAATGGGGTAGGAAGAAAAAGTTGAGGTAAATGTTGCATTGAATGGGGTAGGGAGTTCATTTTCACGTCGATTTTCGGTACTCTCACTAAATTACTGAAAACTACACAACGCGATTTCTGCACTAATTTTTATCTATATAAGATTAGTCGTGCAATTCGCAGTTATGCATTGTGTTATTCATGACTTTAAGTTAAAAGGGGAAAGGAGGGGAAGAAAGAAAAGGATCCCGTTTGATAGCTTAACTAGCTAGAACAATGCGAAATGGGGTGGGGAGAAAAATAGGAGGTAAAGGGTGCATTGAATAGAGTTCGTGAGTTCATTTTCACGGAGAAATTCGGTACTCCTATGAATTTATTGAATACTACACAACGCGATTTCTGCACTATTTTTGTTCTTAATAAGATTAATCGTGCAAATCCTAATTATGCAATGGGTAATTCATGACTTTTAGTTATAAGTAGAAGGGAGAAGAAGTTCGGGGAAAGATGACGTTTGATGGCTAAGCTAGGCAAAACAATGCGAAATGCGGTGGGGAGAATCAAAGGAGGTAATGGGTGCATTGAAGAGAGTTAGTGAATTCATATTTACGCCGAACTTCGGTATTATTACTACATTACTGAAAACTACCCAACACGTATTTCTACACTATTTTTGATCTATATAACATTAATCATGCAATGGATAATTCATGACTTTTAGTTAAAAGAGGAAGGGAAGCGTAGTAAGGAGAAAGATGACGTTTGAAGGATGAGCTAGCCAGAACAATGCGATATGGGGTGGGGAGAAAAATATGAGTTTAATGGTGCTTTGAAGCGGGTTAGTGAGTTCATTTACACGGAGATCTTCGGTACCCTTTCTAAATTACTGAAGATTACACAACGCGTATTTCTCCACTATTATTGATCTATTTATGATTAATCGTGCAAATCCCAGTTAAGCAATGGGTAATTCATGACTGATAGTTAAATGGGAAAGGGACGGGAAGTAAGGAGAAAGATTACTTTTGATGGCTGAGCTAGCAAGAAAAATGCGAAATGGGGTGGAGAGAAAAAGAGGAGGTAATAGGTGCGTTAAAAGGTGTTAGAGAGTTAATTTTCACGTCGATCTTCGGTACTCTTACTAAATTACTGAAAACAACACAACGCGTGCTAATGGTAAGTGCAATGGTGCTCGATGCTAAGTGGTGTGGATAGAAAAAGAGGAGGTAAAGGGTGTACTGCTGCATGTACTTTTAGTTACAAGGGGAAAAAAGGGAAAGTAAGGAGAAAGAGGACCTTTGATGCCTGAGCCTGCCAGAACTATGCAAATCAGGTGGGGAGAAAAATAGGAGGTAAAGAATGCATTGAAGGGGTTAGTAAGTTAATTTTCACGGCTAACTTGGGTACTCTCACTATATTACTAAAAATTACACAACGCGTATATCTGCATTACTAAATTACTGAAGATTACACAAGGCGTATTTCTGCACTATTTTTTATCTATATTAGAATAATCATGTAAATCCCTGTTATGCAATGGGTAATTCATGATTTTAGTTAAAGGGGAAGGGAGGGGAAGTAAGGAGAAAGATGGCGTTTGATGGCTGATCTGGCACGAACAATGCGAAATGGGGTGGAGAAACAGCAGATAGAAGATGCATTGAAGGGGGGTAGTTTGTTCATTTTTAAGGCGAACTTCGGTACTTTAACTAAATAACTGATAACTACAAAACGTGTATTTCTACACTTTTTTTTATCTATATATAATTAATCGTATAAGTACTAGTTATGCATTGAAGGGGTTAGTAAGTTTATTTTCACGGCTAACTTGGTAACTACACTATACTACTAAAACTTACACAACGCGTATACCTGCACTAATTTTTATCTATATAAGATTATTCGTGCAAATGTCGGTTATGCAATGAGTAATTCATGACTTTTTGTTAAAAAGGGAAGAGAGTGGAAGTAAGGAGAAAGATGACGTTTGATTGCTGAGCTAGCCAGGACAATGCGATGTGGAGTGGGGAAAAAAATGGAGGTTAAAGGTACCTTGAAGGGGGTTACTGAGTTCATTTTCACGGCGAACTTCGGTACTCATACTAAATTACTAAAAACTACACAACGCGTAATTCTGCATTATTTTTTATCTATATAAGATTAATCGTTCAAATCCCAGTTATGCGATTAATAATCAATGAATTTTAGCTAAAAGGGTAAAGGAGGGGAAGTAAAGATATGGTTACGTTTGATAGCTGAGCTAGCCGCAACAATGATAAATGGGGTGGGGAGAAAAAAATCGAGGTAAACGGTGCATTGTGGCTAGCTTAGGGAGTTCATTTAAAACGGCGAACTTTAGTACGCTTTAAATTACTGAACACAAGACAACGCGTATTTCTACACTATTTTTGATCTATATAAGATTAATCGTTCAATTCCCTGTTATGCAACGGGAAATTTATGACTTTTAATATAAAGGGGAAGGACGGGAAGAAAGGAGAAAGATGACGTTTGATGGCTGATCTAGCCACAACAATGCGAATTCGGGAGGGGAGAAAAAATTCGAGGTAAAGGGTGCATTGAAGGGGGTTATGAAGTTCATTTTCACAGCGAACTTTGGAACTCTTTTAAATAACTGAACACTAGACGACGTGTATTTCTACACTATATTCGATCTATATCAGATTAATCGTTCAAATCCCTGATATGCAACGGGTAATTTACGACTTTTAGTTTAAAGGGGAAGGGAGGGGAAGTATAGAGAAAGATGACGTTTGATGGCTGATCTAGCCAGAACAATGCGAAATGGTGTGGGGAGAAATAATTCGAGGTAAAGGGTGCATTGAAGGGGGTTAGGGAGTTCATTTTCATGGCGCACTTTTGTACGCTTTTAAATTACTGAACACTAGACAACGCGCATTTCTACACTATTTTTGATATATATAAGATTAATCGTTCAATTCCCTGTTATGCAACGGGTAATTTATGACTTTTAATTTAAAGGGGAAGGGAGGGGTAGTAAGGAGAAAGATGACGTTTGATGGCTGATCTAGCTAGAACAATGCGAAATGGTGTGGGGAGAAAAAGAGGAGGCAAAGGGTGCATTAATGGGGGTTAGGGAGTTCATTTTCACGGCGAATATCGGTACTTTTACTAAATTACTGAAGATTACACAAGGCGTATTTCTGCACTATTTTTGATCTATATTAGAATAATCATGTAAATCCCTGTTATGCAATGGGTAATTCATGATTTTAGTTAAAGGGGAAGGGAGGAGAAGTTAGGAGAAAGATGACGTTTGATGGCTGATCTGGCACGAACAATGCGGTGGAGAAACAGCAGATAGAAGATGCATTGAAGGGGGTTAGTTTGTTTATTTTTAAGGCGAACTTCGGTACTTTAACTAAATTACTGATAACTACACAACGTGTATTTCTGCACTATTTTTGGTCTATATAAGATTACTCGTGCGCATCCCAGTTATGCAATGGTTAATTCATGACTTTTATATAAAAGGGGAAGGGAGGGGAAATAAGGAGAAAGATGACGTTTGATGGCTTAGCTAGCCAAAACAATGCGAAATAGGGTGGGGAGAAAAATGGAGGTAGAGGGTGCATTGAAGGGGGTTAGTGAGTTCATTTTCACGGCTAACTTCGGTACTCTTACTAAATTACTAAAAACTACACAATGCGTATTTCTGCACTATTTTTGAAATATATAAGATTAGTCGTGTAAATCCCAGTTCTGCAATGGGTAATTCATGACTTTTAGTGACAAGGGAAAAGGACGGGAAGTAAAGAGAAAGATGACGTTTGATAGCTGAGCTAGCCAGCACAATGCGAATTCGGGAGGGGAAAAACTTTTCGAGGTAAAGGGTGAATTGAAGGGGGTTAGGGAGTTCATTTTTACGGCGAACTTTGGAACTTCTTTAAATTACTGAACACTAGACGACGCGTATTACTACACTATATTTGATCTATGTAAGATTAATCGTTCCAATCCCTGTTATGCAAGGGGTAATTCATTACTTTTAGTTTAAAGGGGAAGGGAGGGGAAGTAAGGAGAAAGATGACGTTTGATGCTGATCTAGCAAGAACAATTAGAAATGGTGTGGGGAAAAAAATGGAGGTAAAGCGTGCATTGAAGGGGGTTAGGGAGTTCATTTTCACGGCGAATTCGGTACTTATTCTAAATTACTGAAAACTACACAACACGTATTATTGCACTATTTTTTTCCATATTAGATTATTTTTGCAAATCCAAGTTTTGCAACAGGTGATTCATGACTTTTAGTTAAAAGGGGAAGGGACGGCAAGTAAGGAGAAAGATGAAGTTTGATACCTTAGCTAGCCAGAGCAATGGGAAATGGGGTTAGGAGAAAAAGAAGAGGTAAAGGTTGCATTGAGGGGATCAGTGAGTTTATTTACACGGCGAACTTCGGAACTCTTACTAAAGTACTGAAAACTACACAACGCATATTTCTGCACTATTTTTTATCTATATATAATTAATCGTATAAGTACTAGTTATGCATTGAAGGGGTTAGTAAGTTTATTTTCACGGCTAACTTGGTAACTCTCACTATACTACTAAAAATTACACAACGCGTATATCTGCACTAATTTTTATCTATATAAGATTATTCGTGCAAATGTCGGTTATGCAATGAGTAATTCATGACTTTTTGTTAAAAAGGGAAGAGAGTGGAAGTAAGGAGAAAGATGACGTTTGATTCATGACTTTTTGTTAAAAAGGGAAGAGAGTGGAAGTAAGGAGAAAGATGACGTTTGATTGCTGAGCTAGCCAGGACAACGCGATGTGGAGTGGGGAAAAAATGTAGGTTAAAGGTATCTTGAAGGGGGTTACTGAGTTCATTTTCACGGCGAACTTCGGTACTCTTACTAAATTACTAAAAACTACACAACGCGTAATTCTGCATTATTTTTTATCTATATAAGATTAATCGTTCAAATCCCAGTTATGCGATTAGTAATCAATGAATTTTAGCTAAAAGGGTAAAGGAGGGGAAGTAAAGATATGGTTACGTTTGATAGCTGAGCTAGCCGCAACAATGATAAATGGGGTAGGGAGAAAAAAATCGAGGTAAACGGTGCATTGTGGCTAGCTTAGGGAGTTCATTTTCACGGCTAACTTTAGTACGCTTTTAAATTACTGAACACAAGACAACGCGTATTTCTACACTATTTTTGATCTATATAAGATTAATCGTTCAATTCCCTGTTATGCAACGGGAAATTTATGACTTTTAATATAAAGGGGAAGGACGGGAAGAAAGGAGAAAGATGACGTTTGATGGCTGATCTAGCCAGAACAATGCGAATTCGGGAGGGGAGAAAAAATTCGAGGTAAAAGGTGCATTGAAGGGGGTTAGGAAGTTCATTTTCACAGGACTTTGGAACTCTTTTAAATTACTGAACACTAGACGACGTGTATTTCTACACTATATTCGATCTATATCAGATTAATCGTTCAAATCCCTGATATGCAACGGGTAATTTACGACTTTTAGTTTAAAGGGGAAGGGAGGAGAAGTATAGAGAAAGATGACGTTTGATGGCTGATCTGGCCAGAACAATGCGAAATGGTGTGCGGTGAAATAATTCGAGGTAAAGGGTGCATTAATGGGGGTTAGGGAGTTCATTTTCACGGCGAATATCGGTACTTTTACTAAATTACTGAAGATTACACAAGGCATATTTCTGCACTATTTTTGATCTATATTAGAATAATCATGTAAATCCCTGTTATGCAATGGGTAATTCATGATTTTAGTTAAAGGGGAAGGGAGGGGAAGTAAGGAGAAAGATGGCGTTTGATGGCTGATCTGGCACGAACAATGCGAAATGGGGTGGAGAAACAGCAGATAGAAGATGCATTGAAGGGGGTTAGTTTGTTCATTTTTAAGGCGAACTTCGGTACTTTAGCTAAATTACTGATAACTACACAACGTGTATTTCTGCACTATGTTTGGCCTATATAAGATTACTCGTGCGCATCCCAGTTATGCAATGGTTAATTCATGTCTTTTTATAAAAGGGGAAGGGAGGGGAAATAAGGAGAAAGATGACGTTTGATGGCTTAGCTAGCCAAAACAATGCAAAATGGGGTGGGGAGAAAAATGGAGGTAGAGGGTGCATTGAAGGGGGTTAGTGAGTTCATTTTCACGGCTAACTTCGGTACTCTTACTAAATTACTAAAAACTACACTTGCGTAATTCTGCACTTTTTTTTATCTATATAAGGTTAATCGTCAAAATGCAGCTTTGCAATGGATAAATAATGACTTTTAGTCAAAAGGGGAAAGGAGGGGAAGTAAAGAGAAAGATAATGTTTGATAGCTGAGCTAGACAGAACAATGCGAAATGGGGAGGGGAGAAAAATGGAGGTAAAGAGTGCATTGAAGGGGGTTAGTGAGTTTCTTTTGACGGCTAACTTCGGTACTCTTAGTTAATTACTGACAACTTCACAACGCGTATTACTGCGCTATTTTTGATCTATATAAGATTAATCTTGCAAACCCAGTTATGCAATTAGTAATTCATGACTTTTAGTTAAAAGGGCAGGGGAGCGGAACTAAGGAGAAAGATGACGTTTAATAGCTGAGCTAGCCAGAACTTTTTGAAATGGGTAGGGCAAAAGGAGGAGGTAAAATGTGCATTGAAGAGAGTTAGTGAATTCATTTTAAATGCGAACTTCGGTACTCTAACTTTATTACTGAATACTACACATCGAGTATTTCTTAAATATTTTTCATCTATATAAAAAATTCCTTCAAATCCCAGTTATGCAATGCGTAATTCATGACTTTTAGTTAAAAGATGAAGGGACGGCAAGTAAGAAGAAATATGTAGTTTGATACCTTAGCTAGCCATAGCAATGCGAAATGGTGTTAGGAGAAAAAGAAGAGGTAAAGTGTGCATTGAGGGGATCAGTGAGTTCATTTTCACGGCGAACTTCGGAACTCTTACTAAATTACTGAAAACTACACAACGCATATTTCTGCACTATTTTTGATCTATATATAATTAATCGTATAAATACTAGTAATGCAATGGGTAATTTATGACTTTTAGTTAAAAGGGGAAAGGAAGGGAATTAAGGAGAAAGATGACGTTTGATGGCTAAGCTAGCCAGAACAATGCTAAATGGGGTCGGGAGAAAAACGGAGGTAAAGGGTGCATTGAAGAGGGTTAGTGAATTTTTTGTCACGGCGAACTTTGGTACTCTTACTTAATTACTGCAAACTACACAACGTGTGTTTCTGCACTATTTTTGATCTATATAAGATTAATCGTGCAAATCCCAGTAATGCAATGGGTAATTCATGATTTTAGTTAAAAGGGGAAGGGAGGGGAAGTAAGGAGAAAGATGACGTTTGTTGGCTGAGCTAGCACAAACAATGCGAAATGGGGTGGAGAAAACAACAGATAAAAGATGCATTGAAGGGGGTTAGTTTGTTCATTTTGACGGCGAATTTCGGTACATTAACTAAATTACTGAAAAATACACAACGCGTATTTCTGCACTATTCTGCAGAAGGTGGTTACTGAGTTCATTTTCACGGCGAACTTCGGTACTCTTACTAAATTACTAAAAACTACACAACGCGTAATTCTGCATTATTTTTTATCTATATAAGATTAATCGCGCAAATCCCAGTAATGCAATGGGTAATTCATGACCTTTAGATAAAAGGGGAAAGGAGGTGAAGTAAAGAGAAAGATGACGTTTGATAGCTGAGCTAGCCAGCAAAATGCAAATTCGGGAGGGGAGAAAATATTCGAGGTAAAGAGTGCATTGAAGGGGGTTAGGGAGTTCATTTTCATGGCGAACTTTGGAACTCTATTAAATTACTGAACACAAGACAACGCGTAATTCTGCATTATTTTTTATCTATATAAGATTAATCGTTCAAATCCCTGTTATGCAATGGATAATTTATGACTTTTAGTTTAAAGGGGAAGGGAGGGGAAGTAAGGAAAAAGATGACATTTGATGGCTGATCTAGCCAGATTAATGCGAAATGGTGTGGGGAGAAAACATTCGAGGTAAAGGGTGCATTGAAGGGGGTAAGGGAGTTAATTTTCATGGCGTAATTTGGTACCTATTCTAAATTACTGAAAACTACACAACACGTATTTCTGCACTATTTTATTCCATATTAGATTATTATTGCAAATCCAAGTTTTGCAATAGGTGATTTATGACTTTTAGTTAAAAGGGGAAGAGACGGCAAGTAAGGAGAAAGATGAAGTTTGATACCTTAGCTAGCCAGAGCAACGCGATATGGGGTTAGGAGAAAAAGAAGAGGTAAAGGGTGAATTGAGGGGATCAGTAAGTTCATTTTCACGGCGAACTATGGAACTATTACTTAATTACTGAAAACTAAAAAACGCATATTTCTGCATTATTTTTGACCTATATAAGTCTAGTCGTGTATATCTTAGTTATTCAATGGGTAATTCATGACTTTTAGTTACAAAGGGAAGAAAGGAAAAGTAAGGAGAAAGAGGACCTTTGATGCATGAGATAGCCAGAACTATGCCAATGAGGTGGGGAGAAAAATAGGAGGTAAAGAATGCATTGAAGAGGTTAGTAAGTTAATTTTCACGGCTAACTTGGGTACTCTCACTATATTACTAAAAATTACACAACGCGTATATCTGCAGTTATTTTTATCTATATAAGATTATTCGTGCAAATGTCAGTTATGCAATGGGTAATTCATGACTTTTTGTTAAAAAGGGAAGGGAGTGGAAGTAAGGAGAAAGATGACGTTTGACAGCT
Organism: Ceriagrion tenellum; assembly: GCA_963169105.1. NCBI lineage: Eukaryota > Metazoa > Arthropoda > Insecta > Odonata > Coenagrionidae > Ceriagrion > Ceriagrion tenellum. The sequence continues at coordinate 62,264,144 of OY720638.1, forward strand.
GAGCTAGCCAGGACCATGCGATGTGGAGTGGGGAAAAAAATGGAGGTTAAAGATACCTTGAAGGGGGTTACTGTGTTCATTTTCACGGCGAACTTCGGTACTGTTACTAAATTACTAAAAACTACACAACGCGTAATTCTGCATTATTTTTTATTTATAAAAGATTAATCGTGCAAATCCCAGTTATGCGATAGGTAATCAATGAATTTTAGCTAAAAGGGTTAAGGAGGGGAAGTAAAGATATGATTAAGTTTGATAGCTGAGCTAGCCACAACAATGATAAATGGGGTGGGGAGAAAAAAATCGAGGTAAACGGTGCATTGTGGCTAGCTTAGGGAGATCATTTTCACGGCGAACGTCGGTACTCTTACTAAATAACAGAAAACTACACAAGGCGTATTTCTGCACTAATTTTGATCTATATAAGATTAATCGTGCAAATCCCAGTAATGCAAAGGCAATTCATGACTTTTAGTTAAAAGGGGAAAGGAGGGGAAGTAAAGAGAAAGATGACCTTTGATAGCTGAGCTAGCCAGCACAATGCGAATTCGGGAGGGGAGAGAAAATTCGAGGTAAAGGGTGCATTGAAGGGTGTTAAGGAGTTCATTTTCACGGCGAACTTCGGTACTCTTACTAAATTACTAAAAACTACACAACGCGTATATCTGCATTAATTTTCATCTATATAAGATTATTCGTGTAAATATCGGTTATGCAATGAGTAATTCGTGACTTTTAGTTAAAAAGGGAAGGGAGTGGTAGTAAGGAGAAAGATGACGTTTGATGGCTGATCTATCCAGAACTATGCAAAATAGGGTGGGGAGAAAAAAGGAGGTAAAGTGTGCATTGAAGAGGGTTAGTGAATTTTTTGTCACGGCGAACTTTGGTACTCTTACTTAATTACTGCAAACTACAAAACGTGTGTTTCTGCACTTTTTTTGATCTATATAAGATTAATCGTGCAAATCCCAGTAATGCAATGGGTAATTCATGATTTTAGTTAAAAGGGGAAGGGAGGGGAAGTAAGGAGAAAGATGACGTTTGTTGGCTGAGCTAGCACAAACAATGCGAAATGGGGTGGAGAAAACAACAGATAAAAGATGCATTGAAGGGGGTTAGTTTGTTCATTTTGACGGCGAATTTCGGTACATTAACTAAATTACTGAAAAATACACAACGCGTATTTCTGCACTATTTTTGGCCTATATAATATTACTCGTGCACATCCCAGTTATGCAATGAGTAATTCATGACTTTTAGTTAAAAGGTGTAGGGAGGGGTAGTAAGGAGAAAGATGACGTTTGATGGCTCGGCTAGAGACAACAATGCGAAATGGGGTGGGGAGAAAAATGGAGGTAAAGGCTGCATTGAAGGAGGTTAGGGAGTTCAATATCACGGCGAACTTCGGTACACATTCTAAATTACTACAAACTACACAACACGTATTTTTACACTATTTTTTATCCATATAAGGTTATTAGTGCAACTCCCAGTTATGCAATGGGTAATTCATGACTTTTAGTTAAAAGGGGAAAGGATGGGAAGTAAGGAGAAAGAACTTGTTTGATGGCTGAGCTAGCCAGGACAATGCGAAATGGGCGAAGAGAAAAAGAAGAGGTAAAGTGTGCATTGAATGGGGTTAGTGAGTTCATTTTCAAGGCGAAATTCGGTACTAAATTACTGAAAACTAATCAACGCGTATTTCTGTACTATATTTAAACTATATAAATAAATCGTGCAAAGCCCAGTATGCAATAGGTAATTCATGACTTTTAGTTACAAGGGAAAGGGAGAAGAAGTAACGAGAAAAAGGAATTTTGATGCCTGAGCTAGCAAGAACTATGCGAAATAGGGTGGGAAAAAAATAGGGTTAAAGGCGTATTTCTGCACTATTTTTGATCTATATAAGATTAATCGTGCAAATTCCAGTAATGCAATGGGTAATTCATGAATTTTCGTTAAAATGGGAAAGGAGGAGAAGTAATGAGAAAGATGACATTTGATAGCGAGCTAGCCAGCACAATGCGAATTCGGGAAGGGGAGAAAAAATTCGAGGTAAAGAGTGCATTGAAGGGTGTTAGTGAGTTTCTTTTCACGGCTAACTTCATACTCTTAGTTAATTACTAAAAAATACACATAGCGTAATTCTGCACAATTATTGATCTATATACTAAATTACTAAAAACTACACAACACGTATTTCTACACTATTTTTTATCCTTATTAGATTATTAGTGCAAATCCCAGTTTTGCAATGGGTGATTTATGACTTTTAGTTAAAAGGGGAGGGGCGGCAAGTAAGGAGAAAGATGACGTTTGAAAGCTTAGCTAGCCAGAGCAATGCGAAATGGGGTTAGGAGAAAAAGAAGAGGTAAAAAGTGCATTGAATGGGGTCAGTGAGTTCATTTTCACGGCGAACTTCGGTACTCTTACTAAATTACTAAAAACTACTCATAGCGTAATTCTGCACTATTACTTATCTATTTAAAATTAATCGTACAAAACCCAGTTATGCACTGGTTAATTCATGACTTAAATTTACAAGGGGAAGAAAGGGAAAGTAAGGAGAAAGATGACGTTTGATAGCTGAGCTAGCCAGAACTATGCGAAATGAGGTGGGGAAAAAAAAGTAGAGAAATAGTGCATTGAAGAGGGTTAGTGAGTTCATTTCCACGGCGAACTGCGGTACTCTTACTAAATAACAGAAAACTAAAAAGGCGTATTTCTGCACTATTTTTGATCTATATAAGGTTAATCGTGCCAGCTCTTACCAAATTACTGCAAACTACACAACGTGTGTTTCTGCACTATTTTTGATCTATATAAGATTAATCGTGAAAATCCCAGTAATGCAATGGGTAATTCATGATTTTAGTTAAAAGGGGAAGGGAGGGGAATTAAAAATAGGAGGTAAAGGGTGCATTGAAGGGGTTAAGTAAGTTCATTTTCACGGAGAACTTTGGTACTCTTACTAAATTACTAAAAACTACACAACGCGTATTTCAGCACTTTTTTGATCTATATAAGTTTATTCGTGCAATTGCCAGTTATGCAACGTGAAATTCATGACATTTATTAAAAAAGGGAAGGGAGGGAAGCAAGGAGAATGAGGACGTTTGATGGCTGAGCTAGCCAGAACAATGCGGAATGGGGTATGTAACTTGCTCTCTCGGAGCCCACACAGTTGTGTTTTTTTGTAGTGGGGAGGAAATTGCTACGGTCGATGTTTTTCTGACGCATGCGGCACTTTGTATTATGGGAAATTTAATATGGAGGCGTATTTAGGATCTTCTCCTTCCTTCCATCCTTCCATCTTAAATCTGACGCACGAAAAAGGCACTTAAATCCGCTCCCTCATGATGTCAAACGAGTTTAGACACAGTTCAAGAAGGCGTCCTCCCTAAATTTACCATTTAGGTGCCTAATGGGCGAGTTGAGACACAGCTTTGGCTTCTATCTGGCTTCCGTCTCTCATTCGCATTGTATACGCGGTAATTTTGTACTGTCCTGAAAAAATTACAGCGGTGACAGTTTTTAAAAATAGATGAGAAACATACACATTACTTACTGTGATTATTAGACGAGTGTTACGTGTTTAAAATTCCTCTAATTTTAATCACGGTATCCCTGGAATGCATATACTTATTTACCATTTCCCACGTAAGAGAGCTGGTACTTTTCCTCAAATCTCGGAAAGTAGTTCGGTATGGGGCTGATATTTTGATATATTTGGAATAATGAGAGATTTTTCTTTAAAATGAGGCCACATTCATTTATTTCTACGTAAAATGATATTTTGCTCCAACTACCTAAACTGGCTAAAGCACTGGGCCAGAAATCGAGGGATCCAGGTTTGAGATCTTGTCTAGGCGAAAGACTTTTTCTCTGGGGAATTTTGCATGCATCAAAAAAAATCCTTTTCACAATCTCTTTTCGTCTGAGTGTATTGATTGACAAAGAAGAGAAACAATCGATCTTTGGAACAAATGCGGGAGGTGACAGTACCTCCTGAAAACGCTTATATTTGAATGACAGCAGTAGTCTTAAGAGGACCCTTTCCTTTCATCGTGGATTTACGTTATTATTTACTGTTATATATGTATTTTAAATCCTTTAATGGGAAACACGTCGGCGCAGAAATTATGTGCACTCGAGTTTGGGTAAAAATAAAAGGTTATCTAAAAGACTTACAGAAAACCTAACGACACTATTATTTTTCTCATTCATTTCTACGTTATGTAATGGCAAATTTGAATCTTTTGATCAATTTTTATATTTTTTACTACAGTTATAACGTAAAAAGTACCGGTAATTTAAGGCGCGCGGGAAAAGCTTTGACTTTGACACCTTGTAACTCAAACACAAGTTCGTCAATGACAACTATGTTTCTGTAAATGGAGGATAGATATGTTTGCTATAGATTGTGCGGGTTTCAGCTTTGTATGTTTCATATAATGAAAGTTATTATTAATTATTTGAAATTATTTCATTTCAAAACTGGGGCATTGTAAGATTTCGTTCTTGGTCTCGTTGCAATTGGCATGCCTTGAACGTTTCCAATATGTTATTGTCCAAAACATCTATAAGCGCGTTTATTTTAAATCGAGTGATATTTTTAATGGACGAAGTGAGAGGTCCCGTTAGGCGAAACGCCTAGGCGAATCGGTGCTGTGTTGCCGCGTACACCCGCTCGGGCCGTCCGAGCTTCATCGCAGAGATCTCGAAACACATTTTCCCCGTTTTCCTTTTCTTTCAGTTTGTTCTGTGTTCTGGAGCGATATTCTTCCTCTGTTTCTTCATCTTTCACTTTAGTTACATTCCACTTCTTTCTCTTCGTACTCCTCTCACTTAGTACACTTATTAGTTTTTCCCTTATTACAGCTTTCACTAGGTAATGGTCGCTATCACAATTCGGTCCCTTGCAGGCTCTTACACCCACTGATGATGTGCCATAACTCTACTACATAGTCAATCTGATTGATCGTTCCATTAGGAGCTTTCCATGTGCCTAAGTGTATTCTCTTATGGTCAAAACATGTACTTTTTATTATCATGTTATTACTTTCTGCAAACTGACGGAGAAGATTTCCGTTTTCATTTGTGTTCTCATGTAGAGTATGTCTACCTACAACTACTCTATGATATTCCTCCTTTCCCACACGAGCATTAAAATCATAGTCATAATAATGGTAATATTCCTAAATCTTACTCTTAATCTTATTCTACATATCCTTTCATTTATTGCCTCAAATTCCATTACACTTTTCCTTATTCTTTTAGTTATTATGAACCCTACTCCATATCTACCAGATCTTCTCTCTGGCCCACTATAAAACAATGTGTATTCAGACTTGTCTATTCTTCCTTTCCCTTGCCATCTTATTTCTTGAAGTGCTACCATATTAGGTTTGAATTTTACTATTTTATTAGCTACTGCATTCATTCTACTAGGTCTAAATAAAGTCCGACGTTCCATATTGCATCAAATCAATCGTCGTTCCGTGTCGGTCGCCAAGGTCGTCTTCGATAATTTCCATTTATTATCCGAGGCTTTTGTTTTGGTTCCATAACATTTTGTTATTTTTCCGGGATCGGATTGTCAGCCCCATTCCCAACCCCCAATCTGGAGGACGAGGTAATTTTTATGAAGGTTATCTTCCTTTAGCCTTTGTAGTTCTAACTATAGTATATTAACTGCAAGGCAGAAGGTGCTAGTTTTGGTCCACCCTGGGTATTTTATTTCCCCACTACCCTCCATATCTGGTAGGCATTCCCCTATCCGCCACCTGGGGAGGCGCCCGATGGGAGACTAGCAACTCCTCACGGGTAACAATTAATATTTTACGATACCTTAAAACGTAGTCTACATATTTCTTTGATTATTTGAAGAGGATTCTAAAAACTGGACTTTCTATAACGGATGGCGATGTCTTCCCGTATTTTTTATGTGACAATATAGTTCCCTTTATTTATGAATGCTATTATGACTTAAAACATTGAGTCAATCGAAAATTAATCCACCGGTTTACAACTAGTTTATTATACATGATGGGTTCTCTGGTGATCCATAACTATGCATGGAAGCAGATATTACAGGAAACGATAAGGAACAGAAATATTATAGTGGTCCTCCTTATACAGTCATTTGAGTGATATTATGCCATCATAGGGTAGACTCACATGAAAGAGAGTAAACATTTCTATGGCTTATATAGATGCTGTTCCATATCCTCTCACATTATCTTCGGTCTCTCACAGTTCTTCTCAGGTATCTATCACAATTCGGTATAAATCCCGACTTCATTCCTTCCATGAAGTATTCTCTCACCTTCCATTCACCGCATACTAACATTCTCCCCTCCATTTTAACTTCAAGTATATGGTGGAGAACACACATACAATTATAGAAATCATAAATTTGTGTATATTCCACTTTTCCTGCTTACAATGATATTTATAGTAATGAATTATAACATTATCGACCATTTATGATACGTATAAGGAGAAGATTCTTGAAATGTGGTCACTTAATGTATTACAAAATATAAATTTACATTAATATTGGTTATATTTGTTTTGTTAAAAAAACTTAAACTTTACTTTATTACTTTATATTTTTTGCAAAATTTGTAAGGTAAATTGGGAAAGTTCCTTATTTTATATCTTTTGTGTTGATAACTCTGTAAATACTTGGTTTTAAATTTCCTTTTCCTTATTGCAAAGCCCTGGTGATTTCTCAAAATTTGGCGACACATTGGCTATGAGAGAACAACATAAAGGACCAAAATTCAAGAATCCTTTTCTTATATATAGTTATTTTTAGCAGCGGAAACTTCGCCTTACAAAAGCCAACATTCATGCGCAAGGCCCCTATTATCTGTTCTGTCATCGTACCAATCAGTTGTTTCACTTTCGAAATTATCCCTGAAATGTTTTTACACAACGTATTTCCTTTTTCCTCCTTTCGAAAATTTAAATTGTTCTCTCTTAACCAACTTCGGCCCTCACCTTTAAGAGGTTTTAAGAGGTGTTTTCAAAATTTTCTCCTTATTTACACCCAAGATCATCATAATTCCGTACGAATTTCTCGTACATTATACTGCTCCACCAAGTTTTTTGGTGATGGGCAAACCTATTTAAACTTTAAATTTCCAGCCCACTCCCCACGTAAGCTGAAAATTCAGTTTTGTATATTTCCTCAGTAATCAATAGTCGTTCTTCCACTACTGCTTAAATGGTAATTTAAACCAAATTATTGCGTACGACTATGCAAAACGTTCTAACAAAAAATGTGAAGGAGGATAGCATCTTGGATTGCTGTCTAGGTACGCAAGACTACTCTTAACTCTTGAACGTATCATTAGCTCCGAGAGTAATTGAAAAAACTTCAAAACACTTTTACTTTCTTAGGCCGAAAATAAACAATAGTCACTCATTCAAACGTAATGGTAAAACATTTCGAGTCGTTCTTAAGATAGATCAAACGTCTGTTTAAGTTGCGACATTAAATACCTTGCTAATCCTTTCTGTGCACAGATATAAATCAGTTAACCATACTTGTGACTGCTCATAAATCGTCGATAATAACACCGATGAATTAGCCACAAGGAAAACAGAATACATCATGAAACAACCATAACGAGAGATTATGAATATAATGCATTCACGCAGTGATATTTCTTTAATATCCTCTTTATGTTCAAGCGAGGATGGAATTCCTGTTCACTGTATGCAGCGTTGTTCTCAAATGAATAAAAATCCTTTGTGAACTCCAATTCCATTGGTATTTTCATTAATTTTGTCCACATTAACCAATCCTTAACTTCTCAAATACTAGCCCGCCTCAGTCCGGGTCGTATATTTTTTTTACATTAGATCGTCTTCTATTTTGGGAGTGTGCCACCATTGGCTACCGGGTATTAGCATGAATCGTACCAAGATGTTTTCATACATATCACCACCACCTTGCCAACACCGAGTGGTGACATTTCACCTGCCGCTTACAGAGGCGCAAACGGGGACGGCGTGTAAAGTACATCACCGGTGATAGACATCACCCGAGTTACAGAATACGACCCCTGGAGATAAGGATGCACCTAAAAGAAGGATGCCTATTAAACGAAAAAATTTTGGTAAACTCCCCATTCTTGGATATCCCACTGCGTTTAACCTAAACCCCTTATATACTTCCTTTCCCACCTTGTTCCCCACCTTGCCTTCCCCACCTTGTTAATATACCTTCCGTAATGACATCTACATCCACCGCCGTGAACGTCGTACCTCACCCAAAGTCCACCTGAATTCCCATAGCTCCACCCCACGTTCCTTCACCTCCAAAACTTCCCTCCCCTCTCACCTCACCTTTTCACCCATTCCTTCCTTCCACCGTCCCATCACATCCAATCCTTATCCCTGCCTCCCCATTTCCTGACTCATATATTTTCTGCAACAAACTCAATCCATGTACCTGATGATGTCACCTATACGACAAAGCCGGTCGACTAAGAATAAAACACTGTGAAAAAGTACTTAGTAATTTTGAACTTTATACAAAACCTTTTTAAATCTGCGTCTCTTATTATACAAAATACTCCTGAGAAACTTTGAGCGAATAGATACGCGTTAAATTTTGCAACCAACAGTATGCGAAATTCTTTTCAAGGTAAACTTTCTATACGTCATGTACTTACTCCTTTCTTCAATGTTGCAGAAATAGTAAAAATATCGCTAAAGAGGTAAAATGTGTACCAAACACTTTTATCATACAAGTGCATCCTCTCAATGAAAGAACAACGAAAGTGAAGCCATCTTTCGTAGACAAAACTGTCCACTAGCGAGCAATTTTCTTCCTTGAAATGAAAACGTATACTTCAGCTGTTGAAAGCTCTACTTAGTGGAGTAACATTACGATGGGAGAAAATAAAATTCATTGTAATATTCCACTGCGGTCGCAAAACGTATACGATTCCGTGACCTTGTGTTTGGATGATACTTATCAGAAATAACCCTTATTCCTAGAAAGCATTTTTTTAAACAAATGGATTAAGAAAGATACACTTTGAACCAGAGAGCTGAAATGCGTCTGGATCTGCAACTCTTATGATGCAAAATGGTCTCCAAAGAGAACAAACGAAAGCTCTACAGGAAACATTTAATTTTGCGTCTCTCAGTATGCGGAATTCTTTCCAAGGAATAACTCTACATCTCATTACCTCCTTTTTTTGTTGTTGTAGAAATTATGAAATTGTTGCTCTGGAAGTAAATCTAGTACCAAACCGTATCTTTTCTTTGGCCTTCTAAATTTAAAAAACGTCTCTGGCATTCTCATTTTTGACATCTTACGTTGAAATTGGATTCAGAAATGATAATATTGAAGCAACAAGGCTGATACATAACTAGACCCACGAATTTTATTCTGCAAAGTACTCTTCAAAAAATGAATTGAAAATCTAAGGGAACGAATTAAATTTCGCGTCTCTAAGAGAGCAAAATTCTTTCCATATAAATAATACTTTATCTTATTCACTCCATTTTTTATTTTTCATGGAAACAGTAAAAATGATACTAGAGAACTGAAAAGGGTTCCTAATCGTAATTTTCTTGTATTTATTCTATATTCAAAAAGAAAACGAATCTAATCACATCTTTTTATGGACATTGGCCGGATATATGAAATGTAAATAGATCTGTGTCTCTTAATGTGAACAATACTCTACTGAAATATAATTAAATAATTTCCAAGTAAATAATCAAATATCTCCTCTACTCGATTAGTCAATTGCTATAGAAATATGATGATATGGCAAAAATATTTTAAATGCGTGCTACATCTCCAATCTTCAGCTCCAATCCGTGTCTTTCTTATAGGTTCGTCCTCTCCCCTTTCAATAACAATGACATTGTGTGCACATATTTTTCGGAGAAAACATCCTAAAAGAATTTTTCTTAAAAATGGGAGGTATACAATCATGCGCTTATGCTTTGGTAAAATTATGCACAGCACAGAGCTATTCCTAAAAAAAAAGAGTTTCAACGAATTCAGAAAGCTTTGTATTCCAGACATATGAAACGTATAATATCCATTGGCATCGTTATGCGAGATTCTCTCCAAATAATTTTAAATGATGTCTTCATCGATACGCATTACATCGCTTCTCTCAGTATGGACAATTCTATCGAAATAATTTTTCTCATCAACTTCTTTGTTAATTATGCAGATATTAAATGAAACGATGCCAGAGAAGTGTAACGTGCAGCAAGCTCTGCCTTTCTACTGGGCTCATTCTCTCTAAGAAAACAGCAAATACACAGACGTCCATTCTATTGACATGAAGGTCATAGAACTAGGAATATTTTTTAAGACTGATACAAGTGCAATGTTTCGTCTCTTTTTTGCCGTTCGCTAAAATCTACGCTCTAATGAAAACGCATTCAATTTTGCATCTCACTAAGTGAGTATTATTTTCCATGTAAGTAATACTATATCTCATAATATCCACTTTTTTGCTGCCAAAAAATAGTTAAATCTGCTACAGAATTAAAATGAGTACCTTACCGTGTCTTTCACCTTATTCCTCTCCATGAAATAATCAACAAAAATCCGTTCATTTCTTTCATGGAAAAATTAGTTTGTAAAAATTCATTAAATTCATATTTGAAAAATTGTATCCGAGAGATTTCTCCGTATCCGAGGGAGCGTATCAGAAATATTTCTATTTTAACAGGCCATCTAGTTTTCAGGAATATAGTCATTCAATATATTTCAATTTTTATTACTTATTATTATGAGACCCGCAGAATGGAGAAAATAATGACAAAATCGCAGCCTTCCGGTGGGTTTTTGGCTCTTATTCACGAGACATTGTAAAATTTGAGTGTTTATGTAACCTTTTGTTTGCCGACTTACATTAGTCACGACTTTACTTTGAGATCTTATGGTGGCTAGCGGCTAATACTCATCACGAATTGACTACATATATTTATCAGCTGTTAATCACGATTGACTCACGATGAGAACGAGGTATTTCAGATCACCGACTCGAAACATTACTCTTCTTAACGGTATTCTTACGTAAAATAATCACGTGAAGCGCCTTCCCATGGCACGTGTCCTTCGACCAACTTGGAACTAGCAACCATAGAAGAAACCACTATTATCATTACTCCGCACTTTTCCAACCATTTAACTTAATGTCTTCTTTGTAACGTCTGCTTTAACACTTGAGCCAATATCCTCGGCAGTATAATTTTTTAACTATAGATGACGATTAACAAAGGAAAGAGAATCACCATATTTTTTCTTCGTAATAATCTGCAAAGGTTTGCATCCTAACGCTCGAACTGTTTAGCTCACCACTATTTATTTGACAATAATAAGAATAGCAGGAAGCTTCGAATTTTTTCAAAGATAACGATCATATCTGATCTCCACGTGCAGTAAGTTTGAAAGATAGAGAGCAGACGAAACAACAGACGATGAGTAACCGGATGCCGTGGGCGTTGCGTTTCTTATTAGTGGAAACGCATATCCTAGCACTAATATACGAATGCCTGCGGCTTTCGACAGGTCACATTTGCTCTTCTCTTCTTGCGCAGAGTAGACCTTCCCAAGGTTTAAAATGTATACACATAACATTTCCCTTCGAAATCTATGGAGGGTTGTTGTCGAAGATGGCAGGCATATTATTGGTAAGTTGCTCAATAAATGCACTTCATTAAGAATTTTGCCTTTCGAATACTGCTGTGTGCATTTCACGCGATTTCTTACTCATGAGAAACGGTGCATATTTCTGGTATTTTCACATTATTCCACGTGTTTAAAAAGATGTTTTTCTCCACTGATAGGTAATGCTCTGAGACCCAACTTTCTCAGTGGGAATATGGATGATCAGCAACACTATCGCAACATTGTGCGACCATTCAAGGATCTCGTTGCTGAGGTATTACAATGTGTAGGTGAGTATTTGTGCTTGTCATATTTGTCCGTGTTGTTGTCCCATAGAAGTATGAGAAAATTGAACGAAATGGTAAGAATATGTATTTTTGTGCAATGTATTGCATCTTAGGAATGTTTTCGAACATTATGTCTAATTTAAACGAAAATATAGTGGCAGCATAATGAAAGACACTTTAAAAATCCTGAATATCTCTGATATGCTTCCCACGGCTCTTAAGTTTCTCTTTACGTACCGACGACGGATACGGGTAGCATAAAACATTTCAGAGCTCATCGTCTTTGGTCGCACAATCCTAAGATTGGTTGACTCCATCCGTCCCTATCTAATGATAGTTCCCATACTTCCTCAAATCTCTTCCCAAGTACTTTCCCCAATATTTGTTGGTGTATTTATTTCTGGGACTTTTTCTGAGAACTTCTTCGTCAACCTCGCTCTCGTCATTCATTATGTTTTATTCCAGCGGCCTCGGCCCTTGGTAGTGTTCTTCAATATGTAATTTCCATTTATTCACAATTTCTTCAACCTCTCTCTCACTTTGATAACTTGTGCATATTCCTGTTTGCAGCCCTAATATTGTTGCTTTTCATTTTACTCTCCCCGAAGTGTTTCTTTACGAGTTGATACTCTGCTTCTGTGTTCCCCGTCTTCATGTTTTCGCTGACGTCTTCACTGCAGCTTTCTATCCTATTATTTCTCGACCAGATTCTAAGCTATCCGGCACTAGCCACGGAGTTCCACTTTTACGGAGTCACCTGCAATGCACAATGGTGCGAAATTCCACAGAGAAAAAAATCATCCGCCTCGACCGGGTTCGAATCCCGGTCAAGGGGAATTTTTTCTGTGGAATTTTGCATCTCTGGGCCACTTGCATTTTCGAGTGACTTGGCTCCTAAGCTTCTTGATCGGGGTTGCCTCTCCCTCATTTCGTTTTTTTTGTATTCTCTTCAATTTTTCAACTAGTTTCATAATCTCCGTCGTTATCCCTGGCTTCTTCGTGTCCGATCTTTATCTCTCCAGTTGCCTTTCAGCTACTACAGCCCTACTGCTACATTTATTGCCATCCCATAAGTCCCATCATAAGTTCATGTATAATTTTCTAGTATTTAAGGAGGCTTTCCATGATAACCTGTGTTGTGTGTACTAAAGTTTTGCAATGCTTTACCATTGGTTTCCTTTTGGTTGGTTTTACCCTTGGCGTGCATGACTCTTTGAAATGCTTAATATTCTTTATCAAGAGCCAAGAGGAGCGTACGAGTTCCGTATTAGGACTGGGTCGATTATTGCCAGCATGGAGTGGAATCAACCTGTGCCATACGTCATTGTGGTGGCTAGCCCGCTATTTCGCGGATTTAGATTTATGAGTAGTTCCATGCTTAATGTCACATCTAGCATTGAAAGTACTTATTTACTACTTATTCACTCATCCACATCAATGAATTTAGAACTTATGGTTCTCTGAATCAAAGTTATCCACATCTATCTGCGCTTCCCATCTTGATGTTATCATCAATTTTCCAGATTTCTCAACATTTCATTCACATACAAAAAGGACAAACTTAATATAAAAAAACCAAAAGGCGATTTTATATAGTCTCTTACACATTTGCAAGAATATTGTTGGTAGAGAAAGGATTTGTATGATAACCCTTCTGCTTAGTGAATTAAAAACCAAGACTGAGAGCACTTGGAAGGAAAGGAACAATTATAAAATAGTTACTTATTAATCATTTTAACAGTTTACTTAAAATATTATTAATTAATTTTCATTTATCATTCCCCACTCCAGATTTGCACCCAAAATCAATTTTTACCTCAAAATATACTAATAACTGCTGTATAATGCCCGTAATCTATTCTTCTTGAATCGTTTATTCATTGAATTAGATTTTGGGGAGGCGACCGACAGCTAAGGTCATTTGCGTTGTACGGGATAGTTAAGGGAGGAAGGGAGGATAGAAACACGGCGTCGGCATTAGCCTGCTCTTAACGAAAGGCGCCAAGAGGACCACGGTTTAATGTCTCATCCGACAGACGGAGTACTGTACTTGAAGTGCCCTCCACAAGACACTCAAGTAGTGATCGGGTTCCCTCTGAAAAACATCCGCCACTGCAGGGGTTTGAACCCTGGCCGCCCGTATGGTTAGCCAGTACTCTAATAACCACACCAACCCGATCCCTCTTTTATTCATTTCGTATTGATTTTTTCTAGGTAATAATGACGGACCTGGCAGCTCCACTCCTTTCGATCAACCCAGCAATACAGCAGGGGGACAACCAACTATCCCCCCCACGTCTGTCCAATCTATTTTTGCCGAAATTCACAATATTATTACCTATTTATTCATTCTGTACTACCACATCACAGATAATGCTATTCTTTCGCTGCCTCCTCCACTCTTAGAGAGAGTTCGGCAACTTAATGGTGATTTTGGGACTATTGATGTTGAAGACCAAGTATCTGGGTTCATTTTCTTGGCAGGAGAGTTTTTTAGAACTCTAGTGTACTCAGCAAACGTAGTTGAACCAGCCTCAACACTGCAGCCTGAGGAATAATTGATCGCTGCATATTTGAAATAATGTTCGGCATGAGTGTTATGTCAAATACAGTGAAGACGGTTCAATAAAAATGATTGAAACAATTTCTTGTGTATTAATTTGCAAGAAAGGCTTTCCAAAAACTACCTAAGGAATATTAACGTTCCTCAACCTCCAGGTTGTGCCCAGTATTTTTCTGATGATGCCTGCTACATTCCCTAAAAATGTCAATAATTTTGATTTCATATCATTAATGTTCATTTAGTCTTTTTCCCACATACGAGCTTATTTATCTTAAAATGCTTGTAAAACTTTGGAAGGAGATGTGACTGATGTTTCGAAACTTGGAGTGGAGGAAGGATTATTATGATAACCCTTCTCCGTCTAGAAATACAAACAAAACTGACAGTATTATTAAGTGAATAAGTAAATATATTAATATGTTTTTATTTACATATAAATCTTTTTCCAATATTTTTATAACTTATACAACAATTTAAGCAGCTCTCGGATTGTAATTTCCATATCTCAAAATTTCCATTCCTTCAACCATTTCCTGGGAATAATCGTTGAAATTCAAAGGGGACAATGAAGAGAAGCTAAGTTGTATTGCAATGGTCTTAAAAATGAACTAGGAGAATTGTGATATTAATTTGGAGGTGTAATAAGTTCAGGTTATTCAATGAAATATTTATTGCATAAAAGAGTCTGGTGGTTGAAGTGTTGGTGAAGTGACCGTCGGTGCTCGGAAGAGGTATATTGGGAGGTAATTGGAAACTGTTGCTGTTGAACAGCTTCGCTACTGGGCAACGACAATGCGAAAAAACACCAAAGCATGCAGAATCATGGGCTCCAGAAACACATTTTTGTATATTCCACACGTTTGGCTGAAATCCGATTCAGCACGACAAAGTCGATTTTTCGAAATGTTTTCAAATACACGCAATATTAGGCAAAGGGAGTGGGAAACGCTCTATTTCATGACACATATGCGATTTAAGGGCATGAAAGTAGCCACAGCATAGTACTTTTTTCGCTTGTTTTTCACACTTTGTAAATGGTATATGTTTGCTATAACTACAGTTAATATAGCGAAATTTTTTCTTTTATCATTAAAAACTGTCTTTCAGGACATCAGGTTTTGAAAAATATATCTATTCTTATGAGATATACATGTCCTAGATTTCCGTTTAGACAGCTAACATATTCAACTCCTTGTGGGGGGGGGGGCGGCAGTTAGCCTGCTTACAGCCACCATGTGCCCCAATACCCTCAATGACCCGGACTATCCCACTCCTCTAAGCGTACGAGGCTCTCGGTGATACCGGCATGGCTCTTGGATTTTGCCGGAAACCCCAGGCAGCAGGGAGCAGCCGGGTGCAGGCCCGGACCCTTGGTCGCTATGGGCAGAAGTGAGGGCTAGGCTCGGATCCTAGTGCCGAGGCCGAAGCCCCGGTCCGACACCTCAAACGCCTGCCCTCTCGCAGCCGAGCGGCGGGGATAGGCCGCAGTCCCCCCTGGTAAGGCCCATGCACGCGCTTCAGGCCCGATCAACCCACCTAGTCCAACTAGCGAGGTTACAGCCACTAGGAGGCCGACACTAAAGAGGTGGATCGCCGGAGCCGGGCCGACGATGGGCGACCTCGTGACTGCAGAGATTCCTCCGCAACGTTGGACGAGTTGCCGTCAGTACCGCTTGCGCGAATGCTTCCCACACATCCTGTTGAAAGTCACTGGAGCCCGTTGCCCACGTAAGTGGGAGGGGGTATCCAACTGACTCCCTTTTCCGGGTAAACGCCGTGTGATCTGCCGGAGATTCGTCACAGGATCAGGATCCCCACGTGCTGAGATCCATCACCTCAAGAACTCTCGCGTTTACTCGCTATAACTACAGCTAATATAGCGAAAATTTTACTTTTATCATTGAAAACTGTCTTTCAGGACATCAGGTTTTTAAAAGTATATCTATTCTCATGCGATATACATGTCCTAGATTTCCGTTCAGACAGCTCCTCTCCATTCCAACCATTGTAGCAGCCCACGTATACTTTTTGTATATTGATATCATTTTGGAGTCCATAGCTACCTTAAAAGAGTCATAGATACTCCCGCCGCCCCGTGGGGGGGGGATCAGCCAGCCCCCCTCGGTTACAATACCCCATCGATATATTGATATCATTTTGAAGTCCATAGCTAATATATACTCCCACAGCTCTATCCTTCCAGCTTTCGGCGCTGTTGCCACGTTTCACATTTGTGAAAATGATTGTTTTACATTCCCCAATGGCTTGCAAAAACCTTTCCGGCTCTTATCGGTTTAATTTATGAGCACTGTTTGTAATTTTACTCTGTTTTTTTGATTTGATTGAATTTATAGCCCAAAAAACCGTTTAGAACCACACAATAAAGGCGGATGAGGCTGTTAAAGAAATAAATTCATCTATTTATTTACGTTATTCCAAATAGTATTTCCTTCAGTAAAAGTAAATTTTTCAAGTGGAAGAGAAAAAGTATGTGTTTGTAATAAGGTGAAATCGTAACTACGTGGACGGATCTATCCTAATATAGTGGTAGGTAAATGCAAAGCGCTATAAAAAATAATATCCAGTCGATGGAGTTACAGCGGGAAACATATCGAAAGTAGACGCCATATTAGACTGGAAAAAATTTGCCAAGTTTAACAGTTATTATACTGCAGTGAGTATTGTGAATTGCATAATTTTCTTTTTAAATAATATTTAACCATGGAGTTATGCGCATCATTGAAATAGAATAATGATACTAATGTCCATGATGCTTTTTTACTCGAGTTAATGTCAGCGCAACAGCGCAGTTGTTAGACTTTAGAATTACCTATCACTTGCCTAATTTTGCTCCGCCAAAATCTGCCTTGATATACATTTTAATGAAATTGGTCATTATACTCTCTGCTTGCTCTATCCTTTCATTTTGCATAATTTTTTAAGTCCACTGATAAAAAGATGGCTATATTTCCACTTTTTTTGTGGACGTGACTTGGTGTATTCATTAAATTCAATATGAAATATGGATTTAAAACACCAATTTTAAGAGGTGAACACGGATGGAAATCATACTTCTGATCTACCGATATCTAACTATTAAGTTTTGTTTGGATCTCCTTATGTTGCTGGTGTACTGATTTGGTTGGGAGTCCATTCAGAAAAAAGTGGTATTACTCTTTTGTCTGAAGGAGATTTTAATGGCTTTTAACACAGTCGCCATTGGGGATTTAAGCATTTAGACGCTCAGGCAATATTTGAGTAAAGTATGATGTAGTGTCGCATATCTCAAAAATATTCCTTTATTTCCTCCTGATACTTTCATCATTTCTTAGGGAAACTGATACATTTTGGTTACATTTTTAAAATATTTAAATATGCAAGTTATACACGTACAGTTGAAACGTCTTAAAGGTAATATACATTCAGCTTTATCTTAAGCAAATGCTATATTTAAAAGAAACATATGGACTCAGAAGTTTGATTTTCTCATTGCTTTATGAAATATACATAGATGCGTCTTTGTGTAATAGAAAAAGCTATTCTAATTATTCAAAAGGCCCAGTCGTTCTAACCTGTTGTTGCCGCAGTTATTATCCGCAGTTAATTTTCAAAGGCTAACCTAACGTACGCTATCGTGCAGAGAAAATTATTTTGCCTATATAAGTTTTCAGCCTTCTGTAAATTACTAGAAAAGAAGTTTCGGACCGGCAAATGTCTCTAACTCGATTCACTATTACAACGTTAAGGACGCTTTCAGGTATGTGTGTAATGAAGAAATCTAGAGTGTTCTTTCCTGTCGTGGGTGTTGTTACCAATTAGTGCTAGAAGTTTGATGTAAAAGTATAGAGAATAGTCTCTCACAACTTTGCCGCCATTTATGGAACTGTATATCTTCCAGTCAAGGCATTAGGGTTTCTTTACCTGTCATCTTTGTCACGTACCATTATTTCAGTTTTACCAACCTTCACATCGTATTCCTTCCCCATAATAGGCATGTATGAATGTTTATAGGTATGTAGATATGTATGATCCTAAGGGACACACTTGTCCCGGAATAATAAATTTCATTTTTCATTTCATTTCATTTTTTCATAATATTTTCCATCTTTTTTTGTATGGTCTCCAGATCCCCTTCACTTTCCGCCATCACAACAATATCATCTGCAAATCGAATCATATTTATCCTCTCCCCTTGTATTTATATCCCTAAATCCATGTTTTCTCTAACCTTATCCAGTGCGTCTTGGATATAAGCATTAAATATTATTGGGAGCCTTGTTTTACTCTTTTCCGTATTACTGATTCTTGTTGCTTCAATTAAGCCGCTGGAAAGGCAGAAAACCGGGAGGGGATTCTTTGACATTCAAAAAAACCTACCTTATCCATATAGAAAACTCAGGTTCTTCTAAATCGCTCTCGCCTACACCAACTCACCATTGTATTTGGGGAACCGGTCAGTGCTCACGGACATCTTGAAGCAACAAAAAATCTCCTCTATATTCATTCATCATAGCAACTTGTGTACTGATAAAAAGATTAGTGGCCAAAATTAGTCTCTGAAAAATATCTAAATACTTTGCTGACGTTAGACATTCCTCTTGTCGTACCTAAAATGGTATATATGATTACATTATTACCTTTTCTCTATCTGTTATATTAATTTCACGAACAATCCCCAAAATGGGACGTTATGAAAATGATGCCATATTTAATCCCTGCGAAATGCCCATCATGTCTTTACTATTGGATATATGGCCTTCAACGTTTAGTATTATGCGCCTTTACATACCGCCTGAAACGACTGCTTATCTTTTTTTACATGTACATTTAATAAATTTTGGTTTCATCATTGAAACACGCTTTAATATTTTTTCCCACAAAAAATAATAATGGCGGTTTTCCCCATTTTCCGTGGTTTTTTCATCCTGACTCCTGGTTTAACTTCTGGAACAACTTTATCTCATAAGTTAAGCTGGCGAATGAATGTTCTTTATTACGTCGATGATCAGTGTCATTACCGTTTTGTTGTTCTTAGGGCATATTTGACCTCGAGAGACTTTCGGTTCTCGCTCAATATCATCTAAACTATACTTCGGATCTCGAATCTGACGACAAAATGATTCAGCTAAATCGATTCGTCTACAAAATGCGCCATAATTCGTCTTTCTACGCCCCGTTGTTTTCTCACCAGTGGTCTCTAAACGCGAAAATTAGTTTAAAATTTCCCGATTTTTTCGGTTCTTGTGCTATAGCGTCTAAACGGTCAATCTGATCTCAATTTAGAGAGTATGTTCTTTGTTGACAACTAAAGTTTCTAAAGAATGACGAAAAACGTTTCCTTTTACGTTGATTAGTTTCGCAGTTACATGGCGCCAAAGTCGGAATTTCTCGGATTTTTGACATTTTCAAACATGTTTCCAACCGTCACGTCTCCAATATTGGAGATGTGACCTTGAAATTCGGCAGACGTATGGTATATTACGTAATCCTAATGGATATTTGGCGAAAACGTCGACTTTCTATCAACAAAATGGCGAAAAAATGAAAAATTGGCGATTTTTCGCTCAGTTGTGGCGTAGGTCTCTGGAATTCAATCTGTTGCATCTAAATGGTAAGATATTTTACCAATATTAAGAATTATTCTTGTAGGAAATTAAATGAGGTTTAAGAAAATAGCTTTAGTTTTTTTCCATTCACTCATGAATATCTCACAACAATCCCCCAAAACCTGACTTTATGAAAATGATTCCCCATTTAATCACGGTTAATTGCCCGTCACGTCTCTACTATTGCACATATGTCGTTGAAAGTTGGCATGCATAAGCAACATTACAGGATTTGAAGGAATTATAGTTAAAACACCGCCCATATATCTAAAAATGTTCGAAAAAAAATAAAAATGGCGGATTATTCTCTCAGTTATAACGCTGACTTCTTGATTTCGGTTTGTTGCCTCTGAACGGTTAAACATTTTACCAATGTTGCAATTTTTTATACTACGCAATGAAAGGTCGTAAATGGCAATACAACATTTTTTAATCTATTGTCTGTGATTAGCTAACAACAATCCCCCAAATTCTGACTATGAAATTGAATACCCTAATCATTCCTATGAAAAGCCCGTTTTGTTGCTCTTAGGGCATATTTGACCTTGGATTTTGGCATGCAGTTGCTACTTGCTTACTTATTGACATATAGTGAAAACACCAACTTTTAAAGCACAAACTTCCAAAAACATTAAAAATGGCGGAATTTTTTCTTGATTGGCGCGCAAGCATCTGGTTTTTAGTGTGTTGCATCTTAACGGTTTAATATTTAAAGGATGTTAGAAATTCCTGTTGTGAATATTAAAATGGCAAATAATGACCCAAATTCTGTGCATTTACGTTCGTTAGTTTCGGAGTTAGATTTCGCTAAATTCGGAATTTGTCGGATATTTGAAATATTCATACATGTTTCGAGCTGTCACGTCTTAAAAGCGGACATATGACCTTGAAATTTGTCATACGGATGGTACGTTACATGATTCTTATGGATATTTAGCGAAAACGCCGTTTTTTACATACAAAGTCCTGAAAAAAATTAAAAATGGCGGATTTCTCGCTGAGTTGCGGCGTAGGTCTCTGGAATTCATTGTGTTGCCTCTGAACGGTAAGACATTTTACCAATGTTATGAATTATTGTTGTATTAAATTAAATGACGTACGAAATGATACCTTTTTTTTCCTACCCTTGAAGTATATCTCACAACAATCCCCCAAAATCTGACTATGAAATTGATACTCCATAAAATCACGGTAAAATGCCCGTCACGTCTCTACTATTGCACTTTTAGCCTTGAAAGTTCGCATGCATGAGCATCATTACATGATTATAAAGGTCGGGTAGTGAAATAACCGATTTTATATCTACAAATGGCCGAAAAAAGTTAAAAATGGCGGATTTTTTGCTCAGTTGTTACTCTGGGTTCTGGATTACGGTGTGTAGCCTCAGAACGGTTATACATTTTACCAATGTTACGAATATTTCTTATAGAGAATACATTGGACTAAATGTAGGTACCATCAATTGTCTTTTATTAAGTTAGATTATCTCACAACAATCCCCCAAAGTCAGACTTTCTGCTAATGAAAACTCATTTTATCGCTGTGAAATGCCCGTTTTGTTGCTATTAGCACATATTTGACCTTGATATTTGGAATGCATATGCTACTAAACATGACAGTTATGGATTATTAGTGAAAACACCGTTTTTTTCCTACAAACCGCCAAAAAAATTTAAAATGGAGGATTTTTTTGTTCGGTTCGCGCGCAAGCTTCTGGTATTTCGTGTGTTACTTCTGGACGGTTAAATATTTTGCTGACGTTAGAAATTCCTCTTGTCGTACCTAAAATGGTATATATGATTACATTATTACCTTTTCTCTATCTGTCATATTAATTTCACGAACAATCCCCAAAATGGGACGTTATGAAAATGATGCCATATTTAATTCCTGCGAAATGCCCATCATGTCTTTACTATTGGATATATGGCCTTCAACGTTTAGTATTATGCGCCTTTACATACCGCCTGAAACGACTGCTCATCATTTTTTACATGAACATTTAATAAATTTTGGTTTCATCATTGTAACACGCTTTAATATTTTTTCCCACAAAAAATAATAATGGCGGTTTTCCCCATTTTCCGTGGTTTTTTCATTCTGACTCCTGGGTTTAACTTCTGGAACAACTTTATCTCATAAGATAAGCTGGCAAATGAATTTTCTTTATTATGTCGATGATCAGTGTCATTACCGTTATTGTTTGCTTCGATAAGAGCTCCAGAAATCGAAATTTTAGTGAAATTTTCGGACTTTTCGGCGGTTTGCCAGCTCTAGCTACTGAACGGTCGATTGGATCGACATTCTTACGCTCAATTTTATATGGGCTACATATCGGTCTGAAAGATAGTAAATAGATAGTTATCACGGATAGATTTGTTATTTCGAAAAAATCTGATGAAAGACTTTAAAACCAGTTTACTGCCGTCATTCTAAATTGAACTTTAGACGAGAGGTTAAGCGTCGGTCTACGATGACAGAGGTTAGAGGTTCAATTCTTCGTAATGGAATATATGTTCCCCTTTTTCCCTCCAGTATTTTTTACATTTACATTTAATAAATTTTGGTTCCATCATTGTACCACGCTTTAAACGTTTTTTCCCCCAAAAAATAAAAATTGCGATAGACTCTCTGTTCGAAACAAATTCCATGCACGGTTTTAGTATACGGTAGAGGAGAGCATATGCATTAAATTCATCTTAATAACTCGTTCTTACACTCAATTTTATATGGGCTACACATTGGTCTCACAGATAGAAAATACATTATTATCATGGGTAGATTTGTTACGAAAAAATTAACCAAAATTACCCCTAAAACCACCGATGATATCAAGCTAGGAATCACACTTGCCCTGGGATTGACAATGGTGCTTTCTACGCCCCGTAGTTTCGAAGTTACATGTAGTCCAATTCAAAAATTTCGTTTTTGCAGTCCGTACTCAAAATATAACAATCATGACGCCTAGGTTTTTCAGAATGCCGATGCTCAAACGTTACTGCAAAATAAAAGTCTTCAAAATGGATTTCGACGACTGTAACCCTTGAAAGTAAACTTTATTTTTCAGGATTTCTTTTGATACCCCAAATAACGGCGAAGCCGTTCCGGGGGTGTAGGGGGCGGAGCCCCCTACCGAGCGAAGCGAGTGTACTTCTCTAATATTGAATAATGATTTGAAATAAAAGACTACTTAATGACTATACTTACACATCACATACATTTATATGTATTTATTCTTAAAATGTAGACTCTTATCTGTAATGTAATAGATTATAATCATGCTGATTCAAAGTCTATGGTTGTAAACTACATTTAATCCAGCCATGAACAACTAAACTAAACAAAAGAACACAATTAAAACTTTCACCATTCTCCAAAAACTTCAAGGATATATTTTTAAACAATGAATAAATTTTTCTTCGTTCTCCTTTATGTACTGTCTGAAGTCTTTTTCATCTTCACCACCTGAGCTCAGTAACTGTTTTTCACTCAATTACATCAGCTTAGTCCAAACTGCGTGAAAATTTGGCAAAGACGCTTAATTGCCTAATCTCTTGAAAAAACTCATTGAAAAAACAAAAATTAGTTGTAAACACGAAAAAAACATCGTGCCGATCGTACACAAGAAGATGAGATTGCTTGAAGGCCTTACTGAAAGAGCTAATAAGGACATTACCTCTTTTAGCTAGCTCGATGTTTTCCCCAATGGAACTGGCGAGGAGTTCAAAATTATAGGATGTGATGTGAGAAGTAATCTTCGAAATAAGTCCTTATTGGTAGCCACTTGAGTATATTTCTTATGAAACGCTCACGAAAGTTTATTATGTCCTTATTACCAGCCTCTATTGCTTTTTCTGAGAGATATCGCAATGGAAAAATCGAGTCTGTCGAAATATCAGCTCCTGGAATAAGTACTTGATAATACTATGCACTATCTGTGGCATATAATACTTCGGATATAATTTCACAAATTTTTTGGCCGTCTCCCTTCAGTACCTCCTAAATTTTTCCCCTTTAATGCAGAGGCCATTCGAAATTGATTTCAATGTTATGGAGAACCTTGTAATGAGGCTAACGTCATTCCTATAAGATGTATCGCAATTTATCAGATGCACTTACTTACAAATAAAATGTAAAATGATTTTAAAGAATAATGCTCTGAAACGGGAAACAATAATTGTTGAAGGCAATATTTTCTCCATACCTGTTATTGCAGAAGATAGCTTGGGATTGTCGAAGAATCGCCCAGCCGTGTTCCCATCGATAGTCTTTCCGTTTCCGGGCCGCGGTACATCCACAATCAATCCCATTTTTTCCCATGAAAGACATTTTTAACTTAGCCTTTCTGTCTCGCAGTAGTTATCTGTGCTATTCACGTGCCTTTTTGAGAGGTTTAGTGAAATGAAAGAGTGGCGGCGGAATAACATCTCAGGATTTTCGTTTTCCTTAATTTTGATCTTTCGCCGGAACCATGGAAATATATTTCGGGACGTCCACCTTTACTTTCTAAGGTAAGATAAAAAAATATATATAACCCTGTACAAGGACTATAAATGGACTCAATTATGCGAATATACTTACAGGAAAAAATTGATGTACTCGGCAAACATTCGAACAAGTATTCCGGAAAAACAACAACCGTTCTTAGCCATTTATTGTGACGATTCAAAAATCTCTTGTGTGTCTAGAACACTCATCCGACATCCTCATGCACTTTCTAAAAAATTTGCGACTGAATTATACACTTGTGCCTTAAAAAGTTCATTGTGTGAATACAAACGCAACTTCAAGCGAAATATTTCTATATATATATCATTTTTCGCATAGAAGGATTGATGCCCAGACTTCAATAAAGTATTATGTCGCTGTAAACGTGAAATTTTGACTAAAGGAATTTTTTGAGCAAGCATTTATAAAACCCTAAAGAGAAATAGGGTATAATAGGAAATGATAAAAATAATTTAAAGCAAATGCCGACCCCCAAAATTTCAATATTTCGTTCGACTCTGGAGATACAAATAAGAAAAGGCACTAATACTGATTATTTCGTTCCGGAACTACATTAAAAATTCAATCGTATTTTTATCAAAAGTTCAATAAACCTTTATAGCCAAGAATTAAACAAATAATTGTGCAGCAAAAACCTTACCAATGCCACTAAAGTAGAAAATAAAATGAAATATCGCCCCTAATGCCACCATAAAAGTGATTATAGTTGGACACAAACACACACAGGTAAAAACCGAAGAACACAGGTTTCAAGGATAGGAAGGTACAAGCAAGCAGAACTGTTCCACATCACACCAGAAATGCACTAAATGTGCACGTGCAGTTCGCTGCAGCAAAGAGAATATGCTCCCGATAATATCCGCTGCAGACCACACGAAGGGCTACACAGTGTCATAAAACGATTCACAGATATTTTTATTTGCACGACCGATTTCGTTGCATAGGCAACATCTTCAGGTACATAAAAGTCAAATTTTTCAGAATATATACTCCTACAGGGATAAGGGGAAGGAAGGCGAAGGTGGGGGTGGACGGTGGCAGGGAAAACATTAAAGGAGGGGGGGTGCGAGGTGAGTGTATACAGTGGGGTGGAGGAAAGCGAGGTGGGTAGGGAAGGGCGAGTGGAACTTGGGTATGACATGAGTATGGAAAGGAATGTACCAGAATATGTTGCCTATGCAACGAAACCGTTCGTGCAAAAAAAATATATCTCTGAAAAGTTACAAAGTCATTTTCATAATTGATTTCATAATGGATTTTCACAAAGTTACACTGGAAACCATCGAATTTATAATATAGATAGGAGGGGTTGGGAAGTTGATGGCATGTGACCCCAGATGACGCCAGGTGCCTCTGAAAGGGAGTTAGTCTGTCAAACAGAGATGAGCATATCCTTCCGTAGGCGATGTGCAATGCAATCGTGAAAACCCCGTGATTGTTTCAGGAGTGCATTCCAAGAAAGAAGTCTTTCCTGATTTTTCCTGCGGTGTCCTGCGATATGATTATGAGTATAATTTGTAGCATGGTTTACTAAAAATTCTTAATGGTGGCTCTTTGCAATCTTCATATATTGATGATCACTATAGGAAAGTGAAAGTGGCCATATCGTATCCACACACTTGCCGCATCACCGTATCCCCGTTGCCGGCGGACGGAGCCGGACTCGACCGCTCGATTGAAAAAACGATGTAATATTCGGGGTCGCAAGTAGGCGCAAGGTTTCTCTTTAGATTCATTCTCTGAAAGCTTTGGAAAATAACGTGGTATGAGTCACTTAGCGTAACCAGGCTGCACCAACTACTTTTTCTCTACAAATATGTTATAAATTGACTGAAAATAGGCTCCGACATTTTCTAGTGTGTCTATGATTAATAATCAAATTAAATCTTTAAAAAGCCATTATATGAAGGAGAAAAAACTCTGTTATATAATACTATAAAAACTTTTCCGTAAGTCAATCCATTAAAGTACAGATACAGGTTAATTTTGGTAATTCACAGAGAAAATCGAAGGTAGGTGTTATTTGCGATATTTGTTCAAATTTGAGTTAAAGAAAAAGTTAAATACGGAATTTTAGGTATAAACTATTTGAGAATACTACTGCGAAGGTTCAACTTCCAGACTAAAAAAAAAGTTTTACAGGTTTTTGCCAGCTTTTTTCGATTTCAGCCCACTGTTCGACATGACTACATCTATTTATGAGCTGTTTATCACGATTGACTCGAAAAAGTCAACGATCGAGGTCTTTCAGGTCGCCGAATATATTATTTAACATGTTCATTGCTGACGCAATTTAGCAAAAAAGTAGTCTTTTATACTAATGAGGAGATTAAAATAAATATACAGAAATTTAAAACAGACCACAGATATGTTGCACCCACCGATTTATCTCGCTCTGTACGAAATCTGCCCCAAAATGCTCAATATTAGGAGTATCAGAAAATTTTCCCAATAAACAGGATATTCAGTTTTCAGGAATACCATCTAAACAAATATATTACAATTTTTTCATATATTATTTGAATTATCACTACTCTTCGACCCAACAAAAAGAGAAAATCACGACAAAATCGTAGCCATCTGGTGGGATTTTGGCTCTTATTCACGAGGCAGTGTGGAACATTGT
Organism: Ceriagrion tenellum; assembly: GCA_963169105.1. Classification (NCBI taxonomy): domain Eukaryota; kingdom Metazoa; phylum Arthropoda; class Insecta; order Odonata; family Coenagrionidae; genus Ceriagrion; species Ceriagrion tenellum. Next base: position 62,291,400 of record OY720638.1, read on the forward strand.
AGACTCCATTCGAAAATTTGAAAGCTTATGTAACCTTGCTTAGTTTTTCGACGTACTTCACGAACGACTAAACTTTCGGTACTTATGGTGGCTAGCGGCCAATACACACTACATACATTAATGAGCTGATAATCACGATTGACACACAAAAGTCAACGATGGATATAAACGAGGTATTTCAGATCACCGACTCGGCATTTCACTATTCCTAACAGTATTTTTAACGTGAAACAATCATGTGAAAACCTTTCTCCGGGCCCGCGCCCATCTCCCAACCTGGAACTTACGGCGCTAGCAGAAACAATTATTAACATTACTATTCACTATTTCAACAATTTCAATGACAGGCGTCTTTGGAACGTGTATTTCAACCCTGAGTCAACATCGGCGGCTGTAATATTTTTAACTACAGATAACAAGTAAAGGATAAGGGAAATGAATTGCCGCAGTTTTCATTTGTAAGAACCTAAAAAGGTTTACGTTCTCTTTCATAATAATAACAGTAACAGAAAGCTGCGAACCTTTTCGAAGAAAAGTACCTTATCTAACCTCCACGCGCAGTATATTTAAAAGAATGAGAGTCGACACATAAACAGACGATGAGTCGCTGTCGTGGGCGTTGCGTTATTATTCGAGGAAACGCATACCCTAGCTCCAGTATATAAAGGCTTGAGGCTTTCGACAGGTCACATTTTCTCCTCTCTTCTTACGTAGAGTAGACCTTCTAACAGGCGAAAATGCCCTTACGTAACCGTATCCTTCGTAACATATGGAGAACCATTGTATTTGATGGCATGTTCATTCTTGGTAAGTTAGTCGACAAATTGAGTTGCTTAAGAATTTTGCCTTTTGAATATTGCTGCATAAAATTTATCCGAATAATTTAGCATGAGAAACGGTGAATATTTCCAGAATCTCCACAATATTTTCCTTGCCTAACTAGAGTGTGTTTCTCTCCACTGGTAGCTGATGGTCTGCGACCTACTTTCCTTACTGGATGTACTGATGAGCAGCGCGCTCACTACCGCAACCGTATTGGTGAACTCAAAGACATCGTTGCTGGGGTTATGCATTATTTAGGTAAGTGTTTGTGTTAGACTGATTTTTCCGTGTATTTCGTCCTATATAAAAATAAGAAAATTGATTTGAATGTCAAGGAATTTTATTATCGTAGACGGTTTGGAATCTTATGTATGATATCTAACATTATGTCGGATTAAAATGAAAAACGTTGTGGCTGCATAGTGAAAGACAGTAGAAATTATGAATATCTGTGAAAGGCCTATTACGATTCTTTTCGTGCAAAATGTTTCTCTTAATCCACCGTGAACGGTTACAGGTAGCATAAAAAATTTCAGAGTTAATCATCATTGGCCGCTCAATCCTAAGATTAGTGACTCCACCCTCCCCTATCTGAGGATAGTTTCCATTCTTCATTGAAGCTCTTCCGAAAGTCTTTACTCTGTATTTGGTCAATGTATTTTGATGGAGACATCTTCTCGGGAATTCTGCCTCTATTTTTCCTTCAATAAATTCCTCAAAAATCCATCGTGCTTCAAAGTGTGTCCTATCCGTATGGTTCTTGTTTTCTTCATAGTGTTCCATGTGGTCATTTCCTCCACTACTTTTTGTAATCTTCATCATTTCTTAATTTGTCCATGCATTTTATCTTCTTCATCCTCCTTCAGAACCACCACTGTTGTCAGTCCAGTCTGGTCAAGTATCTGACTGTATCAAGTGGTCCATGCTTTCGATCTAAGAATTGCCACGCTCCACACGAATATTTTCAGATACTCTTTCTTATCTTGTTACTCAATGGTCTTTTAACACAGCCCTACTCTCATTACCATGAACGCGTTCTTTACCTAAGCTATTCTTCACTTGATGTCTGTTGTACATCTTCCGTCCCACCTAATGGTACTTCCAAGATGGGTGAAGGAGTCCATTAGCTCTCATTTCTTTCTTCTCAGTAAGTCTTCAGTATTCAGTTTTTCTCTTCCGCATAATAGTAATTCGATCTTCTCTTTGCTATCTTAACACTTTGCCTGCGTTAATCTTAATGCCGTTCCGTCCAATTCCTTGTGCTTCTCTTATTGTTTCCTCCGAGTACATGTTTAATAGGTCTGGTGAGGGGTTTCATCCTTGTCTCAATCCTTTGTTAATTTTAGCTTCTGTCTGACTTAAGTCTGTCATTCGCATTGGGACGACTTTCTTCTTGTTTAGTTGGTACATAATTCTTCGGTCGTCGTAATCCATTCCGAGTTTTTCCTGCAGCCTGGACATCTTGTTCACCTCAACATTGTGAAAGGCTTTCTCTAGGTCCATGAATGCGATATACAATGGCTTTTTCTCGTATTTGGTTTTCTTTGCCAATAATATAAGGCAGAGTATGGCCTCCCTGGCTACTCTGTTCTTCCTAAATCCATGTTGATTTGCCGAGGGGTTGTCTACAATTTTCCTCCCCATCCTCCGATTAATTTTACGTGTACGTATTTTTTATCAATGTGACACTAGACTCAAGTATCGGTACTTCTAAGAGTTCTCCGTCCTCGTCTCCTTCGGTATCGACATCATTGCACCCGTTTGCAAAATTCTCTGGAAGTCTTCCGCTTTGGTAGCTATTTTGTATAATAATTCTTACAGGTTATCCCTGGCCTTAATCACGACCACTTCGATGACGTAGTTTCCGGGAGCTTTTCTTGAGACCTTATGTTGCTCCATCGAATTCTCTCCTCTGTATGCGTGGGTCCCCGTCTCCTTGGTCCACCTCGCTCTCGTCATTCATGAGGTTTTATTCCAGCGGCCACGGCTTTTGGTAGTGTTCTACGATATGTTGCTTCCATCTGTTGCCAAAATCTTCACCCATTATCAGTGTTTTCCAGTTCACATTCCTAATGTTAATACTTTTCGTTTTCTTCTCTTTGTAGTGTTTTTTAACGAGTTTGTATACTGTTTCGGTGTTTCCAGTTCTCATGTTTTCGCTTGCTTTCTCGTAGCATCTAATTATTTCTAGGCTTCTTGATATCTCGACTGAATTGGTTGCCTAGCTTTTTGAACGGCGTTGCCTCACCGTCCTTGTTGGGGGTTTTTATATTTTCTTCTTTTTTAATTTAGTTTCCAATTCTCCGTCGTAACTCGTGACTTCTTCATGTCTGTTGTCATGATCAGCAATACTCTACAGCTGCTCCTGCGATAGTCATCATCCGCATATCCCATTTTTTTCGATGCTCATTTCTCCTTTATGATCTAATCTACTGTTACAGCCCTATTCTCCTTTATTGCCAAAATTCTTTAGTCTCATGTTGGTTCATGCATCATCTTCTTCATTTTCTGATATTGAAGGAGGCTTTAATGATAACCTGTGTTGTGAATTTTAAATTTTTGCATTGCTGCACCTTCAGTTTCTGGTTTCGGCGGAAAATGTTCTTTTGAGTACTTAATATTCTTCGCCCAGGAGCAAGCTAATCGCATGAGTCTCGTTCTTGAACAGGTGTTTCAAGGAACAGGACGATTATTGCCAGCAAATAGTTGAGTCATGCCATGCCACACACCCTGGAGGTAGTGGCTATCCCGTTATATCGCATGTGTATAATTAGATTCTTTTTGAAAATATTATCCATTCAGAAATTCTTATTTATTTGCAAAAAAATTTTCGGCAGAAGAGGGATTTGTGTGATAACCTTTCTGCATCTTGAAATGCACACCAAAACTGAGTACATTAGGTATAGAAAGGAATTTTTGTTTCATTTTTATCTCTATTGTCATTTTACCAAAGTATTTTAAAATTTTATATTCATTTTTAATTAACATTCTCCCACCCAAGACTTACGCCGAAGGGAAGGCATAAAAATTCTACTACGTGGCCTAATTTACTAGTGGCTAATGACCATAAACTAGTCGTTTATGAAACATTTATTAATTTTTACTTTATTATTTACAGGTAATAACGACGGAACTAGCAGCCCAGCTACTCCGGATCAAGCCAGCAGCTCAGCAGGACCTTTACCATCTATCCCCCCTACGTCAATCCAATCAATCATAGTTGACATGCAGAGCATCCTGAATAACCTTTACACCATACACTACCACATAAAGAATAATGCTAATCTTACGCTGCCTGCCCCACTCTTGGCGAAGGTTAGACAATTTAATGGTGATCCTTCGGCTATTGATTTTCAGGACCGAGTATCCGAGTTTATTTTTGGGGCCGGACATTTTTTAAAAATTCTGGTGCATGAAGCAAACAGTTCTCAACCAACCACACCTCAAGCAGCCTGAGGATGATTGATTTCTGTATATTTGAAAATATGTGCGGCATGAGGTTTACGTTAAAGATTTTGAGGACGAACCAATAAACATGATTGTTAACATTTCTCAATTTATAATGAACAAGAAAAATTTCACCAAAAACGACTTAAGTAATTAAATGTTCTCCAGATTGTGTCCGCCATTTTTTAGTATGAATATTTAGAACCAAACTCCTAAAAATGACAGAGATTTATATATCATATATGAGCCTTTATTTTGTTTTTTTTTCATATGTGATCTACTTCATCTCTAAATTATGGTAATACTTTGTAAAGTGATTTTAGTGATATTTCAGTATTTTGAATAGAAAATGGATATTTTATAACCATTCTTCATTGGGGAATACAAACAAAATCTGAAGTGTATAATGAAAAGTAAATATTTTGTCCTTATGTAATGAAATGTAATGAAAAAAATAAATATCAAAGTTATCAATCTTGTATCACTATTTTTATACCTAATACAACAATATTGACTGTCCTAAGATTGTAATTTCCACATCTATAGTTTTCCATTCCACCAACCATGTCCTGGAAAAAAATAAAATAATTCAAAGGAGGCAACAAAGGGAAGCTAAAGCGTGTTCCTATGTCTTATAAGATGAAGTAAGAGATTTGAGATATGACTTGAGCGAGGAAATTAATTAAGCTTTTTTGGAAAAGGATATTTTACAAAAAAGAGATTGTTGGCTGAAATGTAGTTGGAATTACTGTCAGTGCCCCGAAGAGAAAGAGTGGGAGGTAATTTAGAGCTGGTACTGTCGATCAGTTTCGCAACTGGGCAGCTACTTAAGAATCATCATCTCCAAAATCCATGTCATTTTTACTCCAGGAAGAGAATATGAAAGCGAGATATTTGGAACGATGCTTCAAGGTAAAGCTTTTGTTTTTCATAGGCCTTTTAATGATTAAAACTTTAAATCTATCGTGTATTGCCTGAGTGAGAAAGAAATAAACATGAATATGAAATAAACAACACCAAAATGAGGAACTCCTTCACAACGGAAGGTTTTTTACTCATTATTGGTAATTAAATCCATAGATTAGTAGATTAGTTGACTGCAGCCCTCCACCCTTCCCTATATAATACTAGTTCCATTACCTTCTGGTATCTCTTCCCATGTACCTTCCCTCCTATTTGGTCCATGCACTTATTCGTAGGCGTTTCTCTGGGGTCTTTTCCCTCGATTTTGCCTCCAATTATGTTCCTCACAAGCTCAATGTGTCTTAAGGTGTGTTCATCTTGTATTTAAAAAAATATCGATGTACCGATCGAGCAACAGAGATAATGAAGGACTATAACACTAGTCCTAATTGACAAATACCACGTAATAGCCATTCATCCAAAATTCTTCCAAATAAAACATTCGAAGCCAGAGAAGATATATCATATGCTGGGAGCTTACAAAGCAAGAGTCACGTAGGGCACGTTAACTAGCACAGTTTTTCATCTCGAGGCGAATCAAGACTTTGCAGTTGTTCACACTTATTTTTTTTCTCACCAGAACTGTTCTTATGGCTTCAGGTCATAATCAAATATGGAAATGGAATTAAGTTCTCGGCGGTTTATTTACCCAATTATACAAACGAGAAGGGAAGAGGGACGAGCAGAAGGAAGGTGAGAATGAAAATTTTACGTTCCACATGTACCAGTCTTAAGGGGACAACTTAGCTATAGTTATTGTATTTGTTTGTGGAAGTGAAAGGCGACATTGGGAAGGAGGGTGGTAGATTTAATGGCGAAGTAGTGGTTGATCTAATGGAGTGAAATGTTTATAAATTTTGACCTCTAATAATAACAATAACCTATAGAACATTTTAATCAATTATTTTTTCGCGCGGTACGTTTACAACTCCTTCACAACGGAAGGTGTTTTACTCATTATTGGTAGCTCAATCCTAAGATTGGTTGACTGCTACCCTCGACCCTTCCCTATCTAACACTAGTTCTCTGACCTCCTGATCTCTCTTCCTGTATACTTTCTCCTTTATTTGTTCCATGCATTTATTCCTAGGCCTTTCTCTGCTGACTTTCCCCTCTATTTTGCCTTCAATTATGTTCCTCAGAAACGTATTGTGTCTCAAGGTAATTCCAATCCATTTAGTTCTTTTCTGCATAGTTCTACATATGGTCCTTTCCTATTCTATTCTTCTGTACACTTCGTCATTTCTTATTTTTTCCGTACATTTTATCTTCAGTATCCTCCTCCAGCACCAGGTTTCAAAGGCCTCCAGTCTTTTCTGGTCAGCTTTTCCGATGGTCCATTCTTCCGATTCATACAGATTCCACGCCTCACACGAAGGTTTTCACATGCTGTTTCCTGGTTTTTTAGTCCTATCTCCTTTGAGCACAGTAGTTGTATTTTTCCCATATACGCCTTCTTAGCTTGGGCTATTTTCCGCCTGATGTCCGTTGTATTTCTTCCGTCACACGTGATGGTACTTCCGAGGTAGATGAAGGAATCCATTTGCTCTAATCTCTCTCCGCTCAATGGTGACTTATGCATCCATCTTCTCTCTTTCCCATACGAGGAATTTAGTTTTCGTCTTACTTATTTTCATACTGTATTCGTGTAGAACTTAGTCCATGACGTATAGTATAGTGACCTTTAGTGACCTTTGAAGATTCTCGTGATTTCCAGCTATGGCTGCGATATCATCTGTGAAGTGGAGCCTGTTTATTTCTTCTCCGTTTATCTTTATTCCGCTCAGTCCAGTTTCTTGCGCTTCTTGTATGGCCTCCTCCAAGTATATGTTCAACAGTGCTGGTGATAGGTTGCACCCTTGTCTTATTCCTTTGGTAATTTTAAGCCGTATCCCAACTCTTTAGGCTTTAGAGTACATGCAATAAGGTGCCTAAATATTTGGCTGCCTTGAGCGAAGTGAGCTTGAGTGGGGACACTATTGAGCTAGAAAGATATAAAAACAAAGGAGTAATGTTAGGAAAAACATAATATCCGAGATACATATGATCGCGAATAGTAGAAATATTCACGATAATTCGTGCATATCATAACATTTATGGTAGGTACTATTAGCGCCTTCGGGAACGATGGTTGCAATTTGGAAAATAGCTAGGGAATGATTTTCACAGTTTTGAGATTCTCAAGTTATCATTTTAGGGATGCCAAAGCCATAGAAGGTTTTCTGTGTGTTCTTAACTTTTTAGCTTGATACTTAATGCATAGGTTGTGTCAAATATTTGGAAAATAAATTCCTTAAAAAACGAGAATTTTTTTCTGACATAAAATAGTCGCTAAAATTCCTAGAAGATACTGTTAAAGGCAAGTTGGTGCATATTTCAAGGCTAAATCATTTTTAGTATTAACAATTACCAGTTTATTAGTTTTGGGGAATTATTAATTGTTTACTATTAAATGCTAAATTGTATTTTTAAACTTTACTACTGTTTTCTCAGAAGTAAACTAAATTGTAGTATTTTTATATAATTTCAAAATATTCAGGCAAGATATTGTGGAAGTTCGTCATGTTAAAACAGAAACAACAATTACACTATTCCACGGGGTATTTATTATGTACGACGCGCTTCAACTCACAAAGCCATCGTCAGGTACAAGACAATCTGTTCGAGAGCACATCACAGATGTATATGTGTGTGTGTGTGTATGTATATATATGTTACAAGTTTGTGAAAAAAGAGGGGGGTGAGGAAGAGAAATAAGGTGGGGAAGTGGCGGGCTAACGGAAAAACCAGGAGCAGGAGGGGGAAACCAGTGAATCCTCGGGGAATAAAGAAACGAGGAAGACCAGGGAAACGGGAAGAAAAAAGGCGGAAAATATAAGAAGGGGTTCATCTACATCTACGTAATACCCTGCGAGCCACCACGAGGGTGTCAAGGCAGGGGGTGAAGATCACCAAACATGCACTATTGCCATGCAAGTAGGATAATTAATGGAGACATGCTAGAAAACAGGGTCAAATGCAGCTAGATGGTTGGTATCTACATAATAAGAAAGGGATTATTGGTTTTTATTACATGCATCATGCACTACAGACTACTCTAACTATATTTCACCTACCTATCCCTTTGCTGCGCTGCCTATTGTTCTCTCTTATGGTACGCGGGAAAAATGACATTTTAAATGTATCGGTACGACAATCGGTTGACAAACGGGTTGAGGGGGAAGAAAAGTAAGCATGGTGATTAGGAAGGGAAAGGTGGGAGGTATTCGGCACCAAGGAGAGAATGGGGGGGAAAGCAAGGGTTAACTGGGAACGGTAGGGGTTCGAGGAAGGGATCTCGGGCGGAAGGTGGTCAACACAAGACCAAGAGTGGAGAGAAGGGGTGGGTGGATGGGAAAAAACCGTGGAGGGTGGAGTCGGTTGGAGAAAGTGTGAAGGGGAAATTTGTCCGTTTGTTTTCGAGAAAGGTATCTTGAGGAGAGGAGAGTGTTTCACAAAAATATATATATTCATTTAACCCTCAGCCTCCATCTGCTCAATACTTACGCGAAATCCACCTGGGGTCTTTACTGACCCCATGCTGTAAATTTAGAAACAAATAGTGTTTTTTCAGGAGTTTTTGAATTTCATACAGAAATAATGATGAAAACATTCGTAAGTGATTTCGGCAAAATTGTTATCAGCAAAGATGGACACACGCGGTGTATATCCCGGAAACTTTAGAGCTGAATCTTCACCCCACCGTAAAAGCCTACACAAGGATTACCTATCAGCACCTTTTATCAATTACATTTATTTAGATATATGCTTTTAAACTTAATGCCTACACAGTCTCCACCTGGGGTCAAATATGACCCCACGCAGAAAAAATACTCCCATCCATGAATAACTGAAAAAAGTAGCATTCAAATGGTATGAATGCAAAGAAGAAAGATGTGGGAAGGCATAACTGTAACATGGCAAGATTCTCTGAATTAGTCAAAAATTGGAAGCGTTTTTTCAAGCTTGGGGTAAAAAAAACCCAAGTGGAATCGGAGGGTTAAGGGGGATCGTGAGTTCATTTTCACGGCGAACTTCGGTACTCTTACTAAAATACTTAAAACTACACAACGCTTATTTCTACACATTTTTTGATCAACATAAGATTAATCGTGCAAATCCCAGTTATGCAAAAGAGTTATTCATGACTTTTAGTTAAAAGGGGAAGGGAGGGGAAGTAAGGAAAAAGATGACGTTTAATGGCTGATCTAGCCAGAACAATGCGAAATGGGGTGGGAGAAAAAGAAGAGGTAACGGGTGCATTGAAGGGGGTTAAAGAGTTCATTTTCACGGCGAATATCGGTACTTTTACTAAATTACTGAAAATTACACAAGGCGTATTTCTGCACTATTTTTGATCTATATGAGAATAATCATGCGAATTCCAGTTATGCAATGGGTAATTCATGATTTTAGTTAAAAGGGGAAGAAAGGGGAAGTAAGGAGAAAGATGACGTTTGATGGCTGAACTAGACAGAACAATACGAAATGGGGTGGGGAGAAAAAGAAGAGGAATAAGGTAAGAGGTAAGAGGGTGCATTGAATGGGGTTAGTAAGTTTATTTTAGAGGCGAACTTCGGTACTCTTACGAAATTACTGAAAACTAATCAACGCGTATTTCTGCACTATATTTAAACTATATAAAATTAATCGTGCAAAGCCCAGTTATGCAATGGGTAATTCATGACTTTTAGTTACAAGGAAAAGGAAGGGGAAGTAACGAGAAAAATGAATTTTAATGCCAGAACACTGCGAAATGGGGTGGGGAGGAAAATAAAGGTAAAGGATGCATTGAGGGGGGTCAGTGAGTTCATTTTCACGGCGAACTTCGGTACTTTCACTAAATCACTGAAAACTAAAAAACGCATATTTCTGCACTATTTTTATCTATATATAATTAATCGTAAAAATACTAGTTATGCAATGGGTAATTTATGACTTTTAGTTAAAAGGGCAAAGGAGGGGAATTAAGGAGAAAGATGACGTTTGATGGCTAAGCTAGCAAAAACAATGCGAAAAGGAGTGGGGAGAAAAATGGAAGTTAAAGGTACATTGAAGAGGGTTAGTGAGTTCATTTTCACGGCGAACTTCGTTACTCTTACTAAATAACTGAAAACTACACAAGGCCTATTTCTGCACTTTTTTGACCTATATAAGTTTAGACGTGCAAATCCCAGTTATGCAATGGGTAATTCATGACTTTTAGTTACAAGGGGAAGAAAGAGAAAGTAAGGAGAAAGAGAACGTTTGATGCCTGAGTTAGCCAGAACTATGCAAATGAGGTGTGGAGAAAAATAGGAGGTACAGAATGCATTAAAGGAGTTGGTAAGTTAATTTTCACGGCTAACTTCGGTACTCTTACTAAATTACTAAAAACTACACAACGCGTATATCTGCATTAATTATGATCTATATAATATTATTCGTGTAAATGTCAGTTATGCAATGAGTAAGTCATGACTTTTAGTTAAAAAAGGAAGGGAGTGGTAGTAAGGAGAAAGATGAAGTTTGATGGCTGAGCTAGCCAGGACTATGCGAAATGGAGTGGGGAAAAAAATGGAGGTTAAATGTACATTGAAGGGGGTTACTGAGTTCATTTTCACGGCGAACTTCGGTACTCTTACTAAATTACTAAAAACTACACAACGCGTATATCTGCATTAATTATGATCTATATAATATTATTCGTGTAAATGTCAGTTATGCAATGAGTAAGTCATGACTTTTAGTTAAAAAAGGAAGGGAGTGGTAGTAAGGAGAAAGATGAAGTTTGATGGCTGAGCTAGCCAGGACTATGCGAAATGGAGTGGGGAAAAAAATGGAGGTTAAATGTACATTGAAGGGGGTTACTGAGTTCATTTTCACGGCGAACTTCGGTACTCTTACTAACGCGTATTTCTGCACTAGATCTATATAAAATTAATCGTGCAACACCCTGCTAATCAAAGGGTAATTCATGACTTTTAGTTACAAGGGAAAGGGAGAAGAAGTAACAAGAAAAAGGAATTTTGATGCCTGAGCTTGCAAGAACTATGCGAATTAGGGTGAAGAAAAAAATGGAGGTTAAGAGTGCATTGAAGGGTGTTAGTGAGTTTCTTTTCACGGCTAAGTTCATACTCTTAGTTAATTACTAAAAACTGCACATAGCGTAACTTTGCACTATTATTGATCTTTATACGATTATTCGTGCAAATCCCAGTTATGCGATGAGTAATTCATGACTTTTAGTTAAAAGGGGAAAGGAGGGGAAGTAAAAAGAAAGATGTCGTTTGATAGCTGAGCTAGCCAGAATAATGCAAAATGGGGTGGGGAAAAAATAGAGGTAGAGGGTGCATTGAAAGGGGTTAGGGAGTTCCTTTTCACGGCGAATTCGGTACTCATTCTAAATTAGTAAAAACTTCACAACACGTATTTCTACACTATTTTTTATCCATATTAGATTATTATTGCAAATCCCAGTTTTGCAATGGGTGATTTATGACTATTAGTTAAAAAGAGAAGGGACGGCAAGTAAGGAGAAAGATGACGTTTGATAGCTTAGCTAGCCAGAACAATGCAAAATGGGGTTAGGAGAAAAAGAAGAGGTAAAAGATGCATTGAATGGGGTCAGTGAGTTCATTTTCACGGCGAACTCCGGTACTCTTACTAAATTACTGAAAACTACATAACGCGTAATTCTGCACAATATTTGATTTATTTAAGATTAATCGTGCAAATCCCAGTTATGCGATCGGTAATTCATGACTTTTAGTTAAAGGGGACAAAGAGGGAAATAAAGAGAAAGATGACGTTTGATAGCTGAGCTAGCGACAACAATGCGAAATGGGGGGGGAGAAAAAAATGGAGTTAAAAGGTGCATTGATAGGGGTTAAATAGTTCATTTTCTCGGCGATCTTCGGATTTCTTACTAAATAACAGAAAACTATACAAGGCGTATTTCTGCACTATTTGTGATCTACATAAGTATAATCGTGCAAATATCAGTTATGCAACAGGTATTTCATGAATTTTAGTTATAAGGTGAAAGGAGGGGAAGTAAAGAGAAAGATGACGTTTGATAACTGAGCTAGCCAGAATTTCTCGAAATGGGGTGGAGAGAAAAAGAGGAGATAAAGGGTGCATTAAAGGGGGTTGGTGAGTTCATTTTCACGGCTAATTACTTAAAATTACACAACGCGCAATTCTGCACAATTTATGAATAATTTAGGATTAATCGTGCATATCCCAGTTATGCGATCGGTAATTCATGACTTTTAGTTAAAAGGGGAAAGGGGGGGAAATAAAGAGAAAGATGACGTTTGATAGCTGAGCTAGTCACAACAATGCGAAATGGGTGGGGAGAAAAAAATGGAGGTAAAGGATGCATTCAAGGGGGATAGGGAGTTCATTTTCACGGCGAAGTTCGGTACTCTTACTAAATTACTGAAAATAGACAACGCGTAATTCTACACTATTTTTGATTAATATAAGATAAATCGTGCAAATCACAGTTATGCAATGGATAATTTATGACTTTCAGTTAAAAGTGGAAGGGTGGGGAAGTAGGGAGGAAAATAACGTTTGACGCCTGATCTAGCCAGAACAATACGAAATGGGGTGGGGAATAAAAAAAGAGGAACAGGGTGCATTGAAAAGGGTTAGCGAGTTAATTTTCACGGCTAACTAAGGTACTCTTAATAAAATACTGAAAACTACACAACGCGTTTATCATCAATATTTTTGAACTACATAAATTTAACAGTGGAAATCCCAGTTATTCAATGGGTATTTCATGACTTTTAGTTAAAAGGAGAAGAGAATGAAAGTAAAGAGAAAAAACACGTTTGATGGCTGAGCTAGCCAGAACTATGCGAAATGCGGGGAAGAGAAAAAAGGAGGTAAAAGGTGCATTGAAAGGGTTTAATGAGTCCATTTTCACGGCGAACTTTGGTACTCATACTAAATAACAGAAAACTTTACAAGGCGCATTTCTGCACTATTTTTGATCTATACAAGATTAATCGTGCAAATATCAGTTGCGCAATGGGTATTTCATAACTTTTAGTTAAACGGTGAAAGGAGGGGAAGTAACGAGAAAAATGACGTTTGACAGGTGAGCTAGCCAGAACTATTCGAAATGGGGTAAGGAGAAAAAGAGTAGCTAAAGGGTGCATTGAAAAGGGTTGGTAAGTTCATTTTCACGGCTAACTTCGGTACTCTTACTAAATTAATAAAAACTACACAACGCGTAGTTCTGCACCATTTATGATTTATTTAAGATTACTCGTGCAAATCCTAGTTATGCGATCGGTAATTCATGGATTTTATGAAAAGGGGAAAGGAGGGGTATTAAAGAGAAAGATGACGATTGATAGCTGAGCTAGCGACAACAATGCGAAATGGGGAGGGGAGAAAAAATTGGAGGTAAAAAGTGCATTGAAGGGGGTAGGGAGTTAATTTTCACGGCGAATTTCGGTACTCTTACTGAATTACTGAAATCTAGACCGCGAAATTCTACACTATTTTTGATCAATATAAGATTAATCGTGCAAATCCCAGTTATGCTATGGGTAATTTATGACATTCAGTTAAAGGGGAAGGGAAGGAAGGAAGGAGAAACTAGACGTTTGACGCCTGATCTAGCCAGAACAATGCGAAAGGGGGTGGGGAAAAAAAGAAGAGGTACAGCGTGCATTGAAGGGCGTTAGCGAGTTCATTTTCACGGCGATCTTCTTTCCTCTTACTAAAATACTGAAAACTACACAACGCGTATATCTGCACTACTTTTGAACTATATAAGATTTATCGTACAAATCCCAGTTATGCAATGGGTAAGTCATGACTTTTAGTTAAAAGGGGAAAGAGGGGAAAATAAAGGGAAAGATGACGTTTGATAGCTGAGCTAGCCAAAACAATGCGAAATGGGTAGGGGAGAAAAAAATGGAGGTAGATAGTGCATTGAAGGGGGTTAGGGAGTTTATTTACATGGCGAAGTTCGGTACTCTTACTTAAATATTGAAATCTAAACAACGCGTAATTCTACACTATTTTTGATTAATATAAGATAAATCGTGCAAATTCCAGTTATGCAATGTGTAATTTATGACTTTCAGTTAAACGGGGAAGTGTGGGGAAGTAAGGAGAAAGATGACGTTTGACGCCTGATCTAGCCAGAACAATGCGAAATGGATTAAGGAAAAAAAGAAGAGATACAGGGTGCATTGAAGGGGGTTAGCGAGTTCATTTTCAAGGCGAAGTTCGTTACTCTTACTAAAATACTAAAAACTACACAGTGCGTATATCTGCACTAATTTTGATCTATATAAAATTAATCGTACAAATCCCAGTTATGCAATGGGTAATTCATGACTTTTAGTTAAAAGGGGAAGAGAATGAAAGCAAAGAGAAGGAAACGTTTGATGACTGAGATGGCCAGAACTAGGAGAAATGCGGTAAAGAGAATAAAGGAGGTCAAAGGTGCATTGAAAGGGGTTAATGAGTTCATTTTCACGGCGAACTTCAGTACTCTTAGTAATTAACAGAAAACTATACATGGCGTATTTCTGCACTATTTTTGATCTACATAAGATTAATCGTGCATATATCAGTTATGCAATGGGTATTTCATAACTTATAGTTAAAACGTGAAAGGAGGGGAGGTAAAGAGAAAGATTACGTTTGATAACTGAGCTAGCCAGAATTATTCGAAATGGGGTGGGGAGAAAAAAAGGAAATAAAGGGTGTATTGAAGGGGGTTGGTGATTTCATTTTCACCATTAACTTCTCTCCTCTTACTAAATTACTAAAAACTACACAACGCGTAATTCTGCACTACTTTTTAAATTATTTAAGATTAATCGTGCAAATCCCAGTTATGCGATCGGTAATTCATGACTTTTAGTTAAAAGGGGAAAGAGGGGAAAATAAAGGGAAAGATGACGTTTGATAGCTGAGCTAGCCAAAACAATGCGAAATGGGGTGGGGAGAAAAAAATGGAGGTAGAAAACTTCATTGAAGAGGGTTAGGGAGTTCATTTTCACGGCGAAGTTCGGTACTCTTACTAAGTTACTGAAATCTCGACCACGACTAATTCTACACTATTTTTAATCAATATAAGTTTAATCGGGCAAATCCTAGTTATGCAATGGGTAATTTATGAGTTTTAGTTAAAGGAAAAGGGTAGGAAAGTAAGGAGAAAGATGACGTTTGACGCGTGATTTAGACAGAACAATGCGAAAGGGGGGGGGTGGGAAGGAAGAGGTGCAGGGTGTATTGAAGTGGGTTAGCGAGTTCATTTTCACGGCTAACTTCGGTACACTTATTAAAATAATGAAAAATGCAAAACGCGTATATCTACACTATTTTTGATCTATATAAGATTAACCATGCAAATCTCAGTTGAGCAATGTGTAATTCATGACTTTTAGTTAAAAGGTGAAAGGAGGGATAGCTGAGCTAGGCATAACTATTCAAAATGTGGTGCTGAGAAAAATAGGAGGATAAGGGTGCATTGACGGGGGTTGGTGAGTTCATTTTCACGGATAACATCGGTACTCTTACTAAATTACTAAAAACTACACATAGCGTAATTCGGATCTATTTTTGATCTATATAAGATTAATTGTGATAAAACCCAGTTATGCAAATTTTAATTCATGACATTTAGTTAAAAGGGGAAAGTAGGGGAAGTAAAGAGAAAGATGACATTTGATAGCTGAGCTAGACAGAACAATGCGAAATGGGGTGGGGAGAAAAATGGATGTAAGGGTGCATATAAGGGGGTTAGTGAGTTCATATTCACGGCAAACTTCGGTACTCTTACTAAATTATTAAAAATTACACAACGCGTTATTCTGCACTATTTTTGATTTATTTAAGGTTAATCGTGCAAATCCCAGTTATGCGATCGGTAATTCATGACTTTTAGTTAAAAGGGGAAAAATGGGGAAATAAAGAGAAAGATGACGTTCGATAGCTGAGCTAGCAGAAATAATGCGAAATGGGGTGGGGAGAAAAAAATGGAGTTAAAGAGTGCATTGAAGGGGGTTAAGGAAATAATCTTCATGGCGAACTTCGGTACACTTACCAAATTACTGAAAACTAGAAAACGCTTTTTTTACACTATTTTTGGTCTATTTAAGAATAATCGTGCAAATCCCAGTTATGCAATGGGTAATTTATGACTTTTTCTTTAAAGGGGCAGGGAGGGAAAGTAAGGAGAAAGAAGACGTTTGATGCCTGATCTAGCCAGAACAATGCGAAATGGGGTGGGGAGAAAAAAGGAGGTAAAGGGTGCATTGAAGAGGGTTAGTGAGTTAATTTTTACGGCGAACATAGATACTTTTACTAAATAACAGAAATCTACACAAGGCGTATTTCTAAACTATTTTTGATCCACATAAGATTATTCCTGCAAATTGCAGTTAAGCAATGGGTAATTCATGAATTTTAGTTACAAGTGGATGGGAGGAGAGGTGAGGAGAAATATGACGTTTGATGGCTGAGCTAGCCAGAACTATGCTTAATGGGGTGGGGAGAAAAAAAGGAATAAAAAGATGCATTGAAGGGGGTTGGTGAGTTATTTTCACGGCGAACCTCGGTACTCTTACTAAATTACTGAAAACTACACAAGGCGTATTTCTGCACCATTTTTGATCTGCTAAAGATTAATCGTGCAAATCCCAGTTGTGCAATGGGTAATTCATGACTATTAGTAACAAGGGAAGGAAGCTTGTATAAGCAGAAAGATGACGTTTGATGGTTAAGCTAGCCAAAACAATGCGAAATGAGGTGGGAAGAAAAAAATGGATGTAAGGTTGCATTGAAGGGGGTTAGGGAGTTCTTTTTCACGGCGAACTTCGGTACTCTTACTAAATTACTGAAAACTAGACAACGCGCATTTTTAAACTGTTTTTGATCTATAAATGATTAATCGTAAAAATACTAGTTATGCAATGGGTAATTTATGAATTTTAGTAAAAAGTGTAAAGAAGGAGAAGTAAGGAAAAAGATGACGTTTGATGGCTGATCTGGCCAGAACAACGCAAAATGGAGTGGGAAGAAAAATAAAGGTACAAAGTGCATTGAAGGGGGTTAGGGAGTTCTTTTTCACGGCGACCTTCGGTACTCTTACTTAATTACTGAAAACTAGAAAACGCGTATTTCTACACTGTTTTTGATCTACATAATATTAATGGTGCAAATCAAAGTTATGCAATGGGTATTTTATGAATTTTAGTAAAAAGTGTAAAAAAGGGGAAGTAAGGAGAAAGGTGACGTTTGACGCCTGAGCTAGCCAGAAAAATGCGACATGGGGTGGGGAGAAAAAGAAGAGGTACAGGTTGCATTGAAAAAGGTTAGCAGGTTCATTTTCACGGCGAATTTAAGTACTCTTACTTAATTACTGAAAACTACACAAAGCGTATTTGTTCACTTTTTTTGATCTTTATAAGATAAATCGTGCAAATCCCAGTTATGCAATGGGTAATTCATGACTTTTAGTTACAATGGGAAGGGAGGGGAAGTAAGAAGATAGATGACGTTTGATGGCTGAGCTAGCCAGAACTATGCAAAATGGGGTTGGGAATAAAATAGGAGGTAATGGGTGCATTAAAGGGGATTGGTAAAGTCATTTACACGGCGAACTTCGACACTCTTTCTAAAATACTAAAAACTACACAACTCGTAATTCTGCACTATTTTCGAGATATATAAGTCAAATTGTCCAAATCCAAGATATGGTATGGGTAATTCATGACTTTTAGTTAAAAGGGGAAAGGAGGGGAAGAAAAAAGAAAGATTACGTTTGATAGCTGAGCAAGCCAGAACTATTCGAAATGGGGTGGTGAGAAAAAGAGGTAGTAAAGGGTGCATTGAAGGTGGTTAGTGAGTTAATTTTCACGGCTAACTTCGGTAGTTTTACAGAATTACAAAATACTAATCATAGCGTAATACGGCACTATTTTTGATCTATATAAGCATAATCGTGCAAATCCCAGTTATGCGATCAGTAATTCATGACTTTTAGTTAAAAGGGGAAAGGAGGGGAAGTATAGACAATGATGAGGAGAAAAATTGATGTTAGGGGTGCATTGAAGATGGTTAGTGAGTTCCTTTTTACGGCTAAGTTCGGTACTCTTACTTAATTACTAAAAACTACACAACGCGTAATTCTGCACCTTTTTTTGATTTATTTAAGATTAATCGTGCAAATCCCAGTTATGTGATCGGTAATTCATGACTTTTAATTAAAATGGGTAAAAGGGGAAAATAAAGAGAAAGATGACGGTTGATAGCTGAGCTAGCCACAACAATGCGAAATGGGGTGAGGAGAAAAAAAAGAGGTAAAAAGTGCATTGAAGGGTGTTAGTGAGTTCATTTTCACGGTAAACTTCGGTACTCTTACTTAATAACAGAAAACTACACAGGGCGTATTTCTGCACTATTTTTGATCTATATATGTTTAGTTGTGCAAATCCCAGTTATGAGTTGTGTAATTCATGTATTTTAGTTACAAGGGGAAGGGAGAAGAAATAAGGAGAAAGATGACTTTTGATGCCTGAGCTAGCCAGAACTATGCGAAATGGGGTGGGGAGATAAAGAGGAGGTAAAGGGTGCATTGGGTTAGTTCAGTATTGGAAGAGTTAGTTAGTGCATAGCGTAATACGGCACTATTTTTGATCTATATAAGCATAATCGTGCAAATCCCAGTTATGCGATCAGTAATTCATGACTTTTATTTAAAAGGGGAAAGGAGGGGAAGTATAGACAATGATGAGGAGAAAAATTGATGTTAGGGGTGCATTGAAGATCGTTAGTGAGTTCATTATCACGGCTAACTTCGGTACTCTTACCAAATTACTAAAAACTACATATAGCGAAATTTTGCAATATTTTTTATCTATATAACATAAATCGTGAGAAACCCAGCTATGCAATGTGTTAATTAATGACTTTTAGTGATAAGGGGAAAGGAAGGGAAGTAAAGAGAAAGATTACGTTTGATAGCTAAGCTAGTCAGAACAATGCGAAATGGGTTGGGGAGAAAAAATGGAGGTAATGGGTGCATTATAGGGGGTTAGGGAGTTCACTTTCACGGCGAACTTCGGTACTCATACTAAATTACTGAAAATTACACAACGCGTCTTTCTGCACTATTTCCGATCTATAAAGGATTATTCGTGGAAAACCCAGCTATGCAATGGGTTAATTAATGACTTTTAGTTAAAAGGGGAAAGGAGGGGAAGTAATGAGAAAGATGACGTTTGATAGCTAAGCTAGACAGAACAATGCGAAATGGAGTGGGGAGAAAAATGGAGGTAATGGGTGCATTGAAGGGGGTTGGTGAGTTCATTTCACGGCGAACTTTGGTACTATTACTAAATTACTAAAAACTACACATGGCGTAATTCTGCACTATTTTTGATTTATTGAAGATTAATCGTGAAAATCCCAATTATGCAATGGGTAATTCATGACTTTTAGTTAAGAGGGGAAAGGAGATGAAGTAAAGAGAAAGATGACGTTTGATATATGAGCTATCAACAAGAATGCGAAATGAGGTGGAGGAAAAAGAAAATGTAGGTACAAAGTGCATTAAAGTGGGTTAGGGAGTTCATTTTCACGGCGAACTTTGGTACTATTACTAAATTACTAAAAACTACACATGGCGTAATTCTGCACTATTTTTGATTTATTGAAGATTAATCGTGAAAATCACAATGATGCAATGGGTAATTCATGACTTTTAGTTAAGAGGGGAAAGGAGATGAAGTAAAGAGAAAGATGACGTTTGATATATGAGCTAGCAACAAGAATGCGAAATGAGGTGGAGGAAAAAGAAAATGTAGGTACAAAGTGCATTAAAGTGGGTTAGGGAGTTCATTTTCACGGCGAACATCGGTACTCGTACTAAATTACTGAAAACTAGAAAACGCGTATTTCTAAACTGTTTTTGATCTATATAAGATTAATCGTGCAAATCCCAGTTACACAAAGGGAAATTTATGACTTTGAAGGATAAAGATGACGTTTGACGCCTGAGCCAGCCAGAACAATGTGAAATGGGGTGGGGTAAAAGGAAGAGGCACAGAGTGCATTGAAAGAGGTTAGCGAATTCATTTTCACGACGAACTTCGGTATTCTAACTAAAATACTGAAAGCTACACAAAGCGTATTTCTGCACTATTTTTGATCTATATACGATAATTCGTGCAAATGTCAGTTATACAATGGGTAATTCGTGACTTTATGAAGGGAAGTAAGGAGAAGGATGATGTTTTATGGCTGATCTAGCGAGAACATTGCGAAATGTGGTGGGAAGAAAAAGAAGTGGTAAATGGGGCAATGTAGGGGGTAAGTGAGTTCATTTCCAAAGAAAATTCGATACTCTTACTAAATTACTCACTACTAGACAACGCGTATTTGTGCACTATTTTTGATCTACATAAGATTAATCGTGCATATCCCAGTTATGCAATGGGTAATTCATGAATTTTAGTCACAAGGGGAAGGGAGGGATGTAAGGAGAAAGATGAGTCTTGATGGATGAGCTAGCCAGAACAATGCTAAATGAGGTGGGGAGAAAAAAATGGAGGTAAAGTTGAATTGAAGGGGGTTACTGAGTTCATTTTCACGACGAACTTCGGCACTAATACTAAATTACTAAAAACTACACATGGAGCAATTCTGCACTTTTTTTGATTTATTTAAGATTAATCGTGCAAATCCCAGTTATGCAATGGGTAATTCATAACTTATAGTTAAAAGGGGAAAGGAGGGGAAGTAAAGAGAAAGACGACGTTTGATATCTGAGCTAGCCACAAGAATACGAAATGAAGGGGGGGGAGGTAAAGGTGCATTGAAGGGGGTTAAGGAGTTCATTTTTACGGCGAACATCGGAACTCTTACTAAAATGCTGAAAACTAGAACGCGTATTTCTACACTATTTTTGATCTATAAAATATTTATCGTAAAAATACTAGTTATGAAATGCGTAATTTATGACTTTTAGAAAAAAGAAGATAAAACGGGAGGTAAGGAGAAAGATGACGTTTGACGGCTGAGCTGGCCAGAACTATGCGAAATGGGGTAGGGAGCAAAAGAAGAGGTGAATGGTTTAAGGAAGGGGGTTCGTCAGTTCATTTCCAATGGTAACTTCGGTACTGTTACTAAAATTCTGAATACTACAAAATGCATATTTTTGCACAATTTTTGATCTATATAAGATTAATCGTGAATATTCCAGTTATGCAATGGGTAATTCGTGACTTTTAGTTACAAGAGAAAGGGAGGGGAAGTAAGGAGAAAGATGACGTTTGATGGCTGAGCTAGCTAGAACAATGGGAAATGTAGTGGGGAGAAAAATGGAGGTAATGTATGCATTGAAGGGAGTTAGTGAGTATATTATCACAGCAAACTTCGGTACTATTACACGACACAACTCATAAGTCTGCATTATTTTTTATCTATATGAGAATAATCGTAAAAATCCAAGTTATGGGATGTGTAATTCATGGTTTTTATTTAAAAGGGAAAAGGAGATGAAGTAAACAAAAAGATGACGTTTGATAGATGAGCTAGCCACAACAATGCGAAATGGGTTGGGGAAAAAAATGGAGGTAAAAAGTGCATATTAGAGGAATAGGGAGTTCATTTAAACGGCGAAATTTAGTACTCTCACTAAATTACTGAAGACTACACAACGCGTGTTTCTGCATTTTCTTTAATCTATAAAAGATCAATCGTGTAAATCCCAGTTATGCAATGGGTTATTTATGATATTTAGTTAAAATTGGGGAGAGAGGGGAAGTAAGGTAAAAGATGACGTTTAATGGCTGATCTAGCCAGAACAATGCGAAATGAGGTGGGGAGAAAAAAATGGAGGTAAAGGTGCATTGAAGGGGGTTAAGGAATTTATTTTCAAGGCGAACTTCGGTACTCTTACTAAAATACTGAAAACTACACAACGCGTATTTCTGAACTTTTTTTGATCTATATAAGATTAATCGCGCAAAACCCAGTTATGCAATTGGAAATTCATTACTTTTAGTTACAAGGGAAAGGGAGGGGAAGTAAAGAGAAAGATAACATTTGAAGGCTGAGCTAGACAGAACAATACGAAATGGGTTGGGGAGAAAAAAGGAGGTAAAGGGTGCATTGAAGAGGGTTAGTGAGTTCATTTTCACGGCGAACTTCGGTACTCTTACTAAATAACAGAAAGCTACACAAGGCGTATTTCTGCACTATTTTTGATCAATTTAAGTTTAATTGTGCAAAAACCAGTTATGCAATGTGTAATTCATGACTTTGAAATACAAGGGAAGAGAGAGGAAATAAGGAAAAAGATGACGTCTGATACCATAGCTAGCCAGAACTATGCGAAATGGGGTGGGGAGAAAAAGAGGAGGTTAAGGGTGAATTAAAGGGGTTTAGTGAGTTCATTTTCAGGGCTAACTTCGGTACTCTTACCAAATTACTAAAAACTACACAACGCGTATTTCTGAATTATTTTCGATCTATTAATTCGAGCAAATCCCAGTTATGCAATGGGTAATTCGAGAGTTTTAGTTAAAACGAGAAGGATGACGTTTTATGGCTGAGCTAAACAGAACAATGCGAAATGGGGTGGGGAGAAAAAAAAAAGAGGTAAAGGGTGCATTGAAGAAGGTAAGCGAGTTCATTTTCACGGCGAATTTTGGTACTCTTACTAAAATACTGAAAACTACACAACGCGTATTTCTGCACTATTTTTCATCTATATAAGATTAATCGTGAAAATTTCAGTTATGCAATGGGTAATTCATGAAGTTTAGTTAAAAGGGGAAGTGAATAAAAGTAAGGAGAATGACGACGTTTGTGGCCTGAGCTAGCAAGAACTATGCGAAATGGGATGAGCAGAAAAAAAGGAGGAAAAGGGTGCATTAAGGGGGTTAGTAAGTACATTTTCACGGCAAACTTCGTTAATTATACTAAAAAACTTAAAACTACACAACGCGTATTTCAGCACTATTTTTGATATATATAAGATTATTCGAAGCAAATGCCAGGTATGCATTGCGTAATTCATGACTTTTAGTTTAAAAGGGAAGGGAGAGGACGTAAGGAGAAAGATGACGTTGGATGGCTGAGCTAGCCAGAACAATGCGAAATGGAGTGGGGAGTAAAATGGAGGTAAAGGGTGCAATGAAGGGGGTAAGTAAGTTTATTTCAAGGCGAACTTCGGTACTCTTACTAAATTACTAAAAACTAACCAACTCGTAATTTTGCACTAGTTTTTTCTATATAAGTTTAATCGTGCAAATCCAAGTTACGCGATGGGTAATTCATGACTTTTAGTTAAAAGGTGAAAGGAGGGGAAGTAAAGAGAAAAATGACGTTTGATAGTATTGGTAGCCACAACAATGCGAAATGGGGTGGGGAGAAAAAAGGAGGTAAATAGTGCATTGACAAGTGTAAGTGAGTTCATTTTAACGGTGAACATTGGTACTCTTACTTATTAACAGAAAATTACACAAGGCGTATTTCTGCACTATTTTTGATCTATATAAGATTAATTGTGACAATCCCAGTTAAGCAATGGGTAATTCCTGACTTTTAGTTACAATGGGAAGAGGGGAAATAAGGACAAAGATGACGTTTGATGCCTGAGCTACCCAGAACTATGCGAAATGGAGTGGGGAGGAATAAGCAGGTAAAGGGTGCATTGAAGGGGGTTAGTGAGTTCATTTCCACGGCCCACTTCGTTACTCTTACTAAAAAACTGAAAACTACACAAAAAGTGTTTCTGCACTATTTTTGATCTATATAAGATAAGACGTGCAAATACCAGTTATGCAATAGCTAATTCATGACTTTTAGTTACAAGGAGAAGGTAAGGGATGTAAGGTGAAGGATGACGTTTGATGCCTGAGCTAGCCAGAACTATGCGGAATGGGGTGGGGAGACAATTAGGAGGTAACGGGTGCATTGAAGGGCGAAAGTACGTTCATTTTAATTGCGAACTTCGGTACTCTTACTAAAATACTAACAATTACACAACGCATAATTCTGCACTATTTTTGATTTATATAGAATAAATTGTGCAAATGCCAGTTATGCATTGTTTGATTCATGAGTTTTAGTTACAAGGGAAAGGGAGGGGAAGTAAGGAGAAAGATGACGTTTGATGCATGAGCTACCCAGAGCAAAGTGAAATGGGGTGGGGAGAAAAATAAAGGTTAAGGGTGCATTGAAGATAGTTAGTAAGTTCATTTTCACGGTGAACTTCGGGACTCATACTAAATTACTAAAAACTACACAATGCGTATTTCTGCAAAATGTTTTCTCTATATAAGATTATTCATGCAAATCCCAGGTATGCAGCGGGTAATTCGTGAATTTTTTTTACAAAAAGAAGAAAGGGGATATAAGGAGTAAGATGACGTTTGATGCCTGAGCTAGCCATAACTATACGAAATGGCGTGGGGAGAAAAATAGGAGGTCAAGGGTGTATGGAAGGTTATTAGTAAGTTCATTTTCACTGCGAAATTCGGTACTCTTACTAAATTACTTAAAACCACACAACGCGTATTTCTGCACTATTGTTGACCTATATATGATTAATCGTGCAAATCCCAGTAATGCAGTGGGTAATTCATGACTTTTAGTTAAAAGGAGAAAGGAGGGGCAGTAAAGAGAAAGATGACGTATGATAGCTGAGCTAGCCAGAAAAATGCGAAACGGGGTGGGGAGAAAAAAATCGAGGTAAAGGGTGCATTGAAGTGGGTAAAGGAGTTCTTTTACACGGCGAACTTCGGTACTCTAACTAAATTACTGAAAACTAGACAACGCGTATTTCTACACCATTTTTGATCTATATAAATTTTATCGTGCAAATCTCAGTTATGCAATGGGTAATTCATGACTTTTAGTTGAAAAGGGAAGGGAGGTGAAATAGGGAGAAAGATGACATTTGATGCCTAAACTAGCCAGAACTATGCGAAATGGGGTAAGGAGATAAATAGGAGGTATAGGGTGCATTAAAGGGGGTTAGTGAGTTCATTTTCACGGCAAACTTTGGTACTCTTACTAAATTACTGAAAACTACACAACGCGTATTTCTGCACCATTTTTTAATGTATATAAGATTAATCGTGCAAATCCTAGTAATGCAATGCCAGTTATGCAAAGGGTAATTGACGACTCTTAGTTACAAGTTTAAGGGAGGGGAGGTAAGGCGAAATAAAACGTTTGATAGCTGAGCTAGCCAGAACTATGCGAAATGGGGTGGTGAGAAAAAAAGGAGGTAAGGCATTGAACGGGGTTAGTGAGTTCATTTTCGCGGCAAACTTCGGTACTCTTACTAAATTACTAAAAACTATACGTAGCGTAATTCTGCACTTTGATTTATATAAGATTAATCGTGCAAAACCCAGCTATGCATTGGATAATTCATGACTATTAGTTAAAATGGGAAAGGAGAAGAAGTAAAGAGAAAATGACGTTTGAAAGCTGAGCTAGACAGAACAATGCGAAATAAATTTAGGAGAAAAATGGAACTTCGGCACTCATTATTTTAATTATTAATTAATTACTGAAAATTACTCAACGCGTATTTCTGCACTATTTTCGATCTATATAAGATTATTTGTGCAAATCCCAGTACTGCAATAGGTAATTCGTGACTTTTAGTTAAAAGGGGAAGGGAGGGGAAGTAAGGAGAAGGATGACGTTTAATGACTGAAGGTAAATAATGGAAGAAAGGGGGTTAGTGAGTTCATTTTCAAGGCGAACTTCGGTACTCTTACTAAAATACTCAATACTAAACAATGAGTATTTGTGCACTATTTTTGATCTATATAAGATTAATCGTGCAAATCCCAGTTATGCAATAGGTAATTCATGACTTTTAATAAAAAGGGAAAGGAAGGGGAAGTAAGGAGAAAGATGAAGTTTGATGCCTGAGCTAGCCAGAACTATGCTTAATGGGATGAATAGAAAAATAGGAGGTATAGGGTGCTTTGAAGGGGGTTAGTAAGTGCATTTTCACGGCGAACTTCGTTACCTTTACTAAAAAACTAAAAACTACACAACGCGTTTTTCTGCACTATTTTTGATATATATATAAGATTATTTGTGCAAGTGCCAGTTATGCAATGTGTAATTCATGACTTTTAGTTTAAAAGGGAAGGGAGAGGACGTAATGAGATAAATGACGTTGGAGGGCTGAGCTAGCCAGAACAATGCGAAATGAAGTGGGGAGAAAAATGGAGGTAAAGGGTGCAATGAAGGGGTTAGTAAGCTTATTATCACGGCGAGCGTCGGTACTCTTACTAAATCACTGAAAACTAGAACACGCGTATTTCTATACTATTTTTGATCTATATAAGATTAATCGGGCCAATCCCAGTTATGCAACGGATAATTTATGACGTTCAGTAAAAAGCGAAGGGATGAGAAGTAAGGAGAAAGATCACGTTTAATGGCTGATCTACCCAGAACAATGCGAAATGGGGTGAGTAGAAAAAGAAAGGTTAAAGTGTGCATTGAAGAGGTTTAGCGAGTTCATTTTCACGGCGAATTTCTGTACTCTTACTAAATAACAGGAAAGTATACAAGGCGTATTTCTGCACATTTTTTGATCTATATAAGATTAATCGTGCAAATCCCAGTTATGCAATGGCTAATTCATTAATTTTAGTTATAAGGGAAAGGGAGGGGAAGTAAGGAGAAAAATGACGTTTGATGGCTGATCTAGCCAGAACTATGTGAAATGGGGTGGGGAGAAAAAAGGAGGTAAAGAGTGCATTGAATAGGATGAGTTATTTTCACAGCGAACTTCGGTACTCATAATAAATTGCTAAAAACTATACAACGCGTGTTTCTGCACTATTATTTCTGTATATAAGATTATTCTTGCAAATCCCAGTTATTCAACGGGTAATTCATGACTTTTAGTTACAAGGGAAAGGGAGGAAAAATAAGGATTAAGATGACGTTTGATGCCTGAGCTAGCCAGAAGTATGCGAAATGGGGTGGGGAAAAAAAAAGGAGGTCAAGGTTGTATTGCAGGTTATTAGTAAGTTCATTTTCACGGCGAACTTCGGTACTATTACTAAATTACTTAAAACCACACAACGTGTATTTCTGCACTATTCTTGATCTATATAAGATATATCGTGCAAATCCCAGTAAAGAATGGGTAATTCATGACTTTTAGTTAAAAGGAGAATGGAGGGGAAGTAAAGAGAAAGATGACGTATGATAGCTGAGCTAGCCAGAACAATACGAAATGCGGTGGAGAGAAAAAATTCGAGGTAAAGGGTGCATTGAAGGGGGTTAGGGAGTTCTTTTTCACGGCGAACTTCGGTACTCTTACTAAAGTACTGAAAACTAGACAACGCGTATTTCTACACCATTTTTGATCTATATAAGATTAATCGTGCAAATGCCAGTTATGCAAAGGGTAATTCACGACTTTTCGTTATAAGTTTAAGGGAGGGGAGGTAAACAGAAAGATGACGTTTGATGGCTGAACTAGCCAGAACTATGCGAAATGGGGTGGTGAGAAAAAAAAGGAAATAAAGGGTGTATTGAAGGGTGTTGGTGAGTTCATTTTCGCGGCTTACTTCGGTACTCTAACTAAATTACTAAAAACTACACATAGCGTAATTCTGCACTTTGATCTACATAAGATTAATCGTGCAAAACACAGCAATGCAATGGGTAATTCATGCCTTTTAGTTAAGAGGGGAAGGGAGTGGAAGTATGAAGAAGGATGACGCTTAATGGCTGAGCTAGCCGGATCAATGCAAAATGGGCTGAGGAGAAAAAGAAGAGGTAAATGGTGCATTGAAGGGGGTTAGTGAGTTCATTTTCACGGCTAATTTCGGTACTCTTACTACATTACTAAAAAATGCACATAGCGTAAATCTGCACTATTTTTTATCTATATAAGACTAATCGTGCAAAACCCAGCAATGCAATGGGTAATTCATGGTTTTTAGTTAAAAGGGGAAAGGAGGGGAAATAAAGAGGTAGATGACGTTTGATAGCTAAGCTGGCTAGAACAACGCGAAATGGTGTGGGTCGAAAAATGGAGGTAAGGCGTGCATTAAAGGGGGTTAGTTGGTTCATTTTCACGGCGAACATTGATACTCTTACTAAATTACTAACAACTACACAACCCGTAAATCAGCACTATTATTGATCTATATAAGAATAATCGTGAAAATCCGAGTTATGCGATGGGTAATTCATGAATTTTAGTTAATAGGGGAACGGAGGGCAGGTAAAGGGAAAGATGACATTTGATAGCTTAGCTAGCCGCAACAATGCGAAATTGAGTGGGGAGAAAAATTGGAGGTAAAGGGTGCATTGAAGGGGGTTAGAAGGTTCATTTTCACGGCGAACTTCGGTACTCTCACTAAGTTACTGAAAACTAAACAAAGCGTATTTCTACACTATTTTTCATCTATATAAGATTAATCGTGCAAACCCCAGTTATGCAATGGGTAATTTTTGACTTTTAGTTACAAGGGGAAGGCAGGGGAAATAGGGGGAAAGATGGCGTTTGATGCCTGAGCTATCCAGAACTATGCGAAATGGGGTGGGGATAAAAGTATGAGGTAAATGGTGCATTGAATGCCGTAAGTAATTTCATTTTCCCGGCGAACTTTGGTACTCCTTTTCAGTTACTAAAAACAACACAACGCGTATTTCTGCAATATTTTTTATCTATATCACTTTCTTCGTGCAAATGCCAGTTTTGCAATTGGAAATTCATGATGTTCAGTTACAATGGGAAGGGAGGGGATGTGAGGAGAAAGATGACGTTTCATAGCTGAGCTACCCAGAACAATGCGAAATGGGATGGGGAGAAAAATAGAGGTAAAGTGTGCATTGAAGGGAGTTAAAGGGTTCATTATCAGGGCGAACTTCGGTACTCTTATTAAGTTACTGAAATTAATTTCATTTTCCCGGCGAACTTTGGTACTCCTTTTCAGTTACTAAAAAGAACACAACGCGGATTTTTACTATTTTTGATCCATACAAGTTTAATCGTGTAAATCTCAGTTATGCTATATGTAATTCATGATTTTAAGTTAAAAGAGGAAGGAAGGAAAAGTAAGGAGAAAGATGACGTTAGATGGATGAGCTAGCCAGAACAATGCGAAATGGGGTAGGGTAAAAAATTGAGGTAAAAGGTGCATTGAAGGGGGTTAAAGGCTTCATTTTCAGGGCGAACATCTGTACTATTACTAAATTACTGAAAGTTACACAACGCGTATTTCTGCACTATTTTTGATCCATACAAGATTAATCGACTAAATCATTTTTATGCAATGGGTAATTCATGATTTTTAGTGATAAGGGAAGGAAGGGGTAGTAAGGAGAAAGATGAGCTGTGGTGGCTAAGCTAGCCAGAACAATGCGATGTGGGGTGGGGAGAAAAATAGAAGGTTAAGGGTGCATTAAAAGGTGTTTGTGAGTACATTTTCACGGCGAAATTCGGTACTCTTACTAAATTACAAAATACTACACAACGCGTGTTTCTGCATTATTTTTGATCTATATAAGATAATTCTTGCAAATCCCAGTTATGCAATGGGTAATTCGAGTCTTTTAGTTAAAAGGGGAAGGGAGGTGAAGTAAGAAGAAATATGACGTATGATGGCTGTGCTAGCCTGAAAAATGCGAACGTGAGTGGTGAGAAAAAGAGGAGGTAAAGGATGCATGGCAGGGTGTTAGCGAGTTCGCTTTCACGGCGAACTTCGGTACTATTACTACATTACTAAAAACTGCACGACGCGTATTTCTGCACTATTTTTGATCTATATAAGATTTAACGTGCAAATCCCAGTTATGCAATGGTTAATTCATGACTTTTAGTGATAAGGGCAGGGAGAAGAAGTAAGGAGAAAGATTCAAGATAGCAAGTTCAATTTAACGGCGAACTTCTGTACTATTACTTAATTACTAAAAAACTACACAACTCGTATCTCTGCACTATTGTTTAACAATATAAGATTATTCGTGATAATCCCGATTATGAGATGGGTAATTCATGACTTTTAGTTAAATGGAGAAGGGAGGTGAAGAAAGGAGAAAGATGACGTTTGATAGCTGAGGTAGCCAGACTATGCGAATTGGGGTGGGGGGAAAAAATTAGGTTAAAGGTTCATTGAAAAGGGTTAGCAAGTTCAATTTAACGGCGAACTTCTGTACTATTACTTAATTACTATAAAACTACACAACGCGTATCTCTGCCTTATTTTTGATTTATATAAGTTAAATCGTAAAAATACCTATTATGCAATTGGTAAATTATGATTTTTAGGTTAAAATGGGAAAGGATGGGAAGCAAAGAGAATGATGACGTTTGATGGCTGAGCTAGCCAGAACAATGCGAAATAGAGTGGGGGGGGAATATGGAGGTAGAGGGTGCATTGAAGGGGGTTGGTAAGTTCATTTACACGGCGAACTTTGGTACTCTTACTAAATTACTGAAAACTACACAACGCGTAATTCCGCACTAATTATGATCTATATAAGGTTATTCGTGTAAATCCCAGTTATGCAATGGGTAATTCATGACTTTAAGTTAAAAGGGGAAAGGAGGGGATGTGAGGAGTAAGATGACGTTTGATAGCTGAGCTACACAGAACAATGCGAAATGGGGTAGGGAGAAAAAGTTGAGGTAAATGGTGCATTGAAGGGGGTAGGGAGTTCATTTTCACGGCTTAATTCGGTACCTACTCTTAATAAATTACTAAAAACTACACAACGCGTATTTCTGCACTATTTTGAATCTATATAAGATTAATCGTGCAAATCCCAGTCATGCAATGGGTAAATCATGACTTTTAGTTAAAAGGGGAAGTAGGGGAAGTAAGGAGAAAGACTACGTTTGATGGCTGAGCTAGCAAGAAAAATTCGAAATGGGGTGGGGAGAAAAAGAGGAGGTAATAGTTGCATTAAAGGTTGTTAGTGAGTTCATTTTCACGTCGATTTTCGGTACTCTTACTAAATTACTGAAAACTACACAGCGCGTATTTCTGCACTATTTTTGATCTATATAAGATTAATCGTGCAAATCCCAGTTATACAATGTGTTATTCATGACTTTAAGTTAAAAGGGGAAGGGAGGGGAAGAAGGATAAAGATCCCGTTTGATAGCTGAACTAGCCAGAACAATGCCAAATGGGGTGGGGAGAAAAAAAGGAGGTAACGGGTCGTGAGTTCATTTTCACGGAGAAATTCAGTACTCCTTTGAATTTATTGAATACTACACAACGGGATTTCTGTACTTTTTTTGATCTATATAAGATTAATCGTGCAAATCCTAATTATGTAATGGGTAATTCATGAATTATAGTTGAAACAGGAAGGGAGGGGAAGTAAGGAGAAAGATGACGTTTGATGGCTAAGCTAGGCAAAACAATGCGAAATGCGGTGGGGAGAAAAAAAGGAGGTAATAAGTGCATTGAAAAGAGTTAGTGAGTTAATTTTCACGGAGAAATTCAGTACTCCTTGGAATTTATTGAACACTACACAACGGGATTTCTGCACTATTTTTAATCTATATAACATATATCGTGCAAATCCCAGTTATGCAATGGGTAATTCATGACTTTTAGTTTAAAGGGGAAGGGACGGGTAGTAAGGAGAAAGATGAGGTTTGATGGCTGAGCTATCCAGAACAATGCGATATGGGGTGGGGAGAAAAATATGAGGTTAATGGTGCTTTGAAATGGGTTAGTGAGTTCATTTACACGGCGATCTTCAGTACTCTTTCTAAATTACTGAAGACTACACAACGCGCATTTCTCCAATATTATTGATCTTTATTAGGTTTATCGTGCAAATCTCAGTTAAGCAATGGGTAATTCATGACTTTTAGTTAAATGGGGAAGGGAGGGGAAGTAAGGAGAAAGATTAATTTTGATGGCTGAGCTAGCAAGAAAAATGCGAAATGGGGTGGAGAGAAAAAGAGGAGGTAATAGGTGCGTTAAAAGTTGTTAGAGTTCATTTTCACGCCGATCTTCGGTACTCTTACTAAATTACTGAAAACTACACAACGCGTATTTCTGCACTATTTTTGATCTGTATAAGATTAATCGTGCAAATCGCAATATTGCAATGTGTTATTCATGAGTATTGGGTTAAAGGGGAAGGAAGGGAAAAAAAGGAGAAAGATGACGTTTGATGTCTGAGCTAGCCAGTACAATGCGAAAAGGGTGTAGGGAGAAACAGAGGAGGTAAAGGGTGCATTGAATGGGAATATTGAGTTCATTTTCAAGGC
The DNA here is from genome assembly GCA_963169105.1 of Ceriagrion tenellum. Lineage (NCBI taxonomy): Eukaryota > Metazoa > Arthropoda > Insecta > Odonata > Coenagrionidae > Ceriagrion > Ceriagrion tenellum. Next base: position 62,323,933 of record OY720638.1, read on the forward strand.
GAAATTAGGTACTCCTACAAAATTACCGAAAACTACACAACGCGTATTTCTGCACTATTTTTGATCTATATAAGATTAATCGTGCAAACCCCAGTTAAGCAATGGGTTATTCATGACTTTTACTTAAAAGGGGAAGGGAATTAAAGTAAGGAGAAAGTAAGGGCGTGGAAGTTAGGAGAAAGATGACGTTTGATGGCTAAGCTAGGCAAAACAATGCGATATGCGGTAGGGAGAAAAAAAGGAGGTAATAAGTGCATTGAAAAGAGTTAGTGAGTTAATTTTCACGGCAAATTTCGGTACTCTTACTAAAATACTAAAAACTACCCAACGCGTATTTCTGCACTATTTTTTTATCTATATAAGATTTATCGTGCACATCCCAGTTATGAAATGGGTAATTCATGGCTTTTAATTAATAGGGGAAGGGAGGGGTAGTAAGGAGAAAGATGACGTTTGGTGGCTAAGATAGCCAGAACAATGCGATATGGGGTGGGGAAAAAATAGGAGGTTAAGGGTGCATTGAAGGAGTTTAAAGAGTTCATTTTCACGACAAACTTCGGTACTCCTACTTAATTACTTAAAACTACACAACGCGTATTTCCGCACTATTTTTCATCCATATTAGATAAATCGTGAAAATCCCAGTTATTCAATGGGAAATTCATGACTTTTAGTTAAATGGGGAAAGGAGGGGAAGTAAGGAGAAAGATAACGTTTGATAGCTTAGGTATCCTAAAAAATGCGAATCGGGGTGGGGAGAAAAAGTAGAGGTAAAAAGTGCATTGAATGGGGTTGGTAAGTTCATTTTTACGGCGAACTTCAGTACTCTTACTAAATTACTGAAAACTACACAACGCGTATTTCTGCACTATTTTTGATCTGTATAAGATTAATCGTGCAAATCGCAATATTGCAATGTGTTATTCATGAGTATTGGTTTAAAGGGGAAGGAAGGGAAAAAAAGGAGAAAGATGACGTTTGATGTCTGAGCTAGCCAGTACAATGCGAAAAGGGTGTAGGGAGAAACAGAGGAGGTAAAGGGTGCATTGAATGGGAATATTGAGTTCATTTTCAAGGCGAAATTAGGTACTCCTACAAAATTACCGAAAACTACACAACGCGTATTTCTGCACTATTTTTGATCTATATAAGATTAATCGTGCAAACCCCAGTTAAGCAATGGGTTATTCATGACTTTTACTTAAAAGGGGAAGGGAATTAAAGTAAGGAGAAAGTAAGGGCGCGGAAGTTAGGAGAAAGATGACGTTTGATGGCTAAGCTAGGCAAAACAATGCGATATGCGGTAGGGAGAAAAAAAGGAGGTAATAAGTGCATTGAAAAGAGTTAGTGAGTTAATTTTCACGGCAAATTTCGGTACTCTTACTAAAATACTAAAAACTACCCAACGCGTATTTCTGCACTATTTTTTTATCTATATAAGATTTATCGTGCACATCCCAGTTATGAAATGGGTAATTCATGGCTTTTAATTAATAGGGGAAGGGAGGGGTAGTAAGGAGAAAGATGACGTTTGGTGGCTAAGATAGCCAGAACAATGCGATATGGGGTGGGGAGAAAAATAGGAGGTTAAGGGTGCATTGAAGGAGTTTAAAGAGTTCATTTTCACGACAAACTTCGGTACTCCTACTTAATTACTTAAAACTACACAACGCGTATTTCCGCACTATTTTTCATCCATATTAGATAAATCGTGAAAATCCCAGTTATTCAATGGGAAATTCATGACTTTTAGTTAAATGGGGAAAGGAGGGGAAGTAAGGAGAAAGATAACGTTTGATAGCTTAGGTATCCTAAAAAATGCGAATCGGGGTGGGGAGAAAAAGTAGAGGTAAAAAGTGCATTGAATGGGGTTGGTAAGTTCATTTTTACGGCGAACTTCAGTACTCTTACTAAATTACTGAAAACTACACAACGCGTATTTCTGCACTATTTTTGATCTGTATAAGATTAATCGTGCAAATCGCAATATTGCAATGTGTTATTCATGAGTATTGGTTTAAAGGGGAAGGAAGGGAAAAAAAGGAGAAAGATGACGTTTGATGTCTGAGCTAGCCAGTACAATGCGAAAAGGGTGTAGGGAGAAACAGAGGAGGTAAAGGGTGCATTGAATGGGAATATTGAGTTCATTTTCAAGGCGAAATTAGGTACTCCTACAAAATTACCGAAAACTACACAACGCGTATTTCTGCACTATTTTTGATCTATATAAGATTAATCGTGCAAACCCCAGTTAAGCAATGGGTTATTCATGACTTTTACTTAAAAGGGGAAGGGAATTAAAGTAAGGAGAAAGTAAGGGCGCGGAAGTTAGGAGAAAGATGACGTTTGATGGCTAAGCTAGGCAAAACAATGCGATATGCGGTAGGGAGAAAAAAAGGAGGTAATAAGTGCATTGAAAAGAGTTAGTGAGTTAATTTTCACGGCAAATTTCGGTACTCTTACTAAAATACTAAAAACTACCCAACGCGTATTTCTGCACTATTTTTTTATCTATATAAGATTTATCGTGCACATCCCAGTTATGAAATGGGTAATTCATGGCTTTTAATTAATAGGGGAAGGGAGGGGTAGTAAGGAGAAAGATGACGTTTGGTGGCTAAGATAGCCAGAACAATGCGATATGGGGTGGGGAGAAAAATAGGAGGTTAAGGGTGCATTGAAGGAGTTTAAAGAGTTCATTTTCACGACAAACTTCGGTACTCCTACTTAATTACTTAAAACTACACAACGCGTATTTCCGCACTATTTTTCATCCATATTAGATAAATCGTGAAAATCCCAGTTATTCAATGGGAAATTCATGACTTTTAGTTAAATGGGGAAAGGAGGGGAAGTAAGGAGAAAGATAACGTTTGATAGCTTAGGTATCCTAAAAAATGCGAATCGGGGTGGGGAGAAAAAGTAGAGGTAAAAAGTGCATTGAATGGGGTTGGTAAGTTCATTTTTACGGCGAACTTCAGTACTCTTACTAAATTACTGAAAACTACACAACGCGTATTTCTGCACTATTTTTGATCTGTATAAGATTAATCGTGCAAATCGCAATATTGCAATGTGTTATTCATGAGTATTGGTTTAAAGGGGAAGGAAGGGAAAAAAAGGAGAAAGATGACGTTTGATGTCTGAGCTAGCCAGTACAATGCGAAAAGGGTGTAGGGAGAAACAGAGGAGGTAAAGGGTGCATTGAATGGGAATATTGAGTTCATTTTCAAGGCGAAATTAGGTACTCCTACAAAATTACCGAAAACTACACAACGCGTATTTCTGCACTATTTTTGATCTATATAAGATTAATCGTGCAAACCCCAGTTAAGCAATGGGTTATTCATGACTTTTACTTAAAAGGGGAAGGGAATTAAAGTAAGGAGAAAGTAAGGGCGCGGAAGTTAGGAGAAAGATGACGTTTGATGGCTAAGCTAGGCAAAACAATGCGATATGCGGTAGGGAGAAAAAAAGGAGGTAATAAGTGCATTGAAAAGAGTTAGTGAGTTAATTTTCACGGCAAATTTCGGTACTCTTACTAAAATACTAAAAACTACCCAACGCGTATTTCTGCACTATTTTTTTATCTATATAAGATTTATCGTGCACATCCCAGTTATGAAATGGGTAATTCATGGCTTTTAATTAATAGGGGAAGGGAGGGGTAGTAAGGAGAAAGATGACGTTTGGTGGCTAAGATAGCCAGAACAATGCGATATGGGGTGGGGAGAAAAATAGGAGGTTAAGGGTGCATTGAAGGAGTTTAAAGAGTTCATTTTCACGACAAACTTCGGTACTCCTACTTAATTACTTAAAACTACACAACGCGTATTTCCGCACTATTTTTCATCCATATTAGATAAATCGTGAAAATCCCAGTTATTCAATGGGAAATTCATGACTTTTAGTTAAATGGGGAAAGGAGGGGAAGTAAGGAGAAAGATAACGTTTGATAGCTTAGGTATCCTAAAAAATGCGAATCGGGGTGGGGAGAAAAAGTAGAGGTAAAAAGTGCATTGAATGGGGTTGGTAAGTTCATTTTTACGGCGAACTTCAGTACTCTTACTAAATTACTGAAAACTACACAACGCGTATTTCTGCACTATTTTTGATCTGTATAAGATTAATCGTGCAAATCGCAATATTGCAATGTGTTATTCATGAGTATTGGTTTAAAGGGGAAGGAAGGGAAAAAAAGGAGAAAGATGACGTTTGATGTCTGAGCTAGCCAGTACAATGCGAAAAGGGTGTAGGGAGAAACAGAGGAGGTAAAGGGTGCATTGAATGGGAATATTGAGTTCATTTTCAAGGCGAAATTAGGTACTCCTACAAAATTACCGAAAACTACACAACGCGTATTTCTGCACTATTTTTGATCTATATAAGATTAATCGTGCAAACCCCAGTTAAGCAATGGGTTATTCATGACTTTTACTTAAAAGGGGAAGGGAATTAAAGTAAGGAGAAAGTAAGGGCGTGGAAGTTAGGAGAAAGATGACGTTTGATGGCTAAGCTAGGCAAAACAATGCGATATGCGGTAGGGAGAAAAAAAGGAGGTAATAAGTGCATTGAAAAGAGTTAGTGAGTTAATTTTCACGGCAAATTTCGGTACTCTTACTAAAATACTAAAAACTACCCAACGCGTATTTCTGCACTATTTTTTTATCTATATAAGATTTATCGTGCACATCCCAGTTATGAAATGGGTAATTCATGGCTTTTAATTAATAGGGGAAGGGAGGGGTAGTAAGGAGAAAGATGACGTTTGGTGGCTAAGATAGCCAGAACAATGCGATATGGGGTGGGGAGAAAAATAGGAGGTTAAGGGTGCATTGAAGGAGTTTAAAGAGTTCATTTTCACGACAAACTTCGGTACTCCTACTTAATTACTTAAAACTACACAACGCGTATTTCCGCACTATTTTTCATCCATATTAGATAAATCGTGAAAATCCCAGTTATTCAATGGGAAATTCATGACTTTTAGTTAAATGGGGAAAGGAGGGGAAGTAAGGAGAAAGATAACGTTTGATAGCTTAGGTATCCTAAAAAATGCGAATCGGGGTGGGGAGAAAAAGTAGAGGTAAAAAGTGCATTGAATGGGGTTGGTAAGTTCATTTTTACGGCGAACTTCAGTACTCTTACTAAATTACTGAAAACTACACAACGCGTATTTCTGCACTATTTTTGATCTGTATAAGATTAATCGTGCAAATCGCAATATTGCAATGTGTTATTCATGAGTATTGGTTTAAAGGGGAAGGAAGGGAAAAAAAGGAGAAAGATGACGTTTGATGTCTGAGCTAGCCAGTACAATGCGAAAAGGGTGTAGGGAGAAACAGAGGAGGTAAAGGGTGCATTGAATGGGAATATTGAGTTCATTTTCAAGGCGAAATTAGGTACTCCTACAAAATTACCGAAAACTACACAACGCGTATTTCTGCACTATTTTTGATCTATATAAGATTAATCGTGCAAACCCCAGTTAAGCAATGGGTTATTCATGACTTTTACTTAAAAGGGGAAGGGAATTAAAGTAAGGAGAAAGTAAGGGCGCGGAAGTTAGGAGAAAGATGACGTTTGATGGCTAAGCTAGGCAAAACAATGCGATATGCGGTAGGGAGAAAAAAAGGAGGTAATAAGTGCATTGAAAAGAGTTAGTGAGTTAATTTTCACGGCAAATTTCGGTACTCTTACTAAAATACTAAAAACTACCCAACGCGTATTTCTGCACTATTTTTTTATCTATATAAGATTTATCGTGCACATCCCAGTTATGAAATGGGTAATTCATGGCTTTTAATTAATAGGGGAAGGGAGGGGTAGTAAGGAGAAAGATGACGTTTGGTGGCTAAGATAGCCAGAACAATGCGATATGGGGTGGGGAGAAAAATAGGAGGTTAAGGGTGCATTGAAGGAGTTTAAAGAGTTCATTTTCACGACAAACTTCGGTACTCCTACTTAATTACTTAAAACTACACAACGCGTATTTCCGCACTATTTTTCATCCATATTAGATAAATCGTGAAAATCCCAGTTATTCAATGGGAAATTCATGACTTTTAGTTAAATGGGGAAAGGAGGGGAAGTAAGGAGAAAGATAACGTTTGATAGCTTAGGTATCCTAAAAAATGCGAATCGGGGTGGGGAGAAAAAGTAGAGGTAAAAAGTGCATTGAATGGGGTTGGTAAGTTCATTTTTACGGCGAACTTCAGTACTCTTACTAAATTACTGAAAACTACACAACGCGTATTTCTGCACTATTTTTGATCTGTATAAGATTAATCGTGCAAATCGCAATATTGCAATGTGTTATTCATGAGTATTGGTTTAAAGGGGAAGGAAGGGAAAAAAAGGAGAAAGATGACGTTTGATGTCTGAGCTAGCCAGTACAATGCGAAAAGGGTGTAGGGAGAAACAGAGGAGGTAAAGGGTGCATTGAATGGGAATATTGAGTTCATTTTCAAGGCGAAATTAGGTACTCCTACAAAATTACCGAAAACTACACAACGCGTATTTCTGCACTATTTTTGATCTATATAAGATTAATCGTGCAAACCCCAGTTAAGCAATGGGTTATTCATGACTTTTACTTAAAAGGGGAAGGGAATTAAAGTAAGGAGAAAGTAAGGGCGTGGAAGTTAGGAGAAAGATGACGTTTGATGGCTAAGCTAGGCAAAACAATGCGATATGCGGTAGGGAGAAAAAAAGGAGGTAATAAGTGCATTGAAAAGAGTTAGTGAGTTAATTTTCACGGCAAATTTCGGTACTCTTACTAAAATACTAAAAACTACCCAACGCGTATTTCTGCACTATTTTTTTATCTATATAAGATTTATCGTGCACATCCCAGTTATGAAATGGGTAATTCATGGCTTTTAATTAATAGGGGAAGGGAGGGGTAGTAAGGAGAAAGATGACGTTTGGTGGCTAAGATAGCCAGAACAATGCGATATGGGGTGGGGAGAAAAATAGGAGGTTAAGGGTGCATTGAAGGAGTTTAAAGAGTTCATTTTCACGACAAACTTCGGTACTCCTACTTAATTACTTAAAACTACACAACGCGTATTTCCGCACTATTTTTCATCCATATTAGATAAATCGTGAAAATCCCAGTTATTCAATGGGAAATTCATGACTTTTAGTTAAATGGGGAAAGGAGGGGAAGTAAGGAGAAAGATAACGTTTGATAGCTTAGGTATCCTAAAAAATGCGAATCGGGGTGGGGAGAAAAAGTAGAGGTAAAAAGTGCATTGAATGGGGTTGGTAAGTTCATTTTTACGGCGAACTTCAGTACTCTTACTAAATTACTGAAAACTACACAACGCGTATTTCTGCACTATTTTTGATCTGTATAAGATTAATCGTGCAAATCGCAATATTGCAATGTGTTATTCATGAGTATTGGTTTAAAGGGGAAGGAAGGGAAAAAAAGGAGAAAGATGACGTTTGATGTCTGAGCTAGCCAGTACAATGCGAAAAGGGTGTAGGGAGAAACAGAGGAGGTAAAGGGTGCATTGAATGGGAATATTGAGTTCATTTTCAAGGCGAAATTAGGTACTCCTACAAAATTACCGAAAACTACACAACGCGTATTTCTGCACTATTTTTGATCTATATAAGATTAATCGTGCAAACCCCAGTTAAGCAATGGGTTATTCATGACTTTTACTTAAAAGGGGAAGGAAGGGGAAGTAATGAGTAAGATCGCGTTTGATAGCTGAGCTAGACAGATCAATGAAAAATGGGGTGGGGAGAAAAAAGGAGGAAAAGGGTGCATTGAAGGGGGTTAGTGAGTTCATATTAACGGCAAACTGCGGTACTCTTACTAAATTACTAAAAACTACACAACGCGTATTTCTGCACTATTTTGAATTTATATAAGTTTAATCAAGCTAATCCCAGTCTTGCAATGAGTAATTCATGACTTTTAGTAAAAAGGGGAAGGGAGAAGATGTAAGGAGAAAGATGACATATGATGTCTGAACTAGCCAGAACAATGCGAAATGGAGTGTGGAAAAAAAGAGGAGGTAAAAGGTGCATTGAAGGGGGTTAGCGAGATCATTTTCACGGCGAACTTCGGTACTCTTACTAATTTACTAAAAACTACATACGCGTATTTCGGAACTATTTTTGATCTATATAAGATTAATCGTGAAAATCCTTGTTATGAAATGGGTAATTCATGATTTTAAGTTAAGAGGGGAAGGGAGGGGAAGTTAGGAGAAAGATGAAGATTGATGGCTAAGCTAGGTAAAACAATGCAAAATGCGGTGGGGAGAAAGAAAGGAGGTAATGGGTGCATTGAAAAGAGTTAGTGAATTCATTTTCACGCCGAACTTCGGTACTCTTTCTGAATTACTGAAATTTATACAACGCGTAATTCTGCACTATTTTTTTATCTTTAAAAGATTAATAGTGCAAATCCCAGTTGAGCAATGGGTAACCTATGACTTTTAACTAGATGGGGAAGGGAGGTGAGGTAAAAAGAAAGATGACGTTTGACAGCTGAGCTTGCCAGAACAATGCGAAATGGGGTATGGAGAAAAAGAGGAGGTAAAGGGTGTCTTGAAGGGGGTTAGTGAATTCATTTTCACGAATAACTTCGGTCCTCTTACTAATTTACTGAAAACTACAACACGCGTATTTCTGCACTATTTTTGATCTATATAAGATTAATCGTGCAAATCATGGTTATGCAATGGGTAATGCATGACTTTTACCTTAAAAGGGAAGGGAGAGGATGAAAGGAGAATGATTACGTTTGATGGTTGAGCTAACCAGAACTATGCGAAATGCGGTGGGGAGGAAAATGGAGGTAGAGGGTGCATTGAAGTGGGTTAGTGAGTTCATTTTCACCGCGAAGTTCGGTACTCTTACTAAATTACTGAAAACTACACAACGCGTATTTCTGCACCATTTTTTAATGTATATAAGATTTATCGTGTAAATCCCAGTTATGCAATGGGAAATTCTTGACATTTACTTTAAAAGGGCAGGGACATGAAGAAAGGTGAATAATGACGTATGATGGCTGAGCTAGCCAGAACAATGCGAAATGGGGTGGGGAGAAGAAGAGGAGGTAAAGAGTGCATTGAAGAGGTTAGTTAGTTTATTTTCACCGCGAACTTCGGTACTCTTACTAATTTACTGAAAACTAAAACACGCGTATTTCTGCTCTATTTTTGATCTATATAAGATCCCAGCAATGGATTGTGTAATTCATGATATTATGCCGGAAAGATGAAGGGAGGGAAAGGATGAAAAACAATGAGGTATATTGGTTGTCACTGAAGTAGAATATGGATAGGGAGAAAAAAATGAGTAAATGGGTGCATTGAAGGGGGTTAGCAAGTTCATTTTCACGGCGAACTTTGGTACTATTACTTGACTACTAAAAAACTACACAACGCGTATTTCTGTATTATTTTTGATCTATATAAGAGTATTCGTCAAATACTAGTAATGCAGTTGGTAAAATATTATTTTTAGTTATAAGGGGAACAAATAGGAAGTAAGGAGAAAGGTGACGTTTGATGGCTGAGCTAGCCTAAACCATGCGAAATGGGGTGGGGAGGAAAATGGAAGTAGAAGGGGCATTGAAGGGTGTTATACAGTTCATTTTCACGGCGAACTTCTGTACTTTAATTGAATTTAAAAAAACTACACAACGCACGGTTCTGCACTATTTTCGCTCTATATAAGGTTATTCGTGCAAATCCTAGTTCCGCAATGGGTAATTCATGACTCTTAGTTTAACGGGAAAGGAAGGGAAAAAAAGGAAAAAGATGACGTTTGATGGCTGAGCTAGCAAGTACAATGCGAAATGGGGTAGGGATAAAAAGAGGAGGTAAAGGGTGCATTGATGGGGAATAGTGAATTCACTTTCACGGCGAAATTCGGTACTCTTACTAAATTACTAAAAACTACACAACGCGTATTTCTGTACTATTTTTCATCTATATAAGATGATTCATGCAAATCCCAGTTATGCAATGGGTAATTCATGTCTTTTAGTTAAAAAAGAAGGGAGGGGAAGTAAGGAGAAAGATGACGTATGATGGTTGTGCTAGCCTGAACAATGCGAAATGGAGTGGTGAGAAAAAGAGGAGGTAAAAGTTGCATTGAAGTGGGTTAGCGAGATCGTGTTCACGGCGAACTTCGGTACTACTACTACATTACTAAAAACTACACGACGCGTATTTCTATACTATTTCAGATCTATATAAGATTAATCGTTTAAATCCCAGTTATGCAATGTGTAATTTTTGATTTTTAGTTAAAAGGGGAAGGGAGGGGAACTAGGAGTAAGATCAAGTTTGATGGATGAGCTACCCAGAACAATGCTAAAATCGGTGGGGAGAAAAAGAGGAGGTAAAGGGTGCAATAAAGGAGGTTAGTGAGTTCATTTTCACGGCGAATTACGGTAGTCCTACTAAATTACTGAAAACTACACAACGCGTATTTCTGCACTATTTTTTATCTATATAAGATTAATCGTGCCAATCCCAGTTAAGCAATGGGAAATTCATGACATTTATTTAAAAGGGGAAGGGCGGGGAAGTTTGAAGAAAGATGACGTTTGTTGGTTAAGCTAGGCAAAACAATGCGAAATGCGGTGGGGAGAAAAAAAGGAGGTAATAAGTGCATTGAAGGGAGTGAGTGAGATAATTTTCACGACGAACTTCGGTACTCTTACTAAAATACTAAAAACTACCCCAACGCGTATTTCTGCACTATTTTTGATCTATATAAGATTTATCGTGCAAATCCCAGTTATGCAATGGGTAATTCATGGCTTTTCAGTAATAGGATAAGGGAGGGGTACTAAGGAGAAAGATGACATTTGGTGGCTGATATAGCCAGAACAATGCGATATGGGGTTGGGAGAAAAATAGGAGGTTAAGGGTGCATTGAAGGGGGTTAAAGAGTTCATTTTCACGGCAACATTCGGTACTCCCACTAAATTACTTAAAACTACACAACGCGTATTTACGCACTATTTTTGATCTATATAAGGTAAATCATGAAAATCCCAGTTATTCAATGGGTAATTCATGACTTGTAGTTAAATGGGGAAAGAAGGGGAAGTAAGAAGAAAGATAACGTTTGATAGCTGAGGTAGCCAGAACTATGCGAATCGGAGGTAAAAAGTGCATTAAAGGGGTTGGTGAGTCCATTTTTACGGCGGACTTCGGTACACTTACTAAATACTGAAAACTACACAACGCGTATTTCTCCCTATTTTTGATCTATATAGGATTATACATGCAAATATCAGTTATGCAATATATAATTCATTACTTTAAGTTAAAAGGGGAAAGGAGGGGAAGTAAGGAGAAAGATGACGTTACAATGCAAAATGGGGTGGGGAGAAAAAGAAGAGGTAATAGCTGCATTAAAGGTTGTTAGTGAGTTCAGTTTCACGTCGATCTTCGGGACTCCTCCTAAATTACTGAAAACTACACAAAGCGTATTTCTGCACTATTTTTGATCCATACAAGATTAATCGTGCAAATCCCTGTTGTGCAATGGGTAATGTATGACTTTAACTAAGATTAACCGTGCAAATCCTAATTATACAATTAGTAATTCAGGATTTTTAGTTATAAGGGGAAGGGAGGGTAAGTTAGCAGAAAGATGACGTTTGACAACCAGAACATTGCGATATGGGAAGCAGAGAAAAAAGGAAGTAAAAAGTGCATTGAAGGGGATTGGTAAGTTCATTTTAACGGCGAACTTCGGTACTAATACTAATTACTGAAAAATACACTACGTGTATTTTCGCCCTATTTTTGATCTATATAAGATAAATCGTGCAAATCCCAGTTAAGCAATGAGTAATTCATGACTGTTAGTTAAATAAGGGAGGGAGATGAGGTAAGAAGAAAGATGACGATTGAAAGCTGAGGTAGCCAGAACTATGCGAATCGACGTGGGGAGACAATGTGGAGGTAAAAAGTGTATTGAATGGGGTAAGGGAGTTGATTTTCTCGGCGATCTTAGGTACTCTTACTAAATTACTAAAAACTACCCAACGCGTATTTCTGCACTATTTTTAAACTAAATACAATTAATCGTGAAAATACTAGTTATGCAATGGGTAATTCAGTACTTTTAGTTAAAAGGGGAAGGGAGGGGAAGTTAGGAGAAAGATGACGTTTGATGGCTAAGCTAGCCAAAACAATGCTAAATGGTGTGGGGAGAAAAAGAAGAGGTAAAAGGTTCATTGAAGAGAGTTAGTGAGTTCATTTTCACGGGAAACTTCAGTACTCTTACTAAAATACAAAAAGCTACCCAACGCGTATTTCTGCACTATTTTTTATCTATTTAAGGTTTATCGTGAAAATCCCAGTTATGCAATGGGTAATTCATGACTTTTAGTTAATAAGGGATTGAAGGGGTAGTAAGGAGAAAGATGAGGTTTGGTGGCTGAGCTAGCCAGAATAATGCGATATTGGGTGGGGAGTAAAATAGGATGTTAAGGGTGCATTGAAGGGGGTTAGTGAATTCAATTTCACGGCGAACCTTGGTACTCCTACTAAATTACTGAAAACTACACAACGTGTATTTCTGCCCTATTTTTGATCTATAAAAGTTTAATAGTGCAAATCCCAGTTATGCAAAATGTAATTCATGACTTTTAGTTACAAGGTGATGGGAGGGGAAGTAAGGAGAAAGATGACGTTTGATGGCTGAGCTAGCACGAACAATGCGAAATAAGGTGGGGAGAAAAAGATGAGGTAATAGGTTCATTGAAGGGTGTAGCAAGTTCATTTTCACGGCGAACTTCGGTACTAATACTTAATTACTAAAAAAATACTAAACGCGTATTTTTGCACTATATTTTATCTATTTAAGGTTTATCGTGAAATCCCAGTTATGTAATGTGTAATTCATGACTTTTAGTTAATAAGGGATGGAAGGGGTAGTAAGGAGAAACATGAGGTTTGGTGGCTGAGCTAGCCAGAAAAATGCGATATGGGGTGGGTAGTAAAATAGAATGTTAAGGGTGCATTGAAGGGGGTTAGTGAGTTCATTTTAACGGCGAACTTCGGTACTCTTACTCAATTACTAAAAACTACATAACGCGTATTTCTGTACTATTTTAAATCTATATAAGTTTAATCGTAAAATCCCAGTCATGCAATGGGTAATTCATGCCTTTTAGTTAAAAGGGGAAGGGAGTGGAAGTAAGGAAAAAGATCGCGTTTGATGGCTGAAGTAGCAAGAACAATGCTAAATGGGGTGGGGTGAAAAAGTGGAGGTAAATGGTGCATTGAAGGGGGATAGTGAGTTCATTTTCGAGGCGAAATTCGCTACTACTATGAAATTACTGTCAACAACACAACGCGTATTTCTGCACTATTTTTGATCTATATAAAATTAATAGTGCAAATCCTAGTTATGCAATGTGTAATTCATGAAAGTTCATGAGAAAGATGACGTTTGATGGCTAAGCTAGGTGAGTTCATTTTCACGGCGAACTTCGATATTCCTACTAAATTACTAAAAAATACATAACGCGTATTTCTGAACTATTTTTGATCTAAAGTAGATTAGTCGTGCAAATTTCTGTTATGCAATGGGTAATTCATGACTTGTCGTAATAAGGGGAAAAGAGGTGAAGTAAGGAGAAAGATGAGTTTTGATGGCTAAGCTAGCCAGAAAAACGCGAAATCGAGTGGGGAGAAAAAATTGAGGTATAGGGTGCATTGAAGGGGGTTACTAAATTCATTTTCACAGAAATCATCCGTACTATTGCCAAATTACTGAAAACTACACAACGAGCATTTCTGCACCATTTTTAATCTATATAAAATTTATCGCGCACATCCCAGTTATGCAATGGGTAAATCATGACTTTAAGTTAAAATAGGAAGTGAGGGGAAGTAAGGAGAAAGATTGCATTTGTAGGCTGAGCTAGCCATATTAATGCGATATGGGTTGGGGATAAAAATAGGAGGTTACGGGTGCATTGAAGGGGGTCAGTGAGTTCATTTTAACGAAAAACTTCGGTACACTTACTAAATTACTAAATACTACACAACGCGTATTTCTGCACTATTTTTGATCAATATAAGATTGTTCGTGCAAATCCCAGTTATACAATGGGCAATTCATAAGTTTTTGTTAAAAGGGGAAGGGAGGGGAATTAAGGAGAATGATGTCGTTTGATGGCCGAGCTAGCCAGAACAATGCGAAATGGAGTGGGGAGAAAAAGAAGAGGTAAAGGGTGCATTGAAGAAGGTTAGTGAGTTCAATTTCACGGCGAACTTCGGTACTCTTACTAATTGACTAAAAACTACACATCGTGTATTTTGGAACTATTTTTGATCTATGTAAAATTATTCGAGCAAATCCCAGTTAATCAATGGTTAATTCATGACTTTTATTTTCAAGAAGAAGGGAGGGGAATTAAGGAGAAACATGACGTTTGATGGCTGAGGTAGCCAAAACAATGCGTAGTGAGGTGGGGAGAAAAAGAGGAGGTAAAATTTCATTGAAGGGGGTTAGTTAAATCAATTTCACGGCGAACATCGGTACTATTACTAAATTACTAAAAAACTACACAACGCGTATTTCTACACAAATTTTCATCTATGTAAGATTAATCGTGCAAATCCCAGTTATGCAATGGGTAATTTATAACTTTTAGTTAAAAGAGGAAGGTAGGGGAAGTAAGAAAAAAGATGACGTTTAATGGATGAGCTAGCCAGAACAATGCGAAAAAGGGTGATGAGTAAAGAAGAGGTAAGGGTGCATTGAAGGGGGTTAGTGAGTTAATTTTCACGGAATACTTCAGTACTCTTACTAAATTATTAAAAGCTAGACAACGCGTATTTCTACACTATTTTTTATCAAATATTAATCGTAAAAGTACTAGTTATGCAATGGGTATTTTATGACTTTTAGTTAAAAAGGGAAAGGAAGGGAAGTAAAGAGAAATATGACGTTTAATGGCTGAGCTAGCCTAACCAATGCGAAATGGGGTGGGGAGGAAAATGCAAATAGAGGGTGCATTAAAGGGGGTTAGTGAGTTCATTTTCACGGCGAACTTCGGTACTCTTAAAAGATTACTAAAAACTACACAACGCGTAGTTCTGCACTATTTTTTATTCATAAAAGATTAATCGTGCAAATCCTAGTTATGAAATGGGTAATTCATGACTATTGGTTTAAAGGGGAAGGAAGGGAAGAAAAGGAGAAAGATGACGTTTGATGGCTGAGCTAGCCGGTACAATGCGAAATGGGGTAGGGAGAAAAAGAGGAGGTAAAGGGTGCTTTGTAGGTGAATAGTGAGTTCATTTTCACGGCGAAATTCGGTACTCTTACTAAATTACTAAAACTACACAACGCGTATTTCTGCACTATTTTTGATCTATATAAGATAATTCTTGCAAATCCCAGTTATGCAATGGGTAATTCATGTCTTTTACTTAAAAGAGGAAGGGAGGGGAAATAAGGAGAAAGATGACGTATGATGGATGTGCTAGCCTGAACAATGCGTAATGGAGTGGTGAGAAAAAGAGGAGGTAAATCCTGCATTGAAGTGGGTTAGCGAGATCTTTTTCATGGCGTACTTCGGTACTATTACCACATTACTGAAAACTACACGACGCGAATTTCTACACTATTTTTGATCTATATAAGATTAATCCTACAAATCCCAGTAATGCAAAGTGTTATTCATGACTTTAAGTTAAAAGGGGAAGGGAGGGGAAGTAAGGTGAAAGATGACATTTGATGGCTTAGCTAAGTAAAACAATGCGAAACGCGGTGTGGAGAAATAAGGAGGTAATGGCCGCATTACAGGGAGTTAGTGCATTCATTTTCACGCTGAACTTCGGTAATCTTACTAAAATAATAATAACTACCCAACGCGTATTTTTGCACTGTTTTTAATCTTTAAGATATATCGTGCAAATCCCCGTTATGCAATAGGTAATTCATGACTTATAGTTAAAAGGCGAAGGGAGGGGTAGTAATGAGAAAGATGACGTTTGATGGTTGATCTAGCCAGAACAATGCGATATGGGATGCGGAGAAAAAAGGAGGTAAAAAGTGCATTGAAGGGAGTTGGTAAGTTCATTTTAACGGCGAACTTGAGTACTAATACTAATTACTAAAAACTACACAACGCGTATTTCCTCCCTATTTTTGTTCTATATAAAATTAATCGTGCAAATCCCAGTATAGCAATGGGTAATTCATGACTGTTAGTTAAATAAGGGAGGGAGATGAGGTAAGGAGAAAGATGACGTTTGATAGCTGAGCTAGCCAGAACTATGCGAAATGGGCTGGAGAGAAAAAGTAGAGGTAAAAAGTGCATTAAAGGGGGTTGGTGAGTTCATTTTCAGGGCGAACTTCGGTACTCTTACTAAAATACTAAAAACTACCAAACGAGTATTTCTGCACTATTTATGATCTATATAATTTTAATCTTGCAAATACTAGTTATGCAATGGGTAATTCACTACTTTTGGTTAAAAGGGGAAGGGAGGGGAAGTTAGGAGAAAGATGACGTTTGATGGCTAAGCTAGGCAAAGCAATGCGAAATGCGGTGGGGAGAAAAAATGAGGTAATGGGTGCATTGAAAAGAGTTAGTGAATTCATTTTCACACCGAACTTCGACACTCTTACTAAATTACTTAAAACTACCCAAAGCGTATTTCTGCACTACTTTTGATCTATATAAGATTTATCGTGCAAATCCCAGTTATGCAATGGGTGATTCATGACTTTTACTTAAAAGGGGAAGGGAGGGGAAGTAAGGAGAAAGATGACGTTTGATGTCTAAGCTAGTCAGAACAATGCTAATTGGGGTGGGGAAAAAAGAGGAGGTAAAGCGTTCATTGAAGATAGTTAATGAGTTCATTTTCACGGCGAACTTAGGTACTCTTACTTAAATACTAAAAACTACCCAACACGTATTTCTGCACTATTTTTAATCTATTTAAGGTTTTTCGTGCAAATCCCAGTTATGCAATGGGTAATTCATGACTTTTAGTTAATAAGGGATGGAAGGGGTAGTAATATGGGGTGGGGAGTAAAAACGGAGGTTATGGGTTCATTGAAGAGGGTAAGTGATTTCAATTTCACGGTGAACCTCGGTACTCCTACTAAATTACTGAAAACTACACAACGCGTATTTCACCCCTATTTTTGATCTATAAAATATTAATTGTGCAAATCCCAGTTATGCAAAAGATAATTCCAGACTTTTAGTTACAAGGGGATGGGAAGCGAAGTAAGCAGAAAGATGACGTTTGATGGCTGAGCTAGCAAGAACCTAGCGAAATGGGGTGGGGAGAAAAGATGAGGTAATAGGTTCATTGAAGGGGGTAGCAAGTTCATTTTAACGGCGAACTTTGGTACTAATACTAAATTACTAAAAAAATACACAACGCGTATTTATTCACAATTCATAATCTATATAAGATTATTCGTGCAAATCCCAGTTATGCAATGGGTAATTCATGACTTTTAGTTAAAAAGGGAAAGAGGGGATGTGAGAAGAAAGATGACGTTTAATAGCTGAGCTACCCAGAACAATGTGAAATGGGGTGGGGAGAAAAATAGAGGTAAAGATGGCATTGAAGGGGGTTAAAGGGTTTATTATCAGGGCGAACTTCGGTACTCTTACTAAGTTACTGAAATTTACACAACGCGGATTTTAGCACTATTTTTGATCCTTACAAGTTTAATCGTGCAAATCCCAGTTATGCCTTATGTAATTCATGACTTTAAATTAAAAGGGGAAGGGAGGAAAGGTAAGCGGAAAGATGACGTGTGATGGATGAGCTAGCCAGAACAAAGCGAAATGGGGAAGGGAGAAAAACGGAGGTAAAGGGTACATTGAAGGGGGATAGTGAGTTAATTTTAACGGCGAAATTCGGTACTATTACTACATTACTGAAAACTACACGACGCGTATTTCAACACTATTTCTGATCTATATAAGATTAATCGTGGAAATCCCAGTTATGCAATGTGTAATTTATGACTTTTATCTAAAAGGGGAAGGGAGGGGAAGTAAGGAGTAAGATCACGTTTGATGGCTGAGATAGAGAGAACAATGCGAAAAAGGGTGGGGAGAAAAAAGGAGGAAAAAAGTGCATTGAAGGTGGTTAGTGAGTTCATTTTAACAAAGAACTTCGGTACTCTTACTAAATCACTAAAAACTACCCAACGCGTATTTCTGCACTATTTTTTATCTATATAAGATTTAACGTGCAAATCCCAGTTATGCAATGGGTATTTCATGACTTTAAGTGATAAGGGAAGGGAGGGGAAGTAAGGAGAAAGTTGAGGTTTGGTGGCTGAGCTAGCCAGAACAATGCGATGTGGGGTGGGGCGAAAAAATAGGAGGTTAAAGGTACATTGAAGGGTGTTAGTTAGATCATTTTCACGGCGAACTTCGTTACTCCAGTAAATTACTGAAAAATACACAACGCGTATTTCTGCACTATTTTTTAACTATATATGATTAATCGTGCAAATCCCGATTATGCAATAGGTAATTCATGACTTTTAGTTAAATGGAGAACGGAGGTGAAGTAAGGAGAAAGATGACGTTTGATAGTTGAGGTAGCCAGAACTATGCGAATTTGGGTGGGGAGAAAAAGAAGAGGTAATAATTGCATTGAAGGGGGTTGGTTAGTTCATTTTTACGGCGAACTTCGGTACTCTTACTAATTACTGAAAACTACACAACGCGTATTTCTGCCCTATTTTGGATCTTTTTAAGATTAATCGTGCAAATCCCAGTTATACAATATGTAATTCATGACTTTTAGTTACAAGGTGAAGAGAAGGGAAGTAAGGAGAAAGATGACGTTGGCTCAGCTAGCCAGAACAATGAAAAATTGGGTGGGGAAAAAAATGAGGTAACAGGTTCATTGAAGGGGATTAGCAACTTCAATTTAACGGCGAACTTCGATACTATTACTTAATTACTAAAAAACTACACAACGCGTATCTCTGCATTATTTTCGATGTATATAAATTAAATCGTAAAAATACCTATTATGCAATTGGTAAATTAGAATTTTTAGTTAAAAGGGGAAGGGAGGGGTTGTAAGGAGAATGATGACGTTTGATGGATG
Source organism: Ceriagrion tenellum (assembly GCA_963169105.1). Lineage (NCBI taxonomy): Eukaryota > Metazoa > Arthropoda > Insecta > Odonata > Coenagrionidae > Ceriagrion > Ceriagrion tenellum. Next base: position 62,343,045 of record OY720638.1, read on the forward strand.
TCCTAGCCAGAACACTAGCCTAGCCTAGAGTGGGGGTAAAATGGAGGTAGAGGGTGCATTATAGGATGTTAGGAAGTTCATTTACAAACTTCGCGTCTCATATAAAGTTACTGAAAATTACACAACGCAGTTTTTCACATTATTTTTGATCCATAAAACATAATTCGTGCAAATCCCAGTTGTGCAATATGTAATTCATGACTTTGAGTTAAAAGGGGTAGGGAGGGGAAGTAAGGAGAAAAATTACGTTTGATGGATGAGCTAGCCAGAACAATACGAAATGGGGTAGGAAGAAAAAGTTGAGGTAAATGTTGCATTGAATGGGGTAGGGAGTTCATTTTCACGTCGATTTTCGGTACTCTCACTAAATTACTGAAAACTACACAACGCGTATTTCTGCACTAATTTTTATCTATATAAGATTAGTCGTGCAATTCGCAGTTATGCATTGTGTTATTCATGACTTTAAGTTAAAAGGGGAAAGGAGGGGAAGAAAGAAAAGGATCCCGTTTGATAGCTTAACTAGCTAGAACAATGCGAAATGGGGTGGGGAGAAAAATAGGAGGTAAAGGGTGCATTGAATAGAGTTCGTGAGTTCATTTTCACGGAGAAATTCGGTACTCCTATGAATTTATTGAATACTACACAACGCGATTTCTGCACTATTTTTGTTCTAAATAAGATTAATCGTGCAAATCCTAATTATGCAATGGGTAATTCATGACTTTTAGTTATAAGTAGAAGGGAGAAGAAGTTCGGGGAAAGATGACGTTTGATGGCTAAGCTAGGCAAAACAATGCGAAATGCGGTGGGGAGAATCAAAGGAGGTAATGGGTGCATTGAAGAGAGTTAGTGAATTCATATTTACGCCGAACTTCGGTATTATTACTACATTACTGAAAACTACCCAACACGTATTTCTACACTATTTTTGATCTATATAACATTAATCATGCAATGGATAATTCATGACTTTTAGTGAAAAGAGGAAGGGAAGCGTAGTAAGGAGAAAGATGACGTTTGAAGGCTGAGCTAGCCAGAACGATGCGATATGGGGTGGGGAGAAAAATATGAGTTTAATGGTGCTTTTTAAGCGGGTTAGTGAGTTCATTTACACGGAGATCTTCGGTACCCTTTCTAAATTACTGAAGATTACACAACGCGTATTTCTCCACTATTATTGATCTATTTATGATTAATCGTGCAAATCCCAGTTAAGCAATGGGTAATTCATGACTGATAGTTAAATGGGAAAGGGACGGGAAGTAAGGAGAAAGATTACTTTTGATGGCTGAGCTAGCAAGAAAAATGCGAAATGGGGTGGAGAGAAAAAGAGGAGGTAATAGGTGCGTTAAAAGTTGTTAGAGAGTTAATTTTCACGTCGATCTTCGGTACTCTTACTAAATTACTGAAAACAACACAACGCGTGCTAATGGTAAGTGCAATGGTGCTCGATGCTAAGTGGTGTGGATAGAAAAAGAGGAGGTAAAGGGTGTACTGAATGGAGTAAGTGAGTTCATTTTCACGGAGAAATTCGGTACTCCTATAAATTTATTGAAAACTACACAACGCGATTTCTGCACTTTTTTTGATCTATATTAGATTAATCGTGCAAATCCTTGTTATGCAATGGGTAATTCACGACTTTTAGTTAAAAGAAGGAGGGAGGGGAAGTTAGGAGAAAGATGACGTTTGATGGCTAACCTAGGGAAGTCAATACGAAATGCGGTGGGGCGAAACAATGGAGGTAATATGTGCATTGAAGGAAGTTAGTGAACTCATTTTTACACCGAACTTCGGTACTCTTACTAAAATACTAATAACTACCCAACGCGTATTTCTGCACTATTTTTGATCTATATAAGATTTATCGTGCAAATGCCAGTTAGGAATTGGGTAATTTATGTTTTTTAGTTAAAAGGGGAAGGGAAGGGTAGTAAGGAGAAAGATGACGTTTGATGGCTAAGCTAGCCAGAACAATGCGATATTTGGTGGGGGAAAAAATAATGGGTTATAGGTGCATTGAAGTGGGATAGTGAGTTCATTTACACGGCGATCTTCGGTACCCTTTCTAGATTGCTGAAAACTACACATCGCGTATTTCTGCACTATTATTGATCTATATTAAATTAATCGTGCAAATCCCATTTAAGCAATTGGTAATTCATGACTTGTAGTTAAATGGGGAAGAGAGGGGAGGTAAGGAGAAAGATGACGTTTGATAGCAGAGCTAGCCAGACTATGCGAAATGGGCTGGGGGGAAAAAGTAGAGGTAAAAAGTGCATTAAAGGGGGTTGGTGATTTCATTTTTACGGGGAAATTCGGTACTCTTACTAATTACTAAAACTACACAACGTCTATTTCTGCCTCATTTTTACCTATATAGGATTAATGGTGCAAATCCTATGAATAAATTAAATAATGAATAAGTAATTCATGAATTTTAGTTAAAACGGGAAGGGAGGGGAAGTAATAAGAAAGATGACGTTTGATGGGTTATCTTGCCGGAACAATGCGAAATGGAGTGAGGAGAAAAAGAGGAGGTAAAGGGTGCATTGAAGGGAGTTCATTTTCATGGCAATCCTCCGTACTATTGCCATATTACTGAAAATTTGACAACGCCTATTTCTGCACTAATTTTTATCCATACAAGATTAATGGTGCAAATCACAGTTATGCAATGTGTTATTCATGACTTTTAGTTAAAAGTGGAAGGGAGGGGAATTAAAGAGTAAGGTCACGTTTGATGGCTGAGCTAAATAGAAAAATGCGAAATGGGGTGGGGAGAAATAAGGTGGTAAAGGGTCATTGAAGGGGGTTAGTGAGTTCATTATAACAGCGAACTTCGGTACTCTTACTAATTTACAAAAAACTACAAAACGCGTATTTCGGAACTATTTTTGATCAATATAAGATTAATCGTGCCAACCCAGTTATGCAAATGGTAATTCATGACATGTAATTAAAAGGGGAAAGGAGATGAAGTAAGGAGATAGATGTAGTTTGATAGCTGAGCTAGCCAGAACTATGCGAAATGGGGTGGGTAGAAAAACAGGAGGTAAAGGGTGCATTGAAGAGGGTCGGTGAGTTCATTTTCACGGCGAACTTCGATATTCTTACTAAATTACTGAAAACTACACAACGCGTATTTCTGCACCATTTTTTAATCTATATAAGATATATCGTGCAAATCCCTGTTATACAATGGGAAATTCATGACATTTACTTTAAAAGGGCAGGGACAGGAAGAAAGGAGAATAATGACGTTTGATTCTGAGCTAGGCAGAACAATGCGAAATTGGGTGGGGAGAAAAAGAGGAGGTATAGAGAGCATTGAAGAGGTTAGTTAGTTTGTTTTCACGTCGACTTCGGTACTCTTACTAATGTACTGAAAACTAAAACACGCGTATTTCTGCACTATTTTTGATCTATATAAGATTAACGTAAAAATACCAGCAATGCAATGTGTAAGTCATGATTTTATGCCGGAATGTTGAAGGGAGTTAAAGGATGAAGAACAATGAGGCATAATGGGGTTGATTGTCACTGAAGAGGAATATGGATAGGGAGAAAGAAATAAGTAAACGGGTGCATTAAAGGGGGTTATCAAGTTCATTTTCACGGCGAACTTCGGTACTATTACTTGACAATTAAAAAACTAATAACGCGTAATTCTGCACTATCTATATAAGGTAATTCTTGCAAATCCCAGTTATGCAATGGGTAATTCATAACTTTTAGTTAAAAGGGGAAGGGAGGGGAAGTAATGAGAAAGATGACGAATGATGGCTGTGCTAGCCTGAACAATGCGAAATGGAGTGGTGAGAAAAAGAGGAGGTAAATGTTGCTTTGAATTGGGTTAGCGAGATCTTTTTCACGGCGAACTTCGGTACTAATACTACATTACTGAAAACTACACGACGCGTATTGCAACACTTTTTCAGATCTATATAAGATTAATCGTTCAAATCCCAGTTATGCAATGTGTAATTTATGACTTTTAGTTAAAAGGGGAAGGGAGGGGAAGTAAGAATAAGATCACGTTTGATGAATCAGCTAAGGAGAACAATACGAAATGGGGTGGGGAGAAAAAATGATGTATAGGGGGCATTGAAGGGGGATAGTGAGTTCATTTTAACGGCGAACTTCGGTACTACTACTAAGTTACTGAAAACTACACAACGCGTATTTCTGCACTATTTTTTATCTATATAAGGTTAATCGTAAAAATACTAGTTAAGCAATGGGTAATTTATAACTTTAAATTAAAACGGGAAGGGATGGGAAGTAAGGAAAAAGATGACGTTTGATGGCTGAGCTAGCCAGGATAATGTGAAATGGGGTAGAGATAAAAGAGGAGGTAATGGGTGCATTGAAGGGGTTAGTGAGTTCATTTTCACGGCGAACTTCGGTACTCTTACTAAATTAGTAAAAACTACACATCGCGTATTTCTGCACTATTTTTTATCTATAGAAGATAATTCTTGAATATCCATGGAATGCAATGGGTAATTCATGACTTTTAGTTAAAAGGGGAAGGGAAAAGATGTAATGAGAAAGATGACATATTACGGCTGAGCGAGGGGTAGTAATTAGAAAGGTGTTGAGAAAAAGAGGAGGTAAAAGGTGAATTGAAGGGGGTTAACGAGATCATTTTCACGGCGAATTTCGTTACTCTTATTAAATAATTGAAAACTACACAACGCGTATTTCTACACTATTTTTTATCTGTATAAGATTCATCGTGCTAATCCACGTTATGCAATGGGTAATTTATAACTTTGAGTTGAAAGGGGAAGGAAGAAGAAGTAAGGAGTAAGATCACGTTTGATGGCTGAGCTAGACTGAACAATGCGAAATTGGGTGGGGATAAATAAGGAAGTAAAGGGTGCACTGAAGGGGGTTAGTAAGTTCATTTTAACGGAAAACTTTGGTACGCTAATAAATTACTAAAAACTACAAAACGCGTACTTCTGGACTATTTTTGATCAATATCAGATTATTCGTGCAAATCCCAGTTATGCAATGGGTAATTCATGACTTTTAGTTAATAGGGGAAGAGAAAAGATGTAAGGAGAAAGATGTTGTATGATGGCTGAGCTAGCCATAACGATGCGAAGTGGAGTGTGGTGAAAAAGAGGAGGTAAAAAGTGAATTGAAGGGGGTTAACGAGATCATTTTCACGGCGAATTTCGGTACTCTTATTAAATAATTGAAAACTACACAACGCGTATTTCTGCGCTATTTTTGATCTATATAAGATTTATCGTGCAAATCCCAGTTATGCAATGGGTAATTCATTACTTTTAGTTAAAAGGTGAAGGGAATGGTAGTAAGGAGGAAGATGACGTTTCATGGCTGAGCTAGCCAGAACCTTGCGATATGTGGTGGGGAGAAAAATAGGAGGTTAAGGGTGCATTGAAGGGTGAGTTCATTTATACGGCGATCTTCGGTACTCTTTAAAAATACTGAAAACTACACAACGCGTATTTCTGCACTATATTTGATCTTTAGAATATTAATCGTGCCAATCCCAGGGAAGTAATGGGTAATTCATGACTCTTTGTTAAATGGGGAAGGGAGGGGAGGTAAGGAGAAAGATGACGTTTGATAGCTAAGCTAGCCAGAACTATGCGAAATAGGCTGCGGAGAAAAAGTATAGGTAAAAAGTGCATTAAAGGGGGTTGGTGAGTTTATTTTTAGGGAGAACTAAGGTACTCTTACTAATTACTAAAAACTACACTACGCGCATTTCTGCCCTGTTTTTGACCTATATAGGATTAATCGTGCAAATCCATGTAATGCAATAGGTAATTCATGACTTTTAGTTAAAAGGGGAAGGGAGGGGAAGTAAGATGAAAGATGACGTTTGATGGCTGATCTAGCCAGAACAATGTGAAATGGAGTGGTGAGAAAAAGAGGAGGTATAGGGCGCATTAAAGTGGGTTAGTGAGTTCATTTTCACGGCAATCTTCCGTACTTTTACAAAATTACTGAAAACTACACGACGCGTATTTATGCTATATTTTTGATATATATAAATGTATTCGTGCAAATCCCAGTTATGCAATGGGTTATTCATGATTTTAATTTAAAAGGGGAAGTGACGGTAAGTAAGGAAAAAGATTGGGTTTGATTGCTGAGCTAGCTTAAACAATGCGAAATTGGGTGCAGAGAAAAAAAATAGGTAAAGGGTACATTGAAGGGGGTTAGAGAGTTCGTTTTCACGGCGAACTTTGGTACCATTATTACATGACTGAAAACTACACGACGCGTATTTCTACACTATTTCTAATTTATTAAAAACTAATCGTGCAAATCCCAGTTATGCACTGTGTAGTTTATGACTTTTATTTAAAAGGGGAAGGGAGGGGAAATAAGGGGAAAAATGACGTTTGATAACTGACCTACTCAGAAGAATGCGAAATGGGGTGGGGACAAAAAAAAAAGGTAAATGGTGCATTGAAGGGAGTTAAAGTGTTCATTCTCAAGGCGAACTTCGGTGTTCTCACTCAGTTTCTAAAAATTACACAACACGTATTTTTGCACTATATTTGATCCATACAAGATTAATCGTGCAAATCCCAGTGATGCAATAGGTAATTCATGACTTTTTGGTACAAGGGGAAGAAAGGGGAAGTAAGGAGAAAGATGACGTTTGATGGATGAGCTACCCAGAAGAATGAGAAATAGGGTGGGGACAAAAAAGAGAGGTAAATGGTGCATTGAAGGGGGTTAAAGTGTTCATTTTCAGGGCGAACTTCGGAACTCTCACTCAGTTACTAAAAACTACACAACGCGTATTTTTGCACTATTTTTGATCCATACAAGTTTAATCGTGCAATCCCAGTGATGCAATGTGTAATTCAAGACTTTTAGTTAAAAGGAGATGGGAGTGAAAGTAAGGGGAAAAATGACGTATGATGGCTGTGCTAGCCTGAATAATGCGAAATGGAGTGGAAATAAAAAAGGAGGAAAAGATGCATTGAAGGGGGTTAGGTTGTTCATTTACACGGCGAAATTCGGTACTATTACTACATTACTGATAACTACACGACGCGTCTTTCTACACTATTTTTAATCTATATAAGATTAATCGTGCAAATCCCAGTTATGCAATGTGTAATTTATGACTTTTAGTTAAACGGGGAAGGGAGGGGTAGTAAGTAGAAAGATGACGTTTAATGGCTGAGCTAATTCATGACTTTTTGTTACAACGGGAAGGGAGGGGAAGTAACGAGTAAGATCACGTTTGATGGCTGAGCTAGACAGATAAATGCAAATTGGGGTGGAGAGAAAAAAGAAGGAAAAGGGTTAGGGAGGAAAGGAAAAATGAAAGGAAAGGGGGGAAAAGGAGGAAAAGGGGGGTTATTGAAGGGGGTTAGTTAGTTCATTTACACGGCGATCTTCGGTACTTTTTCTAAATTACTAAAAACAACCCAACGCGTATTTCTGCGCTATTTTTGATCTATAAAAGATTAATCGTGCAAATCCCAGTTAAGCAATTGGTAATTCATGACTATTAGTTAAAAGTGGAAGGGAGGGGAGGAAAGGAGAAAGATGACGTTTGATAGCTGAGCTAGCCAGAACTATGCGAAATGGGCTGGGGAGTAAAAGTAGAGGTAAATAGTGAATTAATGAGTGGTGGTTTGGTGAGTTCATTTTACGGCGAAATTCGGTGCTCTTACTAAAACACTAAAAACTACACAACGCTTATTTCTGCACTTTTTTATTTATGTAAGAATAATCGTGCAAATCCTAGTAATGCAATGCGTAATTCATGACTTTTAGTTAAAAGGGGAAGGGAGGGGAAGTTAGGAGAAAGATGACGTTTGATGGCTAAGCTAGGTAAAACCTTGCGAAATGCGGTTGGGAGATAAAAAGGAGGTAATGGCTGCATTGAAAAGAGTTAAGGAATTCATTTTCACGGCAAACATCGGTACTCTTACTAAAATACAAAAGACTACCCATCGCGTATTTCTGCACTATTTTTGATCTAAAAAAGATATATCGTGCAAATCCCAGTTATGCAATGGGTAATTCATGACTTTTAGCTAAACGAGGAAGGGAGGGGTAGTAAGTAGAAAGATGACGTTTGATGGCGGAGCTAGTTAGAACAATGCGATATGTGGTGAGGAGAAAAATAGGTGGTTAAAGGTGCATTGAAGGGTGTTAGTGAGTTCATTTACACGGCGATCTTCGCTACCACTTTTAAGTTACTGAAAACTACACAACGCGTAATTCTGCACTATTTTTCATCTATAAAGGATTAATCGTGCAGATCCCAGTTAAGCAATTGGAAATTCATGACTTTTAGTTAAATGTGGAAGGAAGGCGAGGTAAGGAGAAATATGACGTTCGATAGTTGAGCTAGCCAGAACAATGCGAAATAGGCTGAGGAGTAAAAGTAGAGGTAAATAATGAATTAAATAGGTTTCCTACTCCTTTTAAGTTACTAAAAACTAAACAACGCGTATTTCTGCACTATTTTTGATCTATATAAGATTAATCGTGTTAATCCTAGTAATGAAATGGGTAATTCATGACTTTAGTTAATAGGGGAATTGAGGGGAAGAAAGGAGAAAGATGACGTTATAGGTAAAAAGTGCATTGAAGGGGGTTCGTAAGTTCATTTTAACGGCGACCTTCGGTACTCTTACTAATTACTGAAAACTACAGAACGCGTATTTCTGCACTAATTTGAATCTATATAAGATTAGTCATGCAAATATCACTTATGCAATAGGTAATTCATGACTTTTAGTTACAAGGGGAAGGGAGGGGAAGTAAGGAGAAATATGACGTTTGATGGATGAGCTAGCCAGAACAATGCGAAATGGCGTAGGGAGAACAGTGGAGGTAAAGGGTGCATTGACGAGGGTAGGGAGTTCATTTTCACGGCGAAATTCGGTACTTTAATAAATTACTAAAAACAACACAACGCGTATTTCTGCACTATTTTTGATCCAAACGAGATAGATCGTGCAAATTCAGTTTCGCAATTGGTAATTCAGGACTTTTAGTTAAAAGAGGAAGGGAGGTAAAGTATTGAGATAGATGACGTTTGATGACTAAGCTGGCCAGAAAAATGCGAAATAAGGTGAAGAGAAAAGAGTTGGTAAAGTGTGCATTGTACGGAGTTAGTGAGTTCATTTTCACGGGGAACTTCGATAGTCTTACTAAATTACTAAAAACTACACAAGGCGTATTTCTGCGCTATTGTTGATCTATATAAGATAAATCGTGCAAATCCCAGTTATGAAATGGGTAATTCATGACTTTTAGTTACAAGGGGAAGGGAGGTAAAGTATTGAGATAGATGACGTTTTATGTCTGAGCTGGCCAGAAAAATGCGAAATAAGGTGGGGAGAAAAAGAGGAATTAAAGTTTTATTGAAGGCGGTTACTGAGTTCATTTTCACGGCGAACTTCGATATTCTTAATAAATTACTAAAAACAACCAAACGAATATTTCTGCACTATTTTTATCTATATAAGTTTAATCTTGCAAATCTGAGTAATGCATTGGGTAATTCATGACTTTTAGCTAAACGAGGAAGGGAGGGGTAGTAAGTAGAAAGATGACGTTTGATGGCGGAGCTAGTTAGAACAATGCGAAATAGGCTGAGGAGTAAAAGTAGAGGTAAATAATAAATTAAATAGGTTTCCTACTCCTTTTAAGTTACTGAAAACTACACAACGCGTATTTCTGCACTATTTTTGATCTATATAAGATTAATCGTGTTAATCCTAGTAATTAAATGGGTAATTCAGGACTTTAGTTAATAGGGGAAGTGAGGGGAAGAAAGGAGAAAGATGACGTTTGATAGGTGAGGTAGCCAGAACAATGCAACTCGGGGTGGGGAGAAAAAGTATAGGTAAAAAGTGCATTGAAGGGGGTTCGTAAGTTCATTTTAACGGCAAACTTCGGTAATCTTACTAATTACTGAAAACTACAGAACGCGTATTTCTGCACTAATTTGAATCTATATAAGATTAGTCATGCAAATATCACTTATGCAATAGGTAATTCATGACTTATAGTTACATGGGGAAGGGAGGGGAAGTAAGGAGAAAGATGACGTTTGATGGCTGAGCTACCCAGAACAATGCGAAATGGGTTGGGGAGAAAATAAAAAGGTAAAGGTTGCATTGAATTGGGTTAAAGGGTTCATTTTCAGGGTGAACTTCGGTACTCTTACTAAGTTACTAAAAACTACACGACGCGTATTTTTTCACTATTTTTGATCCATACAAGATTAATCGTGCCAATCCCAGTGATGCAATATGTAATTCATGACTTTATGTTAAAAGGGGAAGGGAGGGGAAGTAAGGAGAAAGATGACGTTTGATGGATGAGCTAGCCAGAACAATGCGAAATGGCGTAGGGAGAAAAAGTGGAGGTAAAGGGTGCATTGATGAGGGTAGGGAGTTCATTTTCACGGCGAAATTCGGTACTTTTACTAAATTACTAAAAACAACACAACGCGTATTTCTGCACTATTTTTGATCCAAACGAGATAGATCGTGCAAATTCAGTTATGCAATTGGTATTCATGACTTTTAGTTAAAAGAGGAAGGGAGGTAAAGTATTGAGATAGATGACGTTTGATGACTAAGCTGGCCAGAAAAATGCGAAATAAGGTGAAGAGAAAAGAGTTGGTAAAGTGTGCATTGTACGGAGTTAGTGAGTTCATTTTCACGGGGAACTTCGATAGTTTTACTAAATTACTAAAAACTACACAAGGCGTATTTCTGCGCTATTGTTGATCTATATAAGATTAATCGTGCAAATCCCAGTTATGAAATGGGTAATTCATGACTTTTAGTTACAAGGGGAAGGGAGGGAATGTATGGAGATAGATGACGTTTGATGTCTGAGCTGGCCAGAAAAATGCGAAATAAGGTGGGGAGAAAAAGAGGAATTAAAGTTTTATTGAAGGCGGTTACTGAGTTCATTTTCACGGCGAACTTCGATACTCTTACTAAATTACTAAAAACTACACAACGCGTACTTCTGCGCTATTATTGATCTATATAAGATTAATCGTGCAAATCCCAGTTATGCAATGGGTAATTCATGACTTTTAGTTACAAGGGGAAGGGAGGGAAAGTATTGAGATAGATGACGTTTGATGGCTGAGCTGGCCAGAAAAATGCGAAATATAGTGGGGAGAAAAAGAGGAATTAAAGTTTTATTGAAGGCGGTTACTGAGTTCATTTTCACGGCGAACTTCGATATTCTTAATAAATTACTAAAAACAACCAAACGAGTATTTCTGCACGATTTTTTATCTATATAAGTTTAATCTTGCAAATCTGAGTAATGCATTGGGTAATTCATAACTTTTAGTTATAAAGGGAAGGGAGGGGAAGTTAGGAGAAAAATGACGTTTGATGGCTGAGCTAGCCAGAACAATGCGATATGTGGTGGGGAGAAAAATAGGAGGTTAAGGGTGCATTGAAGGGGGTTAGCGTGATCATTTTCTCGGCGAACTTCGGTACTAATACTTAATTCCTAAAAAACTACACAACGCGTATTTCTGCATTATTTTTGATCTATATAAGATTAATCGTAAAAATACTAGTTATGCAATTGGATAATTATGACTTTTAGTTAAAAGGGGAAGGAAGAAAAGTAAGGAGTAAGATCACGTTTGATGGCTGAGCTAGACAGAACAATGCGAAATGAGGTGGGGAGAAATAAGAAGGTAAAGGGTGCACTGAAGGGGGTTAGAGAGTTCATTTTAACGGAAAACTTCGGTACGCTTACCAAAATAGTAAAAACTACAAAACGCGTATTTCTGCCCTATATTTGATCTATATTAATTTAGTCTTGCAAATCCCAGTTATGCATTGGGTAATTCATGACTTTTAGTTAAAAACGGAAGGGAGGGGAAGTTAAGAGAAAGATAACGTATGATAGCTGAGCTAGCCAGAACAATACGCAATGGAGTGAGAAGAAAAAGAGGAGGTAAAGCTGCATTGAAGGGGGTTAGTGAGTTCATTTTCACGGCGAACTTCGGTACTCTTACAAAATTACTAAAAACTACACAACGCGTATTTATGCACTATTATTGATCAATTTAAGATTAATCGTGCTAATCCCGGTCATACAATGTGTAACTCATGACTTTAACTTAAAAGGGGTAGGAAAGGGAAGTAAGGAGAAATATGACGTTTGATGGCGAAGCTAGCCAGAGCAATGCGAAATGAAGTGGGGACAATAAGAAGAGGTATAAAGTGCATTAAAAGTTGTTAGTGAGTTAATTTCACGTCGATCTTCGGTACTCTTACAAAACTACAGATAACTACAAAACGAGTATTTCTGCACTATATTTGATCTATATATGTTTAATCGTGCAAATCCCAGTTATGCAACGGGTTGTTCATGACTTTAAGTTAAAAGGGGAAGGGGGGGAAGTAAGGAGAAAATCGCCTTTGATGGCTGAGCTAACCATAACAATGCGAAATGGGGTGGGGAGAAAACGAGGAGGTAAAGGGTGCATTTAAGGGGGTTAGTGAGTTCATTTTCACGGCGAAGTTCGGTACTCCTACTAAATTACTGAAAACTACACAACGCGTATTTCTAAACTATTTTATTTCTATATAAGGTTAATCGTAAAAATACTAGTTAAGCAATGGGTAATTTATGACTTTTTGTTTAAAGGGGAAAGGAGGGGAAGCAAGGAGGAAAATGACGTATGATAGCTGAGCTAGCCACAACAATGTGAAATGAGGTAGAGAGAAAAAGAGGAGGTAAAGGGTTCATTGAAGGTATTAATGAGTTCATTTTTACGGCGAACTTCGGTACTCTTACTAATATACTGAAAATTACGAAACGCGTATTTTTGCACTATTCTTGATCTATATAAAATTTATCGTGCAAATTCCATTTATGCAAATTCATGACTTTTAGTTAAAAGGAGAAGGGAGGGGAAGTAAGGAGTAAGATCACGTTTGATGGCTGAGCTATAGAGAACAATGCGAAATGGAGTGGGGAGAAAAAAGGAGGTAAAAAGAGCATTGAAGGGGGTTGGTAAGTTCATTTTTACGGCGAACTTCGATATTCATACTAATTACTGAAAACTACACAACGCGTATTTCTGCCCTATTTCTGATCTATATAAGATAAATAGTGCAAATCCCAGTCGCGCAAAATGATTTGCATGACTTATTGTTACAAGGGGAAGGGAGGGGAAGTAAGGAGAAAGATGACGTTTGATGGCTGAGCTACCCAGAACATACCAAAAAGGGGTGGTGAGAAAAAGATGGCGTAAAAGGTTCATTGAAGGGGGTTAGCATGTTCATTTTCACGGCAAACTTCGGTACTATTACTTTATTACTAAAAAACTACACAACATGTATTTCTGCAATTTTTTTTCTTTATAAGATTAATCTTAAAAATAATAGTTATGTAATTGGTAAATTATGATTTTTAGTTAAAATGGGAAGGGAGCGGTAGTAATGAGAAAGATGACTTTTGATGGCTGAGCTAGCCAGAAACAATCCGAAATGGGGTGAGGAAGAAAATGGAAGTAGAGGGTGCATTGAAGGAGGTTAGTGAGTTCATTTTCTCGGCGAACTTCGGTACACTTTTTAAATTACTAAAAACAACGCAACGCGTAATTCTGCACTATTTTTTATCTATATAAGGTTATTAGTGCAAATCCCAGTTACGTAATGTGTAATGCATGACTATTAGTTAAAACGGGAAAGGAGGGAATGTGAGGAGAAAGATGACGTGTCATAGCTGTAGCTACCCAGAACATTGCGAAATGGCGTGGGGAGAAAAAATTAGGTTAAGGGTGTATTCAGGGGGGTCAAAGGGATCATTTTCAGGGCGAACTTCGGTACTCTTACTAAGTTACTGAAAATTACACAAAGCGGATTTTTGCACTAATTTTGATCCATACAAGATTAATCGTGCAAATCATAGTCATGCAATATGTAATTCATGACTTTTAGTTTAAAGGGTAAGGGAGGGGAAGTAAAGCGAAAGATGAAGTTTGATGGTTTAGCTAGCCAGAACAATGCTAATTGGGGTAAGGAGAAAAAGAGTAGGTAAAAGGTGCATTAAAGGGGGTTTGTGAGTTCATTTTCATGGCTATATTCGGTACTCCTACTAAATTACTGAAAACTACACAACGCGTAATAATGCACTATTTTTGATCTATATAAGATTATTCGTGCAAATTCCTATTATGCAATGGGTAATTCATGACCTTTAGTTAATAGGTAAAGGGAGGGGAAGTTAAGAGAAAGATCACGTTTGATGGCTAAGCTAGGTAAAACAATGCGAAATGCGGTGGGGAGAAAAAAAGAAGGTAATGGGTGCATTGAAAGGAGTTAGTTCATTTTCACGGCAAACTTCGGTACTCTTACTAAATTACTCTAAATTACGCAAAGCGTATTTTTGCACTATTTTTGATCTATATGAAATTTATCGTGCAAATCCCATTTATGCAACGGGTAATTCATGACTTTTAGTTAAAAGGGGAAGGGAGGGGAAGTAAGGAGAAAAATGACGTATGAAGGCTGTGCTAGCCTGAACAATGCGAAATGGAGTGGGGAAAAAAAGAGGAGGTTAAGGTTGCATTGAATGGGGTTGGCGAGTTCATTTTCAAGAAAAATTCGGTACTATTACTACATTACTAAAAACTACATAACGCGTATTTCTGCATTATTTTTGATCCATATAAGATAATTTTTGCAAATCGTGCAAATCCCAGTTATGCAATGGGTAATTCATGACATTAAGTTTAAAGGGAAAATGAGGGGAAGTAAGGAGGAAGATGACGTCTGATAGCTGAGCTAGCAACAACAATGTGAAATGAGGTAGAGAGGAAAAGAGGATGTAAAGGGTGCAATGAAGGGGTTATTGAGTTCATTTTCACGGCGAACTTCGGTACTCTTACTAAATTACTGATAACTACACAACGCGTATTTCTGAACTATTTTTGATCTATATAAGATAATTTTTGAATATCCCAGGTATGCAATGGGTAATTCATGACTTTTATTTAAAAGGGGAAGGGAAATGATGTAAGGAGACAAATGACGGATGATGGCTGAGGTAGCCAGAACAATTCGAAATGGAGTGAGGAGAAAAAGAGGAGGTAAAAGGTGCATTAAAGTGGGTTAACGAGATCATTTTCACGGCGATCTTCCGTACTTTTTTAAATTATTGAAAACTACACAATTCGTATTTCTACACAATTTTATATTTGTAAAAGATTAATCGTGCAAATCCCAGTTATGCGATGGGTAATTTATGACTTTTAGTTAAAATGGGAAGGAAGGGGAAGTAAGGATTAAGACTACGTTTAATGGCTGAGCTAGACAGAACAATGCGAAATGGGGTGGGGAGAAATAATGAGGTAAAAGGTGCATTATAGGGGGTTAGTGAGTACATTTTTACGGTGAATTTTTGTACGCTTACTAAATTACTAAAAACTAAACAACGCGTATTTCTGCCCTATTTTTGACCTATATAAGATTAATCGCAAAAATACTAGTTATGCAATTGGTAAATTATGATTTTTAGTTAAAAGGGGAAGGGAGGGGAAGTAATGAGAAAGATGAGTTTTGATGGCTGAGCTAGCCAGAACAATGCGAAATGGGGTGGGGAGGAAAATGGAGGTAGATGATGCATTGAAGGGGGTTAGTGAGTTCATTTTGTCGGCGAATTTCGGCACATTTTTTTAAATAACTAAAAACTATACAACGCTTGATTCTGCCTGATCTTTGATCTATATAAGGTTATTCGTGCAAACCCCAGTTATGCAATGGGTAATTCATGACTTTTAGTTAAAAGGGGAAAGGAGGGGAAGTAAGGAGAAAGATCCGGTTTGATGGAAGAGCTAACCATATCAATGCGAATCGGGGTAGGGAAAAAAGTGGAGGTAAACGGTGCATTAAAGGGGGATAGTGAGTTCATTTCCCGGCGAAATTTGGTTACTAAGTTACTAAAAACTACACAACTCGTATTTCTGCATTATTTTTTATCTATATAAGATTAATCGTGCAAATCGCCTTCCGCGATGGGTAATTAATGACTTGTCGATGAAAGGGGAAGGAAGGTGAAATAAGGAGAAAGATGACGTTTGATGGCTAAGCTTGCCAGAACAATGCAAAATGGAGTGAGAAAAAAAGAGGAGGTATAGGGCGCATTAAAGTGGGTTAGTGAGTTCATTTTCACGGCAATCTTCCGTACTTTTACAAAATTACTGAAAACTACACGACGCGTATTTATGCTATATTTTTGATATATATAAATGTATTCGTGCAAATCCCAGTTATGCAATGGGTTATTCATGATTTTAATTTAAAAGGGGAAGTGACGGTAAGTAAGGAAAAAGATTGGGTTTGATTGCTGAGCTAGCTTAAACAATGCGAAATTGGGTGCAGAGAAAAAAAATAGGTAAAGGGTGCATTGAAGGGGGTTAGGGAGTTCGTTTTCACGGCAAACTTCGGTACTATTACTACATGACTGTAAACTACACGACGCGTATTTCTACACTATTTCTGATCTATTAAAAACTAATCGTGCAAATCCCAGTTATGCACTGTGTAGTTTATGACTTTTATTTAAAAGGGGAAGGGAGGGGAAGTTAGGAGAAAGATGACGTTTGATGAGTAAACTAGCCGAAACAATGCGTAATGGGGTGGGAAAAATATAGTAGGTAAAGGGTTAATTGAAGGGGGTTAGTGAGTTCATTTACACAAAGAATTTCGGTACTCTTACAAAATTACTGAAAACTACACAACGCATATTTCTGCTCTATTCTTGATCTATATAAGATTAATCGTGAAAATCCCAGTTATGTAATGGGTAATTCATGACATTATGTTTAATGGGGAAGGGAGAAGAAGTAAGGAGAAAGATGACGTATGATGGCTGAGCTAGCCAGAACAATGCAAAATGGAGTGTGGAGAAAAAAACGAGGTAAAAGTTGCATTGAAGAGGGTTAGTGAGTTAATTTTCAAGGCGAACTTCGGTACTCTTACTAACTTACTAAAAACTACACAACGCGTATTACGGAACTATTTTTGATCAATATCAAATTAATCGTGCCATTCCAAGTTATGCAATGGGTAAATTATGAATTTTCGTTAAAAGTTCGTTTGATGGCTGAGCTAGCTTAAACAATGCGAAATTGGGTGCAGAGAAAAAAAATAGGTCAAGGGTGCATTGAAGGGGGTTAGCGAGTTCAATTTCACGGCGAATGTCGGTAATCACACTAAATTACTGAAAACTACACAACTGGTATTTCTACATTATTTTAGATCTATATAAGATTAATCGTACAAATCCCAGTTATGCAATGGGTAAATTATGATTTTTAGTTAAAAGGGGAAAGGGGGGGATGTAAGGAGGAAGATCGTGTTTGATGGCTGAGCTAGCCAGAACAATGCGAAAGAGGGTGGTCAGAAAAAGGAGGTATAGGGTGCATGGAAGGGGGTTAGTGAGTTTATTTCACGGAGAACCCGTTACACTTACTAAATTACTAACAACTACACAACACGTATTTCGAAAATTTTATTCATCTATATAAGACGAATCGTGCAAATCCCAGTTAAGCAATGGGTAATTCATGATTTTACTTAAAAAGAGAAGTGAGGGGATAAAAGGAGAAACATGACGTTTGATGGCAGAGCTAGTCAGAACAATGCGAAATGGGATGGGGAGAAAAAAGGAGGTAAAGTGTGCATTAAAGGGGGATAGTGAGTTCATTATCATGGCGTACTTCGGTACTCCTACTAAATTACTAAAAAGTACACAACGCGTCATTTTGCACTATTTTTGATCTATATAAGATTATACGTGCAAATTCTAATTATGCAATGGGTAATTCATGACTATGAGTTAAAAAGGGAAGAGAGGGGAAGTAAGGAGAAACATGACGTTTGATGGCTCAGCTAGGCAGAACAATGCGAAATGGGATGGGGAGAAAAAAGGAGGTAAAGGGTGCATTGAAGGGGGATAGTGAGTTCATTTTCATGGCGAACTTCATTACTCTTTCTAAATTACTGAAAACTACACAACGCGTATTTCCTCGCCTTTTTTCATCTATATAAGTTAATAGTGCAAATCGCAGTTATGATTGGGTAATTCATGACTGTAAGTTAAAAGGGGAAGGGAGGGAAAGTAAGAAGAAGGAGGACGTTTGATAGCTGATATACCCAAAACAATGCAAAATGGGGTCCGGAGAAAAAGAGGAGGTAATGCGTTCATTTAAGGGGGTTAGTAGGTTCAAATCCTAGTTGTGCAATCGGTAATTCATGACTTTTATTTAAAAGGGGAATGGAGGGGAAGTAAGGAGAAACATGACGTGTGATGGCTGAGCTAGCCAGAATAATGGGAAATGGGTTGGGGAGAAGAAGAGGAGATAAATGGTGCATTGAAGGGGGATAATGAGTTCATTTTCACGGCGCGCTTCGGTACTCCTACTAAATTACTAAAAAGTACACAACGCGTCTTTCTGCACTATTTTTATCTATATAAGAATAATCATGCACATCGCAGTCATGCAATGGGAAATTCATGACTTTTAGTTAAAAGGGGAAAAGACAAAAAGTAAGAAGAAAGATGACGTTTGATGGATGAGCAAGACAGAACAATGCGAAATGGGATGGGGAGAAAAAGAGGAGGTAAAGTGTGCTTTGAAGAAGGTTAGTGAGTTCATTTTCACGGCGAACTTCGGTACTCTTACTAAATTACTAAAAACTACGCAACGCGTATTTCGGAACTACTTTTGATCTATATCAGATTAATCGTCCCATTCCCAGTTATGCAATTGGTAATTCATGACTTTTAGTTAAAAGGGGAAAAGACAATAAGTAAGAAGAAAGATGACCTTTAATAGCTGAGCTAGCTAGAAAAATGGGAAATGGGGTGGGGAGAAAAATGGAGGTAAAGGGTGCTTTGAAGAAGGTTAGTGAGTTCATTTTCACGGCGAACTTCGGTACTCTTACTTAATTACTAAAAACTACACAACGCGTATATCTGCACTATTTTTGATCTATATTAAATTAATATTGCAAATCCCAGTTATGCAATGGGTAATTCATGACTTTTAGTTAAAAGGGAAGGGAGGGGAAGTTAGGAGAAAGATAACATATGATAGCTGAGCTAGCCAGTACAATTTTGAAATGGAGTGGGAAGAAAAAAAGGATGTAAAGGGTGCATTGAGGAGGGTTAGGGAGTTCATTTTCACGGCGAATTTCGGTACTGTTTTTTAATTACTAACAACTACACAACGAGTATTTCCACACTATTTTTGATCTATATATGATTAGTCGTGCAAATCCCAGTTATGCAATGGGTAATTAATGACTTTTAGTTAAAAGGGGGAAGGGAAAGGAAGTAAGAAGAAAGATCACGTTTGATGGCGTAGCTAGCCAGAACAATGCGAAAGAGGGTGGGGAGAAAAAAGGAGGTATAAGGTGCATTGAAGGGGGTTAGTGAGTTTATTTTCACAGAGAACTTCGGTCCACTTACTAAAGTACTAACAACTACACAACGCTTATTTCGAAAATGTTTTTAATCTATATAAGATAAATCGTGCAAATCCCAGTCAAGCAATGGGAAATTCATGATTTTACTTAAAGGTGTAAGTAGGGGAAATAAGGAGAAAGATTCCTTTTGATAGCTGAGCTAGACAGAACAATGCTGAATTGGGTTAGGAGAAACTGAGGAGGTAAAGGGTGCATTAGAGGGGGTTAGTCGGTTTATTTCCACGTCGAACTTCGGTGATCTTACTAAATTCCTAAAAACTACACAACGCGTATTTCTACACTATTTTTTATCTATATAAGAGTAATCGTGCAAATCCCATTTATGTAATGGGTAATTTATGACTTTTAGTTAAAAGTGGAAGGGAAAGGAAGTAAGTTGTAAGATGACTTTTGATGGCTGAGGTAGCCAGAACTTTGCGAAATGGGGTGAAGAGAAAAAGGAGGTAAAGCGTGCATTGATGGGGGTTAGTGAGTTTATTTTCACGGCAAACTTCTGTATTCTTACTTAATTACTAAAAACTACACTACGCGTATGTCTGCACTATTTTTGATCTATATTAAATTAATCTTGCAAAACCCACTTATGCATTGGGTAATTCATGAATTTTAGTTAAAAAGGGAAGGGAGGGGAAGTTAGGAGAAAGATAACGTATGATAGCTGAGCTAGCCAGAACAATACGAAATGGAGTGGGAAGAAAAAGAGGAGGTAAAGGGTGCATTGAAGGGGGTTAGCGAGTTCATTTTCACGGCAAATTTCCGTACTCTTACTGAATTATTGAAAACTACACCACGCGTATTTCTACACTGTTTTTGATCTATATAAGATTAATCGTGCAAATCCCAGTTTTGCAATGGATAATTAATGACTTTTAGTTAAAATGGGAAGGGAAAGGAAGTAAGAAGAAAGATCACGTTCGAAGGCTGAGCTAGGCAGAACAATGCGAAAGAGGGTGGGGAGAAAAAAGGAGGTAAAGTGTGCATTGAAGGGGGTTAGTGAGTTCATTTTCACGGAGAACTTTGTTACTCTTACTAAATTACTAAAAACTACACAACGCGTATTATGGAACAATTTTTGATCTATATAAGATTAATCTTGCAAATCCCAGTTATGCAATGGGTAATTCATGATTTTAGTTAAAAGGGGAAGGGAGGGGAAATAAGGAGAAACATGACGCTTGATGGCTGAGCTAGGCAGAACAATGCGAAATGGGATGTGGAGAAAAAAGGAGGTAAAGGGTGCATTGAAGGGGGATAGTGAGTTCATTTTCACGGCGCACTTCGGTACTCTTCCTAAATTACTAAAAAGTACACAACGCGTAATTCTGCACTATTTTTGATCTATATAAGATTAATCCTGCAAATCCCGGTCATGCAATGGGAAATTCATGACTTTTAGTTAAAAGGGGAAAGGAGGGGAAGTAAGGAGAAAAATGGCTTTTGATAGCTGAGCTAGCAAGAACAATGCGAAAGGGGGTGGGTAGAAAATATGGAGGAAAAGGGTGCATTGAAGGGGATTTGGGAGTTCATTTTCACGGCGAAATTCGGTACTCTTACTAATTTACTGAATATTACACAACGCATATATCTGCACTATTTCTGATCTATACAAGATTAGTCGTGCAAATCCCAGTTATGCAATGGGTAATTAATTACTTTTAGTTAAAAGGGGAAGGGAGGGGAAGTAAGGAGAAAGATGTCGTTTGATGGATGAACTAGCCAGTACAATGCGAAATAGGGTGGGGAGAAAAAAAGAGGTAAAATGTGCATTGGAGGGGGATAGTGAGTCATTTTCACGGCGAACTTCGATACTCTTACTTAATTACTACAAACTACACAACGCGTATTTCTGCACGATTATTGATGTATATAAGATTAATCGTGCAAATCCCAGTTATGTAATGAATAATTCATGACATTTAGTTAAAAGGGGAAAGGAGGGGAAAAAAGGAGAAAAATGACGTTTGATAGCTGAGCTAGCCTGAACAATGCTAAATTGGGTTAGAAGAAAAAGAGGAGGTAAAGGGTGCATTAGAGGGGGTTAGTCGGTTCATTTTCACGGCGAACTCTGGTAATCTTACTAAATTACTAAAAACTACACAACGCGTATTTCTACACTATTTTTGATCTATATAAGATTAATCCTGCAAATCCCGGTCATGCAATGGGAAATTCATGACTTTTAGTTAAAAGGGGAAAGGAGGGGAAGTAAGGAGAAAAATGGCTTTTGATAGCTGAGCTAGCAAGAACAATGCGAAAGGGGGTGGGTAGAAAATATGGAGGAAAAGGGTGCATTGAAGGGGATTTGGGAGTTCATTTTCACGGCGAAATTCGGTACTCTTACTAATTTACTGAATATTACACAACGCATATATCTGCACTATTTCTGATCTATACAAGATTAGTCGTGCAAATCCCAGTTATGCAATGGGTAATTAATTACTTTTAGTTAAAAGGGGAAGGGAGGGGAAGTAAGGAGAAAGATGTCGTTTGATGGATGAACTAGCCAGTACAATGCGAAATAGGGTGTGGAGAAAAAAACGAGGTAAAAGTTGCATTGAAGAGGGTTAGTGAGTTAATTTTCAAGGCGAACTTCGGTACTCTTAATAACTTACTAAAAACTACACAACGCGTATTACGGAACTATTTTTGATCAATATCAAATTAATCGTGCCATTCCAAGTTATGCAATGGGTAAATTATGAATTTTCGTTAAAAGTTCGTTTGATGGCTGAGCTAGCTTAAACAATGCGAAATTGGGTGCAGAGAAAAAAAATAGGTCAAGGGTGCATTGAAGGGGGTTAGCGAGTTCAATTTCACGGCGAATGTCGGTAATCACACTAAATTACTGAAAACTACACAACTGGTATTTCTACATTATTTTAGATCTATATAAGATTAATCGTACAAATCCCAGTTATGCAATGGGTAAATTATGATTTTTAGTTAAAAGGGGAAAGGGGGGGATGTAAGGAGGAAGATCGTGTTTGATGGCTGAGCTAGCCAGAACAATGCGAAAGAGGGTGGTCAGAAAAAGGAGGTATAGGGTGCATGGAAGGGGGTTAGTGAGTTTATTTCACGGAGAACCCGTTACACTTACTAAATTACTAACAACTACACAACACGTATTTCGAAAATTTTATTCATCTATATAAGACGAATCGTGCAAATCCCAGTTAAGCAATGGGTAATTCATGATTTTACTTAAAAAGAGAAGTGAGGGGATAAAAGGAGAAACATGACGTTTGATGGCAGAGCTAGTCAGAACAATGCGAAATGGGATGGGGAGAAAAAAGGAGGTAAAGTGTGCATTAAAGGGGGATAGTGAGTTCATTATCATGGCGTACTTCGGTACTCCTACTAAATTACTAAAAAGTACACAACGCGTCATTTTGCACTATTTTTGATCTATATAAGATTATACGTGCAAATTCTAATTATGCAATGGGTAATTCATGACTATGAGTTAAAAAGGGAAGAGAGGGGAAGTAAGGAGAAACATGACGTTTGATGGCTCAGCTAGGCAGAACAATGCGAAATGGGATGGGGAGAAAAAAGGAGGTAAAGGGTGCATTGAAGGGGGATAGTGAGTTCATTTTCATGGCGAACTTCGGTACTCTTTCTAAATTACTGAAAACTACACAACGCGTATTTCCTCGCCTTTTTTCATCTATATAAGTTAATAGTGCAAATCGCAGTTATGATTGGGTAATTCATGACTGTAAGTTAAAAGGGGAAGGGAGGGAAAGTAAGAAGAAGGAGGACGTTTGATAGCTGATATACCCAAAACAATGCAAAATGGGGTCCGGAGAAAAAGAGGAGGTAATGCGTTCATTTAAGGGGGTTAGTAGGTTCAAATCCTAGTTGTGCAATCGGTAATTCATGACTTTTATTTAAAAGGGGAATGGAGGGGAAGTAAGGAGAAACATGACGTGTGATGGCTGAGCTAGCCAGAATAATGGGAAATGGGTTGGGGAGAAGAAGAGGAGATAAATGGTGCATTGAAGGGGGATAATGAGTTCATTTTCACGGCGCGCTTCGGTACTCCTACTAAATTACTAAAAAGTACACAACGCGTCTTTCTGCACTATTTTTATCTATATAAGAATAATCATGCACATCGCAGTCATGCAATGGGAAATTCATGACTTTTAGTTAAAAGGGGAAAAGACAAAAAGTAAGAAGAAAGATGACGTTTGATGGATGAGCAAGACAGAACAATGCGAAATGGGATGGGGAGAAAAAGAGGAGGTAAAGTGTGCTTTGAAGAAGGTTAGTGAGTTCATTTTCACGGCGAACTTCGGTACTCTTACTAAATTACTAAAAACTACGCAACGCGTATTTCGGAACTACTTTTGATCTATATCAGATTAATCGTCCCATTCCCAGTTATGCAATTGGTAATTCATGACTTTTAGTTAAAAGGGGAAAAGACAATAAGTAAGAAGAAAGATGACCTTTAATAGCTGAGCTAGCTAGAAAAATGGGAAATGGGGTGGGGAGAAAAATGGAGGTAAAGGGTGCTTTGAAGAAGGTTAGTGAGTTCATTTTCACGGCGAACTTCGGTACTCTTACTTAATTACTAAAAACTACACAACGCGTATATCTGCACTATTTTTGATCTATATTAAATTAATATTGCAAATCCCAGTTATGCAATGGGTAATTCATGACTTTTAGTTAAAAGGGAAGGGAGGGGAAGTTAGGAGAAAGATAACATATGATAGCTGAGCTAGCCAGTACAATTTTGAAATGGAGTGGGAAGAAAAAAAGGATGTAAAGGGTGCATTGAGGAGGGTTAGGGAGTTCATTTTCACGGCGAATTTCGGTACTGTTTTTTAATTACTAACAACTACACAACGAGTATTTCCACACTATTTTTGATCTATATATGATTAGTCGTGCAAATCCCAGTTATGCAATGGGTAATTAATGACTTTTAGTTAAAAAGGGGAAGGGAAAGGAAGTAAGAAGAAAGATCACGTTTGATGGCGTAGCTAGCCAGAACAATTCGAAAGAGGGTGGGGAGAAAAAAGGAGGTATAAGGTGCATTGAAGGGGGTTAGTGAGTTTATTTTCACAGAGAACTTCGGTCCACTTACTAAAGTACTAACAACTACACAACGCTTATTTCGAAAATGTTTTTAATCTATATAAGATAAATCGTGCAAATCCCAGTCAAGCAATGGGAAATTCATGATTTTACTTAAAGGTGTAAGTAGGGGAAATAAGGAGAAAGATTCCTTTTGATAGCTGAGCTAGACAGAACAATGCTGAATTGGGTTAGGAGAAACTGAGGAGGTAAAGGGTGCATTAGAGGGGGTTAGTCGGTTTATTTCCACGTCGAACTTCGGTGATCTTACTAAATTCCTAAAAACTACACAACGCGTATTTCTACACTATTTTTTATCTATATAAGAGTAATCGTGCAAATCCCATTTATGTAATGGGTAATTTATGACTTTTAGTTAAAAGTGGAAGGGAAAGGAAGTAAGTTGTAAGATGACTTTTGATGGCTGAGGTAGCCAGAACTTTGCGAAATGGGGTGAAGAGAAAAAGGAGGTAAAGCGTGCATTGATGGGGGTTAGTGAGTTTATTTTCACGGCAAACTTCTGTATTCTTACTTAATTACTAAAAACTACACTACGCGTATGTCTGCACTATTTTTGATCTATATTAAATTAATCTTGCAAAACCCACTTATGCATTGGGTAATTCATGAATTTTAGTTAAAAAGGGAAGGGAGGGGAAGTTAGGAGAAAGATAACGTATGATAGCTGAGCTAGCCAGAACAATACGAAATGGAGTGGGAAGAAAAAGAGGAGGTAAAGGGTGCATTGAAGGGGGTTAGCGAGTTCATTTTCACGGCAAATTTCCGTACTCTTACTGAATTATTGAAAACTACACCACGCGTATTTCTACACTGTTTTTGATCTATATTAGATTAATCGTGCAAATCCCAGTTTTGCAATGGATAATTAATGACTTTTAGTTAAAATGGGAAGGGAAAGGAAGTAAGAAGAAAGATCACGTTCGAAGGCTGAGCTAGGCAGAACAATGCGAAAGAGGGTGGGGAGAAAAAAGGAGGTAAAGTGTGCATTGAAGGGGGTTAGTGAGTTCATTTTCACGGAGAACTTTGTTACTCTTACTAAATTACTAAAAACTACACAACGCGTATTATGGAACAATTTTTGATCTATATAAGATTAATCTTGCAAATCCCAGTTATGCAATGGGTAATTCATGATTTTAGTTAAAAGGGGAAGGGAGGGGAAATAAGGAGAAACATGACGCTTGATGGCTGAGCTAGGCAGAACAATGCGAAATGGGATGTGGAGAAAAAAGGAGGTAAAGGGTGCATTGAAGGGGGATAGTGAGTTCATTTTCACGGCGCACTTCGGTACTCTTCCTAAATTACTAAAAAGTACACAACGCGTAATTCTGCACTATTTTTGATCTATATAAGATTAATCCTGCAAATCCCGGTCATGCAATGGGAAATTCATGACTTTTAGTTAAAAGGGGAAAGGAGGGGAAGTAAGGAGAAAAATGGCTTTTGATAGCTGAGCTAGCAAGAACAATGCGAAAGGGGGTGGGTAGAAAATATGGAGGAAAAGGGTGCATTGAAGGGGATTTGGGAGTTCATTTTCACGGCGAAATTCGGTACTCTTACTAATTTACTGAATATTACACAACGCATATATCTGCACTATTTCTGATCTATACAAGATTAGTCGTGCAAATCCCAGTTATGCAATGGGTAATTAATTACTTTTAGTTAAAAGGGGAAGGGAGGGGAAGTAAGGAGAAAGATGTCGTTTGATGGATGAACTAGCCAGTACAATGCGAAATAGGGTGGGGAGAAAAAAAGAGGTAAAATGTGCATTGGAGGGGGATAGTGAGTCATTTTCACGGCGAACTTCGATACTCTTACTTAATTACTACAAACTACACAACGCGTATTTCTGCACGATTATTGATCTATATAAGATTAATCGTGCAAATCCCAGTTATGTAATGAATAATTCATGACATTTAGTTAAAAGGGGAAAGGAGGGGAAAAAAGGAGAAAAATGACGTTTGATAGCTGAGCTAGCCTGAACAATGCTAAATTGGGTTAGAAGAAAAAGAGGAGGTAAAGGGTGCATTAGAGGGGGTTAGTCGGTTCATTTTCACGGCGAACTCTGGTAATCTTACTAAATTACTAAAAACTACACAACGCGTATTTCTACACTATTTTTGATCTATATAAGTGTAATCGTTCGAATCCCATTTATGTAATGGGTAATTTATGACTTTTAGCTAAAAGTGGAAGGGAAAGGAAGTAAGTAGTAAGATGACTTTTGATGACTGAGGTAGCCAGAACAATGCGAAATGGGGTGGGGAGAAAAAGAGGAGGTAAATGGTGCATTGAAGGGTGTAAGTGAGTTTATTTTCACAGCGAACTTCGGTACACTTACTTAATTACTGAAAACTACACAACGCGTAATTCTGCACTTATTTTGACCATTATAAGATTAATCGTGAAAATACCAGCAATGCAATGTGTAATTCATGATTTTAAGCTGGAAAGATGGAGGGAGGGAAAGGATGAAGAATAATAAGGCATAATGATTGTGAGTGTCACTAAAGCGGAATATGGGGGTGGAGAAAGAAATGAGGAAACGGGTGCTTTGGAGAAGGTTAGGGAGTTCATCTTCACGGTGTGCTTCGACAATCTTACTTAATTACTGAAGACTACATTACGCGTTTTTTTGCACTTTTTTTCACCATTATAAGTTTAATTGTAAAATTCATAGTCATGCAATGGGTATTTCATGATTTTTAATTAGAAGTAGGGAGTGAGAAATAAGAAGAAGAAAGATGATGTTTTATGGCTGCTATTTTCAGAACTGAGATGGAATTGGGGTAGGGAGAAATAGAGGAGGAAACAGGTGTATTGGAGGGGTAAGTAGTTCATTATCACAGCGTGCTTCGGCACCCTTACTTAAATACTGAAAACTACATTACGAGAATTTCTTCACTTTTTTTGACCATTATGATGTTATTCGTTAAAATCCCAGTAATTCAATGAGTAATTCATGATTTTTAATTGGGAGGAGGGAGGGAGGGAAAGGATGAAGTATGTGATGTTTTATGGTTGTGAGTGTCAGAACTGAAGCAGAATGGGGTTAGGGTGAAATAGAGGAGGAAACTGGTGCAATGGAGGGGGTTAGTGAGTTCATTTTTACGGCGTTCATCAGCACCCTTACTAAATTACTGAAAAGTACGCAACGCGTATTTCTGCACTTTTTTTGATCATTATAAGATTAATCGCAATCCCAATAAATCCCAATTACGCAATGGGTAATTCATGATCTTTAGTTAGAAGGAGGTAGGGAGAGGAAGGAAGAAATGGATGAGGTGTGATGGTTGGCATTGTCAGCACTGAAGCGAAATAGGGTTATTGAGAACGAGAGGAGGAAACGGGCGCATTGGAAGAGATAAGTGAGTTTATTATCACGACTTGTTTCGGCGCTC
The DNA here is from genome assembly GCA_963169105.1 of Ceriagrion tenellum. Taxonomy (NCBI): domain Eukaryota; kingdom Metazoa; phylum Arthropoda; class Insecta; order Odonata; family Coenagrionidae; genus Ceriagrion; species Ceriagrion tenellum. The sequence goes on from OY720638.1 coordinate 62,371,081, forward strand.
TTACTAAATTACTGAAAACTACACATCGCGTATTTTTGCCTTATTTTTGACCAATATAAGTTTAATCTTAAAAATCCCAGTTATGCAATGGGTATTTTATGATTTTTAATTGGACAGATGGAGTGAGAATAAAGAAGAAGGATGAGGTTTGATGGCTGGCATAATCAGAACTGAGGCGGAATTGGTGTGGGGAGAAAAAGAGGAGGAAACAGGTGTATTGGAGGGGGTAAGTGAGTTAATTTTCAAGGCGTGCTTTCAATTTTCAAGGCGTTCAAGGCTATACTAAATTACTGAAAAGTACACAACGCTTTTTTCTGCCCTTTTTTTGACCATTGAAAGATTAATTGTTAAAATCCCAGTTATGCAATGGGTATTTGAGGAATATCAGTTAAAAGTAGGGAGGGAGGGTTAGAAGATAAAAGATGAGGTTTGATGGTTTTGATTGTCAGAACTGAGGCGGAATGGAAGTGGGGAGAAAGAGAGGAGGAAACGGGTGCATTAGAGTGGTTAATTTAGTTCATTTTCACGGCGTGCTTCGGCACTCTTACTAAATTAATGAAAACAACACATCGCGTATTTCTGCTCTTTTTTTCACCATTATACGATTAATCGTAAAAATCCCGGTTATGCAATGGATAATTCATGATATTTAGATGGAAGGACGGAATGCGGGAGAAGAAGAAGAAAGATGAGGTTAATGGAGGGCATTGTCAGAGCTGAGGCGGAACGAAGGTGTGAAGAAAGAGGGGAAGAATCGGGTGCATTGGAGGGGGATCGTGAGTTTGTTTTCACGGCGGGCTTCGGCACCCTTACTTAATTACATAAAACTACAATACGCGTATTTCTGCACTTTGTTTGACCATTATAAGTTTAATCGTAAAAATCCCAGATATACAAAGTGTAATTCATGATTTTTTGTTTAAAAGATCAGAAAGGGGAACCAAGAAGATTGATGAGGTTTGATGGTGGTGATTGTAATTACTAGGGGAAATGGAAGTGAGAAGAATGCGATGAGGAAACTGGTGCATTGGAGGGGGTTAGTGAGTTCATTTTTGCGGTGAGCTTCCTTATAATTGTTAATCGTAAAAATCCCAGTTATGCAATGGGTAATTCATGATTTTTAGTTGGTAGGACGGAGGAAGGGAAAGGATAAAGAATGATGAAGTTTAATGGTTGTGAGTGTCAGAACTGAAAAGGAATGGGTATGGGGAGAAAGAGAAGAGAAAACAGGCGTATTAGAGGGGTTTAGTGAGTTCTTGGTCAAGCCGAGCCTCAGCACTTATACTTAATTAATGAAACCTACACAACGCCTTTTTCTGCAATTTTTTTGACGATTATATGTATAATCAGAAAATTCACAGTTATGGAATGGGTAATTCATCATTTTCACTTTAAAGAGGGAGGGAGGAGAAGGAAGAAGAAAGATGAGGTTTAATAGTTGTGATTGTCAGAACTGAGGCGGAATGGGAATGGGGAGAAAGAGAGCGTAAACGGGTGAATTGGGGAAGGTTAGTGACTTCATTCTCACAGCATGCTTCGGCATTCTTACAAAATTACTGAAAACTACACAACGCGTATTTCTGCACTTTTTTTGACCATAATAAGTTTAATCGTAAAAATCCCAGATATGCAAAGTGTAATTCATGATGTTTTGTATAAAAGATCAGAAAGGAGAACCAAGAAGATTGATGAGGTTTGATGGTGGTGATTGTCATTACTAAGGCGAAATGGAAGTGAGAAGAATCCGATGAGGAAACTGGTGCATTGGAGGGGGTTAGCGAGCTCATTTTTACGGCGAGCTTCGGTACTCTAACTAAATTACTGAAAATTACACAAGGCAAATTTCTGCTTTTTTCTTGACCATTTTAAGGTTAATCGTAAAATTCCCAATTGCGCAATGGGTAATTCATGAGTTTTAGTTGAAAGAAGGCAGTGAGGGGAAGAAAGGAAAAAGATGAGGTTAGATAACTGGGATTGTCAGAACAATGCAATATGAGGTAGGGAGAAAAAGACAAGGAAACGGGTGCATTGGAGTGGGTTAGTGAGTTCATTTTCCAGGCGCGCTTCGGCGCTCTTACTAAATTACTGAAAACTACAAATCGCGGATTTCCGCACTATTTTAGACTATAATAAGGTTAATCTTAAAAATCCCACTAATTCGATAAATAATTCTTGATTTTTAGTTGGTAGGACGGAGAGAGGGAAAGGATGAAGTATGTGAGGTTTTATGGTTGTGAGTGTCAGAACTGAAGCAGAATGGGGATAGGGTAAATATAGGAGGAAACTGGTGCACTGGAGGAGGTTAGTGAGTTCATTTTTACGGTGTTCATCAGCACCCTTACTAAATTACTGAAAACTAAACAACAAATCCCAATTATGCAATGGGTAATCCATGATTATCGGTTGGAAGGAGGTAGGGAGGGGAAGGAAGAAATAGATGAGGTTTGATGGTTTGCATTGTCAAAACTGAAGCGACATGGGGGTATTGAAAAAGAGAGAAGGAAACGAGCGCATTGAAAGAGAGAGGTGAGTTAATTTTCACGACGTTCTTCGGCACTCTTATAGAAGTACTGAAAACTACACGACGCGTATTTTTGCCCTTTTTTTGACCATTATAAGCTTAATTGGAAAAACCCAGTGATGCAATAGGTAATTAGTAATTTTTAGATGGAAGGATGGAGTGCGGGAGAAGAAGAAGAAAGACGAGGTTTGATGGTTGGCATTGTCAGAACTGAGGCGGAAAGGGGGTGTGGAAAAGAGAGGAAGAATTGGGTGCATTTGATGTGGTTAGTGAGTTCATTTTCACGGCGGGCTTCGGCACCCTTAATTAATTAGATAAAACTACAAAACGCGTATTTCTGCACTTTTTTTGACCATTATAAGGTTAAACGTAAAAATCTCATATAAGCAATGGGTAATTCATGTTTTTTAGTTAAAAGCAGGCAGGGAGGTAAAGGAAGAAACAGATGAGGTTTGATGGTTGGTATTGTCAAAAATAAAGCGAAATAGGGGTATTGATAAAGAGAGAAGGAAACTAGCGCATTAAAAGAGAGAGTTGAGTTTTTTTCACGACGTGCGTCGGCATATTGACTAAATTACTTAAATCTACACAACGCGTATTGCTGCCCTTTTGTTGACAATTTTTAGGTAAATCGTAATAATCCCAGTTACGCAATGGGTAACTGGTGAATTTTAGTTGGAAGGAGGGAGAGTAGTGAAGAAAAAAAATAGATGACGTTTGATGGATTTGATTGTCAGAACTTAGGCGGAATGGAAGTGATAAGAAGGAGAGGAAGAACCTGGTGCATTGGATGGGGTTAGTGAGTTTATTTTCCCAAAGGGCTTCGGCACCTTTGCTTAATTACATAAAACTACAAAACACGTATTTCTGCACATTCTATGACCATTATAAGGTTGATCGCAAAAATCCCATTTATGCAATTGGTAATTCATGTTTTTTAGTTAAAAGCAGGCAAGGAGGGTAAGGAAGAAGAAAGATGAGGTTTAATGGTTTGGATTGTCAGCACTGAGACGGAATGAGAGTGGGGAAAAATAGATCAGAACACAGGTGCATTGGAGAGGGTTAGTGAGTTTATTTTCACGGCGTACTTCAGCACTCTTACACAATTACTAAAAACTACAAAAAGTATATTTCTGCTTTTTTTTTTACCTTTATAAGACTAATCGAACAAATTCCAGTTATGCAATGGGTAATTCATTATTTTTAGTTGAAAGGAGGCAGGGAGGGGAAGGAAAGAGAAAGATTAGGTTTGATGGCTGGGATTGTCAGAACAAGGCGGAATGAGGTGGGGAGAAAAAAGGTTTCGTTTTCACGGCGAGCCTCGGCACTCTTACATAAAAACTGAAAACTACGCAACGTGTATTTCTGCACTTTCTTTTGACCATTATAAAGTTATTCGTAAAAAGCCCAGTTATGCAATGAGTAATTCATGATTTTTAGGAAGGATGAAGAAAGAGGATGTATGATTGTTGTGATTGTCAGAGTTGAAGCGAAATGTATGTAGAGAGAAAGAGAGGAGGAAACGGGTGCAGTGGAGGGGGTTGGTGAGTTGATTTTCACGGCGTTCTTCGGCATTATTAATAAATTACTAAAAATTACACAACGCGTATTTCTGCACATTTTTTTACCATTATAAAGTTAATCGTAAAAATCCCAATGATGCAATGACTAATTCATGATTTTTAGTTAGAAAAAGGGAGTGAAAAAAAAGGAGGAAGATGAGTGTTGATGGATGACATTGTCAGAACTGAGGCGGAATGGTTATTGGGAGAAAGAAACGAGGAATCTGGTGCGTTGGTGAAGGTAGGTGAGTTTATACACACTGCGTTCTTCGGAACTCTTACTAAAATACTGAAAACTACACAACGCGTATTTCTGCACTTTTTTGGGTATTATAAAATTAATCGTAAAAATCCCAATAATGCAATGGGTAACTATTGATTTTTAGTTGGAAGCAGGTAGGGAGGGGAAGGAAGAAATAGATGAGGTTTGATGGTTGACATTATCAAAATTGAAGCGAAATGTGGGTATAGAGAAAGAGAAGAGGAATCAGGCGCATTGGAAGCGATAGGTGAGTTCATTTTCACGGCGTCCTTCGGCACTCTTACTAAATTACTGAAAACTACACAACGCGTATTTCTGCACTTTTTTTGACCATTAATAGGTTAATCGTAAAAATCCCAGTTATGCAATGGGTATTTCATGATTTTTTTGGAAAGAGGGAGTGAGAAAAAAGAAGAAGAAAGATGAGGTTTGATGGTTGGCAGTGTCAGAACGGGGCGACATTGGGGTGGGGAAAAAGAAAGGGGGAAACAGGCGTATTGGAGGGAGTAATTGAGTTCATTTTCACGGCGTGCTTCGACACTCTTACTAAATTAATGAACACTACATAACGCGTATTTCTGCACTTTTTTTGACCACTATAAGGTAAAGGTTAAAATCCCAGTTATGCAATGGGTAACTGGCGATTTATAGTTGGAAGGAGGGAGGGTGAGGAAGGAAGAAATGAGATGAAGCTTGATGGTTTGATTGTCAGAACTTAGGCGGAATGGAAGTGATAAGAAAGAGAGGAGGAAGCGGGTGCATTGGAGGGTTTTAGTAAGTTCATTTTCACGGCGTGCTTCGGCATTTAACTAAATTACTGAAAACTACACAACGCGTATTTCTGCACTTTCATTTGACCATTATAAGGTTAATCGAAAAAACCCAGTTATGCAATGGGTAATTCATAATTTTTAGATGGAAGTATGGAGTGCGGGAGAAGAAGAAGAAAGATGAGGTTTGATGGTTGGCATTGTCAGAACTGAGGCGGAAAGGGGGTGTGGAAAAAGAGTGGAAGAATCGGGTGCATTTGATGGGGTTAGTGAGTGTATTTTCATGGCGGACCTCGCCACCCTAACTTAAATACATAAAACTACAAAACTCGTATTTCTGCACTTTCCTTTGACCATTATAAGGTTAATCGAAAAAATCCCATTTATGCAATGGGAAATTCATGTTTTTTAGTTTAACGCAGGCAAATAGGGAAAGGAAGAAGAGGGTTGAGGTTTGATGGTTTGGATTATCAGCACTGAGACAAAATGAAAGTGGGGAGAAATAGATAAGAATACGGGTGCGTTGGAGGAGGTAAGTGAGTTCATATACACTGCGTTCTTCGGAACTCTTACTAAAATACTGAAAACTACACAACGCGTATTTCTGCACTTTTTTGACCATTATAAGGTTAATCGTATAAATCCCACTTATGCAATGGGTAATTCATGTTTTTTAGTTAAAATCATGCAGGGAGGGGAAGGAAGAAGTTAGATGTGTTTTGATGATTTGTATTGTCAGAACTGAGACGGAATGAGAGTAGGGACAAAGAGTTGAGAATACGGGTACATGGTAGAGGGTTAGTGAGTTCATTTTCACGGCGTGTTTCGGCACTCTTACAAAATTACTAAAAAGTAGACAACGCGTATTTCTGCATTATTTTTGACCTTTATAAGACCTATCGTACAAATTCCAGTTAAGCAATGGGTAATTCATGATTTTTAGTTGAAAGGAGGCAGGATAGGGAAGGAAGGAGAAAGATGAGGTTTGATGGCTGAGATTGTCAGAACAAGGCGGAATGGGGTGGGGAGAAAAAAGGAGGTAAAGGGTGCATTGGAAGAGGTTAGTGAGTTCCTTTTCACGGCGAGCCTCGGCACTCTTACTTAATTACTGAAAACTACACAACGCGTATTTCTGCACTTTCTTTTGACCATTATATGGATAATCGTAAAAATCACAGTTATGCAATGGGTTATTCATGATTTTTATTTGGAAGGAGGGACGGAGAGATAGGAAGAGGAAAGATGAAGTTTGATGGTTGTGACTGTCAGAACTGAAGCGAAATGTAAATGGGAAGAAAGAGAGGAGAAAACGAGTGCATTGAAGGGGGTTGTTGAGTTATTTTTCACAGCGTTCTTCGGCACTATTACTAAAATTCTAAAAACTACACAACGCGTATTTCTGCACTTCTTTCGACCATAATAAGGTTAATCGTATTAATCCCAATTATGATACGGGGCAATTCCACAAAATTGTAAACCTCAACACTATTTTTTTTTTTTCAAACCCCTATGTATTATACATTTTTGGAAAGCTAAAAGTACCAGTTATAAAGTTCTAGTATTTGTTTTAGGAAAAATTTCCCCACTAAAAAGATATGGTACTTTGTTTTTCAATTTTATTTAGTGTTTTTCTAGTTGGTTTGTGCAATAACGTCATATTACTATAAATGGAATAAAAAAGAAAAATCATATCAAACCAAAGTTAATGTTTTTGGTTGATTAAGGAACCAAATAAAAAATTCTTACCATTTACAACTTTTTAACTCTCTTAGTTACCATGACAGAGTAGTTTAACTTTGAGTTACATTTCGTTCTACGTCCGACACCAAAAAATAAGTTTTAGTTTTATAGCAGTCACACACATTTTTTTAAACCATGTAAGTACAGATTTAAAGTGAGTTTATTTATAGCTAAAAGACCCTGGAGTTGAAAAAAAATTATGTCCCACAGTTTTTTTTTATATTGGTGTCGGACGTAGAAAAAGAAGTCTACGTCCGACTCTACGTCCGACACCAACCTTTAAATGCTGCAAACTTTATTTATATTGGCTGTATTAAGTTTCAATTATTAGACTATTATCATCATTAGTAGGAATTGTGTTTATTTTAACTAAAGTTAAGCATAATCCATATAGGATAACCTAAAAATGAAATCTGGTATTAATAATTTATTATACTTTAAGAAAAAATACTTCACCATAACAGCAATGTTGTAAACCACATTTTTTTTATTTTTCTTGGGTTTAACATAAACTAATAAATAAAGTAATAAGGCTTTACAATCTCTATGGAAACAATAACAAGCCCCTTGGGAAAAAGGAGGCCTAAACATGTTAAATGTTTCTCAAACATTCCACATAACGTTTGTGTTTGCTCTTATCACGAGAATGTTCGCTTGTTGCTAACAGCCTTAGAGCCACATACAGGACTATCAACAAAATACAGTACATTTATATGCAATGTTGTTTGAAACTCAGAATCTAAAACCTGTATGTCAAGAAAATGCAATGATTGCGTAAATCAGATAGATCTGCTCAAATGTATGGGTGACAACGAACCCTTGAAGTACATTCAATGGCAAAAGGTTGATGGACAGATACAGAAAGTTGAAATAGTTAGTTCAGTTAATGAAGCATTTGAAGAGTTAAAATCCCAGATGAAATATTTTCTGATACATACATACATCAAAAGAAGACAAGCTGATGAATTTCAAAAACTTAAAGCAAAAGTAAATGGAAGTGAAATACTGATACAGATGGATTTTGCGGAAAATGCCACCCTTCTTCATCAAAACGAAATTCAGTCGGCCCATTGAACTCACAATCAGGCTAGTTTTCACAACACACGCTTGGATCTCTGAAGGAATCAGCCAGAGCTGTGTTATTGTATCCAATGACCTTGATCACACAAAAAATCAAATTTATTGTTATGTGAGCTTTCTTCTGGCACATCTGAAATCTGTTTATCCGGATATTTCGACAGTACACATTTTTTCTGATGGAACATCAGCCCAGTTCAAGAATCGTTTAATTTTTTCTGTTCTTCCTTTACTTCAGAGTAAGTTTGACATTAATTTACACTGGCACTACTTCGAAACCTCCCATGGGAAAGGGGTAGTAGATGGGATAGGAGGAACAATAAAGAGAAGTGTTTGGAATTATGCCAAAGCAAATAATACAGAAATCGTTTTGAGCTCTGCAGAAGACTTTACTGAAATTGCAACCTTAAGAAACCCCAACATTATGATAAAGTATTTGTCTAGTAATGACGTGCAAGAAAAGGCACATGAAGTGCAACATGTCTGGGAGTCAGCCATTCCGGTCTCGAATACACACAAAGTGCACTATGTGACACCAGCTGGTTCAAACCAATTTGTGTTAGTTGGCGAAACAAGTGACGACACTACGAAACGCAAAGAAAGAGTAGTACCAAGTCTTGATTCTGACAGTGAAATGTCAGAACCTGAAGTTTGTGAAGATTTTACAACACCCATCACAAGCATAAGGCTCAAGGACCTAGTAACAATGCAGGACTGGGTTGTTGTAAGGTATGATGATACCTACTATCCAGGCGAAGTTCAATCTGTTTTGGAAAATGAAGCCGTGGTGAAAGTAATGCACTGTTCCAAGTTAGGTGCTTACTACTTCCGGCCTGCCGATGAAGACTGCATTAGTTATTTAAAAACAGACATTATAAAGAAAATTGTGGCTCCTGAACCATACGGAAGAACAAGACAACAATATAAATTTAAAAGTATCATAGGACCAGATTGATATAGTTCGGGCTAGCTATAAGTACTTTATAATTATATTTTAGGGTTTAAATATTGATATAGCAATTACTTCTGTGGAATAATCTGTTTTAATAAGTACTATGTTGTAAAAATAAAAATATAATAAGGGTTTACAATTTTTTTCCTCAAAAATCCATTTAATATGTGTACATTCTATGTCCGACACCAAAAATCCTACGTCCAACACCTTAGAAAAATATTTCTTGAAGTCAAACTACTTAATCAATAAAGGTGAAATTGGTCCCATTTTGAAGCTTATAGTCCATTTAATAATCACAATTTTTGTGATTTGCATAGGCATTCACAAATCATAGAGTTTTGAATAAGAGTTTGAAAAAGAATAAAGTAAAACTTGTGCACTTTACGTCCGACACCAAAGAAATTATTTTTTTCCACTAATAATTAAACATATTTTTGTAATGTGTTATATGTCAAAATTTTCCTAGAAAAGTGGTCTTTCAAGTGATATAACTCACAACTAATTTTAATACTTTTAAGTAAATGAAACATTACAAAACAATGAGAATATTTGTACAAATTCTACGTCCGACACCATGGAACTGCCCTACGGGTAATTCATGATTATTACTTGGAAGGAGGGAGGGAGGGAAAGGATGAAGGAAGATGAGGTTTGATGGTTGGCATTGTCAGAACTGAGGCGAAATCGGGGTGGGGAGAAAGAGAGGAGGAAACGGTCGTATTGGAAGGGGTAAATGAGTTCATTTTCACGGCGTGCTTCGGCACTCTTACTAAATTACTGAAAACTGCACAACGTGAATATGTGCACTTTTTTGACCATTTTAAGGTTAAGCGTAAAAATCACAGTTATGCAATGGGTAATTTATGATTGTTAGTTGGAAGGAGGAAGGAAGGGGAAAGAAGATGAAAGATGAGGAAACGGGTGCATTGGAGGATATTAATGAGTTCGTTGTTACGGCGTTCTTCGGGTCTCGTACTAAATTACTGAAAACTACACAACGCGTATTTCTGCACTTTCTCTTACCATTATAAGGTTAATATTAAAAATCCCAATTATGCAATGGGTAATTTATGATTTTTAGTTGGAAGGAGGGAGGGAGAGGAAAGCAGAATTTAGATGAGGTTTGATCGTTGACACATTCAGAACTGAGGCGAAATTGGTGTGGAGGGAAATAGAGGAAAAAACTGGCAATTTGGAAGAGGTAAGTGAGGTCATTTTCACGGCGTGCTTTGGTACTCTTAATTAATTACTAAAAATTACACAACGTTTATTTCTGCACTATTTTCTTCGAGAAAGAGAAAAAGAATCGGGCGTATAGGAGGGGGTAAAATATTCATTTTCACAGCGTGCTTAGGCACTCATATGAAATTACTGAAAACTACAAAACGCCTATTTTTTAACTTTTTTTGACCGTTTTAAAGTAACTCGTAAAAATACAAGTTATGGAATAGGTAATTATTGATTTTTATTAGGAAGGAAGAAGATAGGGGAATGTGAGGTTTCATGGTTGGGATTGTCAGAACTGAGGCGCATTGGAATTGGGGAAAAAAAAGGAGGAAACGGGTGCATAGGAGGGTATTAGTGAGTTAGTTTTCACGGCGTGCTTCGGCACTCTTTCTACATTACTGAAAACTACACAAAACGTATTTTGGCACTTTTTTTCACCAATATAAGTTTAATCTTATAATTTCCAATTATTAAACGAGTAATTCAAGATTTTAAGCTAGAAAGAGGGAGGGAAAGAATGGCAGAAGATAGATGAGGTTTGATGGTTGGCATTGTCAGAATTGAGGTGTAATTGGTGTATGGAGAAAGAGAGGAGGAAACTGGCGCTTTGGATGAGGTAAGTGAGTTCATTCTTCGGCACTCTTACTAAATTACTGAAAACTACACAACGCATATTTCTGCACTATTTTTTACCATTATAAGATTAAGCGTACCAATCCCAGTTATGCGATGAGTATATCATGATTTTTGTTGGCATCAAAGAGGGAGGGAAAGGAAGGAGAATGATGAGGTTTGATAATTAGGATTGTCAGAACTGAGGAGGAATAGGGTTAAAGAGAAAGAGAGGGGGAGACGGATGCATTAGACGGGGTTAGTGAGTTCATTTTCACGGCGTGCTTCGGCACTCTTACTTAATTACTGAAAACTACACAACGCCAATTTCTGCACTTTTTTTACCATTATAAAGTTAATCGTATAAATCCCAATTATGCAATGGCTAATTCATGATTTTTAGTTGGAAGGAGGGAGTGAGAAAAAAGAAGAAGGAAGATGAGGTTTGATGGTTGGCATTGTCAGAACTGGGGCGGAATTGGGGTGGGGAGAAAGAGAGGAGGAAACTGTTGCGTTGGAGGAGGTGAGTTCATAGACACTGCGTTACTCTTACTAAAATACAGAAAACTACACACGCGTATTTCTGCACTTTTTTGAACATTATTAGGTTAATCGTAAAAATCCCTGTTTTGCAATGGATAATTCATGATTTTTAGTTGGAAGGGGAGAGGGAGGGAAAGGAAGAAAAAAGATGAGGTTTGACGGTGTTGATTGTCAGAACTGATGCGCAACGGGAATGAGGAGAAAGAAAGGAAGAAACGGGCGCATAGGAGGGGGTAAAACAGTGCATTTTTACGGCGTGCTTTAGCACTTTTACAAAATATCTGAAACCCGCACAACGCGCATATCTGCACTTTTTTGGCCATCATAAAGTTAAGCATGAAAATCACAGTTATGCAAAACGTAATTCATGATTTTTGGTTGGAAGAAGGGAGTGAGCGGTTAGAAGAAGAAAGATGCGGTTTGATGGTTGGCATTGTCAGAACTGAGGAGGAAAGGGAGTGAGGAGAAAGAGAGGAGGAAACGGGCGCTATGGAGGGAGTAAGTGAGTTCATTTTCACGGCTAGCTTCAACACTTTCACTAAATCACTGAAAACTACACAACGCGTATTTCTGCACTTTTTTTGAGCATTATAAGGTTAATCGTAAAAATCCCAATTAGGCAATGTGTAATTCATGATTTTTGTTGGAGGGAGTAAGGGAGGGAAAGGAAGAAAAAGATTAGGTTTGATGGTTGGCATTGTCAGAACAGAAGCGAAATGGGGGTATTGAGAAAGAGAGGAGGAAACGGGCGCATTGGAAGAGAGAGGTGAGTTTATTTTCACGACGCGCTTCGGGACGTTTCGTACAAATCCCAGTTGTGCAATGGGTAATTCATAATTTTTAGATGGAAGCATGGAATGCGGGAGAAGAAGTAGAAAGATGGTTGATGGATTGATGGTTGGCATTGTCAGAACTGAGGCATAAAAGGGGAGTGGAGAAAAAGAGGAAGAATCGGGTGCATTGGATGGGGTTAGTGAGTTCATTTTCACGGCGGGCTTCGGCACCCTTACTTAATTACATAAAACCACAAAACACGTATTTCTGCATATTGTTTGACCATTATAAGGTTAATCGTAAAAATCCCATTTACGCAATGGGTAATTCATGTTTTTTAATTAAAAGCAGGCAGGAAGGGAAAGGAAAAAAAATATGAGGTTTGATGGTTTGGATTGTCAGTACTGAGACGGAATGAGAGCGGGAAAAAAGAGAGATGAGAATACGGGTGCATTAGGGAGGGTTAAGGAGTTCATTTTCACGGCGTGCTACGGCACTCTTACAAAATTACTAAAAACTACGCAAAGCATATTTCTGCACGATTTTTTGACCTTAATAAGACTTATCGTACAAATTTCATTTTCAATGGCTAATTCATGATTTTTAGTTGAATTGAGGCAAAGGGGGGTTGCGAAGCGAAACTGGTGAGTTCATCTTCGGCACTCAGTGTCAGAACTGAAGCAGAATGGGGTTGGGGTGAAAGAGAGGAGGAAATTGGTGCATTGGAGGGGGTAAGTCAGTTCATTTTCACGGCGTTCCTCGCACCCTTACTAAATTACTGAAAACTACACGCCTATTTCTGCACTATTTTTGATCATTACAAGCGTAATCTTGAAAATCCCAATTATGCAATGGGTAATTCATGATTTTTAGCTGGAAGGAGGGAGTGAGAAAAAAAAAAGGAAGATGAGGTTTGATGGTTGGCATTGTCAGAACTGAAGCGAAATGGGGGTATTGAGAAAGAGGGGGGGGGGGAAACGGGCGCATTGGAAGAGATAAGTGAGTTTATTTTCACGACCTTCTTCGGGTCTCTTACTAAAAAACTGAACTACACAACGCGTATTTCTGCCGTCTTTTTGACCATTGAAAGATTAATTGTTAAAATCTCAGTTATGAAATGGGTATTTGATGAATTTCAGTTAAAAGTAGGGAGGGAGGGAAAGAAAGAAAAAGGATGAGGTTTGATGGTTGTGATTGTCAGAACTGAGGCGGAATGGAAGTGGGGAGAAAGAGAGGAGGAAACTGTTGGAATATGCATTTTCTCAGCATCATGTAGATTATATGACCACCGCTACGTGGCAGCACTAGTGAGACAATTTTTAATGTGGTGCTAATGTTTTCCGATAGGAGCGGTAGCTCCAACTCTATGTACTAAAAGTGTTGTTAAGGCGCCAATCATAAATAACAACTGTGAATGAATCGAGTACAATTACTCCTGCTTAATTATTTTACTTAAACCGAAACCCATAACCATGCGCAAATCTCAACAGGTTATGGGCCCAGAAATCTGTTGAATCAAGAAAATATCCGTGAATAAAAGAGCAGAAAAGAAAAATATATATATAATATATATATTTGAATTTGAAATACCGGTGTGTTTGACCTGGACAGAAGGGACGCCTTGGTCAAGGACGCGGACGCCATAGGTGACGTCGGAAAGAAAAAAAAAGGAAAAAAAAATCATCGAGACACTACAAGGTATGAATCTGCCCATGTATAATTAGTGACCTTGTTCTTTTGGTCAATGATGAATTATACGACTGCACCATGAATTAAGAAAGTGGCTTTAAACTGCATATGACTAGCGGAACTGGAGTGAAGGAATGGTGCAAGAGGTGTGGAATTTTTTTTTTGGTGCAGTTTAGCTTGTATTGTGTTAAGAAGGATTTCTCCGGCAAGGATTTGCCGTGGCTGGAGGGAGGATTCCCGCTGGTGAAAGGATTTTCACCAACCAGCCAAACGCCATCGGGGAGGATTCCCCTGGTAGAGGATATCCCAGTTGAAAATGTCGGTATAGTGTCTTATTTAGTTCCGTTTATCTTTTCCAGATAAATAGGAGATGGAGGATAAATCTCGTATCGCCACTCTAGAAGGGAAGAATTACCCCGTGTGGAAGCTCAGAATGACTACTGATCTGTAGGCCCAAAGACTGTCCAAATTCATAACTGAGGGTGTGGACATCCTCCAGCGGAGCTATATGCCGGTGCCAGGTGACATAGCAAGTGTACTGGAAAGAAAGCAATAGCAGATGGAAGAGTTCGTAAATACTCGTGCCGCCAGAGACAATAAAGGGTCAAATATTAGAGGCGGTAACGGCATCTCCAGCCATCTCCGCATAAACTGGCCGCAACATTATCGGCAAAGGATGCAAGGCCGCAGCCACGGACACTAAGGAGGTGGTAGCAACCGGCACCGGCAGATGGCAGCTGCTGCATCAGCCGGGAACGAGAGCAACAGCGGAGAAGGATCCCAAGCAGACGAGGCATGTGTTGATGAACAGCAGGAGACATACAGTTTTGTATCCAAACCGTACAAACCCAAGGTATCCAAAGTAGTTAAAGCCAATGCCATGCTTGTGGATGTAGTTGGTATGGGTCTTTCACTTATGACAGTCGGCCAGGACTGCAGTGTGACTCGAATAGAACTTATCCTAGACTCTGGAGCTTCCTGTCATTTGGAATGACGGGCGTACCGGTTGTAAATGAACAAAGTTTGGACATGCCAGTGATGATACAGGTCGCAAAAAGCAGGGTGAAGTTACTAGCTCATTACGAGGGACAGCTCAACAGTATCATTAAAGTTGGTGGGATTCAAACTAATCTTTTGCTGACAGTGCTGGCTGTGGGAAATCTTTCCCACAACTTTCTATCTGTCACAAGTTTGGATAAGAGTGGGTACCATGTGCATTTTCGGGATTTAAAGGGAATCATTATCAAATATGGTGTGATAATTGCTGAGTTTAGAAATATATCAAATTTGTATAGACTCATGGTAATGAACAAGCCTGATGTTGAAGCTGCTATGCTTATGGAAAATGAAGAAATATGGCATAAGCGTCTGGGACATCTAGGTAAACAAAACCTAACGAGGTAAAAGGGCATGGTTGAAGGTATAAATTATGTAACAGGTAATGAAGACATGCGTGAAGTACTTATGTGTTCAAGGTAGAAAAACCAGGCTGCCATTTCCTGGTACACGTCCCAAAACAATAAGACCATTGGAGAGAATTCACAATGACTTATGTGGTCCAATCTCACACACTGTCTACAGTGAAGTGAGATATATTTTAACCTTTTTGGATGACTATACACATTTCACTGTGGTGTATGGTCTGAAATTTAAATCAGAAATTATAGACTATATTAAACTGTATGTGGCCCGTGTGACTAGTTGTTTCTCATTCATGATCTGTAACTTTAGATGTGGCAACAGAACTGAGTATATTAATGAAAGGGTGATTAATTTGTTCAATAAGCTGAGAATTGAATGAGACAACAATTCCAACGACTCCAGAGAACAATGGAGTGGTGGAAAGGCTGAACAGAACACTAATAGAAATAACCAGGTGTATGCTTATAGGGAGTAGTCTAAAAAGAAATTTTTTGATAGAAGCAATTCTTACTGCTACTTATTTGTTAAACAGGTGTTCCTCAAGAAGCATTGCTGAGGAGAAGGTTTCGGCTGAGTTATGGCTTGGGAAGAAGACCAACCTGTCTGGTTTAAAGGTTTTTGGTTGTATATATTTTGCCCATGAGAATAAAAAATCAAATAGATGATAAGTTTGACGGAAGGAGTAAGAAATGTATTATGTTAGGATCCTGTAGTAATGGCTACAGACTCCTCTCATTGGAGGACAATAAAATAATTGCTGCAAGACATGTCACCTTTGTTGAGACTAGAAATAGGTTTCTAAGAGTCAGATATGAGAATTGGTTTATTTTTCCTGAGACAGGAGAAGACGGTAGTGGTTTTGATGTGGAAGATGAAAAAGGTGAGAGTGAGACATTGGGCACAGAAAACCAACTGGTTGATAAAGAGTACCCAGTTTCAGGAGGGGGTGAACAGGGCATAGAATTAGAAGAACTCAATGAACCAGCACATGCACTTTTACCAGGTGCAAGGAGGGGCACCAGGGTAAGGCTCAGGCCTGAATATTTGGAAAACTATGACACAATGGCACTTATTACTAGAATTGTAGATTTAAATAATGCTGTATACAATGTAAATAATAGTACTGTTAAATTTGAAACTAACCCCCTTATGGTAGACATCTGCAATGATGTACCTGCTAGTTTTGAAGACCTTTCTTACAGGGAGGACAAAAACCAATGCATGGTTAATGCACCAATAGGAAAACGGCCAATCAGTAGTAAATGGGTATTTACCAAGATATTTGATGGTGACGGAAAAATCGGCCAGTATAAGGCAAGATTATTAGTAAAAGGGTGTGCCCAGAAACAAGGTATAGACTTTAATTAAACATATGCTCCAGTGGCACGCATGACATCCGTTAGGATTTTATTATGTTTAATTAATACGGATAATTTGTTTGTTAATCAACTAGACATAAGAATGCATTTCTCAATGGCATACTCAAGGAAGAAATATACATGCTGCCACCAGAAGGTTTAGAAGTAAAATCAAATCAGGTTTGTAAACTAAAGAAAACACTATATGGACTCAAACAGGCCCCCATGGAATGGAATAGAAGGCTCGATGAAGTAGCAAAAGGGTTGGGGTTTCTCCAATGCCAGTCTGACAGGTGTATGCATTTAATGAAGACTGAAAATTACATTGTATATTTCTAAATATATGTAGATGATGCACTGTTGTGTAGCAATGATAAATCCCAGCTTGATTCTGGCAAAAGAAAACTAATGAGGAGTTTCAAAATGAGAGACTTACAGGATGTGTCATATTTCTTAGGTATTGATATGTCCCATCCAATTCCAGTCTATGAAGAAAATGAGTCATTTATAGATGCCCTACAATCCTGGGAGACAAAAGGACTTAAACATGTTGATATAAAATACAACTTTATTGAAGACTTGCATTCCAGAAATGTAATTATTGTCATTTATATTCCATCAGGTGACCCAAAGGCTGATATTATGACCAAGTGGTTTCCTTTTGCAGTTTTCTTTGAGCACAGAAAGAATCATGGAATGTGTGGATTAAAATTGGAAAGGTCTTACTATTTTATTTTGTCCCTCCAGCTAGAGAAACTGAGGAGGGGTGTTGGAATATGCATTTTCTCAGCATCACGTAGATTATATGACCACCGCTACGTGGCAGCACTAGTGAGACAATTTTTAATGTGGTGCTAATGTTTTCCGATAGGAGCGGTAGCTCCAACTCTATGTACTAAAAGTGTTGCTAAGGCGCCAATCATAAATAACAACTGTGAATGGATCGAGTACAATTACTCCTGCTTAATTATTTTACTTAAACCGAAACCCATAACCAGGCGCAAATCTCAATAGAAACAGGTGCATTGGAGTGGTTTATTGAGTTTATTTTCACGGCGTGCTCCGGCACTCTTACTAAATTACTGAAACCTACACATCGCGTATTTCTGCACTTTTTTGACCATTATAACATTATTCGTAAAAATCCCAGTTAGGCAATGGGTAATTCATGGCATTTAGTTGGAAGGATGGAGTGCGGGAGAAGAAGAACAAAGATGAGGTTTTATGGTTGGCATTATCAGAACTGAGGCGCAATGGGGAGGGGGGAAAGAAGGGAGGAAACGGGAGCATTGGAGGTTGTTAGTGAGTTTATTTTAACGGCGTGCTTCGTCATTCTTACTAAATTACTGAAGAAAACACAACGCGTATTTCTGCACTATTTTTGACCATGATAATGTTAGTCGTAAAAATCTCAGTAGAGCAATGTGTAATTCATGATTTTTAGTTGGAAAAAGAGAGGAAGGGAAAGAATGAAGAATGATAATTTTTAATGGTTGTGATTGTCAAAACTGAGGCGAAATGGGGATAAGCAGAAAGAGAGGAAGAAACTCGGCGTATAGGAGGGGGTACAACAGTTCATTTTCACGGCGTGCTTCGGCACTCATATTAAATTACTGAAAACTGCACAACGCGTATTTATGCACTTTTATTGACCATTATAAAATTAAACGTTAAAATCCCAGTAATGCAATTGGTAATTGATGAATTTCAGTTAAAAAATAGGGAGGGAGGGAAAGAAAGAAGAAAGATGAGGTTTGATGGTTGTATTGTCAAAACTATGGTGGAATGGAAGTGGGGAGAATGAGAATAGGAAACGGGTTTATAGCAGGGAATAAGTGAGTTCAATTTCACGGAGCTTCGGCACCCTTACTTATATACATTAAACTACAAAACACGTTTTTCTGCACTTTCTGTGACTATTATAAGTTTAATCGTAAAAATCTTAGACATGCAATGGGAAATACTTGATTTTTAGTTGAAAAGAGGAGGGAGGGGATGTAAGAAGAAAGATGATGTTTGATGGTTGGGATTGACAGTACTGAGGCGGAATGAAAGTGGAGAGAATGAAAGGAGAAAACGGGTGCATTGGAGAGGGTTATTGAGTTCATTTTCACGGCGTGCTTCGGCACTCTTACTAACTTACTGAAAACTACACAACGCGTTATTCTGCACTATTCTTGATCTATATAGAATAAATCGTACAAATCCAAGTTATGCAATGGGTAATTCATGATTTTTAGTTGGAAGAAGGGAGTGAGGGGAAGGGTGAGGGGAAGGGAGGAGGGGTAAAGAAGAAAAATGAGGTTCAATAGTTGTGATTGTCAGAATTGCGGCGGAATGGGAATGGGGAGAAAAAGAGGAAGAAACGGGTGAATTGGAGGAGGTTAGTGACTTCATTTTCATGACATGCTTCGGCACTTTTACAAAATTACTGAAAACTACACAACGCATATTTCTGCACTTTTTATACCATTATAAGTTTAAACGTAAAAATCCCAGTTATGCAATCAATAATTCATGATTTTTAGTTGGTAGTACGGAGGGAGGAAAAAGGATGAAGAATGATGAGGTTTAATGGTTGTGAGTGTCAGAACAGAAGCGGAATGGGGTAGGGAGAAAGAGAGGAGGAAACGGGCGCATTGGAATGGACAAGTGAGTTCACTTTCAAGGCGTGCTTCGGCACTCTTACTTAATTACTGAAAACTATACATTGCGTATTTCTGCACTTTTTTTGACCATTATAATTTTAATCGTAAAAATCCCTATTCTGCAATGGGTAATTCATGATTTTTAGTTGGAAGGAGGTAGGGAGGGGTAAAAAGAAATAGATGAGATTTGATGGTTAGCATTGACAGAACTATGGCGAAATGGGGGTATTGAGAAAGAGAGGAGGAAAGGGGCGCATTGGAAGAGATAAGTGAGTTCATTTTCACGGCGTGCTTCGGCACTCTTACTTAATTAATGAAAACTACACAACGTGTATTTCTGCCCCTTTTTTGACCATTATGAGGTTAATCGCAAATAACCAAGTTATGCAATTGGTATTTCATGATTTTTAATTGGAAGGAGGGAGTGAGAAAAAAGAAGAAGAAAGATGAGGTTTGATGGTTGTGATTGTCAGAACTGAGGCGGAATTGCGGAGGGGAGACAGAGAGGAGGAAACAAACGATATTAGGGTAAGTGTTTTCACGGCGTGCTTCGGCACTCTTACTAAATTACTGAAAACTACACAACGCGTATTTTTGCACTTTTTTACCATTATTAGGTTAATTGTTAAAATCCCAGTTATGTAATGGGTAATTCATGATTTTTAGTTAGAAGGACGGAGGGAAGAAAAGAATGAAGAATGATGAGGTTTAATGGTTGTGAGTGTAAGAACCAAAAAGGAATATGGGTGGAGAGAATGATAGAGGAAAGATCGTGATAGAGGGGGTTAGTTAGTTCCTTTTAACGGCAAACCTCGGCACTCTTACTGCATTCATGAAAACTGCACAACGCGATTTTCTGCACTTTTTTTAACATTATATGGTTAATTGTAAATATCCCAATTATGCACTGGGTAATTCATGATTTTTAGTTTGAAGGAGGTAGGGAGGGGAAGGAAGAAATTGATGAGGTTTGATGGTTGGCTTTGTCAGAACTGAAGCGAAATGGGGTTTTAATCAAGAGAGGAGGAAAAAAACGCATTGAAAGAGAGAGGTGAGTATATCTTCACGACGTGCTTCGGCACTCTTTCTAAATTACTGAAAAGTACACCACGCGTATTTCTTCCCTTTTTTCGACCATTATAAGGTTAATCGTAAAAATCCCAGTTAAGCAATGTGTATTTCATGATATTTGTTGGAAGGAGGGAGTGAGAAAAAAGAAGAAAGATAGATACGGTTTGATGGTTGGCAGTGTCAGAACCTAGGCGGAACTGTGTTAAGGAAAAAGATAGGAGGAAACAGGCGTATTGGAGGGTGTTTGTAAGTTCATTTTTACGGCGTGCTCTGCGCACTCTTCCTAAATCACTGAAAACTACACAACGCGTATTACTGCACTTTTTTCGACCATTATAAGGTTAATCGTAAGAATCTTAATTATGCAATGGGTAATTCACGATTTTCAGTTCGATAAAGGGAGGGAAGGAAGAGGAAAGATGAGCTTTAATGGTTGGAATTGTCTGAACTGAGGCGAAATGGGGCTGTAGTGAAAAATAGGAGGTGACGGGGGCATTGGAAGAGATAAGTGAGTTCATTTTTATGGTGTGCTTCGACACTCTTACTAAAATACTGAAAAATGTACAACGCGCATATCTGCAGTTTTTTGACCATTATGATGTTAAGCGTATAAATCACGCTTGAAGCGTGGGGAGAAAGAGAGGGGGAAAAAGACGTATTGGAGGGAGTAAGTTAGTTCATTTATCGGCGTGCATCGGATCTCTTACTAAATTAATGAAAACTACACAACGCGTACTTCTGCACTTTTATTGACCATTATAAGGTTAGTCGTTAAAATCCCAGTTATGGAATGGGTAATTCATGATTTTTAGTTGGAATTAGGGAAGGAGGGAGAGGAAGAAGAAATATAAGGTTTGATGGTTGGGATTGTCAGTTTTGAAGCGGAATGAGAGTGAGGTGAAAGAGAAAGGAATCGGGTGCATTGGAGAGGGTTTGTGAGTTCATTTTCACGGCGTGCTTCGGCACTATTACTAAATTACTGAAAAAACATAACGCGTATTTCAGCAATTTATTGCACCATTATAAGGTTAAACTTAAATATCCTAATTATGCAATGGGTATTTCATGAATTTCAGTTAGAAGGAGGTAGGGAGAGGAAGGCAAAAGTTAGTTGAGGTTTGATAATTACCATTGTCAGAACTGAGGCGAAATTGGTGTGGAGAGAAAGAGAGGAGGAAACGGGCGCATTGGAAGAGGTAGGTAACTTCATTTTCATGGCGTGCTTCGGCACTCTAACTAAATTACTGAAACCTACACAACGCGTATTTCTACACTTTTTTTGACCATTATAAGGCTTTTAGTAAAAATCTCAGTTATGCTATTAAAATTCATGATTATTAGAAAGCAGGAGAGAAGGTGGGAAACGTAGAAGAATGATGAGCATTAATGGTTGGCATTGTCAGAACTAAGGCGAAATGGGTGTGGGGAGAAAAAGAGGATAAAACGGCGGCTTTGGAAGAGGTAAGTGAGTTCAATTTTACGGCGTGCTTTGCCACTCTTACTTAACTACTGAAAACTACAGAACGCGCATTTCTGCACTATTTTTGACCATTATAAGAATAAGCGTAAAAATCCCAGTTTTGCAATGGGTATTTAATGATATTTAGTTGGTAAGAGAGAGGGAGGGAAAGGAAGAAGAAAGATGAGGTTTGATGGTTGGCATTGTCAGAACTGAGGCGAAATGGAGCGGGGTAAAAAATAGGAGGAGATGGGGGCATTGGAAGAGATAAGTGATTTCATTTTCACGGCGTGCTTCGACACTCTTACTAAATTACTGAAAACTACAGAACGCATTTTACTGCACTTTTTTTGACCATTATAAGGTTAATCGAAAAAAAACCAGTTATGTAATGTGTAATTCATGATTTTTACTTGGAAGGAGGGAGGGAGGGAAAGGAAGAAGGAAAATGAGGTTTAATGATTGAGATTTTCAGAACTTAAGCGAAATGGAAGTGGGGACCAAGAATGGAGGAAACGAGCGTATTGGAGGGGTAAGTGAGTTCATTTTGACGGCGTGCTTCGGCACTCTAACTAAATTACTGAAAACTACACAACGTGCATATCTGCACTTTCTTGACCATTATAAGATTAAAGTAAAAATCCTAGTTATGCAATATTTGAATCATAATTTTTAGTTGAAAGGAGGCAGGGAGGGGAAGGAAGAAGAAAGATGAGGTTTGATGGCTGGGGTTGTCAGTACTGAGGCGGATAGAGAGTGGGAAGAAAGTGAGGAGGAAACGGGTGCATTGGAGAATATTTCTGAGTTCTTTTTCACGGCGTTTTTCGGCACTCTTACAAAATTACTGAAAAATACACAACGCGTATTTCTGCACTTATTTCGACCATTATAAGTTTAATCTTAAAAATCCCAATTATGCAATGGGTAATTTATGATTTAAATTAGATAGAAGGAGGGAGATGTAGGACGAAGTTTGATGGTTGGCATTGTCAGAACTGACTGCATAATTTGTGTGGGGAGAAAGAGAGGAGCAAACGGCCGCTTATGAAGAGGTGAGTGAGTTCATATTCACGGGGCGCTTCGGCACT
This sequence comes from Ceriagrion tenellum, assembly GCA_963169105.1. Taxonomy (NCBI): domain Eukaryota; kingdom Metazoa; phylum Arthropoda; class Insecta; order Odonata; family Coenagrionidae; genus Ceriagrion; species Ceriagrion tenellum. The sequence goes on from OY720638.1 coordinate 62,393,859, forward strand.
CTTACTAAATTACTGAAATCTACACAACGCGTATTTCTGCACTTTTTTTGACCATTAACAGATTAAGCGTAAAAATCACAGTTATGCAATGGGTAATTTATAATTGCTAGTTGGAAGGTGGGAGAAAGGGGAAGGAATAAGAAAGATTACGTTTGATGGTTGTGATTGTCAGAATTGAGGTGGAATGGGGGTGTGGAGAAAGAGAGGAGGAAACGGGTGCATTGGAGGGGGTTAGTGAGTTGATTTCACGACGTGAATCTGCACTCTTACGAAATTACTGAAAACTACACAACGCGCATTTCTGCACTTTTTTTAGCCTCATAAGGTTTATCATAAAAATCCCAGTTATGCAATTGGTAATTCATGATTTTTATTTGGAAGGAGGGAGTGAGGGAAAAAAAGAAGAAAGATGAGGTGTTATGGGTCGGATTGTCAGAACTAAGGAGAAATGGGGGTGGGGAGGAAGAGAAAAGAAAACAGACGTATTTCTGCACTTTTTTTGAACATTATAAGATTCATGAAAAAATCTCAATTATGCAATGTGTAATTTGTGATTTTTAGTTGGAAGGAGGGTCGCAGGGGAAGGAAGAGGAAAGGTGAGGTCTGATCGTTGGCCGTGTGTGATCTGAGGCGAAATGGGGGTGGGGTGAAAAATAGGAGACGGGGAAATTGGAAGAGGTAAGTGAGTACATTTTCACGGCGATCTTCGGCACTCGAACTAAATTACTGAAAACTACACAACGCGTATTTCTGCACGATGTTGGACCATTATATGGTTAACCGTTAAAATCCCAGTTATGCAACGGGTAACTGATGATTTTTAGCTGGAAGGAGGGAGGAAGGGGAAGAAAGAAAAAATATGAGGTTTGATGGTTGTGATTGTCAGAACTGAGGCGGAATGGAAGTGATGAGAAAGAGGAGGAAACGCGTTCATTGGATGGTGTTAGTAAGTTCATTTTCACGGCGTGCTTTGGCACTCTTACTAAATTACTGAAAACTACACATCGCGTAGTTCGGAACTTTTTTTGACCAATATAAGGTTAATCGAAAAAACCCACTTATGCAAGGGGTAATTCAAGATTGTTAGATGGAAGGATGGAGATCGGGAGAAGAAGAAGAAAAATGATATTTGATGGTTGGCATTGTCAGAAATGAGGCGGAAATGGGGTGTGGAGAAAGAGAGGAAGAATCGGGTGCATTGGATAGGGTTAGTGAATTCATTTTCACGGCGGGCTTCGGCACCCTTACATAATTACATAAATCTACAAAATGCGTATTTCTGCAATTTGTTAGACCATTATAAGGTTAATCGTTAAAATCTCATTTATGCAATGGGTAATTCATGTTTTTTAATTAAAAACAGGCAGGAAGGGAAAGGAAAAAAAATATGAGCTTTAATGGTTTGGATTGTTAGTACTGAGACGGAATGAGAGCGGGAGAAAAGAGATGAGAATACGGGTGCATTGGGGAGGGTTAAGGAGTTCATTTTCACGGCGTGCTACGGCACTCTTACAAAATTACTATAAAGTACACAACGCATATTTCTGCACTTTCTTTTACCTTTATATGACTAATCGAACAATTTCCAGTTATGCAATGGGTAACTCATGATCTTTAGTTGAAAGAAGGGAGGGGATGGAAGGAAGGAGAAAGATGATTTTTAATGGCTGGGATTGTCAGAAGAAGGCGGTATGGGGTGGGGAGAAAAAGAGGAGGTAAAGGGTGCATTGGAGGAGGTTACTGAGTTCCTTTTCATCCCGAGCTTCGGAACTCTTACTTAATTACAGAAAACTACTCAACGCGTATTTCTGCACTTTTTTTACTATTATAAGGTTAATCTTGAAAATCCCAATTATGCAATGGGTAATTATTTATTATTAGTTGGAAGGAGGGAGGGAGAGGAAGGAAGAAGTTACATGAGGTTTGATAGTTAGCATTGTCGGAACTGAGGCGAAATTGCTCTGGGGAGAAAAAGAGGAGGAAACGGGCGCATTATAAAAGGTAAGCGAGTTTATTTTCACGGCGTGTTTCGCCACTATTACTAAATTACTGAAAAGTACACAACGCGTATTTCTGCACTATTTTTGACCATTATAAGATTAAGCGTAATAATCACAGTTATGCAATGGGTAATTCATGATTTTTAGTTGAAAAGAGAGAGGGAGGGAACGGAAGAAAAAAGATGAGGTTTGATGGTTGGGAACTTCATTGCTGAGGCGGAATGAGGTGGGGAGAAAGAGAGGAATAAACGGGTGCATTGGAGAGGGTTTGTGAGTTGATTTCACGACGTGTTTCCGCTCTCTTACTAAATTACTAAAAACTACACAACGCGCATTTCTGCACTTATTTCGACCATTATAAGTTTAATCTTAAAAATCCCAATTATGCAATGGGTAATTTATGATTTAAAGTTAGAAAGAAGGATGGAGAGGTAGGACGAAGTTAGATGAAGTTTGATGGTTGGCATTGTCAGAACTAAAGGCGAAATTTGTGTGGGGAGAAAGAGAGGAGCAAACGGCCGCTTATGAAGAGGTAAGTGAGTTCATATTCACGGGGCGCTTCGGCACTCTTACTAAATTACTGAAATCTACACAACGCGTATTTGTGCACTTTTTTTGACCATTAACAGATTAAGCGTAAAAATCACAGTTATGCAATGGGTAATTTATGATTGCTAGTTGGAAGGTGGGAGAAAGGTGAAGGAATAAGAAAGATGACGTTTGATGGTTGTGATTGTCAGAACTGAGGCGGAATGGGGGTGTGGAGAAAGAGAGGAGGAAACGGGTGCATTGGAGGGGGTAAGTGAGTTGATTTCACGACGTGTTTATGCAATATTACTAAAATACTGAAAACTACACAACGCGTATATCTGCACTTTTTTTGAGCATAATAAGGTTAACCGTAAAAATCCCAGATATGCAATGGGTAAATTATGATTTTTAGTTGAATGGAGAGAGGGAGGGAAAGGAAGAAAAAAGATGAGGTTTGATGGATGGGAGAGTCAGAACTGAGGCTGAATGGGGGTGGGGAGAAAGAGAGGAGGAAACGGGTGCATTGGATGGGGTTAGTGAGTTGATTTCACGACGTGTTTATGCAATCTTACTAAATTACTGAAAACTACACAACGCGCATTTCTAAACTTTTTTTTAGCATCATAAGGTTAATCGTAAAAATCCCAGTTATGCAATTGGTAATTCATGATTTTTATTTGGAAGAAGGGAGTGAGGGAAAAAAAGAAAAAAGATGAGGTGTTATGGGTCGGATTGTCAGAACTAAGGAGAAATGGGGGTGGGGAGAAAGAGAAAAGGAAACAGGCATATTTGAGGGGGTAAGCGATTTCATTTTCACGGCGTGCTTAGGCAGTCTTACTGAATTATTGAAAACTACACAACGCGTATTTTTGCACATTTTTTGACCATTATAAGCTTAATCGTTAAAATCCCAGTTATGCACTGGGAAAAGATGATTTTTAGTTGGAAAAATGGGGGAAGGGGGAGGAAGATGAGGTTTGATGGTTGTAATTGTCAGAACTGAGGCGATATGCGGATGAAGAGGAAGAGAGGAGGAAACGGGAGCATTGGAGACGGTTAGAAAGTTCATTTCAACGGCGTGCTTCGGCATTCTTACTAATTGACTGAAAACTACTCAACGCGTATTTCTGCACTTTTATTGACCATTATAATATTAATGGTAAAAATCCCAGTAAAACAATGGGTAATTCATGATTTTTAAGTGGAATAACGAAGGGAGGGAATGGATGAAAAATGATGAGGTTTAATAGATGTGAGTGTCAGAACTGAGGCGGAATGAAGATAGGGCGAAGAGAGGAAGAAACATGCGTATAGGAGGGGGTAAAACAGTTCATTTTCACGGCGTGCCTCGGCACTCTTTCTAAATTACTGAAAACAACACAACGCGTATTTCTGCACTATTTTCGACCATTATAAATGAAGCGTAAATGTCCCAATTATGCAATGAGTACTTCATGATTTTTACTTTGTAAGAGAGAGGGAGGGAAAAGAAGAAGAATGATGAACTTTGATGATTAGGATTGTCAAAGCTTAGGCGGAATGGGGATAAGGAGAAAGAGAGGAGGAGACGGGTATTTAGACGGGATTATAGAATTCGTTTTCACGGCGTGCCTCGGCACACTTACTACATTAATGAAAACTACACAACGCGTATTTCTGCACTTTTTTTGAACATTATAAGATTCATGGAAAAATCTCAATTATGCAATGTGTAATTTGTGATTTTTAGTTGGAAGGAGGGTCGGAGGGGAAGGAAGAGGAAAGGTGAGGTTTGATCGTTGGCCGTGTGAGATCTGAGGCGAAATGGGGGTGGGGTGAAAAATAGGAGACGGGGAAATTGGAAGAGGTAAGTGAGTACATTTTCACGGCGATCTTCGGCACTCGAACTAAATTACTGAAAACTACACAACGCGTATTTCTGCACGATGTTGGACCATTATATGGTTAACCGTTAAAATCCCAGTTATGCAACGGGTAACTGATGATTTTTAGCTGGAAGGAGGGAGGAAGGGGAAGAAAGAAAAAATATGAGGTTTGATGGTTGTGATTGTCAGAACTGAGGCGGAATGGAAGTGATGAGAAAGAGGAGGAAACGCGTTCATTGGATGGTGTTAGTAAGTTCATTTTCACGGCGTGCTTTGGCACTCTTACTAAATTACTGAAAACTACACATCGCGTAGTTCGGAACTTTTTTTGACCAATATAAGGTTAATCGAAAAAACCCACTTATGCAAGGGGTAATTCAAGATTGTTAGATGGAAGGATGGAGATCGGGAGAAGAAGAAGAAAAATGATATTTGATGGTTGGCATTGTCAGAAATGAGGCGGAAATGGGGTGTGGAGAAAGAGAGGAAGAATCGGGTGCATTGGATAGGGTTAGTGAATTCATTTTCACGGCGGGCTTCGGCACCCTTACATAATTACATAAATCTACAAAATGCGTATTTCTGCAATTTGTTAGACCATTATAAGGTTAATCGTTAAAATCTCATTTATGCAATGGGTAATTCATGTTTTTTAATTAAAAACAGGCAGGAAGGGAAAGGAAAAAAAATATGAGCTTTAATGGTTTGGATTGTTAGTACTGAGACGGAATGAGAGCGGGAGAAAAGAGATGAGAATACGGGTGCATTGGGGAGGGTTAAGGAGTTCATTTTCACGGCGTGCTACGGCACTCTTACAAAATTACTATAAAGTACACAACGCATATTTCTGCACTTTCTTTTACCTTTATATGACTAATCGAACAATTTCCAGTTATGCAATGGGTAACTCATGATCTTTAGTTGAAAGAAGGGAGGGGATGGAAGGAAGGAGAAAGATGATTTTTAATGGCTGGGATTGTCAGAAGAAGGCGGTATGGGGTGGGGAGAAAAAGAGGAGGTAAAGGGTGCATTGGAGGAGGTTACTGAGTTCCTTTTCATCCCGAGCTTCGGAACTCTTACTTAATTACAGAAAACTACTCAACGCGTATTTCTGCACTTTTTTTACTATTATAAGGTTAATCTTGAAAATCCCAATTATGCAATGGGTAATTATTTATTATTAGTTGGAAGGAGGGAGGGAGAGGAAGGAAGAAGTTACATGAGGTTTGATAGTTAGCATTGTCAGAACTGAGGCGAAATTGCTCTGGGGAGAAAAAGAGGAGGAAACGGGCGCATTATAAAAGGTAAGTGAGTTTATTTTCACGGCGTGATTCGCCACTATTACTAAATTACTGAAAAGTACACAACGCGTATTTCTGCACTATTTTTGACCATTATAAGATTAAGCGTAATAATCACAGTTATGCAATGGGTAATTTATGATTTAAAGTTAGAAAGAAGGAGGGAGAGGTAGGACGAAGTTAGATGAAGTTTGATGGTTGGCATTGTCAGAACTAAAGGCGAAATTTGTGTGGGGAGAAAGAGAGGAGAACACGGCCGCTTATGAAGAGGTAAGTGAGTTCATATTCACGGGGCGCTTCGGCACTCTTACTAAATTACTGAATACTACACAACGCGCATTTCTGCACTTTTTTTGTGCATTATAAGGTTAATGGTAAAAATCCCATTAATACAATGAGTAATTCATGTTTTTTAGTTAAAAACAGTCATGAAGGGGAAGGAAGAAGAAATATGAGATTTGATGGTTTGGATTGTCAGTACTTAGACGGAATAGGAGTGGGGAGAAAGAGATAAGAATACGGGTGCATTGGAGTGGGTTAGTGAGTTCATTTTCACGGCGTGCTTCGGCAATTTTACAAAATTACTAAAAACTACAAAAAGCATATTTCTGCACTATTTTTTACCTTTATAAGACTAATCGTACAAATTCCAGTTATGCAATGGGTAGTTCATGATTTTTAGTTGGAAGGAGGCAAGGAGAGGAAGGAGGAAGAAAGATGAGGTTTGATGGCTGGGATTGTGAGATCAAGGTGGAATGGATTGGGGAGGAAAAGAGGATGTAAAGGGTGCATTGGAGTAGTTTACTGAGTTCCTTTTCACGGCGAGCCTCGGCACTCTAACTTAATTACTGAAAACTACACATCTCATATTTCTGAATTTGTTTTTACCATTATAAGGTTAATCGTAAAAATCCCAGTTATGCAATGGGTAATTCATGATTTTTAGTTGGAAGGAGGAAGGGAGGGGAAGCATGAAGTAAGTTGAGGTTTGATGGTTGTGATTGTCAGAACTGAGGCGAAATGGAAGTGGGGAGAAAGAGAAGAGGAAACTGGTGCATTGGAGGAGGTAAGTGAGTTCATTTTCACGGCGTGCTTCGGCACTCTTACTAAATTCCTGAAAACTACACAACGCGTAGTTCTGCCCTAATTTTGACCATTATAGGGTTAATCGCAAAACTCCCAGTTATGCAATAGGTATTACAAGATTTTTAGTTGGAAGGATGGAGTGAGAAACAAAAGAAAAATGGTGAGGTTTGATGGTTGGCATTGTCAGAACTGATGCGGAATGCGGATGAGGAGAAAGAGAGGAAGAAACTGGCGTATAGGAGGGGGTAAACAGTTCATTTTCATGGCGTGCTTCGGCACTCATACTTAATTACTGAAAATTACACAACGCGTATTTTTGCACTTTTTTTGACCGTTATAATGTTACTAGTAAAAATCCCAATTATGCAATAGGTAATTCATGATTTTTAGGTGGAAGGAGGAAGGGAGGGGACGGAAGAGGAAAGGTGAGGTTTCATGGTTGGGATTGTCACAACTGAGGCGCATTGAGGGTGGGGGAAAGAGAGGAGGAAACGGGTGCATTGGAGGGTATTAGTGAGTTCATTTTCACGGCGTGCTTCGGCACTATTACTAAATTACTGAAAACTACACAACGCGTATTTCTGCACTTTTTTTGACCATTATAAGGTTAATCTTAAAAATCCCAATTAAGCAATGGGTAATTCATGATTTTTAGTCGGAAGGATGAAGAAAGAGGAAGGCAGAAGTTAGATAAAGTGTGATGGATGGCAATGTCAGAATTCAGGCAAAATTGGTGTGGGGAGAAAAAGAGGAGGAAACAAGCAATTTGGATGAGGTAAGTGAGTTCATTTTCACGGCGTGCTACGGCACTCTTACAAAATTACTAAAAACTACACAAAGCATATTTCTGCACTTTTTTTTACCTTTAATCTAATCTACTAATCGTACAAATTCCAGTTATGCAATGGGTAATTCATGATTTTTAGTTGAAAGGAGGCAGGGCGTGGAAGGAAGGAGAAAGATGAGTTTTAATGGCTGGGATTGTCAGAAGAAGGCGGTATGGGGTGGAGAGAAAAAGAGGAGGTAAAGGGTGCATTGGAGGAGGTTACTGAGTTCCTTTTCACGTTGAGCCTCGGAACTCTTACTTAATTACTGAAAACTGCGCAACGCGTATTTCTGCACTTTTTTTTACTATTATAAGGTTAATCTTGAAAATCCCAATTATGCAATGGGTAATTATTTATTTTTAGTTGGAAGGAGGGAGAGAGAGGAAGGAAGAAGTTACATGAGGTTTGATGGTTAGCATTGTCAGAATTGAGGCGAAATTGCTGTGGGGAGAAAGAGAGGAGAAAACGGGTGCATTGGATGAGGTAAGTAAATTTATTTTCACGGCGTGCTTCGGCACTTTTACTAAATTACTGAAAACTACACAACGCGCATTACTACACTTTTTTTGACCATTATCAGGTTTTTCTTAAAAATCCCAATTATGCAATGGGTAGTTCATGATTTTTAGTTAGAAAGAGGGAGGGAGAGGAAGGCAGAATTTAGATGAGGTTTGATTGTTGGCATTGTCAGAACGGAGGCGAAATTGGCGTGGGGAGAAATAGAGGAGGAGACGGGAGCATTGGAAGAGGTAAGTGAGTTTATTTTCACGGCGTGCTTCGACACTCCTAATAAATTACTGAAAAGTACACAACCCGTTTTTCTGCACTTTCTTTGACACTTATAAGGTAAATCGTAAAAATCCCAGTTATGCATTGTGTAATTCATGATTATTAATTGGAAGGACGGAGGGAGGGAAAGGAAGAAGGAAGATGAGGTTTATTGGTTGTGATTGTCAGAACTGAGGTAAAATGGAGGTGGGGACAAAGAATGGAGGAAACGGGCGTATTGGAGGGGGTAAGTGAGTTCATTTTCACGGCGTGCTTCGGCACTCTTACTAAATTACTGAAAACTACACAACGCGTAGTTATCCACTTTTTTGACCATTTTAAGGTTAATCTTAAAAATACCAATTACGCAATGGGTAATTCACGATTTTTAGTTGGATGGAGGGAGGAAGGGGAAGGAAGAAGAAAGATGAGGTTTCATGGTAGGGGTTATCAGAACTGAGGCGGAATGGGGTCGGGGAGAAAGAGAGGAGGAGACGGGTGCATTGGAGGGGGTTAGTGAGTTCATATTCACGGCGTGCTTCTGCACTTTTACTTAAATACTGAAAACTGAACAACGCGTATGTTTCACATAATAAATCTTTTAATTCTCTCTTACCTCTTTTAAAAAGATCACTATTTTTTTAAAAAGGAGATCATTTGGGTTTCCTACGGGTGTCATTATCTGTCATCCGGAATTAAGAACTAAAACTGGCTTCATCTATATATATTCTCTCAATGAATGTGTCATTATTAGTATTAATACTCAACTCTTGAGATAAAATATTAACGAAAAAACGGTACCGATCTTTAGATGGAAAATTAATATGGATTGAGGGAAGATGATTTATTGACGGAGAGGAATGGATAGAAAGGAAATCTTAAAAAATCTCCAACATGGGAGAAAATACTGTTTTGAAATCGTAAAGAAAATTCATTTTGGCTTCTCACAAAAAATATTAAGAGTGAACCATCTGAGGAAGTAGTGGCGGCCTCTTCATATTCGCGACTCCAATGGTTGTTAATTTTGGTTTATTCCTCGCAACTCTTTTATGTAGTGATGATCAAGTATAGATGAATTCCCAGGGGAAATTCTAACTTTAAAGAAATTGCGTAATATAGGAAAATAAGGGTAGTTCCATGTGTACCACGGATAAGGGCAAGCATAGCGGAAAAAATTAGGAGCATAAGACCTGAGTATAGCCTTCATTGAGGCGGCAGGTGGGGTCAAAAAGACAGAATTATTTAGTTTCATAACGCCTATATTATTGGGGAATAAAAAATTCAATTTCTGTAATGAACACCGCTGGATCCACGTTAACGTTTATTTTGAAAATATTTACAGGAGTCTCCTAACTAAAAATGGAAAACTGGGCCAACAATTTTTGTAAGCGCGAACGATACCGGTTACTTCTCCGGTGAAATATTTTAAAATTTGGGCACTTAAAGAATACCACCTAGTTCCCAATAAATAAGTAACAGAAGCACAGCACGATAAAGGCCGTAACCCTAATCAGGTCTTGGCACATCAGCGGAATTACATAGGGTAAACTTGAATTGTTATAACAACACACAAGATATTTGCCAAGGATACAAAGTTCCTCCCGTCAACTGAAGTCCCGTCAACTGGGACAGGAAATGGGACAAAGAAACAAAATACAAGAAACGAAAAACACCATCTCACCAAAGAATGACGTATTCACATAATTGTAGTAAACGTCTAGCTGTAGCTGATGAAACAAACTGAGAAAGTAAAAACCACCTCCTTCCACACAAGAATTAGAGATATGTAAGAACTGATCCGAAGGACTTCCGCTCGCCTCAAGTGAGACGGAGGGAGAGTGAGGGAGAGAGAGAGAATGAGAGAGTGAAAGATAGAGAGAGAAAGGATTGATAAATTATAAAAAGGTTGAAACATGTTAAATTATCAAAACTTAACTAAAATAAAAGGATTCCATGGGTTGTTCATAGAAAGCATTATATGTAAGAAAAATATAAGTAGTAATTCGCTGTCTATTTCAAACCAATTATGTGATGAAGTTTTCAAGAATAAACACATCGTGCGGATCTTAAAGAGGGAAACGAGTTTTAAATAAGGAGTTCGCTATCCCGAGGTTCAAAGAAGAGAAGGATAAAACACTTTTTAAAAAGACTCAGACTAGCTGGAAAAATTAAATTCGTTTATCGGAAATAGATACGTTTCATTATTCATAAAAATAAAAGAGATCCAGTTTAAAAAACAAATTCCAACCTCTGCAGTAGCCATTCTTTTAATGATATATTTTTTTCACATTTCCTTATCATGTTCATTTCACATGAAAATGTACATTGCTCTGGTAAATTCTGTTGTATGATAATATACATCCTAAGTGGTAGAAATATACAAAAATATCTCAAAATACACACCTGTGTTAATAAGATCATTCATTTTTTTTGAAACATAATTGGGCTTCCTACTAATGTAATTAGCTCTCATCAGGAATAAGGAACTAAAACTGGCCGCTTCGGTACACAGTTGCACAATAATTTAGTCATTTTTAATGGATGTACTCAACTCATGACGGAAAAAATTGACAACAAACGGTACCGATCGTCAGAAGGAAGAGTAATATGGAATGAGGGAAGATTATGTATTAACGGAGAGGAAGGGAAAGAAAGGAAATCTTTAAAAATGTCTAACCTGGGAGAAAATACAGTTTTGTAATCGGAAAGACGTCTTCGATTTGGTCTCTCACAGAAAATATAAAAAGTGAAGCAGCTAAAGAACAAGTGGCGGCCGCTTCATATTCCCGACTCCAATGGTTGTCAGTTTTCTCAGAAGATAAGGAAATGGGACAAAAAAACAATATACAAAATTAACGAAAAACACCACTTCACGTGTGATATACGTTTCTCCGCTAAAGAGAGTTTCCCTGAGAGAGAAAGAAATGATAAATTTTAAATAGATTGTAACATGTCAAATTATCAATCCTTTATCAAAAAAAGAACAACTCCATGTTTTATTCATAGAAAGCATTAATTGCAAAATATACAAGAATTGACTGGGAATATGTAAGTACTGCCGGACTCTTCTGTTTCTTCGTTTTCGACTATTGTGTATATTTCATTGTATTAAACAACTCCTATACGATATGAAACTTGGCAAAGAGTCAAATAGTGTCGATAGATGGCAAGGTAGAAGGAGATGCGACTTGAAAACTAGCGTCGTCCTTAAGTATATCTCGGCATAAAATTGCCTATAATTTTCTCGTACTTCATCAAATTTTCCTCTGGGATATGACAAGAAAAGGAAACATAAGGTGGTGAGTATTAGAGGAATGAAAAAAATAGGAAGTCAGTAGTCGATCCCAGTGAATGTTTTCGAATTATTTACATGAATGTAGGGAATCCACAAATTGTACCGAATATAACAATCTGAGAAACCAATAACATCTTCTCTTACTAAAAGATCAGGAATGTGTCAGAACCGTACAGAAGCACTACCGAACGTCTCCAGTGGGACGGAGGGAGAGTGAACAGAGAGACAGAGAGCGAGAGGAAGAAAAATAGTGAGAGAAAGGAATGATTAAATTAAAATATATTGTAACATTTTAAATTATCATTACTTTAATTAAAAGAAATGGATTCCATGGATCTTTCATAGTAAGCATGAAATGTATGAAATATATAAGTAGTAATCCGTAATATGTAAGTAGTTCAGGACTCTCCTGCTCTTTATATGACGTCGATTCTGTCTATTTCATTCGTAAAAAACAACTTCTGCACGATGTAAAACGTAACAAAAAGTCAAATAGTGTCGATCCTCGGCAAGGTAGAAGGTGATGTGACTTGACAAATCGCGATGGCCTTTACTGTATCCCAGCATAAAAGTGTTTGCCATTTTCTCAATTTTTGTCAAAATTCCTGTATGATATTACAAAAAAAAGGAAACAGAAGGTCCCGAGTATCAGCAGAAAGAGGAATATGGAAAGTGAGAAGTCGATTAATTTAAGGGGGAGTGAGCACAAAAGAGACAAGAGTAACAAAAATTGGAAAATACATGTGAGAAAATTAATTTCGTAAATAAAGAAAGAGAGATTCAATTATAACTCTCACAAAAATCATAAGTATGATCCGGCTTAAGGCACTATGGCCGGGTATTCCTTGTCCGAGCTAACCTTGGTATGTCATTTTTTCTCTGTCTATTACAAACCATTTATGTAATGAAATTTTCAAGAATAAACACATTATTCATTGCTCTTGTTCATTCTGTTGTATAATAATGTAATGCTTAGTGGGAGAAACATAAAAAATATCTCAAAATACTCTCTTAACTGTGTTAAAAAGAATACTCTTTTATCTAAAAAGAGATTAATTTGGGTTTCCTACGGATGTTGTTAGCTGTCATCCGGAATTTAGAACTAAAACTGGCTTCATCGGTATATATTCTCTCAATGAATGAGTCATTATTAGTAGATATACTCAACTCAAGACATAAAAAATTAACGAAAAAACGGTACCAATCGTCAGAAGGAAGAGTAATATGAAATGAGGGAAGATGATGTATTGACGGAGAGAAAGGGAGAGAAAGGAAATCTTTAAAAATGTCTAACCTGGGAAAAAATACAGTCTTAAAATCGTAAAGACATTTTTGAGTTGGTCTCTCACAGAAAGCATTAAAAGTGAACCAGCTGAGGAACAAGTGGTGGCCTCTTCATACTGCAGACTACAATGGTTGTCAGTTTTGGTTCGTTATACATAACTCCTTTATGTAGTGAAGACAACGTATACATAAATCCCAAGCGGAAACTGTAACTTTAATGAAATTGCATAAAATAACGAAATAAGGGTAGCTCCATATATGCCAATTAGATGGGCAAGCATAGCGGCAAAAATATACGAGCAAAAAACCTGTGTAAAGACTTCATACAGGCGGCAGGTGGTGCAATAAGGACAGAATCATTTAGTTTCATAACGCCAACAGTAAAGGGGATCAATAAATTCAATCCTTGCAATGAACACCGCAGGATCCAAGTTACCATTTATATTTTAAAGATTTACAGGAATTTCCTGAATAAAAGGGGAATCCAGGGACAACGGTGGCATCAGGCGCGTACTATACCGGCTATCACTCCTGTGAAATAACACAAAATTTGGTTACTTCAGCGATTAATACACAAATACCACTAAGTAGGCAATGAATTAGTAAATGTAGCACACCACGAAAAAGGCCGTAACACAAATCAGGTCTTTGCACATTAGCAGAGTTACCTAGGGTCAACCAACAATTGTTCTAACAATACATAGGATATTTGCCAAGGATACTAAGTTTCTTCAGTCTACTGAAGATAAAGAAATGGGACTAAAAAACAAAATACAAAAAACGAAAAACAACACATCACCACAGAATGTCGTGTGGTTAACGTACCCCTGCTTCGCGCCGCGAGAGAAAGAAGTTATAAACCATCGTTTCATTGCTATTTTCCAGAGGATATTTTCGAAGTTTTCACATAAATGTAGCAAAGCTCTAGCTGTGGGTGATAAAACAAACAAGCACAAAGCAAAAGCCACCTTCTTATACTCAAGGGTTTAGGATTTGTAAGGACCGATCCGAAGGACTTCCAGTGAGACGGATTGAGAGTGAGGGTGAGAGGGAGAGTGAGTGAGAGAAAGAGAGAGAGAGAGAGGGAGAGAGAGGGAGTGAGAGAGAGAGAGAGAGGGAGAGAAACACAGAGGGAGAATGGAATGATATATTTAAAATTACTGTATCATGTTAAGTTTACAACTCTTTAAAGATTCCATGGTTGTTCATAGAAAGCATTAAATGGGCGAAATATATATGTAGTAAACCGTAATATGTACGTAGTTCAGGACTCTGCTGCTCCAAATATGACGAGGATAGTGTTCTTCTTATTCTAAGATACATCTCCTGCACGATATAAAACTTAACAAAAAGTCATATCGTGTCGATAGTCGGCCAGATAGAAGGTGATGTGACTTGAGAACTAGCGTCGGCCTTTACTGTATCCCGGCATAAAAGTGTCTACCATTTTCTCAATTTTTGTCCTAATTCCAGTATGATATTACAAAAAAAGGAAACAGAAGGTCCCGAGTATCAGCAGAAAGAGGAATATGGGAAGTGAGATGTACATTCATTTAAGAGGGAGAGAGCAGAAAAGAGAGACATATTGGCGGATTAAAGGGTTAGAAAGGAAATCTATACAAATCGCTAACCTGGGAGAAAATATTGTTTTGAAATCTTTAAGTGTTGTTCGATTTAGTCCCACACAGAAAATATTAAAAGTGAACCAGCTGAGTAACAAGCAGCGGCCTCGTCATATTACTCATTATGATGATTGTTAGTTTTTGCTCGTTCTTCTAACTTCTCTATGTAGTGAAGAAAACGTACAGATTAAAGCGAAGCGGAAACACTAACTTTAATAAAATTGCATAAAATTACAAAATAAGGGTAGCTGCATGCATGCCACGGAAAAGGGTAGGCATTGCGGCAAAAATTAAGAGTAAAAAACCTGTGTAGAGCCTTCATAGAGGCGGCAGATGGTGCCATAAGGACAAAATCATTTAGTTTCATTACGCCTACGTTAAATGGTATTAAAAAATTCAATTCCTGCAATGAACACCGCAGGATCCACGTTACCATTTATATTTAAAAGATATACCAGAACTTCCTTACTAATCGGGGAAACCAGGGCCAACGTCTTTTGCAGTCGCGTACGATACCGGGTAATACTCCGGTGAAATATTTCAAAATTTGGGCACTTCACCAATTAACACAAAAATATCACTAAGTAGCCAATGAATAAGTAACAGAGACACACAACGAAAAAAGCCGTAGCACTAATCAGGTCTTGGCACATTAGCAGAATTATATAGGGTATACTGCAGACGTCACAACAATACACAGAATATTTGCCAAGGATACAAAGTTCATTCAGTCAACTGAAGATAACGAAATGGGACAAAAACCAAAATAGAAAATTAACGAAAAACACCACTTCACCACAGAATGACAAGTGATTTACGTTTCGGTGCTTCGCTCCGCGAGGGAGAGAAGTTACAAACTATCGTTTCATTGCTATTTGCAAGTAAATATTTTCTAAATTTTCACATGATTGTAGTAAACCTCTAGCTGTAGCTGATAAAACAAACTGAAAAAGAAAAAACCACCTCCTACCACACAAGAATTAGAGATATGTAAGGACTGATCCGAAGGACTTCCGCTTGCCTCAAGTGAGACGAAGGGAGAGTGAGCGAGACAGAGAGAATGAGAGAGAGAGAGATGGAAAGAGAAACGAATGATAAATTATAAAAAGATTGAAACATGGTAAATTATCAACCCTTAATTAAAATAAAAGGAATCAATGGGTCGTTCATAGAAAGCATTATATGTAAGAAATATAAAAGTAGTAATCCGCTGTCATTAAGTAAAGTGAGGGAGAGAGACAGAGAGCGAGAGAAAGAGAAATAGAGAGAGAGAAAGGAAAATAAATATTTCAATAAACTGTATTATGTTAACTTATCAATCCTTTCAAACATTCCATGGGTCATTCATAGAAAGCATTAAATGTATGAAATATATAAGTAGTAATCCGGAATATGTACGAGGTTCAGGACTCTTCTGCTCCAAATATGACGACGACTGTGTCTATTTAATTCCAAGATACAACTCCTGCACGATATAAAAAGTAACAAAAAGTCCCATCGTGTCGATAGTCAGCAAGATAGAAGGATATGTGACTTAAGAACAAGCGGCGGCCTTTACTGTATACCGGCATAAATTTATATGCAAAATTTCTCTTATTTTGTCACAATTCCTGTATGATATTACAAAAAAAGGAAACAGAAGGTCCCGAGTACCAGCAGAAAGAGGAATTTAGGAAGTGAGATGACGATTCATTCAAGGGGGAGAGAGCAGAAAAGAGAGACGAATTGGCGGATGGAAGGGAACTATAAAAATCTCTACCCTAAGAGAAAATACAGTTTTGAAATCGTTAAGTTTTGTTCGATTCGGTCTAACACAGAAAATATTAAAAGTGAACCAGTGGACTAACAAGCGGCGGCCTTGTCATATTCCTCATTCCAATGGTTGTTATTTTTTGTTCGTTCTTCTAACATATTTATATAGTGATGAAAACGTATAGATAAAAGCCAAGCGGAAACACTAACTTTAATGAAATTGCATACAATTATTAAATAAGGGTAGCTGCATGCATGCCATGGCAAACCGTAGGCATTGCGGCACAAATTAGGAGTAAAAAACCTGTATAGAGCCTTCATAGAGGCGTCAGGTGAAGCCATAAGGGGAGAATTATTTTGTTTCATAACGCCTACATTAAATGAGATTACAAAATTCAATTCCTGCAATGAACACCGCAGGATCCACGTTACCATTTTTATTTGAAAGATATACCGGAATTTCTTTACCAATCGGGGAAACCAGGACCAACGATTTTGGCAGTCGCGTACGACACCGGATATTACTCCGGTGAAATATTTCAAAATATTGGCACTTCACCAATTTACAAAAAAATACCACTAAGTAGCCAAAGAATAAGTAACAGAAGCATAACAAGAGAAAGGCGTAACCCAAATCAGGTCTTGGTACATCGGCAGAATTACATAGGTAAACTACAATTGTTATAACATTACACAAGCTATTTGCCAAGAATTTGCAAATTTTCTTCAGTCAACTGAAAATAGGGAAATGGGACCAAAAAAAAACACAAAATTCACGAAACAAACCACTTCATCACAGAATTACGTGTGATATATGTTTCCTTCTTCACCCCTTGATGGAGAGAAGTTGCAAACCATCGTTTTATAGCTACTTAATTTATATTTTCAATTTTTGAACAAAAATGTAGTAAAACTGTAGGTGTAGGTGATAAAACAAACTGAGAAAGCAAAATTAACCTTCTTCCAATCAAGGATTAGGGATATTTAGGGACCGAAACGAAGGAATTCCGCTCGACTCAAGTGACACGGAGGGAGAGTGAGGGAGAGAGGAAGAGGGAGAGTGAGCGAGAGAGGAAGAGGGAGAGTGAGGGAGAGAGGAAGAGGGAGAGAGGGAGAGAAAGAGGGAGAGAAATATAGAGAGAAAGAGGAATAACAAATTATAAATAGAATGTAACATGTAAATTTATCAATCATTTAATTAAAAGAGAAGGATGCCATAGGTCATTCATAAATATCACTAAATGCATGACCTGGGAGAAAACAGTTTTGAAATCGTAACGACAATTTCGATTTGGTCTCTCACAGAAAACATTAAAAGTAAACCAGCTGAAGAAGAAATGGCGGTCTTTCATATTCCCGACTCCAATGATCGTCAGTTTTTGTTTGATCTTTACAACTCCTTTTAGTAGTGAAGAAAAGGTATAGATGAAAGCCAAGCGGAAACTCTAACTTTAAAGAAATTGCATAAAATAGCTAAATAAGGGTTGTTTCATGTACACCACGAAGAAGGCCAGGCATAGCGGCACAGATTAGGAACAAAAAACATGAGTATAGTCTTTTTTTTGAGGCGGCAGGTCGTGTCACCATCATCATTTAAATGACAAAATCATTCATTTTTATAACGCCTATATTGAAGGGGAATAAAAAATTCCATCCCAAATTTCATAAAATAACGAAATAAGGGTAACTCCATAAATGCCAATGAGAAGGACAGGCATGGCAGCAAAAATTAGGAGTAAAACACCTGTGTAAAGAATTAATGGAAGTGGCATGTGGTGCAATAAGGACAGAATAATTTTGTTTCATAACGCCTACATTAAATGGGATTAAAAATTTCATTCCCTGCAATGAATACCGCAAGATCAACGTTACCATTTATATTTAAAAGATTTACAGGAATTTCCTTACTATTCAAGGAAACCATGGCTAACCATATTTGCAGTCATGTACTATACCGTTTATTACTCCGGTGAAATAACACAAAATTTGGTCACTTCAGCGATCAACACAAAAATACCACTAAGGAGCCAATGAATTAGTAAAAGAAGCACACCACGAAAAAGGCCGTAATCCTAATAAGGTTTTTGCACATCAGCAGAATTACATAGAGTTAACTGCAATTGATATAACAATACACAAATATTTGCCAAGGATACAAAGTTCATTCAGTCAACTGAAGATTGGAATTGGGAAAAAAACAAAATAGAAAATTGACTAAAAACACCACTTCACGACAGAATGACAAGTGGCATACGTTTCGATGCTTTTCGCCACGAGGGAGAGCAGATATAAACTATCGTTTCATTGCTACTTCCTAGTAGATATTTTCTAAATTTTCACATAATTGTAGTAAACCTCTAGCTGTAGCTGATAAAACAAACTAAGAAAGCAAAAACCACCTCCTTCCACACAAGAATTAGAGATATGTAAGGTCTGATCCGACGGACTTCCACTCGCCACAAGTGAGACGGAGGGAGAGTGAGGGGGAGAGAGAGAATGAGAGAGAGATAGAGAGAGAGAGAGAGAAATGAATGAAAAATTATAAAAAGATTGAAACATGGTAAATTATCAACCCTTAATTAAAATAGAAGGATTCCATGGGTCGTTCATAGAAAGCATTATAAATAACATATATATAAGTAGTAATTCGCTGTCTATTACCAACCATTTATGTGATGAAATTTTCAAGAATAAAAACATAGTGCGGACCTTAAAGGGGGATACGAGTATATAATAATAAAGTGCGCTATTCCGAGGTTCAAAGAAGAGAAGGAGAAAATAATTTTTTTTAAATACTCAGACTAGCCCGAAAAATTAAATTCGTTTATCAGAAAAGAGATACGATTGATTATTCAAAGAAAATTAAAGAGATCGAGTTTAAAAAACAAATTCCTGCCTCTGTTGTAGCCATTCTGTATGATATATTTTTTTCACATTTCCTTATAATGTTCATTTAATATGAAAATGTTTATTGGTCTTGTTCCTTTCGTTGTATAATAATGTACATACTTAGTTGGAGAAATACATGAAAATATCTCAAAATACACACTTACCTGTGTTAATAAGATCATCCAATTAAAAAAAAAGACTAAATTGGGCTTCCTATGGACGTAATTAGCTGTCACCCGGAATTATGAAATAAAACTGGCCTCTTCGGTTCACTGTCTCACAATGATTGAGTAATTTTTAATAGATGTACTCAACTCATGACAGAAAAAATAACAAATAAACGGTACCGATCGTCAGAAGGAAGAGTAATATGGAATGAGGGAAGACGATGTATTGACGGAGAGGAAGAGATAGAAGGGAAATCTTTAAAAGTCTCTAACCTGGGAGAAAATTCAGTTTTGAAATCGTAGAGACATCTTCGATTTGGTCTCTCACTGAAAATATTAAGAGTGAACCAGCTAAGGAACAAGTGGCGGCCTCTTTATATTCCCGATTCCAATGGTTTCAGATTTTGTTCGCTCTTCAAACTTCTTTATGTAGTGAAGAAGAAGTATAGATAAAAGCAAAGCGGAAACTATAACTTGAATGAAATAAAATACCGAAATAATTGTAGCTCCATGAATGCCACGGAGAAGGGCAGGTATGGCGGAACCAATTCGGAGCAAAAAACCTGTGTTCTGCATTCATGGAGGCATCAGGTGGTGCCATAAGAAAAGAATCATACAGTGTCGTAACGCTTGCATTAAAGGGGATTAAAAAATTCAATCCCTGCAACGAACACCGCAGGATCCAATTTACCATTTTTTTAAAAATGATTTACAGGAAATTCCGAACTAATCGGGGAAACCAGGGCCAACGATTTTTGCAGTCGCGTAAGATACCGGTTATTACGCCGGTGATGTAACTCAAAATTTGGGCACTTCACCGATTATCACAATAATACCACTAAGTTGCTAATGAATAAGTAACAAAAGCACACCACGAAAAAGGACGTAACCCTAATTAGGTCTTGGCACAACAGCTGAATTACAATGTGTAAACTGATACGTTCCTCACGGGAGGGCTCAGCTGAGGTCGTATATAATGCGCCCGAACTGTGCAAGCCGAATGGCATTACCTTAAAATGAAAAAGCCCGCGTCCGGGAAGAGTGAAAGCGGTAATCTCCCTACTGCCTGGGTCAAGTTCGATTTGCCAGTAGCCTTTTTCAAGGTCAATGGTCGATATATATTTTCCAGCCCTAAGTTTGTCTAATATACTCGAAATGTATGGAAGGGGGAAGGCGTCCTTCTTACTCATGCTGTTGACCTTCCGATAATTCACTACGAATCGTTTGGAACCGTCTTTCTTTGGAACCAACAAAACGGGCGAGGACCAAGAACTATTTGAAGGTTCAATGATTCCATTAGCCAGCATAGTATCCACCCGAGAGTCGATACCCTTTTGAATCACCGGGGAAATGGGACAATACCTCTGTTTGACTGGGACGTCCTTTTCTAAGACAATCCTATATTTTATGACGTCCGTACGGCCGGGAACGAGATCAAATAGTTTGATTTCCGAGTCCATAAAGCTCATAAGGGCGATATCCTCTGCGGGGGTGAGGTTGTTTTCGGGGGGTACTCCGTCCAGCTGTAAATTGAACCCTACGGAGGAAGCCCGTGAAACTACCACCGGTTTAGACGTCCCATCGGATAATTTAACAAAATGATTGGAAAAATCTAAACTAGCACTAATGCTTTTCAAAAAATCCGTACCCAGTACTATGCTATAGGGCATAGAAGGGAGAACGTCAAAGTGCACTATCACGACTCTGTCTTTTACCTTTATTGGGAGAGTTACGGCCTTGGTAACGGAAGCCCGGCGGCCGTCTGCCATTTCGAGTTGAGCGGCCCACGTGCGCATTGGAATCCTCAAATCACCTAACCACCTTTCTACCGCGGCATTTATGACCGATTGGGACGCTCCCGTATCGAGCAAAGCGGGCCATGCTCTACCGTATATGTTAACCTGAACAAACATTCCGCCGGTGACGGAGCACACGGGGAAGGGTGGCTTAAGCATAAATTTTCTAACGGTTTCTAACCAATCGTCCCATTTACTGTCCAGGCCCACCGGCTTGTGCCGAAACTTACGATGCCTAGAGCCTGGATTTAATGCGTCGCTCCGGCGTTTCCCACACAACCACAAATTCGAATAGTTTCCCCCTTTCTCCCGCATCGGTGGCAAAATTTTGAGAGAGATTTCTTACCGAGTCGAAAGAAATGATCGGCCGAGTCACAATTCCAGCAGCTCATGCTAGGGGATTGTTTTTCTACGGCAGAAGTTAGAGCGGAAGCTAAAACTAAACCATACTTAACGCATTTCTCTCGCAAAAACCCAAATTCCTTATCAACCATATCGGCAGGTTTTGGGTGCGGGAGGTAAGACTCCCTTTTTACTTTTTGCTCTTCTGCGGCTCGCCCAAAGAGCATTAATTCCCTCATGGAGGAGAAGGTATTGGGCGGGATTTGCCCAGGATAATCGGGGTGTAAATTCCCGTAGGCTGACTCTACTAATTCGCCATCTGGTAAGGGTCGTTTCAAACGCGTATTCATTGCGGACAAGCAAGTCAAAAATTCATTGATTTTTTCGCCCGCCACCTGCGTAGGTACGAACATATCCTTTCTTAGCCTCATGTCATAATCACCCGGCAGATATACTTCACGGAGCCTATCCTTTAATACGGAAAACATACCTAGCGATTCTCTATTGACTCTCAACCATAGTAGTGCCTTTCCCTTAAGAATCTCGGAGGAGAGACGGTACATGACGGCGTCAGAGGCGTCATTATCGGCCTGAAATTCGTCGCAAGCTTCTAAAAAGGAGGCAACGCTCTCTGCTTCCTCGCCAGCAAAGGACAGTCCTTTTCTCACGGCCATTTTGTCCAACGCAACAAACCAGCTAACCCTCTCTCTTCTCGAGGGAGAGAAGCTGTGGGGGCTTCTTCCGGAGACAGGTTCCTGCAATAATCGCGTAGCGCCGCCCGCAACTGGTCTAATGTCCTAGAAGACGGGAGACTGAATATCTCACAATACGACATGGCCTAGGCTTGGGAGAGTTCGTTAATCCACGAGGTTCATATCTTACCTTCCATGGTTAACCGCTAATAGAACAAAGGAGAAAATGGGAAGATAGGGTTCTAATCTTCGCTTCCCGGGGTCCGTCGGGAATGAGACTACAGGTTCAGGGAGGACCGCGAAAGGGTAACAAGAACTGAGATAATAAAAAACAACGTTGAACCTAACGCTAATATAACTAACCTAGTATCGTCGACCTCGTGGTGAAAGGAAAGAATGAAAATTCTTTAGTTACTCGAGCCCCACGTTGGGCGCCAGAAGGGTAACGTTCCTCCCGGGAGGGCTCAGCTGAGGTCGGGCCCAGTTATGCAATGGGTAATTCATGACTTTTAGTTAAAAAAGGAAGGGACAGAAAGTATAAGGAAGGATGACGTTTGATAGCTGAGCTAGCCAGAACTATGCGAAATGGGTTGGGGAAAAAAATGGAGGTAAAAAGTGCATTGAAGGGGAATAGGGCGTTCATTTTCACGGCAAAATTTGGTACTCTCACTAAATTACTGAAAACTAGACAACGCGTGTTTCTGCATTATTTTTGATCCATAAAAGATTAATCGTGTATATCCCAGTTATGCGATGGGTTATTTACTGACTAACTTAAAAGGGGAAGAAAGGGGAAGAAATGAGAAAGATGACGTTTGATAGTTGAGCTAGCAAGAACAATGCGAAAAGGGGTGGGGAGAAAAAAATGGAGGTAAAGGGTGCATTGAACGGGGTTAAGTATTTAATTTTCACGGCGAATTTCGCTACTCTTACTAATTTACTAAAAACTAGACAACGCGTATTTCTACACTATTTTAGGCCTATATAAGATTAATCGTGCAAATCCCAATTATGCAATGGGTAATTTATGACTTTTAGTTAAAAGGGGAAGGGAGAGGAAGTAAGGAGAAAGATGACGTTTGATGGCTGATCTAGCCAGAACCATGCGAAATTGCAAAAAAGTGAAGTGCAAATTACTAAAAACTCCACAACGAGTATTTCTGCACTATTTTCGATCTAATAAGGATAATTCGTGAAAATCCCAGTTATGCAATGGGTAATTCGTGAGTTTAAGTTAAAAGGAGAAGGGAGAGGAAGTAAGGAGAAGGATGACGTTTTATGGCTGAGCTAAACCGAACAATGCGAAATGGGGTGGGGAGAAAAAAAAGAGGTAAATGGTGCATTGAAGGGGGTAAGTAAGTTCATTTTCAAGGCAACTTCGGTACTCATACTAAATTACTGAATACTACACAACGGGTATTTCTGCACTATTTTCGATCTACATAAGATTAATTGTGAAAATCCCAGGTATGCAATGGGTAATTGAAGACTTTTAGTTACAAGGGGAAGGGAGTGGATGTAAGGTGAGAGATGACGTTTGATATCTGAGCTAGCTAGAACTCTGCGATACGAGGTGGGGAGAAAAAAGAAGGTATAGGGTGCATTGAAGAGGATTAGTGAGTTCATATTCACGGCGAACTTCGTTACTCTTACTAAATAACTGAAAACTACATAACTAAAACTACACAAGGCGTATTTCGGCACTATTTGTGATCTATATAATATTATTCGTGCAAATCCCAGTTATGCAATGGGTAATTCATGACTTTTAGTTAAAAGAAGTGAGGAGAAGTAAGAAGAAAGATGACGTTTAATGGCTGAGCTACCCAGAACTATACGAAATGGGGTGGGGAGAAAAATGGACGTAAAAATGCATTGAAATGGGTTAGTGAGTTCATTTTCACGGCGAACTTCGGTACTCTTACTAAATTACTGAAAACTTCACAACTAGTATTACTGCACTATTTTTTATCTATATAAGTTTAAACGTGCAAAACCCAGTTATGCAATAGGTAATTCATGACGTTTAGTTAAAAGGGGATGGGAATGAAAAAAACGAGAAATACGACGTTTTATGGCTGAGCTAGCCAGAACTATTCGAAATGGGGTGAGGAGAAAAAGAGGAGGTAAAGGGTGCATCTAAAGGAGTTAGTGAGTTTATTTTCAAGACTAACTTCGGTACTCTTACCAAATTACTAAAAACTACACAACGCGTAATTCTGCACAATTTTTTATCCTTATAAGATTAATCGTGAAAATCCCAGTTATGCAATGGGTAATTTATGACAGGAGAAGTAAAGAGAAAGATGACGTTTGATGGCTGACCTAGCCAGACCAAGGCGAAATGGGGTAGGGAGAAAAAAATCGAGGTAAAGGCTGCATTGAAGGGGGTTGGTAAGTTCATTTTCACGGCAAATTTCGCTACACTTACTAAATTACAAAAATTAATCTACGCGTATTTCAGAACTGTTCTTGATCTATATAAGAAAAATCGTGCAAAACCGAGCTATGCATTTGGTAATTCATGGTTTTTAGTTAAAAGGGGAAGGGAAGGGAAGTAAGGAGAAGGATGACGTTTATGGTCTTAGCTAAAGAGAACAATGCGAAATGTAGTGGGGAGAAAAAGAAGAGGTAAAGTGTGCATTGTAGAAGGTTAGCGAGTTCATTTTCACGGCGAACTTCGGAACTCTTACTAAAATACTGAAAATTACACAATGCGTATTTCTGCACTATTTTTGATCTATGTAAGTTTAATCATGCAAAACCCAGTTATGCAATGGGTAATTTATGTCTTTTAGTGAAAAGGGGAAGGGATTGAAAATAACGAGAAATACGACGTATGATGGCTGAGCTAGCCAGAACTATACTGAATGGGGTGGGGAGAACAAAGGAGGTAATAGGTGCATTTGAGAGGGTTAGTGAGTTCATTTTCTTGGCGAACTTCGGTACTCTTACTAATTAACAGAAAACTCAACAAGACGCATTTCTGCACTATTTTTGATCTACATAAGATTAATTGTGATAAACCCAGTTATGCAATGTGTAATTCATGACTTTTAGTTACCAGGGGAAGGGAGGGGAAATAAGGAGAAAGATGACGTTTGATGCCTGAGCTACCCAAAACTATGCAAAATGGAGTGGGGAGAAAAAAGGAGGTAAAGGTTGCATTGAAGGGGGTTAGTGAGTTCATTTCCACGGATCACTTCGTTACTCTTACTAAACAACTGAAAACTACACAAGAAGTATTTCTGCATTGTTTTTGATCCATATAAGATAAATCGTGCAAATCCCAGTTATGCAATGGCTAATTCATTACTTTTAGTTTCAAGGTAAGGGAGGGGAAGTAAGGAGAAAGATGACGTTTGATGCCTGAGCTAGCCAGAACAATGTAGAATAGGGTGGGGTGAAAAATAGGAGGTAAAGGGTGCATTGAAGGGGGTTAGTAAGTTCATTTTCACGGCGAAATTCGGTGCTCTGATTAAAATACTGAAAACTACACAATGCGTGTTGCTGCACTATTTTTCATCTATATAAAATTAATCGTAAAAATCCCTGTTATGCAATGGGTAATTCATGACGTTTAGTAAATAGGGGTAGTGAATAAAAGTAAGAAGAATGACGCCGCCGACGGCTAAGGTAACCAGAACTATCCGAAATGGGGTGGGGAGAAAAAAGAAGGTAAAGGGGGCATTAAAGTGGGTTAGTGAGATTATTTTCACGGGAAACTTCGGTACTCTTACTAAATAACAGAAAACTATGTAAGGCGTATTTCTGCACTATTTTTCATCTATATAAGATTAATCGTGCGAATCCCAGTTATGCAGTGACTAATTCATGAATTTTAGTTACAAGGGGAAGGGAGGGGAAATAATGAGAAAGACGACGTTTCATGGCTGAGCTAGCCAGAACAATGCGAAATGGGGTGGGGAGAAAATGAAGATGTAAATAGTGCATGGAAGGGGGTTAGTGAGTTCATTTTCAGGGCGAAATTCGGTACTCTTCCTAAATTACTGAAAATTACACAACGCGTATTTCTGCACTATTTTCGATCTTTATAAAATTATTCGTACAAATGCCAGTGATGCATGTGTAATTCATGACTTTTAGTTTAAAAGGGAAGGGGAGGGACGTAAGGAGAAAGATAACGTTGGATGGCTGAGCTAGCCAGAACAATGCGAAATGGAGTGGGGAGTAAAATGGAGGTAAAGGGTGCAATAAGGGGGTTAGTAAGTTTATTATCACGGCAAACTTCGGTACTCTTACTAAATTACTAAAAACTACACAACGCGTAATTCTGCACTAGTTTTGATCTATATAAGATTTATCGTGCAAATCCTAGTTATGCGATGGGTAATTCATGACTTTTAGTTAAAAGGGGAAAGGAGGAGAAGTGAAGAGAAATATGACATTTGATAGCTGTGGTAGCCACTACAATGTGAAATTAGGAGGGGAGAAAAAAATGGAGGTATAGAGTACATTATATGGCATTGGGGAGTTCATTTTCACGGCGAAATTCGGTACTCTTACTAAAATACTAAAAATTACACAACGTGTAATTCTTAACTCTTTTAGATCTTTATAAGATTAATCGTCAAAATCCCAGTAATGAGATGGGTAATTCATGAATTTTAGTTAAAAGGGGAAAGGAGGGGAAGTAAAGGAGAGTATCCAGAACTATGCAAAATGGGGTGGGGAGAAAAAAGGAGGTAAAGGGTGAATAAAAAGAGGTTAGGGAGTTCACTTTCACGGCGAACTTCGGTACTAAATTACTGAAAATTAATCAACGAGTATTTCTGCACTGTTTTCGTACTATATCAGATTATTCGTGCAAATCCCAGTTATGCAATGGGTAATTCATGACTTTTAGTTAAAAAGGAAGTAAGTGGAAGTATAAAGAAGGATGACGTTAAATAGCTGAGCTAGCCAGAACAATGAGAAATGGGGTGGGGAAAAAAGAAGAGGTAAATGGTGCATGGAAGTGGGTTAGTGAATTCATTTTCAAGGCGAAATTCGGTACTTTTCCTAAATTACTGAATACTACACAATGCGTATTTGTGCACTATTTTTGATCTATATAAGATTAATCGTGCAAATCCCAGTCTTGCAATGGAAAATTCATGACATTGAGTTTCAAGGGGAAGGTAGGAGAGGTAAGGAGAAAGATGACGTTTGATGGCTGAGCTAGAGAGAAGTAGGCGAAATGATTGGGGAGAAAAAGAGGAGGTAAAGGGTGCATTGAGGAAGGTTAGTGAGTTCATATTCACAGTGAACTTCTTTACTCTTGTAAATAACTGAGATCTACACAAGGCGTTATTCTGCACTATTTTTTATCTATATAAGATAAATCGTGCAAATCCAGGCTATGCAATGGGTAATTAATGACTTTTAGTAAAAAGGGAAAGGGAGATGAAGTAAGGAGGATGATGACGTATGATGGTTGAGCTAGCCAGATCAATGCGAAATGGAGTGCGGAGAAGAAAATGTAGGTAAGGGTGCATTAAAGAGGGTTAGTGAGTTCATTTTCACGGCAAACTTTGGTACTCTTACTAAGTTACTGAAAACTACACAACGCGTATTTCTACAATATTTTTTATCTATATATAATTTATCGTAAAAATACCAGTTATGCAATGGGAAATTCATGACTTTTAGTTATAAGGGGAAAGTAGGAAAAGTAAGGAGAAAGATGGCGTTTGATGGCTGAGCTAGCCAGAACAATGGAAAATGGAGTGCGGAGACAAATGGAGGTAAACGGTGCATTAAAGGTGGTTAGTGAGTTTATTTTCATGGCTTACTTCGGTACTCTTACTAAATTACTAAAAACTACACAACGCGTAATTCTGCACTATTTTTCATCTAAATAAGATCAATCGTTCAAATCCTAGTTATGCGATGTGTAATTCATGACTTTTTGTTAAAAGGGGAAAGGAGGGGAAGTAAAGAAGACTATCCAGAACTATGCAAAATGGGGTGGGGAGAAAAAAGGAGGTAAAGTGTGCATTGAAGAGGGTTAGTGAGTTCATTTTCACGGTTAACTTTGGTACTCTTATTAAATAACAGAAAACTAATCAAGGCGTATTTCTGCATGTATTTTTGATCTGTATAAGATTAATTGTGAAGGTCCCAGTTATGCAATGGGTAATTCATGTCTTTAAGTTACAAGGAGAAGGGAAGGGAAATAAGGAGAAAGATGACGTTTGATGCCTGAGAAAGCCATTACTATGCGAAATGGGGTAGGGAGAAAAATAGGAGGTAAAGGGTGCATTGAAGGGGGTTAGTGAGTTTATTTTCACGGCGAACTTCGGTACTTTAACTTAATTACTTAAAATACACAACGCGTATGTCTGACTTTTTTTTATCTATATAAGATTATTCGTGCAAATGCCAGTTATGCAATGGGTAATTCATGACTTTTAGTTAAAAGGGGAAAGGAGGGGAAGTAAAGAGGAAGATGACGTTTGATAGCTGAGCAAGACAGAACAATGCGAAATGGGGTTGGGAGGAAAAAAAAGTTAAAGGATGCATTGAAGGGGCTAACTTGGGTATTCTTATTAAATTACTAAAAACTACATATAGCGTAAATCTGCAATATTTTTGTTCTATATAAGTTCAATCGTGCAAATTACAGTCATGCAGTGGGTATTTCATGACTTTTAGTTAAAAGGGGAAGAGAATGAAAGTAAGGAG
The DNA here is from genome assembly GCA_963169105.1 of Ceriagrion tenellum. Taxonomy (NCBI): domain Eukaryota; kingdom Metazoa; phylum Arthropoda; class Insecta; order Odonata; family Coenagrionidae; genus Ceriagrion; species Ceriagrion tenellum. The sequence continues at coordinate 62,422,763 of OY720638.1, forward strand.
AAAGACGACGTTTGATGGCTGAAGTAGCCAGAAATATGCGAAATGGGGTGGGGGAAAAAGAGGAGGTAAAGGGTGCATTGAAGGGGGTTTGTTAGTTCATTTTCACGGCTAACATCGGTACTCTTACTAAATTACTAAAAACTATAATTAGCGTAGTTCTGCACTATTTTTGTTATATATATGATTAACCCTTAGAGTGCCGGGGAGCGCTATCGCTCTCCTCCTGTCTCTTGCGAAAAGTTCCAGGAGCGCGATAGCGCTCCTCTTACAATGTCATCTTAGATTCTGCTATTTCACTGCTTGTTCACAGATGGCACCTAAATGCAGATTGCTTATGAAGCTTTAAGCAAAACTTCCTCGGCAATTTTAGCATAGTACCGAGAAAATCGGTTGGCACTCATAGGGTTAATCTTGCATATCTTAAAGGGGACGTAAATGATGACTTTAAGTTACACGGGGAAGGGAGTGAAGGTAAGGAGATAAATGATGTTTGATGCCTGAGCTAGCCACAACTATGCGTATTAAATATGTGTATGACTAAGAATACTTCACAACTATGCGTATAACTAAAAATACTACACAACGAGAATTTGTGCACTATTCTTGATCTATATAAGATTATTCGTTCAAATGCCAGTTAAGCAATATGTAATTAGTAAATTTAAGTTACAACATAAAGGGAGTGAAGTTAAGGAAAAGGATGATGTTTGATGGCTGAGCTAGCCAGAACTATGCGAAATAGGGTTGGGAGAAAAGGAGGAGGTAAAGGTGCATTGAAGAGAATTAGTTAGTTCATTTTCACGGCTAAATTCGGTACTCTTACTAAATTACCGAAAACTACACAACGCGTAATTCTGCACTATTTTTGATCTTTATAAGATTAATCGTGCAAAAATCAGTTATGCGATTGGTAATTCATGACATTTAGTTAAAATGGGAAAGGAGGGGAGGTAAAGAGTAGGATGACGTTTGATAGCTGAGCTAGCCAGAACAATGCAAAATGGGGTGGGGAGAAAAAAATGGAGGTAAAGGGTGCATTGAAGGGGGTTAGGGAGTTAATTTTCACGGCGAACTTCGGTACTAATACTAAATTACTGAAAATTTATCAACGCGTATTTCTGCATTATTTTCGATCGATATAAGATTATTCGTGTAAAAATCAGTTATGCAATGGGTAATTCATTACTTTTATTACAAGGTGAAGGGAAGGGAAGTGAGGAGAAAGATGATGTTTGATGCCTCTGCTAACCAGAACTATGCGAAATGGGGTGGGGAGAAAAATAGGATGTAAAGAGTTCATTAATGGGGGTTAGTAAGTTCATTTTCACGGCAAACTTCGATACTCCTACTAAATAACAGATAACTACACAACGCGTATTTCTGCACTACTTTTTATCTATATAATATTATTCGTGCAAATGCCAGTTATGCAATGGGTTATTCATGACTTTTGTTACAAAAGCAAAGGGAGGGGAAGTAAGGAGAAAGATGACGTTTGATGTCTGAGCTAGCCAGAACAATGCGAAATGGAGTGGGGAGAAAAATGGAGGTAAAGGGTGCATTGAAGGAGGTTAGTGAGTTCAATTTCACGGCGATCTTCGGTAGTCTTAATAAATTACAAAAAACTACACAACGCAATATTCTGCACTATGTTTGATCTATACAAGATTAATCGTGCAAAAATCAGTTATGCGATTGGTAATTCATGACTTTTAATTAAAAGGGGAAAGGTAGGGAGGTAAAATGAAGGATGACGTTTGATAGCTATGCTAGCCATAACAATGCAAAATGGGGTGGGGAGCAAAAAATGGAGGTAAAGGGTCCATTGAAGGGAGTTAGGGAGTTCATTTTTACGGCGAACTTCGGTACTCCTTCTCAATTACTAAAAACGAATCAACGCGTATTTCTGCACTATTTTTGATCTATATAAGATTGTTCGTGCAAATGCCAGTGATGCAAAGGTTAATTGATGACTTTAGGTTACAAGTGGAAGGGAGGCGAAGTAAAGAGAAAGATGACGTTTGAAAGCTGTGCTAGAGAGAACAATGCGAAATGGGGTGAAGAGAAAAAAAAAGGTAAAGGGTGCATTGAGGGGGGTTAGAGAGTTCATTTTCACGGCGAACTTTGGTACTCTTGCTAAAATACTGACTAATACATAACATATTTCTGCACCATTTTTGGTCTACATAAGATTAATCGTGCAAATCCCAGTTATGGAATGGGTAATTCATGACTTTTAGTTACAAGGGGAAACAAATGAACGTAAGGAGAAAGAAGACATTTGATGGCTGAGAAGGTCATAACTATGCAAAATGGGGTTGGGAGAAAAACAGGAGGTAAAGGGTGCATTGAAGGGGGTTAGTTAGATCATTTTCATGGCAAACTTCGGTACTCATTCTCAATTACTATATACCCAACAAAGAGTATTTCAGCACTATTTTTAATTTACATAAGATTATTCGTGCAAATACCAGTTTTGCAATGGTTAATTCATGAATTTTATTACAAGGTGAAGGGAGGGGAAGTAAGGAGAAAGATGACGTTTGATGCCTGAGCTAGCCCGAACTATACGAAATGGGGTGGGGAGAACAATAGGAGGTAAAGGGTGCATTAGAGGGGGTTAATAAGTTCATTGTCACTAAAAACTTCGTTACTCTTACTAAATTTCTGATAACTACAAAACGCGTATTTCTGCACTATTTTTTATCTATATAAGATTATTCGTGCAAATGCCAGTTATGCAATGGGTAATTCAAGATATTTAGTTCAAAAGCGAAGGGAGGGGAAATAAGGAGAAATATGACGTTTGCTGACTGAGCTAGCCAGAACAATGCGAAATGGAGTGGGGAGAATAATGGAGGTAAAAGGTGCATTGAAGGGGGTTAGTGAGTACATTTTCAGTGCCAACTTCGGTACTCGTACTAAATTACGGAAAACTACACAACGCGTAATTCTGCACTATTTTTTATCTATATAAGATTAATCGTGCAAATCCTAGTAATGCGTTGGGTAATTCATGACTTTTAGTTAAAAGGGGAAAGGAGGGGAAGTAAAGAGAAAGATGACGTTTGATAGCTGAGCCAGCCACAACAATGAGAAATGGGGTGGGGTAAAAAAAATAGAAGTAAAAAGTGCATCGAAGGGGGATAGGTAGTTCATTTTCACAGCAAACTTTTGTACTCTTACTAAATTACTGAAAACTTTAAACGTGTGCTTCTGCACTATTTTTGATCTATATATGATTAATCGTGCAAATCCCAATGATGCAATGGGTAATTCATGACTTTTAGTTAAAAGGGGAAAAAAGGGGAAGTAAAGAGAATGATGACGTTTGATAGCTGAGGTAGCCAGAACAATGCGAAATGGAGTGGGGAGAAAAAAATCGAGGTAAAGGGTGCATTGAAGGGGGTTAGTAAGTTCATTATCACGGCGAGCTTCGGTACTCTTACTAAAATACTGAAAACTACACAACGCATATTTCTCCACTATTTTATAACTATATAATAATAATCGTGCAAATACCAGTTATGAAATGGTTAATTCATGACTTTTAGTTACAAAGGGAAGGGAGGGGAAATAGAAAGACGACATTTGATGCCTAAACTAGCCAGAACAATGAGAATTGGGGTGGGGAGAAAAATAGGAGGTAAAGTATGCTTCGGAGGGGGTTAGTTAGTTCATTTTTACGGCTAATTTCGGTACTCCTTCTCAATTACTAAAAACCACACAACGTGTATTTCTGCACTATTTTTTATCTATATAAGATTATTTGTGCAAATGCCAGTTAAACAAAGGGTAATTGATGATATTTAGTTACAAGGGGAAGGGCGGGAGGTAAGAAGGAAGATGACGTTAGATAGATGAGCTAGCCAGAACTATGCGAAATGGGGTGGTGAGAAAAAGAAGAGGTAAAGGGTGCATTAAGGGGGGTTAGTCAGTTTATTTTCACGGCTATCTTCGGTAGTTTTACTTAATTTCTACAAACTACACATAACGTAATTCTGTTCTATCATTGGTCTATATAAGATTAATTGTGGAAAACCCAGCTATGCAATTGGTAATTCATGACTTTTAGTTAAAAGAAGAAAGTAGGGGAAGTAAGGAGAAAGACGACGTTTGATGGCTGAGCTAGCAAGAACTATGCGAAATGGGGTGGGGAGAAAAATGGAGGTAAAGGGTGCATTGAAGGGGGTTAGGGAGTTCATTTTCACGGCGAAATACGGTACTAATACTAAATTACTGAAAATTAATCGACGCGAATTTCTGCACTATTTTCGATCTATATAACATTATTTGTATAAATCCCAGTTATACAATGGGTAATTCATGAATTTTAGTTAAAAAAGGAAGGGAGGGGAAGTATGAAGAAGGATGACGTTTGATGGCTGAGCTAGCCAGAACAATGTGAAATGGGGCGGGGAGAAAAAGAATAGGTAAATGGTGCATGGAAGGGGGTTAGTGAGTTCATTTAGAAGGCGAAATTCGGTACTCTTACTGAATTACTGAATACTACACAAAGCGTATTTGTGCACTATTTTTGACCTATATAAGATTAATCGTGCCAATTATAATTATGCAATGGGTAATTTATGACTTATAGTTACAGGGGAAAGGGAGGGGAAGTAAGGAGAAAGATGACGTTTGATACCTGAGCTAGCCAGAAGTACGCAAAATGGGGGGGGGGAATAAAATAGGAGGTAAATGGTGCATTGAAGGGGTTAGTAAGTTCATTATCACGGCGAACTTTAGTACTCTTACTAAATTACTAAAAACGACACAACAAGTAGGTCTGCACTATTTTTGCTCCATAGAAGATTAATCGTGCAGAACCCAGTTATGCAATTGGTAATTCATGACTTTTCGTTAAAAGGGGAAAGGAGGGGAAGTAAAGAGAAAGATGACGTTTAATAGCTGAGCTATACAGAACAACGCGAAATTGGGTAAGGAAAAAAAAGAGTTAAAGGGTATTTTGAAGGGGGTTAGTAAATTTTCACGGCTACGTTCGGTACTTTTACTAACTTACTAAAAAATGCACATAGCGTAATTCTGCTCTTTGATCTTTGATCTATATAAGATTAATTGTCCAAAACCCAGCTATGCAATGGGTAATTCATAACTTTTGGAAAAAGGGAAAAAAGGGGAAGTAAAGATAAAGATGACGTTTGATAGCTGAGCTAGACAGAACAATGCGAAATGGGGTGAGGAGAAAAAGAAGAGGTAAATGGTGCATTGAAGCGGGTAAGTGAGTTCATTTTCAAGGCGAATTTTGGCTGAGCTAGCAAGAACTATGCGAAATGGGGTGGGAGGAAAATTGGAGGTAAAGAGTGCATTGAAGGGGTTTAGTGAGTTCATTTTCACGGAGAACATCGGTACTCATACTAAGTTACTGAAAATTACACACCGCGTATTTATGGATAATTTTCGATCTATATAAGATTATTTGCGCAAATCCCAGTTATGCAATGGGTAATGCATGACTTTTAGTTAATAAGGGAAGGGAGTGGAAGTATGAAGAAGGATGACGTTTAATGGCTGAACAGGACAGAACAATGCGAAATGGAGTGGGGAGAAAAAGATGAGGTAAATAGTGAATTGAAGGGGGAGGTGAGTTCATTTTCAAGGAAAACTCCGGTACTCTTACTAAATTACTGAATACTACACAACGCATATTTTTGCACTATTTTTGACCTATATAAGAATGATCAGGAAAAACCCAGATATGCAATGTGTAATTCATGATTTTTAGTTACAAGGGGAGGGGAGTGGAAGTATGAAGAAGATGACGTTTAATTACTGAGCAAGCCGGAACAATGCGAAATGGGGTAAGGAGAAGAAGAAGAGGTAAATGGTGCATTGAAGCGGGTGAGTTCATTTTCAAGGCGAATTCGGTACTCTTACTAAATTACTGAATACTAAAACGCGCGTATTTGTGCACTTTTTTTGATCTATATAAGATTAATCGTGGAAATCCCAGTTATGCATAGGGTAACTCATGACTTTTAGTTACGAGGGAAAGGGAGGGGAAGTAAGGAGAAAGATGACGTTTGATGCCTGAGCTAGCCAGAACAATGCGAAATGGAGTGGGAAGAAAAATACAGGTAAAGGGTGCATTTTTGGCTGGCGGATGCCTGAGCTAGACAGAACAATGCGAAATGGGGTGGGGAGAAAAATAAGAGGTAAATAGTAAATTGAAGGGGGTAAATGAGTTTATTTTCAGATGAACTCCGGTACTCTTACTAAAAAACTGAATATTACACAACTATATTATATTAATCGTGCAAAATCCCAGTGATGCAATGGGTAATTTATGCCTTTAAATACAGGGGGAGGGGAAGTAAGGAGAAAGATAACGTATGATGCTTGAGCTAGCCAAAACTATGCGAAATGGGATGGGGAGAAAAATGGAGGTAAATGGTGCATTGAAGGGGGTTAGTTAGTTCATTTTTACGGCTAACTTCGGTACTCTTACTAAATTATTAAAACCTTACATAGCGTAATTCTGCACTGTTTTTGATCTACATAAGATTAATCATGCAAAACCCAGTTATGCAATGGGTAATTCATGACTTTTAGTTAAAAAGGGAAAGGAGGGGAAGTATAGAGGAAGATGACGTTTGATGGCTAATCTAGCCAGAACAATGCGAAATGGGGTGGGGAGAAAAAGAAGAGGTAAAGGGTGAATTAAAAGGGGTTAGCGAGTTCATTTTCACGGCGAACTTTGGTATGCCTTCTTAATTACTAAAAAAACACAACGAGTATTTCTGCGCTATTTTTGATCTTTATAAGATTATTCGTGCAAATGCCAGTTATGCAATGGGAAATTGATGACGTTTAGTTACAAAGTTACAATGGGAAGGGAGGGGAGTTAAGGAGAAAGATGACGTTTAATGGCTGAGCTAGCCAGAACTATGCGAAATGGGGTGGGGAGAAAAAGAGGAGGTAAATTGTGCATTGAAGGTGGTCAGTGAGTTCATTTTCACTGCTTACGTCGGTACTCTTACTTAACTAAAAAAAACTACACATAGCGTACATCTGCACTTTTTTTGATCTATATTAGTTAATCGTGCAAAACCCAGTTATGCAATATGTTATTCATTCCTTTTAGTTAAAACGGGAGAGGAGGGGAAGTAAAAAGGAAGATGACGTTTGATAGCTGAGCTAGCCAGAATTATGCGAAATGAGGTGGGGTGAAAAAAGGAGGCATACAGTGCATTGATGAGGGTTAGTCTGTTCATTTTCACGTCGAACTTCGTTTCTCTTACTAAATAAATGAAAACTACACAATAAAAAGTGCATCGAAGGGGGATAGGTAGTTCATTTTCACAGCAAACTTTGGTACTCTTACTAAATTACTGAAAACTTTAAACGTGTGCTTCTGAACAATTTTTGATCTACATAAGATAAATCGTGCAAATCCTAGTTATGCAATTGGTAATTCATGATTTTAGGTTACAAGGGGAAGGGAGTGGAAGTATGAAGAAGGACGCCGTTTAATGTCTGAGCTAGCCGGAACGATGCGAAATGGGGTGAGTGAAAAAAGAAGAGGTAAAGTGTGCATTAAAGGGGGTTAACGAAATTATTTTCACGGCAAACTTCGGTACTCTTATTAAATTACTAAAAATTACACAATGAGTAATTCAGCACTTTTTTTATCTATATAAGATTAATCGTGCAAATCCCAGTTATGCGATGGGTAATTTATGACTATTGATTAAAAGGGGAAAGAAGGGGAAGTAAAGAGAAAGATGACGTTTGATAGCTGAGCTAGCCACAATAATGCGAAAAGGAGTGGGGAGAAAAAAATTGAGGTAAAAAGTGCATTGAAGGGGGATAGGGAGTTCATTTTCACGGCGAACTTTGGTTGTATTACTAAATTACTTAAAACTACACATAGCGTAATTCTGCACTGTCTATCATCTTAATAAGATTAATCAGGAAAAACCCAGTTACCCAATTCATGACTTTTAGATACAAGGGAAAGGGAGGGGAAGTAAGGAGAAAGATGACGTTTGATGCCTGAGCTATCCAGAACTATGCGAAATGGGGTGAGGAGAAAAATAGGAGGTAACTATATAAAAAGAGGACGTAACTTCGGTACTTATAATAAATTACTAAAAACTACACAACGCGTATTTCTGCTCCATTTATGTACTATATATGATTATTCGTGCAAATGCCAGTTATGCAATTAATAATTCATGACTTTTAGTTAAAAAGGCAAAGGAGGGGAATTACGGAGATACTGATAACTACATAACGCGTATTTCTGCACTACTTTTTATCTATATAAGATTATACTTGCTAATGCCAGTTATGCAATGGGTTATTCATTACTTTTAGCTCAAAAGCAAAGGGAGGGGAAGTAAGGAGAAAGATGACGTTTGATGGCTGTGCAAGCCAGAACAATGCGAAATGGGGTGGGGAGAAAAAATGGTGTTAAAGGGTGCATTAAAGGGGGTTAGGGAGTTCATTTTCACGGCGATCTTCGGTACTAATTATTAATTACCGAAAATTAATCAACGCGTATTTCTGCACTATTTTCGATCTTTTTAAGATTATTCGTGCAAATCCCAGTTATGCAATGGGTAATTTATGACTTCTAGTTAAAAGGGGAAGGGAGGGGAAGTAAGGAGAATGATGACGTTTGATGGCTGAATCAACATGAACAATGCTAAATGGGGTTGGGAGAAAAAGAAGAGGTAAAGGGTGCATTGAAGGGGGTTAGCAAGTTAATTTTTTCACGGCGAACTTCGGTAGTCTTACTTAAATACTGAAAACTACACAACGCGTATTTCTGTTTTATTTTTGATCTATGTAAGATTAATCGTGCAAATCCCAGTTATGCAATGGGAAATTAATGACTTTTAGTTGAAAGGGGAAGAGAATGAAAGTAAGGAGATAAACGACCTTTGATGCCTAAGCGAGCAAGAACTATACGAAATGGGGTCGGGAGAAAAATAGAAGGTATAGGGTGAATTGAAGGGGGTTAGTAAGTTCATTTTCACGGCGAAATTCTGTACTCAATATCAATAACTAAAAACCACACAACGCGTATTTCTGCACTATTTTTGATCTATATACGGTTATACGTGCAAATACCAGGCATGCAATGAGTAATTCATGACATTTAATTATCTGGGCAAGGGAGGAGAGGTAAGAAGAAAGATGACGTTGATGGCCGAGCTAGCCATAACTATGGGAAATGAAGTGGAAATGAGGAAAAGAGGAGCCAAAGGGTGCAATGAAGTGGGTTGCTGAGTTATTTTCACGGCGAAACACGGTACTCTTACCAAAGTGCTAAAAACTACACAAGGCGTATATCTGCTCCTATTTTTGATCCATATAAGATTAATCGTGAAAATCCCAGTTGTGCAATGGGTAATTCATGTCTTTTAGTTAAAACGGGAACGTTGGGGATGTAAGGAGAAAGATGAAGTTTGATGGTTGAGCTAGCCAGAACAATGCGAAATGGGGTGGGGAGAAAAAGAAGAGGTAAAGGTACATTGAACGGGGTTAGTGAGTTCATTGTTTCGCCAAACTTCGGTACTCTTACTAAATTAATGAATACTACACAACGCGTATTTCTACATTATTTTTTATCTATATAAGATTTATCGTAAAAATACTAGTTATGGAATGGGTAAGTTATGACTTTTAGTTAAAAAAGGGAAAAAAGGGTAAGTAAAGAGAAAGATGATGTTTGATGGCTGATATAGCCAGAAAAATGCGGGGTGAGGAGAAAAATGGAGGTAAAGGGTGCATTGAAATGGGTTTGTGAGTTCATTTTCACGGGTAACGTCGGTACTCGTACTAAATTACTGAAAACTAGGCCACGCGTATTCCTACACTATTTTTGATCTATGTAAAATTAATCGTGCAAAACCGAATAATGCAATGAGTAATTCATGACTTTTAGTTAAAAGGGGAAAGGAGGGGAAATAAAGAGGAAGATGACGTTTGATGGCTGATTTAGCTAGAACAATGCAAAATAAGGTGGGGATAAAAAGATGAGGTAAAGGGTGCATTGAATGGGGTTAGCAAGTTCATTTTCACGGCCAACTTCGGTACTCTTACTAAAATAATGACAACTACACGACGCGTATTTCTGCACTATTTTTTATGTATATGAGATAAATCGTTCGAATCCCATTCATGCAATGGGAAATTCATGACTTTTAGTTAAAAGGGGAGGGGAAGGGAAATAAGGAGAAAGATGACATTTGATGCCTGAGCTAGCCGGAACTATATGAAATGGTGTGGGAAGAAAAATAGAAGGTAAAGAGTGCATTAAAGGGGGTTAGTATTTTATTTTCACGGCGAACTTCGGTACTACTTCTCAATTACTAAAAACCATACAACGCCTATTTCTGCACTCTTTTTGATCTATATAAGATTATTCGTGCAAATCCCAGTTATGCAATGAGTAATTCATGACTTTTTGTTACAAGGGGAAGGGAGGAGAGGTAAGGAGAAAGATGACGTTTGATGGCTGACCTAGCAAGGACAATGCGAAAAAGGGTTGGGAGAAAAAGAAGAGATAAAGGGTGCATTGAAGGGCAGTTAGTGAGTTCATTTTCAAGGCGAACTTCAGTACTCATAAAAAATAACTAAAAACTACACAAGGCGTATTTCTGCACTATTTTTTATCTATATAAGATTATTCGTGCAATTGCCAGTTATGCAATATATAATTAATGACCTTTAGTTAAAAAGGGAAGAGAGGGGAATTAAGGAGAAAGATGACGTTTGATGGCTGAGCAAGCCAGAACAATGCGAACTTTGGGGGGGCGAAAAAATGGAGGTAAAGGGTGCGTTAAAGGGGGTTAGGGAGTTCATTTTCACGGGGTACTTCGGTACTAATACCTTATTACTGAATGCTACACAAGGCTGATTTGTGCACTGTTTTTGATCTATATTAGATTAATCGTGCAAATCCCAGTTTTGCAATGTGTAATTCATGACTTTTAGTTACATAGGAAAGGGAGAGGAAGTAAGGAGAAACATGACGTTTGATGCCTGAGCTAGCCACAACTATGCGAAATGGGGTGGGGAGAAAAATGGGGGTAAAGGGTGCATTGAAGGGGGTTAGTGAGTTCATTTTCAAGGCTAACATTGGTACTTTTACTAAATTAATAAAAACTACGCAGCGTAATTCTGCCCTGTTTTTATCTATATAAGATTAATCGTGCAAAACCCACTTATACAATGGGTAATTCATGACTTTTAGTTAAAAGGGGAAAGGAGGGGAAGTAAAAAGGAAGATGACGTTTGGTGGCTGATCTAGCCAGAACAGTGCGAAATGGGGTGGGGAGAAAAAGAAGAGGTAAAGGTACATTGAACGGGGTTAGTGAGTTCATTGTTTCGCCGAACTTCGGTACTCTTACCAAATTATTGAATAATACACAACGCGTATTTCTGCACTATTTTTGTTCTATATATGATTAATCCTTAGAGAGCCAGGGAGCGCTATCGCTCTCCTCCTGTCTCTTGCGAAAAGTTCCAGGAGCGCGATAGCGCTCCTCTTGCAATGTCACTCTTAGATTCTGCTATTTCACTGATTGTTCACAAATGGCACCTAAATGCAGATTGCTTATGAAGCTTTAAGCAAAAATTCCACGGCAATTTTAGCATAGTACCGAGAAAATCGGTTGGCACTCATAGGGTTAATCTTGCATATCCCAGTTATGCAATTGGTAATTCATGACTTTTAGTTAAAAGGGGAAGGAAGGGAAAGTAAGGAGAAAATGACGTGTGAGGGGCTGAGCTAGCCAGAACTATGCGAAATGGGGTGGGGAGAAAAAAAGGAGGTAAATGGTGCATTGAACGGGGTTAGTAAGTTCATTTTCAAGGCGAACTTCGGTACTCATTCTAAATTACTAAAAACTACACAACGCGTATTTCTGCACTATTTTTGATCTATATAAGATTATTCGTGCAAAGACCAGTTATGTAATGGGTAATTCATGACTTTTAGTTAAAAGGGGTAGGGAGGGGAAGTAAGGAGAAAAATGAGGTTAGATGGCTGAGCTAGCCAGAACAATGCGAAATGGGGTGGGAAGAAAAAAAGTAGGTAAAGGGTGCATTGAAAGGGGTTAGGGAATTCATTTTCACGGTTAACCTCGGTAGTCTTAATAATTTACTGAAAACTACATAACGCGTATTTCTGCACTAATATTGATCTATATAAGATCAATCGCGAAAATAGCAGCAATGCAATGTGTAATTTGGGTGTAAGGATGAAGAATAATGAGGCATAATAGTTGTGATTTGACGGATGTGTAAGCGGAATATGGGTGGGGAGAAGGAAATGGGGAAACAGATGCATTGGAGGAGGTTATGGAGTTCATTTACACGGCAAACTTCGGTACTCTTACTAAATTACTGAAAACTAGACAACGCGTATTTCTACATTTTTTTTTATTTATATAAGATTAATCGTGCAAAACCCAGTTATGCAATGGGTATTTCATGATTTTTAATTGGGAGGAGGGAGAGAGAAAAAAGAAGAAAGATGAGGTTTGATGGCTGCCATTGTCAGGACTGAGGCGGAATTGAGGTAAGGAGAAATAGAGGAGGAAACAGGTTTATTGGAGGGTTAAGTAGTTCATTTTCACGGCGTGCTTCGGCACACTTACTAAAATACTGAAAACTACACAACGAGAATTTTTACACTTTTTTTGACCATTATGATCTTATTCGTTAAAATCCCAGTAATGCAATGGGTAATTCTAGTATTTTCGATGGGAGGCGGGAAGGAGGGAAAGGATGAAGTGTGTGAGGTTTTATGGTTGTGAGTATCAGAACTGAAGCAGAATGGGGATAGGGTGAAATAGAGGAGGAAACTGGTGTATTGGTGGGGGTTAGTGAGTTCATGTTTACGGCGTTCATCAGCACCCTTACTAAATTACTGAAAACTAAAGAAAGCGTATTTCTGCACTTTTGTTAATCATTATAAGGTTAATCGTAAAAATCCTAATTATGCAATGGGTAATTCATGATCTTTAGTTGGAAGAAGGTAGGGAGAGGAAGGAAGAAATGGATGAGGTTTGATGGTTGGCATTGTCAGACTTGAAGCGAAATTGGGGTATTGAGAAAGAGAGGAAGAAACGGGCGCATTGGAAGAGATAAGTGAGATCATTTTCACGACGTGCTTTGGCACCCTTACTAAAATACTGAAAACTACACAACGCGTATATCTGCCCTTTTTTGACCATTGAAAGATTAATTGTTAAAATCGCAGTTTTGCAATGGGTATTTGATGAATTTCAGTTAAAAGTAAAGAGGGAGGGTTAGGAAGAAAAAAGATGAGGTATGATGGTTGTGATTGTCAGAAATAGGGGGAATGGAAGTGGGGAGAAAGAGAGGAGGAAACGGGTGCAATAGAGTGGTTTATTTACTTCATTTTCACGGCGTGCTTCGGCACTCTTACTAAATTACTGAAAACTACACATCGCGTATTTCTGCTCTTTTTTTGACCATTATACGATTAGTCGTAAAAATCCCAGTTATGCAATGGGTAATTCATGATATTTAGATGGAAGGATGGAGTGCGGGAGAAGAAGAAGAAAGATGAGGTTAATGGTTGGCATTGTCAGAACTGAGACGGAACGGGGGTGTGGAGAAAGTGAGGACGAGTCGGGTGCATTGGATGGGGATAGTGAGTGCATTTTCACGGCGGGCTTCGGCACTCTTACTAAATTACTGAAAATTACAAAACGCGTATTTCTGCACATTCTTTGACCACAATAACGTTATTCGTAAAAATACCAGAAATGCAATGGGTAATTCATGATTTTTAGTTGGAAGGAGTGAGGGAGGGAAAAGAAGAAGAAAGATGATCTTTGATTGTTGGGATTGTCAGGTCCAAGGCAAAATGGACGTGAGGAGAAAGAGAGGAGGACACGGGTGCATTGGATTGGGTGAGTGAGTTCGTTTTCACGGCGGGCTTAGGCACCCTTACTTAATTACATAAGACTACAAAACGCGTATTCTTGCACTTTGTTTGACCATTATAAGGTTAATCGTAAAAATACCAGTTATGCAATGGGTAATTCATGATTTTTAGTTGGTAGGACGGAGGGAGGGAAAGGATAAAGAATGATGAGGTTTAATGGTTGTGAGTGTCAGAACTGAAAAGGAATGGGTATGGGGAGAAAGAGAGGAGAAAACAGGCGTATTAGAGGGGGTTAGTGAGTTCTTTTTCAAGCCGAGCCTCGGCACATATACTTTATTAATGAAACCTACACAACGCGTTTCTCTGCACTTTTTTTGACGATTATAAGTATAATCAGAAAATTCCCAGTTATGGAATGGGTAATTCATGATTTTTACTTTAAGGAGGGAGGTAGGAGAAGGAAGAAGAAAGATGAGGTTTAATAGTTGTGATTTTCAGAACTGAGGCGGAATGGGAATGGGGAGAAAGAGAGGAGGAAACGGGTGAATTGGAGAAGGTTAGTGACTTCATTTTCACAGCATGCTTCGGCACAGACTTCTGAAAACTACACAACGCGATTTTCTGCACGTTTTTTGACCATTATAAGTTTAATCGTAAAAATATTTATAATGGAATTGGAAATTCATGATTTTTAGTTGGAAGTACGTAGGGAGGGGTAGGAAAAAATGCAAGGCAAAATGGACGTGAGGAGAAAGAGAGGACTCGCGTGCATTGGATCGGGTGAGTGAGTTCGTTTTCACGGGTTGCTTCGGCGCTTTTACTAAATTACTGAAAATTACACATCGCGTTTTTCCGCACTTTTTTAGACTATAATAAGGTAAATCGTAAAAATTCCACTTATTCAATGAATAATTTTTGTATTTTAGTTGGTAGGACGGAGAGAGGGAAACGATGAAGTATGATAGGGTTTTATGGTTGTGAGTGTCAGAACTGAAGAAAAATGGGGATAGGGTGAAATAGAGGAGAAAACTGGTGCTTTGGAGGAGGTTAGTGAGTTCATTTTTACGGCGATCATCAGCAACCTTACTAAATAACTGAAAACTAAACAACACGTATTTCTGCACTTTTTATGATCATTATAAGGTTAATCGTAAAAATCCCAATTACGCCATGGATAATTCATGATCTTTAGTTGGAAAAAGGTAGTGAGAGGAAGGAAGAAATGGATGAGGTTTGATGGTTGGCATTGTCCGAACTGAAGCGAAATGGGGGTATTGAGAAAGAGAGGAGGAAACCGGCGAATTTGAAG
The DNA here is from genome assembly GCA_963169105.1 of Ceriagrion tenellum. Lineage (NCBI taxonomy): Eukaryota > Metazoa > Arthropoda > Insecta > Odonata > Coenagrionidae > Ceriagrion > Ceriagrion tenellum. The sequence continues at coordinate 62,437,966 of OY720638.1, forward strand.
AGATAAGTGAGTTCATTTTCACGGCGTGCTTCGGCACTCTTACTAAATTACTAAAAACTACACAACGTGTATTTCTTCCCTTTTTTGGACCATTATAAGGTTAATCGAAAAAATCAAAGTTATGCAATTGGTATTTCATGATTTGTAGTTGGATGGAGGGAGTGAGAAAAAAGAAGAAGAAAGATGAGGTCTGATGGTTGGCATTGTCAGAACTGAGGGGGAATTGGGGTAGGGAGAAAGAACGGAGGAAAAATACGTATAGGAGGGGGTAAGTGAGTTCATTTTCACGGCGTGCTTCGGAATTCTTACTTTATTACTGAAAGCTACACAACGCGTATTTCTGCACTTTTTTTGGCCATTATAATGTTAATCGTAAAAATCCCAATGATGCAACGACTAATTCATGATTTTTAGTTGGAAAGAGGGAGTGAGAAAAAAGAAGAAGGAAGATGATTGTTGATGGATGACATTGTCAGAACTGAGGCGGAATGGTTATTGGGAGAAAGAAAGGAGGAATCTGGTGCGTTGGAGGAGGTAAGTAAGTTCATATACACTGCGTTCTTCGGAACTCTTACTAAAATACTAACAACTACACACGCGTATTTCTGGACTTTTTTGACCACTATAAGGTTAATTGTAAAAATCCCAGTTATGCAATTGGTAATTCAAGATTTTTAGTTGGAAGGAGAGACGGAGGGAAAGGAAGAGAAAAGATGAGGTTTGACGGTTGAGATTGTCAGAACTGATGCGCAATGCGGATATGAAGAATGATTGGAAGAAACGGGCGAATAGGAGGGGGTAAAACCGTATATTTTCACGGCTTGCTTCGAACCTCTTTCTAAATTACTGAAAACTGCAAAGCGCGCATATCAGCATTTTTTTACCATTATAAGGTTAAGCGTAAAAATCACAGTTATGCATGGGTCATTCAAGACTTTTTGTTGGAAGGAGGGAGTGAGAGAAAGGAAGAAGGAAGATGAGGTTTGCTGGTAGCATTGTCAGAATTGAGGTGGAATGGGTGTGAGGAGAAATAGAGGAAAAACACGGGCGCCATGGAGGAAGTGAGTGAGTTCATTTTCACGGCTAGCTTCAACACTTTTACTAGATTTCTGAAAACTTTATAACGCGTATTTCTGCACTATTTTGACCCATATAAGCGCTAGCGTAAAAATCCCAATTATGCAATGGGTAATTCATGATTTTTAGTTGAATGGAGGTAGGGAGAGGAAGAAAGAAATAGATGTGGTTTGATGGTTGGCATTGTGAAAACTGAAGAGAAATAAGGGTATTGATAAAGAGAGAAGGAACCGGGCGCATTGAAAGAGAGAGGTGAGTTAATTTTCACGACGTACTTCGGTGCTATTAAAGTACTGAAAACTACACGACGCGTATTTCTGCCCTTTTTTGACCATTATAAGATTAATCGTAAAAATCCCAGTTGTACAATGGGTATTTCATGCTTTTTGTTGAAAGGAGGGAGAGAGAAAAAAGAAGAAAAAAGATGAGGTTTCATGGTTAGGATTTTCAACACTGAGACGGAATGAGAGTGGGGAGATAGAGATGAGAATACTAGTGCATTGGAGAGGGTTAGTGAGTTCATTTTCAAGCGTTCTTCGGTACTATTACTAAATTACTGAAAACTACTCGCGTATTTCTGCACTTTTTTTCCATTATAAAGTGAGTGATGGTTGTCATTGTCAGAACTGAAGCGAAATAGGGGTATTGAGAAAGAGAAGAGTAAACGGGCGCATTGGAAAAGATAAGTGAGTTCATTTTCACGGGGTGCTTCGGCACTCTTACAAAATTACTAAAAACAACACAACGTGTATTTCTGCCCTTTTTGGAACCATTATAAGGTTAATCGCAAAAATCAAAGTTATGCAATGGATATTTCATGATTTGTAGTTGGATGGAGGGAGTGAGGAAAAAGAAGAAAGATGAGGTTTGACGGTTGGCATTGTCAGAACTGAGGCGGAATTGGGGTAGGGAGAAAGAAAGGAGGAAAAATACGTATAGGATGGGGTAAGTGAGTTCATTTTCACGGCGTGCTTCGGAATTCTTACTTAATTACTGAAAGCTACACAACGCGTATTTCTGCACTTTTATTTACCATTATAAGGTTAATCGTTAACATCCCAGTTATGCAATAGGTAATTGATGATTTTTAGTTGAAAGGAGAGAGGGAGGGGAAGAAAGAAACAAGATGAGGTTTCACGGTTGGGATTGTCAGAATTGAGGTGCATTGGAAGTTGGGATAAAGGGAGGAGGAAACAAGTGCATTGGAGGTCATAAGTGAGTTCTTTTTCACGGCGTGCTTCGGCACTCTTACTTAATTACTGAAAATTACAACACGCAGATTTCTGCATTTTTTTGACCATTATAAGGTTAATCGTAATAATCCCAATAATGCAATGGGTAAATCACGATTTTCAGTTGGATGGAGGGAGGAAGGGGAAAGAAGAAGAAAGATGAAGTTTAATGGTAGACATTGTCAGAACTGAGGCGAAATGGGGGTGGGGAGATAAAGAGGAGGAGACGGGGGCATTGGAAGAGGTAGGTGAGTCATTTTCTCGGCGTGCTTCGGCACACTTTCTAAATTACTGAAAATTACACAACGCGTATTTCTAACTTTTTTTGACCATAATAAGGTTAATCGCAAATATCCCTATTACGCGCTGGGTAATTCATGAATATTAGAAAGTAGGAGAGAAGGAGGGAAAGGTAGAAGAATGAAGAGGTATAATGGTTGGCATTGTTAGGAAAGATGTGAAATGGGTGTGGAGAAAAGAAGAGGAAGAGATGGGAACATTATAAGAGGTAAGTGAGTTCATTTTCACGGCGTGCTTTTCCACTCGGACTAAAATGCTGAAAACTAGCCAAGGCGTATTTCTGCACTATTTTTGACCATTATAAGATTAAGCGTAAAAATCCCAGTTCTGCTATGTGTATTTCATGATTTTAGTTAGTAAGAGAAAGGGAGGGATAGGAAGAAGAATAATGATGTTTGATGGTTAGAATTGTCACAACTGAGGCGAAATGGGGTTAAGGAGGAAGAGAGGTGGAGACGGGTGCATTACAAGGGCCTATTAAGTTCATTTCACGATGTCCTTTGGCACTCATACAAAATTACTAAAAAACTACACAAAGCATATTTCTGCTATATTTTTGACCTTTAAAAGACTAATCGTACAAATTCCAGTTAAGCAATGGGTAATTCATGATTTTTAGTTGAAAGGAGGCAGAGAGGGGAAGGAAGGAGAAAGATGAGGTTTGATGGCTGGGATTGTCAGAACAAGGCGGAATGGGGTGGGGAGAAAAAAAAAGGTAAAGGGTGCATTGGAAGAGGTTAGTGAGGTCGTTTTCACGGCGAGCCTCGGCACTCTTACTTAATTAATGAAAATTACACAACGCGTATTTTTGCACTTTTTTGGACAATTATAAGGTTATTCGTAAAAAAAACAGTTATGCAATGAGTAATTCATGATTTTTAGTTGGAAGGAGGGAGGGAGGGGAAGGATGAAGAAAGATGATGTTTGGGTGTTGTGATTGTCAGAAATGAGGCGAAATGGATGTGGGGAGAAAGAGAGGAGGAAACGAGTGCAGTGGAGGGGGTTGGTGAGTTGATTTTCACGGCGTTCTTCGGCATTATTACTAAATTACTTAAAATTACACAACGCGTATTTGTACCCATTTTTCACCATTTTAAAGTCAATCGTAAAAATCCCAATGATGCAATGGCTAATTCATGATTTTTGTTGGAAGGAGGGAGTGAGAAATAAAGAAGAAGAAAGATGAGGTTTGATGGTTGGCAGTATCAGAACTGAAACTAAATTGCGGTGGGGACGAAGAGAGAAGAAAACAGACGTATTGGAACGGGTAAGTGAGTTCATTTTCACAGCGTCCTTCGGCCCTCTTACTAAATTACTGAAAACTACACAACGCGTATTTCTGCTTTTTTATTGACCAATATAATAATAATCGTTAATTTGACTCATCCCAATAAAACTCATTTTTCTTCTTCTTCCCCCGCACTCACTTCCATCTAAAAATTATGAATTACCCATTGCATAACTGGGTTTTTTCGATTAACCTTCTAATAATCAAAAAACATGCAGAAATACGCGATGTGTAGTTTTCAGTAATTTAGTTAAATGACGAAGCACAACCGAAAGTGAACTTACTAAAAATCTTTATTGCATTGGAGGGTGTTGGAGGGAGGAAGGGGAAAGAAGAAGAAAGATGAAGTTTAATGGTAGACATTGTCAGAACTGAGGCGAAATGGGGGTGGGGAGATAAAGAGGAGGAGACGGGGGCATTGGAAGAGGTAGGTGAGTCATTTTCTCGGCGTGCTTCGGCACACTTTCTAAATTACTGAAAATTACACAACGCGTATTTCTAACTTTTTTTGACCATAATAAGGTTAATCGCAAATATCCCTATTACGCGCTGGGTAATTCATGAATATTAGAAAGTAGGAGAGAAGGAGGGAAAGGTAGAAGAATGAAGAGGTATAATGGTTGGCATTGTTAGGAAAGATGTGAAATGGGTGTGGAGAAAAGAAGAGGAAGAGATGGGAACATTATAAGAGGTAAGTAAGTTCATTTTCACGGCGTGCTTCGGCACTCCGTGCCGAAGCACGCCGTGATTTAATTTCCGTGATTTAATTTCCGCCGTGATTTTTTTCAGTAATTTAGTACTTCGGTACTAAATTACTGAAAACTACACATCGCGAAATTTTGCACTTTTTTTGACCATTATAAGGTTAATTGAAAAAACCAGTGATGCAAAGGGTAATTAGTAATTTTTAGATGGTAGGATGGAGTGCGGGAGAAGAAGAAAGATGAGGTTTGATGGTGTGCATTGTGAGAACTGAGGCGGAAAGGGGGTGTGGAAAAGAGAGGAAGAATCAAGTGCATTGGATGGGGTTAGTGAGTGTATTTTCATGGCTGGCATCGCGACCCTAACTTAATTACATAAAACTGCAAAACGCGTATTTCTGCACTTTGTCTGACTATTATAATATTAAACGTAAAAATTCCAGTTAAGCAATAGGAAATTCATGTTTTTTTAGTTAAAAGAAGGCTGGGAGGGGAAGGAAGAAGAAAGATGAGGTTTATTGGTTAGGATTGTCAACACTGAGACGGAATGACAGTGGGGAGAAAGAGATGAGAATACTAGTGCATTGGAGAGGGTTAGAAAGTTCATTTTAAAGCGTTCTTCGGAACTATTACTAAATTACTGAAAACTTGATCGCGTATTTCTGCACTGTTTTTCCATTATAAAGCTAATCGTAATAATCCCAATTAAGCAATGGGTAATTCATGATTTTTAGTTGGAAGGAGGGAATGAGAAAAAAGAAGAAGAAAGATGAGGTTTGATGGTTGGTATTGTCAGAACTTAGGCGGAATGGGGGTGGGGAGAAAGAGAGGAGGAAACTGGTGCATTGCAGGAGGTAAGTGAGTTCATATTCGCGGCGGCGAACTCTTTCTAAAATACTCAAAACTACACAACGCGATTCTCTGCACTTTTTTTGACCAATATAAGATTAATCGTAAAAATCCCAATTATGAAATGGGTAATTCATGATTTTTATTTGGAAGGAGGTAGGGAGTGGAAGAAAGAAATAGATGAGGTTTGATGGTTGGCATTGTCAAAACTAAAGCGAAATGGGGGTATTGATAAAGAGAGAAGGAAACGGGCCCATTGAAAGAGGGGGGTTGAGTTTATTTTTCACGACCTACTTCGGCACTCTTACTAAGTTAATGAAAACTACACAACGCGTATTTCTGCACTTTCATTGACCAATATAAGGTTAATCATTACCAGTCCCAGTTATGCAATGTGTTACAGATGGATAATAGTTGGAAGGAGGGAGGGTGGGGAAGAAAGAGGTTTAATGGATGTGATTGTCATATTTTAGGCGTAATTGAAGTGATGAGAAAGAGAGGAGGAAACGGGTGCATTGGAGGGTTTTAGTTAGTTTATTTTCACGGCATTGTTCTGCATAAAACTAATTTACAGAAAACTACACATCCCGTGTTTCAGAACTTTTATTGACGATTTTAAGGTTAATTGTTAAAGGAAAAAACGTGGAAACAGGCGTATTGGAGGGAATATGTGAGTTCATATTCACGGCCTTCTTCGGCACTCTTACTAAATTAATTGAAAACTACACAAGGCGTATTTCTGCACATGTTTTAACCATTATAAGTTTCATCATAAAAATCCCGGTAATGCAATGTGTAATTGACATTTTTTAGTTGAGAGGAGGGAGGGAGGATTAGAAAGAAAAAAGATGAGGTTTGATGGTTGTGATTGTCAGATCTGAGGCGCAATGAGAATGAAGAGAATATGTGGAAGAAACATGACCATTGGAGGTGGTTAGTGAGTTCAGTTTAACGTTGTGCTTCGGCATTCTTACTAAATTTCTGAAAACTACACAACGCGTACTTCTGCACTTTTTTGACCATCATAAGATTATTCGTTAAAGTCCCAGTATAGCAATGCGTAATTCATGATTTTTAGTTGGAAGGAAGGAGGGAGGGAAAGGATGAAGAATGATGAGGTTTAATGGTTGTGAGTGTCAGAACTGCGGCGGAATGGGGATTTGGAGAGAAAAATAAAGTATCGGGCGTATAGGAGGGGGTAAAAAAGTTCATTTTCACGGCCTGCTTCGGAACTCATACTAAATTATGGAAAACTACACATGGCGTATTTTTGCACTTTTTTGACCGTGACCATGTTGCTCGTAAAAAACCCAGTTATGCAATAGGTAATTCATGATTTTTAGTTTGAAGGAGGGAAAGTATGAAGAATGATGAGGCTTGATGGTTGACATTGTCAGAACTGAGGCGAAATTGGTGTGGGGAGAAAGAGAGAAGGAAATTGGCGCTTTGGAAGAGGTGAGTTCATTATCACGGAGCGGTTCGGCACTCTTACTAAACTACTGAAAACTACACAACGCGTATTTCTGCATGTTTTTTTATTATTAGAAGGTTAATCGAAAAAACCCAGTTCTGCAACGGGTATTTCATTATTTTTGTTGGGAAGAGGGAGTGAGAAAAAAGAAGAAGAAAGATGAGGTTTGATGGTTGGCAGTGTCAGAACTGAGGCGAAATTGGGGTGGGGAGAAAGAAAGGGGGAAACAGGCGTATTGGAGGGAGTAAGTAAGTTCATTTTCACGGCCAGCTTCGGCACTCTTACTAACTTAATGAAAACTACACAACGCGTGGTTTAGAACTTTTATTGTTTATTAGTTTAAGGTTAGTCGCTAAAATCCCACTTATGCAATAGGTAACTGATGATTTTTAGTTGAAAGGAAGCAGGGAGGGGAAGGAAGGAGAAAGATGTGGTTTGATGGCTGGGATTGTCAGAACAAGGCGGAATGGGGTGGGGAGAAAAAAAAAGGTAAAGGGTGCATTGGAAAAGGTTAGTGAGTTCATTTTCACGGCGTGTTTTGGCACTCTTGCTTAATTAATGAAAACTACACAACGCGTATTTCTTCACTTTCTTTTGACCATTATATGGTTGGTCGTAAAAATCTCAGTTACGCAATGAGTAATTCATGGTTTTTAGTTGGAAGGAGGGAGGGAGGGGAAGGAAGAAGAAAAATGAGTTTTGATGGTAGTGAACTGTCAGAACTGAGGCGAAATGGATGTGGGGAGAAAGAGAGGAGGAAATGGGTGCAGTGGAGTGGGTTGATGAGTTCCTTTTCACGGCGTGCTTCAGCATTATTACTAAATTGCTGAAAATTACACAACGCGTATTTCTGCACTTTTTTTCACCATTACTAAAGATAATCGTAAAAATCGCAATTATTCAATGGCTAATTCATGTTTCTTAGTTGAATGAAGGACTGACAAAAAAGAAGAGTGAAGATGAAATTTGATGGTTGCTATTATCAAAATTGAGGCGGAATGGGGGTGGGGAGAAAGAGAGGAGGAAACTGGTGCGTTGGAGGAGGAAATGAGTTGATATACGATGAGTTCTTCGGAACTCTTACTAAAATACTGAAAACTACAATACGCGTATGTCTGTACTTTTTGTGACCAATATAAGGATAAACGTAAAAATCCAATAATTCAATGGGTAACTCATGATTTTTAGCTGGAAGGAGGTAGAGAGGAGAATGAGGAATGAAGATGAGGTTTGATGGTTAGCATTATCAGATACGAAGCGAAATGGGGGCATACAGAAAGAGAGGAGAAAAAGTGCGCATTGGAAGAACTAAGTGAGTTAATTTTCATGGCGTGCCTCGGCACTCTTACTAAATTACTTAAGAATACACAACGCCTATTTCTGCCTTTTTTTGACCAATATAAGGTTATCGTAAAAACCCCAGTAATGCAATGAGCATTTTATGATTTTTGTTGGAAGGAGGGAGTGAAAAAAAAGAAGAAAAATGCGGTTTGATGGTTGGCAGTGTCAGAACATTGCGGAATTGCGGTGGGAAGCGGAATTGGGGTGGGAAGAAAGAGAGGAGGAAACAGACGCATTGGAGGAGGTAAGTGAGTTCATTTTTACGGCGTGCTTTGGCACTGGTACTACAATACTGTAAACTACACAACGCGTATTTCTGCACTTTAATTGACCATTTTAAGGTTAATCGTTAAAATCCCAGTTATGCAATGAGTAACTGATGATTTTTAGTTGGAAGGAGGGAGGAAGGGGAAGAAATAAAAAAGATGAAGTTTGATGGTTGTGATTGTCCGAACTGAGGCGGAATGGAAGTTATGAGAAAAAGAGGATGAAACGGGTTCATTGGGAGGTGTTAGTAAGTTCATTTTCATAGCGTGCTTCGGCACTCTTACTAAATTACTGAAAACTACACATCGCGTATTTCTGCACATTTTTCGACAATTATAAGGTTAATCGAAAAAACCCACTTAGGCAATGGGTAATTCAAAATCTTTAGATGGATGGATAGAGTGCGGGAGAAGAAGAAGAAAGATTAGATTTGATGGTTGGCATTGTCAAAACTGAGGCGAGAAGGGGGTGTGGAGAAAAAGAAAAAGAATCGGGTGCATTGGATGGGGTTAGTGAGTTCATTTTCACGGCGGGTTTCGGCACCCATACTTAATTAAAAAAACGACAAAAAGAGTATTCCTGCACTTTCTTTGTCCATTATAAAGGTTAATCATAAAAATCCCATTTATGAAATGGATAATTCATGTATTTTAGTTTAAAGCAGGCAGGGAGGGGAAGGTAGAAGAAAGATAAGGTTTGATGGTTTGGGTTGTCAGCACTGAGACGGAATGAGAGAGCTGAGAAAGAGATGAGAATACGGGTGCATTGGAGAGAGTTAGTCAGATCATTTTCACGGCTATCTTCGGAACTCTTACAACACTACACAATGCATATTACTGCACTATTTTTGAGTTTTATAAGACTAATCGTACAAATTCCAGTTATGCAATGAGTAATTCATGATTTTTAGATAAAAGGAGACAGGGAGGGAAAGAAAGCAGAAAGATGAGGTTTAATGCCTGGGACTGTCAGAAAAAGGTGGAACGGGGTGGGGAGAAAAAGAGGAGGTAAAGGGTGCATTGGAAAAGGGTAGTGAGTTCCTTTTCACGGCGACCCTCGTCACTCTTACTTAATTACTGAAAACTGCACAAGGCGTATTTTTGCACTATTTTTTGACAATTATAAGGTTAATCGTAATAATCCCAGTTATGTAATGGGTAATTCATGATTTTTAGTTGGAAGGAGGGAGGGAGAGGAAGGAAGAAGAAAGATCAGGTTTGATGGTTGGCATTGTCAGAACTGAAGCGAAATGGGGGTATTGATAAAGAGAGGAAGAAACGGGCGCATTGAAAGAGAGAGTAGTTTCTTTTAACGACGTGCTTCGGCACTCGTTGTATTTTACTAAAAACTACACAACTTGTATTTCTGCCCTTTTTTTGACCGTTATAATGTTAATCGTAAAAATCCCAGTTATGCAATGGGTAATTCATAATTTTTAGAAGGAAAGAGGGAGGGAAAGGAAGGCAGAAGATAGATGAGGGTTGATGGTTGATATTGTCAGAACTGTTACGAAATTGGTGTGGGGAGAAAAAGAGGAGGAAACTGGAAGAGGAAAGTGAGTTCATTTTTACGGCGCGCTTGGGCACTCTTACTAAAATACTGAAAACTACACAACGCGTATTTCTGCACTTTTTTACCATTAAAAGGTTAATCGTAAAAATTTCTGTTATGCAATGGGTAATTCATGGTTATTAGAAGGTAGGAGAGAGGGAGGGAAAGGTAGAAGAATGATGAGGTTTAATGGTTGGCATTGTCAGATCTGAGGCGAAATGAGTGAGGGGAGAAAAAGAGAAGAAAAGGGCGCATTGAAAGAGGTAATTAAGTTCATTTTCACTGCATGATTCGTCACTCATACTACATTACTGAAAACTACACAACGCGTATTTCTGCACTATTTTGACCATTATAAAATTAAGCGTAAAAATCCCACTTATGCAATGAGTATTTCATGATTTTTCGTTGGTAAGAGAGAGGGAGGGAAAGGAAGAAAAATGATGAGGTTTGATGGTTAGGATTGTCGGAACTGAGGCGGAATGGGGTTAAGGAGAAAGAGAGGAGAAAACAGGTGCCTTAGACGGGGTTACTGAGTTCATTTTCACGGCGTTTTTTAGCACTCTTACTAAATTACTGAAAACTACACTACGCGTATTTCTGCAGTTTTTTCGGCCATTATAAGGTTCATCGTAAGAATCCCAATTATGCAATGGGTGAATCACGATTTTTAGTTGGATGGAGGGAGGAAGGGGAAGGAAGAAGAAAGATGAGATTTGATTGTAGGCATTGTTAGAACTGAGGCGAAATGGGGGTGGGGAGGAAGAGAGGAGGAAACGAAGGCTTTGGAGGGTATTAGTGAGGTCATTTTCACGGTGTGCTTCGGCACTCTTACGAAATAACTGAAAACTACACAACGCGTGTTTCTGCCCTTTTTTTGACCATTATAAGGTTAATCGTAAAATTCCCAGTAATGCAATGGGTAATTCATGATTTTTAGTTGGAAGGAGGAAGGGAAAGGATTGAAGAAGAATGATGAGGTTTGATAGGTAGCATTGTCAGAACTGAGGCGAAATGGGGGTGGGGAGAAAGAGAAGAGGAAACGTGCGTATTGGAGGGGGTAAGTAAGTTCATTTTCACGGCGTGCTTCGACACTCTTACTTAATTACTGAAAACTGCACAACGCGTATATCTGCACTTTTTTACCATTATAAGGGTAAGCGTAAAAATCACAGTTATGCAATGGGTAATTCATGAATTTTTGTTGGAAGGAAGTATTGAGAAAAAAGAAGAAGGAAGATGAGATTTGAACGTTGGTATTGTCAGAACTGAGGCGGAATGGGGGTAAGGAGAAAGAGAGGAGGAAACTGGTGCATTGGCGGAGGCAAGTGAGTTCATTCACGCGGCGTTCTCCGGAACTCTCTATAAAATACTGAAAACTACATAAGGCGTATTTCTGCACATTTTTTGACCATTTTAAGGTTAATCGTAAAAAACCCTATTATGCAATAGTAAATCATGATTTTTAGTTGGAAAGAGGTAGGGAGAGGAAGGAAGAAATTGATTAGGTTAAATGGTTGGCATTTTAAAAACTGAAGCGAAATGGGGGTATTGTTAAAGAGAGAAGGAAACGGGCGCATTAAAAGAGAGAGGTGAGTTAATTTTCACGACGTGCTGAATTCATGATGTGACGTGACGACGTGAAAAATTCATGATTCTTAGTTGGAAGGAGGGAGAAAGGGGAAGGAAGAAGAAAGATGAGGTTTGATGGTTGTGATTGGCAGAACTGAGGCGAATTGGAAGTGGGGAGAATGAGAGGAGGAAACGGGTGCAGTGGAAGGGGTCGGAGAGTTCATTTTCACGGCTTTCTTCGACACTCTTATTAAATTACTGAAAACTGCATAACGCGCACATCTGCACTTTTTTGACCAACCTAATAAGGTTAAGCGTAAAAATCACAGTTATGCAATGGGTAATTCATGTATATTAGTTAGAAGGAAGGAGGCAGGGGAGGGAAGAAGAAAGATCAGGTTTGATGGTTGGCATTGTCAGAACTGAAGCGAAATGGGGTAATTGATAAAGAGAGGCGGAAACGGGCGCATTGAAGGAGAGAGTATAGTTTCTTTTAACGACGTGCTTCGGCAGTCGAACTATTTTACTAAAAAGTACACAACTTGTATTTCTGCCCTTTTTTTGATCATTATAATGTTAATCGTAAAAATCCCAGTTATGCAATGGGTATTTCATGATTTTTGTTGGAAGGAGGGAGAGAGAAAAAAGAAGAAAGATGAGGTTTGATGGTTGGCATTGTCAGAACTGAGGCGGAAAGGGGGTGTGGAGAAAGTGAGGAAGAATCAAGTGCATTGGATAAGGTTAATGAGTTCATTTTTACGGCGGGCTTCGGCACCCTTACTTATTTACATAAAACTACTAATGCGTATTTCTGCATTAATTTTGACCATTATAAGGTTAATCGTCAAAATCTTCGTTATTTAATGGAAAATTCATGATTTTTAGTTGAAAGGAGGAAAGGAGGGAAAGCAAGAAGAAAGATGAGGTTTGATGGTTGGGATTGATTGTACTGAGGCGGAATGAAAGTAAGGAGAAAGGGAGGAGAAAACAGGTGCATTGGAGAGGGTTAGTGAGTTTTTTTTCACGGCGTACTTCGGCACTTTTACAAAATTACTGACAACTACACAACGCGTATTTCTGCACTTTTTTACCGTTATAAGACTGTGAGGGGAAGGAACCGGATAATACTGAGGGAGTGGAGTGAAGGACTCTTTCAAGAAGGCGGGAGGGTATGGGGTTCACCAAGAAATAGGTATGACACACTCACGCACAACGGTAAAGCTCCCCGCTTTTATTATGCGAACTCTTACAACCGCGAGCCCCTTGCTCGCTCGGTCTCTCAGACCAACAGACCCCACAAACACAGTCTATCACTTTCCCTATCCCACACTACTTACGTCACAACCTCCGCCCCCCTCTGACCCGTCCCAACTGACTGACTGTCTTCGACTGACTCCTAGTCACGACGCCTGCCCTCGATGTCGTCGACGTTCCCTGGCAATCCGCCAGGGGGCAACACCTCCTGGGGGCACCCGCTCAGCCGTAAGTTAACAAGACTAATCGTACGAATTCCAGTTATGCATTGGGTGATTCATGATTTTTAGTTAAGGAGACAAGGAGGGGGAGGAAGGAGAAAGATGAGGTTTGATGGCTGGGATTGTGAGAAAAAGGCGGAAAGGGGTGGGGAGAAAAGAGGAGGTAAAGGGTGCATTGGAAGAGGTTAGTGAGTTCCTTTTCAGGGCGAGCCTCGGACCCCTTACCTTATTACTGAAAAATACACAACGCGTATTTCCGCACTTTCTTTTGACCATTATATGAATAATCATAAAAAATTAAGTTTTGCAATGGGTAATTCATAACTTTTTGTTGAAAGGAGGGAAATAGGGGAAGGAAGAAGAAAGATGAGGTTTGATGGTTGTGTTTGTCAGAACTGAGGCGAAATGGAAGTGGGGAGAAAGAGAGGAGGAAACGAATGCATTGAAGGGGGATGGTGAGTTCATTTTCACTGCGTTCTTCCGCACTATTACTAAATTACTGAAAACTACGCAACGCGTTTTTCTGCACTTTTTTTACCATTATAAGGTTAATCGTAAAAATCCCAGTTATGCAATAGGTATTTCATGAATTTTGTTCGAAGGAGGGAGTGAGAACAAAGAAGAATAAAGATGCGGTTTGATGATTGGCATTGTAGAGCTGAGGCGGAATGGGGGTGTGGAGAGAGAGAGGAGGAAACTGGTGCATTGGAGGAGGTAAGTCAGTTCATATACACTTTCCAAAATACTGAAAACAACACAACGCGTATTTCTGTACTTTTTTTGACCATTATAAGGTCTATCGTAAAAATCCCAATTATGCAATGGGTAATTCATGATATTTAGTTGGAAGGAGTTAGGGAGGGGAAGGAAGAAATAGATGAGGTTTGAAGGTTGGCATTGTGAAAACTGAAGCGAAATGTGGGTATTGATAAAGAGAGAAGGAACCGGGCGCATTGAAAGAGAGAGGTGAGTTAATTTTCACGACGTTCTTCGGCACTCTTATTGAAGTACTGAAAACTACACGACGCGTATTTTTGCCCTTTTTTTGACCATTATAAGGTTAATCGTAAAAATCCCAGTTATGCAATGAGTATTTCATGATTTTTGTTGGATGGAGGAAATAAGAAAAAAGAAGAAGAAAGATGACGTTTGATGGTTGGCAGTGTTAGAATTGAGGCGGAATTGGGGTGGGAAGAAAGAAAGGGGGAAATAGGCGTATTGGAGGGAGTAAGTGAGTTATTTTTCACGACGTGCTTCGGCACTCTTACTAAATTAATTATAACTACACAACGCATATTTCTGCACTATTATTGACTATTATAAGGTTAATCGTTAAAATCTTCCTTATGCAATGGGTAACTGATGATTTTTAGTTGGAAGGAGGGAGGGTGGGGAAGAAAGAAAAGGGATGAGGTTTGATGACTGTGATTGTCAGAACTAAGGCGGAATGGAAGTGATGAGAAAGAGAGGTGGAAACGGGTACATTGAAGGGTTTTAGTAAGTTCATTTTCACGGCGTGCTTCGGCATTTAACTAAATTACTGAAAACTACACATCGCGTATTTCTGCACTTTTCTTGATCATTATAAGGTTAATCGTAAAAATCCCATTTATGGAATGGGTAATTCATGATTTTTCGTTGAAAGGAAGCAGAGAGGAGAACGAAGGAGAAAGATGAGATTTGATAGCTGGGAATGTCAGAACCAGGCGGAATGGGGTGGGGAGAAAAAGAGGAGGTAAAGGGTGCATTGGAAAAGGTGAGTGAGTTCGTTTTCACGGCGAGCCTCGACACTCTTACTTAATTACTGAAAACTACACAACGCGTACTTCTGCACATTGTTTTGACCATTATATGATTAATCGTAAAAATCCTAGTTATGCAATGAGTAATAAATTATTTTTAGTAGGAAGGAGGGAGAGAGGGGAAGGATGAAGTAAGATGAGGTATGATGGATGTGATTGTCAGAACTGAGGCGAAATGGAAGTGGGGAGAAAGAGAGGATGAAACTAGTGCAGTGGAGGGGGTTGGTGAGTTCATTTTCACAGCGTTCTTCGGCATTATTACTAAATTACTGAAAATTACACAACGCATATTTCTGCACTTTTTTTACCCCTATAAAGTTAATCGTAAAAATCCCAATTATGCAATGGGTATTTCATGATTTTTAGTTGCAAGGAGGGAGTGAGAAAAAAAAAGAAGGAAGATGAGGTGAACTGAGGCGGAATGGGGATAAGGAGAAAGAGAGGAAGAAACGGGCACATTGGATAGGGTTAGTGAATATATTTTCACGGCGTGCTTCGGCACTCTTACAATATTATTGAAAAGTACACAACGCGTAATTTAGAACTATTTTTTATTATAAGGTTAATCGTAAAAATCCCAGTTATGCAATGGGAAATTCATGATTTTCAGTTGGAAGGAGAGAGGGAGGGAAAGGAAGAAAAAAGATGAGGTATGACGGTTGTGATTGTCAGAACTGAGGCGCAATGGGGATAAGGAGAAAGAGAAGAAGAAACGGGCGCATTGGAAGAGATGAGTGAGTTTATTTTCACGACTTACTTCGGCACACTGACTAAATTACTAAATACTACACAACGCGTATTTCTACCCTCTTTTTCCCCAATACAAGGTTAATCGTAAAAATCCCAGTTATATAATGGGTATTTCATGATTTTTAATTGGAAGGATAGAGTGAGAAAAAAGAAGAAAGAAGAAAGATGAGGTTTGATGGCTGGCATTGTCAGAACTGAGGAGGAATTGGAGTGGGGAGAAAGAGAGGAGGAAACAGGTGTATTTGAGGGGGTAGGTGAGTTCATTTTCACGGCGTGCTTCGGCACTGTCAAAATTACTGAAAACTACACAAGGCGTATTTCTGCACTATTTTTGACCTATGTAAGAATAATCGTACAAATCTCATTACACAAATGGGAAATTTATGATTTTAGTTGAAAAAAGGCAGGGAGGAGAAGGAAACAGAAAGATGAGATTTGATGGCTGGGATTGTCAGAACAATGCGGAATGGGGTGGGGAGATTAAAAGTAGGTAAAATGCGCATTGGGGGATAGTGCATTCCTTTTCACGGCATGCCTCGGCACTCTTACTTAATTACTAAAAACTTCACAAGGCGTATTTCTGCACTTTTTTTGACCATTATAAAGTTAATCGTAAAAATCCCAGTTATGTAATGGGTAATTCATGATTTTAGTTAGAAGGACGGAGGGCAGAAAAGAATGAAGAATGATGAGGTTTAATGGTTGTGAGTGTAAGAACCAAAAAGGAATGTGGGTGGAGAGATTGATAGAGGAAGAAAGAGCGTAATAGAGGGGGTTAGTTAGTTCCTTTTCACGGCGAGCCTCGGAACTCTTACTTCATTAATGAAAACGACACAACGCGATTTTCTGCACTTTTTTTAAACATTATAAGGTTAATCGTAAATATCCCAATTACGCATATGGGTAATTCAGGATTTTTAGTTGGAAGGAGGTAGTGAGGGGAAGAAAGAAATTGATGAGGTTTGATGGTTGGCATTGTCGGAACTGAAGCGAAATGGGGTTTTAATAAAGAGAGGAGAAAAAAAACGCATTGAAAGAGAGGTGAGTATATCTTCACGACGTGCTTCGGCACTCTTTCTAAGTTACTGAAAAGTACACAACGTGTATTTCTGCCCTTTTTTCGACCATTATAAGGTTAATCGTAAAAATCCCAGTTAAGCAATGTGTATTTCATGATTTTTGTTGGAAGGAGGGAGTGAGAAAAAAGAAGAAGAAAGATGTGGTTTGATGGTTGGCTGTGTCAGATCTGAGGCGGAACTGGGTTGGGGTAAAAGATAGGAGGAAATAGGCGCATTGGTTGGTGTTTGTAAGTTCATTTTCACGGCGTGCTTCGGCACTCTTCCTAAATCACTGAAAACTACACAACGCGTATTACTGCACATTTTTCGACACTTATAAGGTTAATCATAAGAATCTTAATTATGCAATGGGTAATTCACGATTTTCAGTTAAATAAAGGGAGGAAGGAGAACGAAGAAGAAAGATGAGCTTTAATGGTTGGCATTGTCAGAACTGAGGCGAAATGGGGGTGTAGTGAAAAATAGGAAGTGACGGGGCATTGGAAGAGATAAGTGAGTTCATTTTCATGGCGTGCTTCGACACTTACTAAAATACTGAAAACTGTACAACGCGCATGTCTGCACTTTTTGACCATTATGAGGTTAAGCGTAAAAATCATAGTTATACAATGGCTAATTCATGATTTTTAGTTGGAAGGAAATAGTGAGAAAAAAGACGAAGGAAGATGAGGTTTGATGGTTGGCCTTGTCAGAACTGAGGCGGAATGGGGGTGAGAAGAAAGAGAGGAGGAAACTGGAGCATTGGAGGAGGTAAGTGAGTTCATATACGCGGCGTTCTTCAGAACTCTTTATAAAATACTAAAAACTACACAACGCGTATTTCTGCACTTTTTTTTACCATTATAAGGTTAATCGTAAAATTCCAATTATGCAATGGGTAATTTACGATTTTTGTTGGA
The DNA here is from genome assembly GCA_963169105.1 of Ceriagrion tenellum. Lineage (NCBI taxonomy): Eukaryota > Metazoa > Arthropoda > Insecta > Odonata > Coenagrionidae > Ceriagrion > Ceriagrion tenellum. The sequence goes on from OY720638.1 coordinate 62,455,620, forward strand.
AGGAGTTAGGGAGGGGAAGGATGAAATAGATGAGGTTTGATGTCTGGCATTGTCAAAACTGAAGCGAAATGGGGGTATTGATAAAGGGAAAAGAAAACGGGCGCATTAAAAGAGAGAGATGAGCTTATTTTCACGACGTGCTTTGGCACTCTTACTAAATTACAGAAAACTGCACAACGCGTATTTCTGCCCTTATTAAGCGTAAAAATCACAGTTATGCAATAAGTAATTCATGATCTTTATTTGGAAGGAGGGAGTGAGGGGAAAGAAGAAGGAAGTTGAGATTTGATGGTTGGCATTTTCAGAACTGAGGAGGAATGTGAGTGAGAAGAAAGAGAGGAGGAAACGGGTACCATGGAGGGAGTGAGTTCATTTTCACGGCTAGCTTCGACACTTTTACTAAATTACTGAATACTACACAAAGGGGATTTCCGAACTTTTTTTGACCATTCTAAGGTTAATCGTAAAAATCCCAATTATGCAATGGGTAATTCATGATTTTTAGTTGGAAGGAGGTAGGGAGAGGATAGAAGAAATAGATGAGGTTTGATGGTTGTGATTGTCAGAACTAAGGCGATATGGAAGTGGGGAGAAGGAGAGGAGAAAACGGTTGCATTGGAGGGGGTAGTGAGTTCAATTTCACGGTGTTCTTTGGCAAACCTACTTAATAACTGAAAACTACACAACGGCTATTTCTATCTAGAAAACGGGCGCATTAAAAGAGAGAGGTGAGCTTATTTTCACGACGTTCTTTGGCACTCTTACTAAATTACTGAAAACTGCACAACGCGTATTTCTGCCCTTATTTTGACCATTAAAAAGTTAAGCGTAAAAATCCCAGTTATGCAATAAGTAATTCATGATTTTTAGCCAGAAGAAAGGAGGGACAGGAAGGAAGAGGAATGTGAGGTTTCACGGTTAGGAAACTCAGAACTGAGGCGCATTGGAAGTGGGGAGAAAAAGAGGAGGAAACAGATGCATTGGAGAATACTATTGAGTTCGTTTTCACGGCGTGCATCGGCACTCTTACTAAACAACTGAAAAATTTACAACGCGTATTTCTGCACTTTTTTTGACCATTATAAGTTAAACCTTAAAAAGAACAATTAGGAAATGGGTATGATTATTAGAAGGTATGAGAAGGAATGAGAGTGAGGTGAAAGAGAAAGGAATCGGGTGCATTGGAGAGGGTTTGTGAGTTCAATTTCACGGTGTTCTTTGGCACACCTACTTAATTACTGAAAACTACACAACGGCTATTTCTGCACTTTTTTTGACCATTATATAGTTATTCGTGAATTTCCAGTTATGCAATAGGTAGTTCATGTTTTTAAGTTGGACGGAGGGAGTGAGGGGAATGAAGAAGAAAGATGACGTTTGAAGGTTGGCATTGTGAGAACTGAGGCGGAATGGGAGTGAGGAGAAAGAGAGGACGAAACGGGCGCCATAGAGGGGGTAAGTGAGTTCATTTTCACAGTGTGCTTTGGCACTCTTAATTAACTAATGAAAACTACACAACGCGTATTTCTGCACTTTTTTTGACCATTATAAGGTTAATCTTAAAAATTCCGATTACGCAATAAGTCATTCATGATTTTTAGTTGGAAGGAGGGAGGGAGAGGAAGGCAGAAGTTAGATGAGGTTTGATGGTTAGCATTATCAGAAACGAGACAAAATGAGTGTGCGAAGAAAGAGAGGAAGAAACGGATGCATTGGAGAGGGTTAGTGAGTTCATTTTCACGGCGTGCATCGACACTCTTACTAAATTACTGAAAACTACACAACGCGTATTTTTGCACTTTTTTTGACAGTTATAAGTTTAATCGTAAACATTCGAGTTATGCAATGGGTAATTAATGATTATTAGAAGGTAGGAGAGAGTAAGGGGAAGGTAGTAGAATAATGAGGTTTTAATGGTTGGCATTGTCAGAACAGAGGCGAAATGGGTGTGGGGAGAAAAAGAGGAGAAAGCGGTCGAATTGGAAGAGGTAAGTCAGTTTATTAACACAGCGTATTTTGCGTCTCTTAATAAATTACTGAAAACTATACAACGCGTTGTCCTACAGTACATTTGACCATTATAAGGTAAATCGTAAAAATCCCAGTTATGCAATGCGCAATTCATGATTTTTAGTTGGAAGAAGACAGGGAGGGAAAGGAAGGAAAAATATGAAGTTTAATGGTTGGAACTGACAAAACTGAGGCGGAATGGGGGTGAGGAGAAAGAGTGGAGGAAACATGTGCATTGGAGGGGGTTAGTGAGTTGACTTTACGACGTGTTTCTGCACTCTTACCAAATTACTGATAACTAGACAACGCGCAATTCTGCACTTTTTTCGAATATTAGAATGTTAATCGTAAGAATCCCGATTATGCAATGGGAAATTCACGATTTTTAGTTGGAAGGAGAGAGGAAGTGGAAGGAAGAAGAAAGAGGGGTTTGATGGTTGGCATTGTATCAACTGAGAGGAAATGGGGGTGGGGTGAAAAATAGGAGACGAAGAAATTGGAAGAGTTAAGTGAGTTCATTTTCACGGTGTGCGTCGGCACTTTTACTTAATTACTGAAAACTACACAACGCGTAATTGTGCACTTTTTCTGACCATTGGAAGGTTAATCGAAAAAATCCTACTTATGCAATGGGTATATCATGATTTTTAGTTGGAAGGAAGGAGGGAGGGGAAATAAAAGGAAAGGGAAGGTTTCATGGTTGGGATTCTCAGAACTGACGCGCAATGGAAGTGGGGAGAAAGAGAGGAGGAAACGGGTCCATTGGGGGGTATTAGTGAGTTCATTTTCACGGCGTGCATCGGCACTCTTACTAAATTACTGAAAACAACAAAACGCGTATTTCTGCAATTTATTTCACCATTATAAGGTTAATCTTAAATATCCTAATTATGCAATGGGTAATTCATGAATTTTAGTTAGAAGGAGGTAGGGAGAGGAAGGCAGAAGTTAGTTGAGGTTTGATAATTACCATTGTCAGAAATGAGGCGAAATTGGTGTGGAGAGAAGGAGAGGAGGAAACGGGCGCATTGGAGAAGGTAGGTAAGTGCATTTTCATGGCGTGCTTTGGCACTCTAACTAAATTACTGAAAACTACACAACGCGTATTTCAGCACGTTGTTTGACCATTATATGGCTAATCGCAATGTTATGCAATTACTAAGTTATGCAATGGGTGACTGATAATTTTTGCTGGAAGGAGGGAGGGGAAGAAAGAAAAAAAATGAGGTTTGATGGTTGTGATTGTCAGAACTGAGGCGGATCGGAAGTGATGAGAAAGAGAGGAGGAAACGGGTGCATTGGATGGTGTTAGTAAGTTCATTTTCACGGCGTGCTTCGGCACTCTTACTAAACTACTGAAAACTACACATCGCGTAGTTCGGAACTTTTTTTGACCATTATAAGGTAAATCGAAAAAACCCACTAAAGCAATGGGTAATTCATGATTGTTAGATGGAAGGATGGAGATTGGGAGAAGAAGAAGAAAGATGATATTTGATGGTTGGCATTGTCAGAACTGAGGCGGAAATGTGGTGTGGAGAAAGAGACGAAGAATCAGGTTCTTTGGATAGGGTTAGTGAATTCATTTTCACGGCGGGCTTCGGCATCCTTACTTAATTACATAAAACTCCAAAATGCGTATTTCTGCAATTTCGTTGACCATTATAAGGTTAATCGTTAAAATCCCATTTATGCAATGGGTAATTCATGTTTTTTAATCAAAAGCAGGCAGGAAGGGAAAGGAAAAAGAATATGAGGTTTGATGGTTTGGATTGTGAATACTGAGACGGAATGAGAGCGGGAAGAAAGAGATGAGAATACGGGTGCATTGGGGAGGGTTAAGGAGTGCATTTTCACGGCGTGCTACGGCGCTCTTACAAAATTACTAAAAACTACACAAAGCATATTTCTGCAATTATGCAATCCCAATTATGCAATGGGTATATATTTATTTTTAGTTGGAACGAGGGACGGAGAGGAAGGAAGAAGTTACATGAGGTTTGATAGTTAGCATTGTCAGAACTGAGGCGAAATTGCTCTGGGGAGAAAAAGAGGAGGAAACGGGCGCATTATAAAAGGTAAGTGAGTTTATTTTGACGGCGTGCTTCTCCACTATTACTAAATTACTGAAAACTACACAACGCGTATTTCTGCACTATTTTGGACCATTATAAGGTTAATCTTAAAAATACCATTTACGCCATGGGTAATTCACGATTTTTAGTTAAAAGCAGTCATGAAGAGGAAGTAAGAAGAAATATGAGATTTGATGGTTTGGATTGTCAGTACTTAGACGGAATAGGAGTGGGGAGAAAGAGATAAGAATATGGGTGCATTGGAGTGGGTTAGTGAGTTAATTTTCACGGCGTGCTTCGGCAATTTTACAAAATTACTAAAAACTACACAAAGCATATTTCTGCACTATTTTTGACCTTTATAATACTAATCGTACAAATTCCAGTTATGCAATGTGTAGTTCATGATTTTTAGTTTGAAGGAGGCAAGGAGGGGAAGGAAGAAGAAAGATGAGATTTGATGGCTGGGATTGTCAGAACTGAGGCGAAATGGAAGTGGGGAGAAAGAGAAGAGGAAACTGGTGCATTGGAGAAGGTAAGTGAGTTCATTTTCACGGCGTGCTTCGGCACTTTTACTACATTACTGAAAACTAGACAACGCGTATTTCTACACTTTTTTTGACCATTATAAGGTTTTCCTTAAAAATCCCAATTATGCAATGGGTAGTTCATGATATTTAGTTAGAAAGAGGGAGGGAGAGGAAGGCAGAATTCAGATGAGGTTTGCTTGTTGGCATTGTCAGAACTGAGGCGAAATTGGTGTGGGGAGAATTAGAGGAAGAGACGGGAGCATTGGAAGAGGTAAGTGAGTTTATTTTCACGGCGTGCTTCGGCACTCTTACTAAATTACTGAAAAGTACACAACCCGTTTTTCTGCACTTTCTTTGACACTTATAAGGTAAATCGTAAAAATCCCAGTTATGCAATGTGTAATTCATGATTATTAGTTGGAAGGAGGGAGGGAGGGAAAGGAAGAATGAAGATGAGGTTTAATCGTTGTGATTGTCAGAACTGAGGCGAAATGGAGGTGGGGACAAAGAATGGAGGAAACGGGCGTATTGGAGGGGGTAAGTGAGTTCATTTTCACGGCGCGTTTCGGCACTCTTACTAAATTACTGAAAACTACACAACGCGTAGTTCTCCACTTTTTTTTACCATTATAAGGTTAATCTTAAAAATACCAATTACGCAATGGGTAATTCACGATTTTTAGTTGGAAGGAGGGAGGAAGGGGAAGGAAGAAGAAAGATGAGGTTTCATGGTAGGGGTTATCAGAACTGAGGCGGAATGGGGTCGGGGAGAAAGAGAGGAGGAGACGGGTGCATTGGAGGGGGTTAGTGTGTTCATTTTCACGGCGTGCTTCTGCACTTTTACTTAAATACTGAAAACTGCACAACGCGTATGTTTCACATAATAAATCTTTTAATTCTCTCTTACCTCTTTTAAAAAGATCACTATTTTTTTAAAAAGGAGATCATTTGGGCTTCCTACGGTTGTCATTATCTGTCATCCGGAATTAAGAACTAAAACTGGCTTCATTGATATATATTCTCTCAATGAATGTGTCATTATTAGTATTAATACTCAACTCATGAGATAAAATATTAACGAAAAAACGGTACCGATCTTTAGATGGAAAATTAATATGGATTGAGGGAAGATGATTTATTGACGGAGAGGAATGCATAGAAAGGAAATCTTAAAAAATCTCCAACATGGGAGAAAATACTGTTTTGAAATCGTAAAGAAAATTCATTTTGGCTTCTCACAAAAAATATTAAGTTTTAAACATCTGAGGAAGTAGTGGCGGCCTCTTCATATTCGCGACTCCAATGGTTGTTAATTTTGGTTTATTCCTCGCAACTCTTTTATGTAGTGATGATTAAGTATAGATAAATTCCCTTGGGAAATTCTAACTTTAAAGAAATTGCGTAATATAGGAAAATAAGGGTAGTTCCATGTGTACCACGGATAAGGGCAAGCATAGCGGAAAAAATTAGGAGCATAAGACCTGAGTATAGCCTTCATTGAGGCGGCAGGTGGGGTCAAAAAGACAGAATTATTTAGTTTCATAACGCCTATATTATTGGGGAATAAAAAATTCAATTTCTGTAATGAACACCGCTGGATCCACGTTAACGTTTATTTTGAAAATGTTTACAGGAGTCTCCTAACTAAAAATGGAAAACTGGGCCAACAATTTTTGTAAGCGCGAACGATACCGGTTACTTCTCCGGTGAAATATTTTAAAATTTGGGCACTTAAAGAATACCACCTAGTTGCCAATAAATAAGTAACAGAAGCACAGCACGATAAAGGCCGTAACCCTAATCAGGTCTTGGCACATCAGCGGAATTACATAGGGTAAACTTGAATTGTTATAACAACACACAAGATGTTTGCCAAGGATACAAAGTTCCTCCCGTCAACTGAAGTCCCGTCAACTGGGACAGGAAATGGGACAAAGAAACAAAATACAAGAAACGAAAAACACCATCTCACCAAAGAATGACGTATTCACATAATTGTAGTAAACGTCTAGCTGTAGCTGATGAAACAAACTGAGAAAGCAAAAACCACCTCCTTCCACACAAGAATTAGAGATATGTAAGAACTGATCCGAAGGACTTCCGCTCGCCTCAAGTGAGACGGAGGGAGAGTGAGGGAGAGAGAGAGAATGAGAGAGTGAAAGATAGAGAGAGAGAAAGGATTGATAAATTATAAAAAGGTTGAAACATGTTAAACTATCAAAACTTAATTAAAATAAAAGGATTCCATGGGTTGTTCATAGAAAGCATTATATGTAAGAAATATATAAGTAGTAATTTGCTGTCTATTTCAAACCAATTATGTGATGAAGTTTTCAAGAATAAACACATCGTGCGGATCTTGAAGAGGGAAATGAGTTTTAAATAATGGAGTTCGCTATCCCGAGGTTCAAAGAAGAGAAGGATAAAACACTTTTTAAAAAGACTCAGACTAGCTGGAAAATTAAATTCGTTTATCGGAAATAGATACGTTTCATTATTCATAAAAATAAAAGAGATCTAGTTTAAAAAACAAATTCCAACCTCTGCAGTAGCCATTCTTGTAATGATATATTTTTTTCACATTTCCTTATCATGTTCATTTCACATGAAAATGTTCATTGCTCTGGTAAATTCTGTTGTATGATAATATACATCCTAAGTGGGAGAAATATACAAAAATATCTCAAAATACACACCTGTGTTAATAAGATCATTCATTTTTTTTAAAGAGATATAATTGGGCTTCCTACTAATGTAATTAGCTCTCATCAGGAATAAGGAACTAAAACTGGCCTCTTCGGTACACTGTTGCACATTAATTTAGTCATTTTTAATGGATGTACTCAACTCATGACGGAAAAAATTGACAACAAACGGTACCGATCGTCAGAAGGAAGAGTAATATGGAATGAGCGAATATTATGTATTAACGGAGAGGAAGGGAAAGAAAGGAAATCTTTAAAAATGTCTAACCTGGGAGAAAACACAGTTTTGAAATTGGAAAGACGTCTTCGATTTGGTCTCTCACAGAAAATATAAAAAGTGAAGCAGCTAAAGAACAAGTGGCGGCCGCTTCATATTCCCTACTCCAACGCTTGTCAGTTTTCTCAGAAGATAAGGAAATGGGACAAAAACAATATACAAAATTAACGAAAAACACCACTTCACGTGTGATATAAGTTTCTCCGCTAAAGAGAGTTTCCCTGAGAGAGAAAGAAATGATAAATTTTAAATAGATTGTAACATGTCAAATTATCAATCCTTTACCAAAAAGAGAACAACTCCATGTTTTATTCATAGAAAGTATTAATTTCAAAATATACAAGAATTGACTGGGAATAAGTAAGTACTGCCGGACTCTTCTGTTTCTTTTTTATCGAATATTGTGTCTATTTCATTCTATTGAACAACTCCTACACGATATGAAACTTGGCAAAGTGTCAAATAGTGTCGATAGATGGCAAGGTAGAAGGAGATGCGACTTGAGAACTAGCGTCGTCCTTAAGTATATCTCGGCATAAAATTGCCTATAATTTTCTCGTATTACATCACATTTCCTCTGGGATATGACAAGAAAAGGAAACATAAGGTGGTGAGTATTAGAGGAATGAAAAAAATAGGAACTCAGTAGTCGATCCCAGTGAATGTTTTCGAATTGTTTACATGAATGTAGGGAATCCACAAACTGTACCGAATATAACAATCTGAGAAAGCAATAATATCTTCTCTTACTAAAAGATCAGGAATGTGTCAGAACCGTACAGAAGCACTACCGAACGTCTCCAGTGGGACGGAGGGAGAGTGAACAGAGAGACAGAGAGCGAGAGGAAGAAAAATAGAGAGAGAAAGGAATGATTAAATTAAAATATATTGTAACATGTTAAATTATAATTAATTTAATTAAAAGAGAAGGATTCCATGGGTCGCTCATAGTAAGCTAGAAATGTATGAAATATATTAGTAGAAATCCGTAATATGTAAGTAGTTCAGGACTCTCCTGCTCTTTGTATGACGTCGATTGTGTCTATTTCATTCGTAAAAAACAACTTTTGCACGATGTAAAACGTAACAAAAAGTCAAATAGTGTCGATCCTCGGCAAGACAGAAGGTGATGTGACTTGAGAAATTGCGATGGCCTTTACTGTAACCCAGCATAAAAGTGTCTGCCATTTTCTCAATTTTTGTCAAAATTCCTGTATGATATTACAAAAAAAGGAAACAGAAGGTCCCGAGTATCAGCAGAAAGAGGAATATGGGAAGTGAGAAGTCGATTAATTTAAGGGGGAGTGAGCACAAAAGAGAGACAAGAGTAAAAAAATTGGAAAATACATGTGAGAAAATTAATTTCGTAAATAAAGAAAGAGAGATTCAATTATAACTCTCACAAAAATCATAAGTATGATCCGGCTTAAGGCACTATGGCCGGGTATTAGTTGTCCGAGCTACCCTTGGAATGTCATTATTTCTCTGTCTTTTAGAAACCATTTATGTAATGAAATTTTCAAGAATAAACACATTATTATACAACAGAATGAACAAAAGCAATGAACAATGTACATGCTGAGTGGGAGAAACATAAAAAAATATCTCAAAATACTCTCTTACCTGTGTTAAAAAGATCAGTCTTTTTTTAAAAAAGAGATTAATTTGGGCTTCCTACGGATGTTATTAGCTGTCATCCGGAATTAAGAACTAAAACTGGCTTCATCGGTATATATTCTCTCAATGAATGAGTCATTATTAGTAGATATACTCAACTCATAACATAAAAAATTAACGAAAAAACTGTACCAATCCTCAGAAGGATGAGTAATATGAAATGAGGGAAGATGATGTATTGACGGAGAGAAAGGGATAGAAAGGAAATGTTTAAAAATCTCCAACCAGGGATAAAATACAGTTTTGAAATCGTAAAAACATCTTCGATTTGGTCTATCACAGAAAATATTAAAAGTGAACCAGCTGAGGAACAAGTGGCGGCCTCTTCATACTGCAGACTACAATGGTTGTCAGTTTTGGTTCGTTATACATAACTCCTTTATGTAGTGAAGACAACGTATACATAAATCCCAAGCGGAAACTTTAACTTTAATGAAATTGCATAAAATAACGAAGTAAGGGTAGCTCCATATATGCCAATTAGATGGGCAAGCATAGCGGCAAAAAATTCCGAGCAAAAAACCTGTGTAAAGACTTCATAGAGGCGGCAGGTGGTGCAATAAGGATTGAATCATTTAGTTTCATAACGCCAACAGTAAAGGGGATCAATAAATTTAATCCTTGCAATGAACACCGCAGGATCCACGTTACCATTTATATTTTAAAGATTTACAGGAATTTCCTGACTAAAAGGGGAATCCAGGGACAACGGTGTTATCAGTCGCGTACTATACCGGCTATTACTCCTGTGAAATAACACAAAATTTGGTTACTTCAGCGATTAACACACAAATACCACTAAGTAGGCAATGAATTAGTAAATGAAGCACACCACGAAAAAGGCCGTAACCCAAATCAGGTCTTTGCACATTAGCAGAGTTACCTAGAGTCAACCTACAATTGTTCTAACAATACATAAGATATTTACCAAGGATACTAAGTTTCTTCAGTCAACTGAAGATAAAGAAATGGGACTAAAAAACAAAATACAAAAAACGAAAAACACCACATCACCACAGAATGTCGTGTGGTTAACGTACCCCTGCTTCGCGCCGCGAGAGAAAGAAGTTATAAACCATCGTTTCATTGCTATTTTCCCGAGGATATTTTCGAAGTTTTCACATAAATGTAGCAAAGCTCTACCTGTGGGTAATAAAACAAACAAGCACAAAGCAAAAGCCACCTTCTTATACGCAAGGGTTTAGGATTTGTAAGGACCGATCCGAAGGACTTCCAGTGAGACGGATTGAGAATGAGGGTGAGAGAGAGAGAAAGAAAGAGAGAGATAGAGAGAGAGGGAGAGAAACACAGAGGGAGAATGGAATGATATATTTAAAATTACTGTATCATGTTAAGTTAACAACTCTTTAAAGATTCCATGGTCGTTCATAGAAAGCATTAAATGGGCGAAATATATATGTAGTAAACCGTAATATGTACGTAGTTCAGGACTCTGCTGCTCCAAATATGACGAAGATAGTGTTAATTTAATTCTAAGATACATCTTCTGCACGATATAAAACTTAACAAAAAGTCATATCGTGTCGATAGTCGGCCAGATAGAAGGTGATGTGACTTGAGAACTAGCGGCGGCCTTTACTGTATCCCGGCATAAAACTGTCTGCCATTTTCTCAATTTTTGTCACAATTCCTGTATGATATTACAAAAAAAGGAAACAGAAGGTCCCGAGTATCAGCAGAAAGAGGAATATGGGAAGTGAGATGTATATTCATTTAAGGGGGAGAGAGCAGAAAAGAGAGACATATTGGCGGATTAAAGGGTTAGAAAGGAAATCTGTACAAATCGCTAACCTGGGAGAAAATATTGTTTTGAAATCTTTAAGTGTTGTTCGATTTAGTCTCACACAGAGAATATTAAAAGTGAACCAGCTGAGTAACAAGCAACGGCCTCGTCATATTACTCATTCCGATGATTGTTAGTTTTTGATCGTTCTTCTAACTTCTCTATGTAGTGAAGAAAACGTACAGTTTAAAGCCAAGCGGAAACACTAACTTTAATAAAATTGCATAAAATTACAAAATAAGGGTAGCTGCATGCATGCCACGGAAAAGGGTAGGCATTGCGGCAAAAATTAAGAGTAAAAAACCTGTGTAGAGCCTTCATAGAGGCGGCAGATGGTGCCATAAGTACAAAATCATTTAGTTTCATTACGCCTACGTTAAATGGTATTAAAAAATTCAATTCCTGTAATGAACACCGCAGGATCCACGTTATCATTTATATTTAAAAGATATACCAGAACTTCCTTACTAATCGGGGAAACCAGGGCCAACGAATTTTGCAGTCGCGTACGATACCGGGTAATACTCCGGTGAAATATTTCAAAATTTGGGTACTTCACCAATTAACACAAAAATATCACTAAGTAGCCAATGAATAAGTAACAGAAAGACACAACGAAAAGAGCCGTAGCACTAATCAGGTCTTGGAACATTAGCAGAATTACATAGGGTATACTGCAGACGTCACAACAATACACAGAATATTTGCCAAGGATACAAAGTTCATTCAGTCAACTGAAGATAACGAAATGAGACAAAAAAATAGAAAATTAACGAAAAACACCATTTCACCACAGAATGACAAGTGATTTACGTTTCGGTGCTTCGCTCCGCGAGGGAGAGAAGTTACAAACTAACGTTTCATTGCTATTTGCAAATAAATATTTTCTGAATTTTCACATGATCGTAGTAAACCTCTAGCTGAAGCTGATAAAACAAACTGAAAAAGAAAAAACCACCTCCTACCACACAAGAATTAGAGAAATGTAAGGACTGATCCGAAGGACTTCCGCTTGCCTCAAGTGAGACGAAGGGAGAGTGAGGGAGAGAGAGAGAATGAGAGAGTGAGAGATGGAGAGAGAAACGAATGATAAATTATAAAAAGATTGAAACATGGTAAATTATCAACCCTTAATTAAAATAAAAGGAATCCATGGGTCGTTGATAGAAAGCATTATATGTAAGAAATATATAAGTAGTAATCCGCTGTCATTAAGTAAAGTGAGGGAGAGAGACAGAGAGCGAGAGGAAGAAAAATAGAGGGAGAGAAAGGAATAATAAATATTTAAAATAGACTGTATTATGTTAACTTATCAATCCTTTCAAACATTCCATGGGTCGTTCATAGAAAGCATTAAATGTTTGAAATATATAAGTATTAATCCGTAATATGTAAGAGGTTCAGGACTCTACTGCTCCAAATACGAGGTGTGTTCCTAAAGTACCTGGAATGTTTAAATTTCGCGCGTTTGGAGAGTCCGATTGTCAAAAAAAAATTTTTATTGTGTTGATATACATTCTCCTGAAGTATGACACAATTTTCAGCTGTATTCATTGTTTACTTTATCTGTGGCAACCGCTAAGGTTAGACGTGTTTTCATGAGCTCGGCGATTTTCGATTGTTAAAAAAAATGGATCAAAGAATTTGTATTAAGTTTTGCGTAAAAAATGAAATAAAGTGTAACGAAGTATGCGAAATGTTAACAAAGGCCTATGGTGAGTCTGCTATGAAAAAAACAAGTGTTTACGAATGGTATAAGCATTTCCAAGATGGCCGTGAAGACGTTGAAGACGCCCCGGACGCCCCAGCACATCAACAACCGATGAAAACGTGGAAAAAGTGAAAGCAGTGGTTATGAATGATCGCCGAATCACAATCAGAGAAGTCGCTGATGATGTTGGCATATCGATTGGCTCATGCCATGACATTTTTGCGAACATTTTGGGTATGAAACGCGTGGCAGCAAAATTTGTCCCAAAATTGTTGAATTTTGAACAAAAACAGCGGCGAATGGAAGTTGCTCAGGAATCACTAAATGAAGTCAACGTCGACTCATATTTGCTCAAAAGAGTTATAACAGGTGACGAAACTTTGTTACACTTTATTTCATTTTTTACGCAAAACTTAATACAAACTCTTTGATCCATTTTTTTTAACAATCGAAAATCGCCGAGCTCATGAAAACACGTCTAACCTTAGCGGTTGCCACAGATAAAGTAAACAATAAATACAGCTGAAAATTGTGTCATACTTCAGGGGCATGTATACCAACACAATAAAAAAATTTTTTTTGACAATTGGACTCTCCAAACGCGCGAAATGTAAACATTCCGGGTATTTTTTAACACACCTCGTATGACGACGATTGTGTCTATTTAATTCTAAGATACAACTCCTGCACGATAAAAAAAGTAACAAAAAGTGCCATCGTGTCGATAGTCAATAATATAGAAAAAGATGTGTCTTAAGAACAAGCGGCGGCCTTTACTGTATACCGGCATAAATTTATATGCAAAATTTCTCTTATTTTGTCACAATTCCTGTATGATATTACAAAAAAAGGAAACAGAAGTACCAGCAGAAAGAGGAATATAGGAAATGAGATGTCGATTCATTTAAGGGGGAGAGAGCAGAAAAGAGAGACGTATTGGCGGATGAAAGGGATAGAAAGGAAATCTATAAAATTCTCTACCCTAAGAGAAAATACAGTTTTGAAATCGTTAAGTTTTGTTCGATTTGGTCTAACACAGAAAATATTAAAAGTGAACCAGTGGAGTAACAAGCGGCGGCCTGGTCATATTTCTCATTCCAATGGTTGTTATTTTTTGTTCGTTCTTCTAACATCTTTATATAGTGATGAAAACGTATAGATAAAAGCCAAGCGGAAACACTAACTTTAATGAAATTGCTTAAATTATTAAATAAGGGTAGCTGCATATATGCCACGGAGAACGGTAGGCATTGCGGAACAAATTAGGAGTAAAAAACCTGTATAGAGCCTTCATAGAGGCGACAGGTGAAGCCATAAGGGGAGAATTATTTTGTTTCATAACGCCTACATTAAATGAGATTACAAAATTCAATTCCTGCAATGAACACCGCAGGATCCACGTTACCATTTTTATTTAAAAGATATACCGGAATTTCCTTACCAATCGGGGAAACCAGGACCAACGATTTTGGCAGTCGCGTACGACACCGCTAAGTACCCAATGAATAAGTAACAGAAGCATAACAAGAGAAAGGCGTACCATATCATGTCTTGGTACATCGGCAGAATTACATAGGTAAACTACAATTTTTATAACATTACACAAGCTATTTGCCAAGGATTTGCAAAGTTTCTTCAGTCAACTGAAAATAAGTAAATGGAACCAAAAAAAAACACAAAATTCACGAAACACACCACTTCACCATAGAATTACATGTGATATACGTTTCCTTCTACACGCCTTGATGGAGAGAAGTTGCAAACCATCGTTTCATAGCTACTTGCAAATTTATATTTTCAATGTTTGAACAAACATGTAGTAAAACTGTAGATGTAGGTGATAAAACAAACTGAGAAAGCAAAATCAACCTTCTTCCACTCAAGGATTCGGGATATGTAGGGACCGATCCGAAGGAATTCCGCTCGACTCCAGTGACACCGAGGGAGAGTGATGGGGAGAGGAAGAGGGAGAGAGAGAGAGGGAGAGAAATATAGAGAGAAAGAGGAATAACAAATTATAAATAGAATGTAACATGTAAATTTATCAATCATTAAATTAAAAGAAAATTAAAAGAAAAGGATGCCATGGGTCATTCATAAAAATCAGTAAATGCATGACCTGGGAGAAAACAGTTTTGAAATCGTAACGACAATTTCGATTTGGTCTTTCACAGAAAACATTAAAAGTTAACCAGCTGAAGAACAAATGGCGGCCTTTCATATTCCCGACTCCAATGATCGTCAGTTTTTGTTTGATCTTCACAACTCCTTTTAGTAGTGAAGAAAAGGTATAGATGAAAGCCAAGCAGAAACTCTAACTTTAAAGAAATTACATAAAATAGTTAAATAAGGGTAGTTCTATGTATACGACGGAGAAGGGCAGGCATAGCGGCACAAATTAGGAACAAAAAACATGAAAATAGTCTTTTTTGAGGCGGCAGGTCGTGTCACCATCTTCATTTAAATGACAAAATCATTCATTTTTATAACACCTATATTGAAGGGGAATAAAAAATTCCATCCCAAATTTCATAAAATAACGAAATAAGGGTAGCTCCATGTATGTCAATGAGAAGGGCAGGAATGTCGGCAAAACTTAGGAGTAAAACACCTGTGTAAAGAATTAATGGAAGTGGCAGGTGGTGCAATAAGAACAGAATCATTTTGTTTCATAACGCCTACATTAAATGGGATTAAAAATTTCAGTCCCTGCAGTGAATACCGCAAGATCAACGTTACCATTTATATTTAAAAGATTTACAGGAATTTTCTTACTATGTGAGGAAACCAGGGCCAACCATTTTTGCAGTCATGTACTATACCGTTTATTACTCCGGTGAAATAATACAAAATTTGGTCACTTCAGCGATTAACACAAAAATACCACTAAGGAGCCAATGAATTAGTAAAAGAAGCACACCATGAAAAAGGCCGTAATCCTAATAAGGTTTTTGCACATCAGCAGAATTACATAGAGTTAAATGCAATTGATATAACAATACACCAATATTTGCCAAGGATACAAAGTTCATTCAGTCAACTGTCAACAGTCAACACCATTTCACCACAGAATGACAAGTGGCATACGTTTCGATGCTTTTCGCCGCGAGGGAGAGAAGATATAAACTATCGTTTCATTGCTACTTCCTAGTAAATATTTTCTAAATTTTCACATAATTGTAGTAAACGTCTAGCTGTAGCTGATAAAACAAACTAAGAAAGCAAAAACCACCTCTTTCTTTACAAGAATTAGAGATATTTAAGAACTGATCCGAAGGACTTCCACTCGCCTTAAGTGAGACGGAGGGAGAGTGAGGGAGAGAGAGAGAATGAGAGAGAGTGAGATAGAGAGAGAGAGAAATGAATGATAAATTATAAAAACATTGAAACATGGTAAATTTTCAACCCTTAATTAAAATAGAAGGATTCCATGTGTCGTTCATAGAAAGCATTATATGTAACAAATATATAAGTAGTAATCCGCTGTCTATTACAAACCATTTATGTGATGAAATTTTCAAGAATAAACACATCGTGCGGACCTTAAAGGGAGATACGAGTTTATAATAATGGAGTGCGCTATTCCGAGATTCAAAGAAGAGAAGGAGAAAATAATTTTTTTTTAAATACTCAGACTAGCCCGAAAAATTAAATTCGTTTATCAGAAAAGAGATACGATTGATTATTCAAAGAAAATTAAAGAGATCGAGTTTAAAAAACAAATTCCTGCCTCTGTTGTAGCCATTCTTGTATGATATATTTTTTTCACATTTCCTTATAATGTTCATTTAATACGAAAATGTTTATTGGTCTTGTTCCTTTCGTTGTATAATAATGTACATACTTAGTTGGAGAAATACATGAAAATATCTCAAAATACACACTTACCTGTGTTAATAAGATCATCCAATTTTAAAAAAAAGACTAAATTGGGCTTCCCATGGACGTAATTAGCTGTCACCCGGAATTATGAAATAAAACTTGCCTCTTCGGTTCACTGTCTCACAATGATTGAGTAATTTTTAATAGATGTACTCAACTCATGACAGAAAAATTAACAAATAAACGGTACCGATCGTCAGAAGGAAGAGTAATATGGAATGAGGGAAGACGATGTATTGACGGAGAGGAAGGGATAAAAGGGAAATCTTTAAAAGTCTCTAACCTGGGAGAAAATTCAGTTTTGAAATCGTAGAGACATCTTCGATTTGGTCTCTCACTGAAAATATTAAGAGTGAACCAGCTAAGGAACAAGTGGCGGCCTCTTTATATTCCCGACTCCAATGGTTTCAGATTTTGTTCGCTCTTCAAACTTCTTTATGTAGTGAAGAAAAAGTATAGATAAAAGCCAAGCGGAAATCATAAGTTGAATGAAATTGCATAAAATACCGAAATAAGTGTAGCTCCATGAATGCCACGGAGAAGGGCAGGTATGGCGGAACCAATTCGGAGCAAAAAACCTGTGTTCTGCATTCATGGAGGCGGCAGGTGGTGCCATAAGAACAGAATCATACAGTGTCGTAACGCTTGCATTAAAGGGGATTAAAAAATTCAATCCCTGCAACGAACACCGCAGGATCCAATTTACCATTTTTTTAAAAATGATTTACAGGAAATTCCGAACTAATCGGGGAAACCAGGGCCAACGATTTTTGCAGTCGCGTAAGATACCGGTTATTACGCCGGTGATGTAACTCAAAATTTGGGCACTTCACCGATTATCACAATAATACCACTAAGTTGCTAATGAATAAGTAACAGAAGCACACCACGAAAAAGGGCGTAACCCTAATTAGGTCTTGGCACAACAGCAGAATTACAATGTGTAAACTGTTACGTTCCTCACGGGAGGGCTCAGCTGAGGTCGTATATAATGCGCCGGAACTGTGCAAGCCGAATGGCATTACCTTAAAATGAAAAAGCCCGCGTCCGGGAAGAGTGAAAGCGGTAATCTCCCTACTGCTTGGGTCAAGTTCGACTTGCCAGTAGCCTTTTTCAAGGTCAATGGTCGATATATATTTTCCAGCCCTAAGTTTGTCTAATATACTCGAAATGTATGGAAGGGGGAAGGCGTCCTTCTTACTCATGCTGTTGACCTTCCGATAATCCACTACGAATCGTTTGGAACCGTCTTTCTTTGGTACCAACAAAACGGGCGAGGACCAAGAACTAGTTGAAGGTTCAATGATTCCATTAGCCAGCATAGTATCCACCCGAGAGTCGATAGCCTTTTGAATCACCGGGGAAATGGGACAATACCTCTGTTTGACTGGGACGTCCTTTTCTAAGACAATCCTATATTTTATGACGTCCGTACGGCCGGGAACGAGATCAAATAGTTTGAGTTCCGAGTCCATAAAGCTCATAAGGGCGATATCCTCTGCGGGGGTGAGGTTGTTTTCGCGGGGTACTCCGTCCAGCTGTAAATTGAACCCTACGGAGGAAGCCCGTGAAACTACCACCGGTTTAGACGTCCCATCGGATAATTTAACAAAATGATTAGAAAAATATAAACTAGCACTAATGCTTTTCAAAAAATCCGTACCCAGTACTATGCTATAGGGCATAGAAGGGAGAACGTCAAAGTGCACTATCATGACTCTGTCTTTTACCTTTATTGGGAGAGTTACGGCCTTGGTAACGGAAGCCCGGCGGCCGTCTGCCATTTCGAGTTGAGCGGCCCACGTGCGCATTGGAATCCTCAAATCACCTAACCACCTTTCTACCGCGGCATTTATGACCGATTGAGACGCTCCCGTATCGAGCAAAGCGGGCCATGCTCTACCGTATATGTTAACCTGAACAAACATTCGGCCGGTGACGGAGCACACGGGGAAGGGTGGCTTAAGCACAAATTTTCTAACGGTTTCAAACCAATCGTACCATTTACTGTCCAGGCCCACCGGCTTGTGCCGAAACTTACGACGCCTAGAGCCTGGATTTAATGCGTCGCTCCGGCGTTTCCCGCACAACCACAAATTCGAATAGTTTCCCCCTTTCTCCCGCATCGGTGGCAAAATTTTGAGAGAGATTTCTTACCGAGTCGAAAGAAATGATCGGCCGAGTCACAATTCCAGCAGCTCATGCTATGGGATTGTTTTTCTACGGCAGAAGTTAGAGCGTAAGCTAAAACTAAACCATACTTAACGCATTTCTCTCGCAAAAACCCAAATTCCTTATCAACCATATCGGCAGGTTTTGGGGGCGGGAGGCAAGACTACCTTTTTACTTTTTGCTCTTCTGCGGCTCGCCCAAAGAGCATTAATTCCCTCATGGAGGAGAAGGTATTGGGCGGGATATGCCCAGGATAATCGGGGAGTAAATTCCCGTAGGCTGACTCTACTAATTCGCCATCTGGTAAGGGTCGTTTCAAACGCGTATTCATTGCGGACAAGCAAGTCAAAAATTCATTGATTTTTTCGCCCGCCACCTGCGTAGGTACGAACATATCCTTTCTTAGCCTCATGTCATAATCACCCGGCAGATATACTTCACGGAGCCTATCCTTTAATACGGAAAACATACCTAGCGATTCTCTATTGACTCTCAACCATAGTAGTGCCTTTCCCTTAAGAATCTCGGAGGAGAGACGGTACATGACGGCGTCAGAGGCGTCATTATCGGCCTGAAATTCGTCGCAAGCTTCTAAAAAGGAGGCAACGCTCTCCGCTTCCTCGCCAGCGAAGGAGAGTCCTTTTCTCACGGCCAATTTTGTCCAACGTACGGCGTCTAAAAGCGGCCTTTCCCTTGTATTTGACTCCAAGAGTTGACGCAACAAACCAGCTAACCCTCTCTCTTCTCGAGGGAGAGAAGCTGTGGGGGCTTCTTCCGGAGACAAGTTCCTGCAATAATCGCGTAGCGCCGCCCGCAACTGGTCTAATGTCCTCGAAGACGGGAGACTGAATATCTCACAATACGACACCGCCTACGCTTTGGAGAGTTCGTTTATCCACGAGGTTCATACCTTACCTTCCATGGTTAACCGCTAATAGAACAAAGGAGAAAATGGGAAGATAGGGTTCTAATCTTCGCTTCCCGGGGTCCGTCGGGAATGAGACTACAGGTTCAGGGAGGACCGCGGAAGGGTAACAAGAAATGAGATAATGAAAAACAACGTTGAACCTAACGCTAATATAACTAACCTAGTATCGTCGACCTCGTGGTGAAAGGAAAGAATAAAATTCTTTAGTTACTCGAGCCCCACGTTGGGCGCCAGAAGGGTAACGTTCCTCCCGGGAGGGCTCAGCTGAGGTCGGGCCCAGTTATGCAATGGGTAATTCATGACTTTTAGTTAAAAAGGAAGGGACAGAAAGTATAAGGAAGGATGACGTTTGATGGCTGAGCTAGCCAGAACTATGCGAAATGGGGTGAGGAGAAAAAGAAGAGGTAAATGGTTCAAGGAAGGGGGTTAGTGGGTTCATTTCCAAGGCTAACTTCGGTACTCTTACTAAAATACTGAATACTACACAATGCATATTTGTGCACAATTTTTGATCTACATAAGATTAATCGTGCAAATCCCAGTTATGCAATGTGTAATTCGTGACTTTTAGTTACAAGGGAAAGATGGGTAAGTAAAAAGAAAGATGACGTTTGATAGCTGAGCTAGCCACAACAATGCGAAATGGGTTGGGCGTTCATTTTCACGGCAAAATTTGGTACTCTCACTAAATTACTGAAAACTACACAACGCGAGTTTCTGCATTATTTGTGTACTAAAAAAGATTAATCGTGTATATCCCAGTTATGCGATGGGTTATTTACTGACTAACTTAAAAGGGGAAGAAAGGGGAAGAAATGAGAAAGATGACGTTTGATGGTTAAGCTAGCAAGAACAATGCGAAAAGGGGTGGGGAGAAAAAAATGGAGGTAAAGGGTGCATTGAACGGGGTTAAGGATTTAATTTTCACAGCGAATTTCGCTACTCTTACTAATTTACTAAAAACTAGACAACGCGTATTTCTACACTATTTTAGGCCTATATAAGATTAATCGTGCAAATCCCAATTATGCAATGGGTAATTTATGACTTTTAGTTAAAAGGGGACGGGAGAGGAAGTAAGGAGAAAGATGACGTTTGATGACTGATCTAGCAAGAACAATGCGAAATTGCAAAAAAGTGAAGTGCAAATTACTAAAAACTACACAACGAGTATTTCTGCACTATTTTCGATCTATTAAGGATAATTCGTGAAAATCCCAGTTATGCAATGGGTAATTCGTGAGTTTTAGTTAAAAGGAGAAGGGAGAGGAAGTAAGGAGAAGGATGACGTTTTATGGCTGAGCTAAACCGAACAATGCGAAATGGGGTGGGGAGAAAAAAAAGAGGTAAATGGTGCATTGAAGGGGGTAAGTAAGTTCATTTTCAAGGCAACTTCGGTACTCATACTAAATTACTGAATACTACACAATGGGTATTTCTGCACTATTTTCGATCAACATAAGATTAATCGTGCAAATCCCAGGTATGCAATGGGTAATTGAAGACTTTTAGTTACAAGGGGAAGGGAGTGGATGTAAGGTGAAAGATGACGTTTGATATCTGAGCTAGCAAGAAAATGCGAAATGAGGTGGGTAGAAAAAAATGGAGGTAAGGGTGCATTGAAGGGGGTTAAGGAGTTTATTTTTACGGCGATCTTCGGTACTCTAACTAAATTACTGAAAACTAGAAAACGCGTAATTCTACACTATTTTTGATCTATAAAAGATCAATCGTAAAAATACTAGTTATGCAATAGGTTCTTTATAACTTTTAGTAAAAAGGGGAGAAAAGGGTAAGTAAGGAGAAAGATGACGTATGATGGCTGAGCTGTCCAGAACAATGCGAAATGAAGTGGGGAGAAAAATGGAGATAAAGGGTGCATTGAAGGAGATTAGTGAGTTCCATTTCACGGCGAACTTCGGTACTCTTACTAAATTACTAAAAACTACACATAGCAAATTTGTGCACTATTTTTGATCTATATAAGATTAAACGTGCAAAACCCAGCTATGCAATGGGAAATTGATGAATTTTATTTAAAATGGGAAAGTAAAGGATGTGAAGAAAAGGATGACGTATGAATGCTGAGCTAGACAGAACAATTCGAAATGGGGTGGGGAGAAAAATGGAGGTAAAGTGAGCATTGAAGGGGGTTAGAGAGCTTATTACCACGGCGAACTTCAGGACTCTTACTAAATTACAAAAAACTACACATCGCGTAATTCTACACTATTTTTGATCTATATAAGATTAATCTTGCAAATCCCTGTCATGAAATGGGTAATTCATGACTTTTAGTTAAAAAGGGAAAGGAGGGGAAGTAAAAAGAAAGATGACGTTTGATATCTGAGCTAGCCACAAGAATGCGAAATGAAGGGGGGGGGGAAATTGAGGTACAAAGCTCATTGAAGTGGGTTAGGGAGTTCATTTTCACGGCGAACATCAGTACTCTTACTAAAACACTGAAAACTAGAAAAAGCGTATTTCTACATTGTTTTTGGTCTATATAAGATTAATCGTGCAAATCCCAGTTATACAATGGGTAATTTATCACTTTTAGTTAAAAGGGGAAGGGAGGGGAAGTAATGAGAAAGATGACGTTTGATAGTTGAGCTAGCCAGAACAATGCGAAATGGGGAGGGGAGAAAAATGGAGATAAAGAATGCATTGATGGGGGTTAGTGCGTTTATTATCACGGAGAACTTCGGTACTCTTACTAAATTACTAAAAACTACTCAACGCATAAGTCTGCAGGTATAAGGTGCATTGAATGGGGTTAGGGATTTTATTTTCACGGCGAACTTCGCTACTCTTACTAAATTACTAAAAACTAGACAACGCGTATTTCTACACTATTTTAGGCCTATATAAGATTATTCGTGTAAATCCCAGTTATGCAATAGGTAATTCGTGACTTTTAGTTATAAAGGGAAGGGAAGGGAAGTAAGGAGAAGGATGACGTTTAATGGCTGAGGGTAAATAATGCAAGGAAGAGGGTTAGTGAGTTCATTTTCAAGGCGAACTTCGGTACTCTTACTAAATAACTGAAAGCTACACAAAGCGTATTTCTGCACTATTTTTCATCAATTTAAGTTTAATTGTGCAAATCCCAGTTATACAATGGGTAATTCGTGACTTTGAAATACAAGGAGAAGGGAGGGGACGTAAGGAGAAAGATGACGTTTAATAAAATAGCTCCCTAACCCCATTCAATGCACCCTTTACCTCGATTTTTATCTTTCCACCCCATTTCGCATTGTTCTGGCTAGCTCAGTTATCATACGTCATCTTTCTCTTTACTTCCCCTCCTTTTTCCTTTTAAATAAAAGTCATGAATTACCCATCGCATAATTAGGATTTGGTGGCAAGATAAAGAGTAGGTAAAGGGTGCATTGAAGAGGGTTAGTGAGTTCATTTTCACGGCTAACTTTGGTACTCTTACTAAATTACTAAAAATTACACATAGCGTAATTCTGCACTATTTATTATCTATATAAGATTAATCGTGGAAAACCCCGTTATGCAATGGTTAATTCATGACTTTTAGTTACATAGGGAAAGGAGGGATGGTAAAGAGGAAAATTACGTTTGATAGATGAGCTATCTAGAACTATGCGAAATGAGGTGGGGAGAAGAAAGGATGTAAAGCGTGCATTGAAGAAGTTTAGTGAGTTCCTTTCCACGGCACACTTCGTACCTCATACTATATAAGTGAAAAATACACAAGACGTATTTCTGCAACATTTTTTGATCTATATTAGATAAATCGTGAAAATCCCAGTTATGCAATGTAATTCATGACATTTATCTAAAATTTGAAGGGACTGGAAGTAAAGAGAAAGATGACGTTTGATAGCTAAGCTAGCCATAACAATGCGAAATGGGATGTGGAGAAAAAAATCGAGGAAAAGGGTGCATTTAAGAAGGTTAGCGAGTTCATTGTCACGGCGAACTTCGGTAGTCTTACTAAAATCCTGAAAACTACACAACGCGTAATTCTGCACCATTTTTGATTTATTTAAGATTAATCGTGCAAAACCCATTTATGCGATGGGTAATTCATGAATTTTAGTTAAAAAGGGAAAGAAGGGGATGTAAAGAGAAGGATGAGGTTTGATAGCTGATCTAGCCAAAACAATGAGAAATGGGGTGGGGAGGAAAAAATGGAGGTAAAGGGTGCATTTAAGAAGGTTAGCGAGTTTATTGTCACGGCGAACTTCGGTAGTCTTACTAAAATACTGAAAACTACACAACGCGTAATTCTGCACTATTTTTGATTTATTTAAGATTAATCGTGCAAAACCCAGTTATGCAATGGATAATTCATGACTTTTAGTAAAAAGGGGAGAGGAGGGGAAGTAAGGAGAAAGATGACGTATGATCGCTGAGCTAGCCATAACAATGCGAAGTGGGGTGGGGAGAAAAAAATCATGGTATATGGTGCATTGAAGGGGGTTAGGGAATTCATTTTCAACGCGAACTTCGGTACTCGTACTCAATTACCGAAAACTAGACAGGGCGATTTTGTACACTATTTTTGATCTATATAAGATTAATAGTGCAAATCCCAATTATGCAACGCGTAATTTATGACTTTCAGTTAAAAAGCGAAAGGAGGAGAAGTAAGGAGGAAGATGACGTGAGATGGCTCATCTAGAAGAACAATGCGAAATGGGGTGGGGAGAAAAAGAAGAGGCAAAGTGTGCAATGAAGAGGGTTAGTGACTTCATTTTCACGGCGAACTTCGGTACTCTTACTTACTTAATAACAGAAAAAGGTACAAGGCGTATTTCTGCAGTATTTTTTATCTATATAAGAATAATCGTGAAAATCCCAGTTATATAATGTGTAATTCATGACTTTTAGTTACAAGGGGAAGTGAGGGGAAATAGGGAGAAAGATAACGTTTGATGCCTGAGCGGGCCAGAACTATTCGAAAAGGGGTGGTGAGAAAAATAGGAGGTAAATAGTGCATTGAGTACTTAGTTAGTTCATTTTCATAAGGAACTTCGGTACTTCTTCTCAAATACTTAAAACCACACAACGCGTATTTCTGCACTTTTTTTTATCTATATAAGATTAATTGTGCAAATACTAATTATGCAATGGGTATTTCATAACTTTTAGTTAAAAGAGGAAGGGGAAGTAAATAAGGAGAAAGATGACGTTTGATACCTGAGCTAGCCAGAACTATGCGAAATGAGGTCGTGAGAAAAATAGGAGGTAAATGGTGCATTGAAGGGGGTTAGGGAGTTTAACTTCACGGCGAACTTCGGTACTCATTCTAAATTACTGAAATTTACACAACGCGTATTTCTGCACTATTTTCGATCCATTAAGGATTATTCGTACAAATCCCAGTTAAGCATTGGGTAATTCGTGACTTTTAGTTAAAATGGGAAATGAGAGGAAGTAAGGAGAAGGATGACGTTTAATGGCTGAGCTAGACAGAACAATGCGAAATGGGGTGGGAAGAAAAAGAAGAGGTAAATTGTGCATTGAAGGGGGTAAGTGAGTTCATTTTCAAGGCAACTTCGATACTCTTACTAAATTATTGAATACTACACAAAGCGTATTTGTGCACTTTTTGATCTACATAAGATTAATCATGCAAATCCCAGTTATGCAATAGGTAATTCATGAATTTTAGTCACAAGGGGAAGAGAGGGGATGTTAGGAGAAAGATGACGTTTGATGGTTGAGCTAGCCAGAACAATGCGAAATGAGGTGGGGAGAAAAAATATGAGGTGAAGGTTCATTGAAGGGCGTTAGGGAATCCATTTTCACGGCGAACTTCGGTACTCTTACTAAATTACTGAAAACTAGAAAATGCGTAATTCTACACTATTTTTTATCTATATAAGATTAATCGTGAAAAAACCCAGTAATGCAATGTGTAATTCATGACTTTTAGTTAAATGGGGAAAGGAGGGGAAGTAAAGAGAAAGATGACGTTTAATAGCTGAGCTAGCCAGAACTATGCGAAACGAGGTAGTGAGAAAACAGAAGGTATAGGGTGCACTGAAGAGGGTTAGTGAGTTCATATACACGGCGAACTTCGTTACTCTTACTAAAAAACTGAAAACTACACAACTAAAACTACACAAGGCGTATTTCTGCACTATTTTTGATCTATATAAGATTATTCGTGCAAATCCCAGTTATGCAACGGGTAATTTTTAAATTTCAGTTACAAAGCGAAGGGAGAAGAAAGGAGAAAGATGACGTTTGATGGCTGATCTAGCCAGAACAATGCGAAATGTGGTAAGGTGAAAATAAAGAGATAAAGTGTGCATTGAAGGGGGATAGCGAGTTCATTTTCATGGTGAATTTCGGTACTCTTACTAAAATACTAAAAACTACACAACGCGTTTCTCTGCTTTATTTTAATTCTTTTAAAGAATATTCGTGCAAATGCCAGTTATGCAAAGGGTAATTGATGACTTTTAGTTACAAGGGGAAGGGAGGGGAAATAAGGAGAAAGATGACGTTTGATGCCTGTGCTAGACAGAACTATGCCAAATGGGGTGGGGAGAAAAGGGGAGGTAAAGGGTGCATTAAAGGGGGTTAGTAAGTTCATTTTCACGGCGATCTTCGGTACTCCTACAATATTACTGAAAACTACACAACGCGTATTTCTGCACTATTTTTGATCCATATAAGATTAATCATGCAAAACACAGTTATGCAATGGTAATTCATGACTTTTAGTGAAATAGGGAAGGGAATTAAAATAGCGAGAAATACGACGCATGATGGCTGAGCTAGCCAGAACTATGGGAAATGGGGTGGGGAGAAAAAAGGAGGTAAACCGTGCATTGAAGGGGGTTAGTGAGTTCATTTCCACGGCACCCTTCGTTACTCTTACTAAAACACTGAAAACTACACAAGAAGTATTTCTGCACTCTTTTTGATCTATATAAGATAAATCGTGCAAATCCCAGTTATGCAATGGCTAATTCATGCCTGTTAGATACAAGGGGAAGGTAGGGGATGTAAGAAGAAAGATGACGTTTGCCGGCTAAGCTAGCCAGAACTATGCGAAATGGGGTGAGGTAATAAATAAGAGATAAATGGTGCACTGAAGGGGGTAAGTGAGTTCATTTCCACGGCACACTTCGTAACTTTTACTTAATAACTGAAAACTACCCAAGAAGTATTTCTGCACACTTTTTTATCTATATCAGATAAATCGTGATAATCCAAGTTATGCTAAGGCTAATTCATAACTTTTATTACAAGATGAAGGGAGGGGAAGTTAGGAGAAAGATGACGTTTGTGGCTGATCTAACCAGAACAATGCGAAATGGGGTGAGAGAAAAAGAAGAGGTAAAGGGCGCATTAAAGAAGGTTAGCGAGTTCATTTTCACGGCAAACTTCGGTGCTCCAACTAAATTACTGATAACAAAACAACGCGTATTTCTGCACTATTTTTAATTATATTAGATTAATCGCGAATATCCCAGTTATGCGATGGGTAATTCATGAATTTTACTTAAAAGGCGAAAGAAGGGGAAGTAAAGAGAAGAATGACGTTTAATAGCTGAGCTGGCCACAATAATGCGAAATGGGGTGGGGAGATAAAAATGGAGGTAAACAGTGCATTGAAGCGGGATAGGGACTTCATTTTCACGGCGAACTTTGTACTCTTACTAAATTACTGAAAACTACACAACGTGTGTTTCTCTACTATTTTTGATATATATAAGATTAATTGTGCAAATCCCAGTAATTAAATGGGTAATTCATGACTTTTAGTTAAAATGGGAAAGGAGAAGAAGTAAAGAAAAAGATGAGGTTTGAAAGTTGAGCTAGACAGAACAATGCCAAATGAGGTTAGGAGAAAAATGGAGGTATAGGGTGCATTAAAGGGTGTTAGGGAGTTCATTTTTTTGGCGAACTTCGGTACTCATACTAAATTACAGAAATTTAATCAACGCGTATTTCGGCACTATTTTCGATCTATATAAGATTATTCGTGCAAATCCCAGTTTGGCAATGGTAATTCATGACTTTTACTTAAAAAAGAAAGGGAGTGGAAGTATAGAGAAGGATGACGTTTGATGCCTGAGCTAGCCAGAACTATGCGAAATGGAGTGGGGAGAAAAATAGGTGGTTAAGGGTGCATTGAAGAAGGTTAGAAAGTTCATTTTCTGGGAGGACTTCGGTGCTCTTACTAAAACTATGAAAACTACACAACGCGTATTTCTGCACTATTTTTGACCTATATAAGATTAATCGTGCAAAACCCAGTTATGCCATGGGTAATTCATGACTTTTAGTTACAAAGGGAAAGGAGGAGAAATAAGGAGCAAGATGACGTTTGATAGTTGAGCTAGAAAGAACAATTCGAAATGGAGTGGGGATAATAATGGAGGTACGGGGTGCATTGAAGGGGGTTAGTAAGTTTATTATCACGGCAAACTTCGGTACTCTTACTAATTTACTAAAAACTACACAACGGGTAATTCTGCACTAGTTTTGATCTTTATAAGATTAATGGTGAAAATCCATGTTATGCGATGGGTAATTCATGACTTTTAGCTAAAAGGGGAAATGAGGGGAAGTAAAGAGAAAGATGACTTTTGTTAGCTGTGCTAGCAACAACAACAATGCGAAATGGGGTGGGGAAAAAAAATGGAGGTATAGAGTGCATTAAATGGCATTAGGGGACTCATGTTCACGGCGATCTTCGGTACTAATCAGATAGATTAATCGTGAAAATCCCAGTTATGTAATAGGTAATTCGTGACTTTTAGTTAAAAGGGGAAGGGAGGGGAAGTAAGGAGAAGAATGACCTTTAATGGCTGAGGGTAAAAATGCAAGGAGTTTAATGCAAGGGGGTTAGTGAGTTCATTTTCAAGGCAAACTTCGGAACTCTTACTAAAATACTGAATGCTACACAATGCGTATTTGTGCACTATTTTCGATGTATATAAGATAAATCGTGCAAATCCCAGTTAAGCAATGGGTAATTCAGGAATTTTAGTTACAAGGGGAAGGAGGAAGAAATAGGAAGAAAGATGACGTTTATGCCTGAGCTAGCCAGAACTATGAAAAATGGGGTAAAGAGAATAATAAGAGGTAAAGGGTGCATAGAAGGGGGTTAGTAAATTCATTTTCACGGCAAACTTCGGTACTCATACTAAATTACTGAAAATTACACAACGCGTATTTGTGCACTAATTTTGATCTATATAAGATTATTCGTGCAAATCCCAGTTATGCAATGGGTAATTCATTACTTTTAGTCACAAGGGAAAGGGAGGGAAATTAATGAGAAGGATGATATTTGATAGCTGTGCTAGCCACAACAATGCGAAATGGGGTGGGGAGAAAAAAATGAAGGTTTAGAGTGCATTAAATGGCATTAGGGAGTTCATTTTTACGGCAAACTTCGGTAATCGTACAAAATTACTGAAAAATATACAACGCGTATTTCTGCATTATTTTTGATCGATATAAGATAAATCATGCAAAACTCAGTTATGCAAAGGGTAATTCATGCCTTTTAGTGAAAAGGGGAAGGGAATGAAAATAACGAGAAATTCGACGTATGATGGCTGCACTACCCAGAACTATGCGAAATGCGCCACGGCACCCTTCGTTACTCTTACTAAACAAGTGAAAATTACACAAGAAGTATTTCTGCACTATTTTCGATCTATATAAGATTAATCGTTAAGATCCCAGTTATGCAATGTGTAATTCATGACTTTTAGTTACAAGGGAAAGGGAGGGGAAGTAAGGAGAAAGATGACGTTTGATGCCTGAGCTAGCCAGAATTATGCGAAATGGGGTGGGGAGAAAAATAGGAGGTTAAGGGTGCATTGAAGAAGGTTAGCGAGTTCTTTTTCTCGGCGGACTTCGGTACTCTTGCTAAAATACTGAAAACTGCACAACGCGTACTTGTGCACTATTTTTGATCTATATAAAATTAATCGTGCAAAACCCAGTTATGCAATGGGTAATTCATGACTTTTAGTTACAAAGGGAAAGGAGGGGAAGTAAGGAGCAAGATGACGCTTGATAGTTGAGCTAGAAAGAACAATGCGAAATGGAGTGGGGATAACAATGGAGGTACAGGGTGCATTGAAGGGGGTTAGTAAGCTTATTATCACGGCAAACTTCGGTACTCTTACTAAATTACTAAAAACTACACAACGGGTAATTCTGCACTAGTTTTGATCTATATAACATTAATCGTGCAAAGCCCAGCTATGCAATAGGTAATTAATGAATTTTAGTTAAAAGTTTAAAGGAGGGGAAGAAAAGAGAAAGATGGCGTTTGATAGTTGAGCTAGACAGAACAATGCGAAATGGGTTGGGGAGAAAAAGAAGAGGTAAATAATGCAAGGAAGGGTTATATTGAGTTCATTTTCAAGGCGAACGTCGGTTATCTTACTAAAATACTAAAAACTACACATAGCGTATTTCTGCACTATTTTTGATCTATATAAGATTATTCGTGCAAATGCCAGTTATGCAATGGGTAATTTATGACTTCTAGTTAAAAAGGGAAGGAAGGGAAGTAAAGAGAAATATGACGTTTGATAGTTGAGCTAGCCACACAAATGAAAAATGGGGTGGGGAGAAAAAAGTCGAGGTAAAGGGTGCATTATAGTGGGTTAGTATGTTCATTTTCACGGCAAATTACGCTACACTTAAAAATTACAAAAATTACACAACGCGTAATTCTGCACTATTTTTGATCCTTATAAGATTAATCGTGAAAATCCCAGTTATGCGATAGGTAATACATGACTTCTAGTTAAAAGTGGAAGGGAGGGGAAGTAAGGAGAAACATGACGTTTGATGGCTGATCTAACCAGAACAATGCGAAATGTTAAAGGGAAAAAAAGAAGAGTTAAAGGGTGCATTGAAGAAGGTTAGCAAGTTCATGTTCAAGGCGAACTTCGGTACTCTTACTAAAATACTGAAAACTTCACAAATCGTATTTCTGCACTATTTTTTATCTATATAAGTTTAATCATGCAAAACCGAGTTATGCAATAGGTAATTCATGTCTTTTAGTTAAAAGGGGATGGGAATGAAAATAACGAGAAATACGACGTTTTATGGCTGAGCTAGCCAGAACTATGCGAAATGGGGTGAGGAGAAAAATAGGAGGTAAAGGGTGCATCTAAAGGAGTTAGTGAGTTCATTTTCAAGTCTAACTGCGGTACTCTTACCAAATTACCAAAAACTACACAATGCTTAATTCTGTACTATTTTTGATCTATATAAGATTATTCGTGCAAATGCCAGTTATACAATGTGTAATTCATAACTTTTACTTTAAAAGGAAAGGGAGAGGAAGTAAGGAGAAAGATGACGTTGGATGGCTGAGCTAGCCAGAACAATGCGAAATAGAGTTGGGAGAAAAATGGAGTTAAAGGGTGCATTGATGGGGGTGAGAAAGTTCATTTTCACGGCGAACTTCGATACCCTTACTAAATTACTAAAAGTTGCACAACGCGTAATTCTGAACTATTTTCGATCTATACTAGATTAATCGTGCAAATCCCAGTTATGCAATAGGTAATTCAAGAATTTTAGTTAAAAGGGGTAAGGAGGGGAAGTAAAGAGAAAGACGACGTTTGATAGCTGAGCTAGCCACAACAATGAGAAATGGGGTGGGGTGAAAAAAATGGAAGTAAAAAGGCCATTAAAAGGGGATAGGGACTTCCTTTTTCACGGCGAACTTTGGTACTCTTACTAAATTACTGAAAACTTTACAACGTGTGTTTCTGCACTATATTTGATCTATATAATATGATTAATCGTGCAAATCCCACTTATGCAATGGATAATTCATCACTTTTAGTTAAAAGGGGAAAAAAGAGGAAGTAAAGAGAAAGATGACGTTTGATAGCTTAGGTAGCA
This sequence comes from Ceriagrion tenellum, assembly GCA_963169105.1. Taxonomy (NCBI): domain Eukaryota; kingdom Metazoa; phylum Arthropoda; class Insecta; order Odonata; family Coenagrionidae; genus Ceriagrion; species Ceriagrion tenellum. The sequence continues at coordinate 62,487,277 of OY720638.1, forward strand.
AGAACAATGCGAAATGGGGTGGGGAGAAAAAAATCGTGGTAAAGGGTATTTGAAGGGGGTAATGGAGTCCATTTTAAGGCGAACTTTGGTAATCATACTAAATTACTGGAAATTAAAAATGAAGGTTACACATTAATAGAAAATGGAGGATAAGGGTGCATTGAATTAGGTTAGACTGTTCATTTTCTCAGCGAACTTCTGTATTCTTACTAAAATACTGAAAGCTACACAACGCGTATTTCTGCACTATTTTAGATCTATATATAATTAATTGTGTAAATCCCAGTTATGCAATAAGTAATTCATGACTTCTAGTTACAAGGATAAGGGAGATAAAGTAAGGAAGAAATATGACGTTTGCTGCCTTAGCTAGCCAGTACTATGCGAAATGAGGTGGGGAGAAAAATAGCAGGTAAAGGGAGCATTTAAGGGGGTAAGTGAGTTCATTTTCACGGCGAAATTCGGTACTCTTACTAAATTACTAAACATTGCACAACGCGTAATTCTGCACTATTTTTTATCTATACAAGATTAATCGTGCAAATCCCAGTTATGCGATAGGTAATTCAAGAATTTTAGTTAAAAGGGGAAAGGAGGGGAAGTAAAGAGAAGGATGACGTTTGATAGCTGAGCTAGCCACAACAATGAGAAATGGGGTGGGATGAAAAAAATGGAAGTAAAAAGTGCATTTAAGGGGGATAGGGAGTTCATTTTCACGGCGAACTTTGGTACTCTTACTAAATTACTGAAAACTTTACAACGTGTGTTTCAAAATATATTTGATCTATATATGATTAATCGTGCAAATACCAGTTATGCAATGGATAATTCATGACTTTTAGTTAAAAGGGGAAAAAAGAGGAAGTAAAGAGAAAGATGACGTTTGATAGCTTTGGTAGCCAGAACAATGCGAAATGGGGTGGGGAGAAAAAAATCGAGGTAAAGGGTGCATTGAAGGGGGTTAGGGAGTTCATTTTAACGGCGACCTTCGGTACTCTTACTAAAATACTGAAAACTACACAACGCGTATTTCTGCACTATTTTTAAACTATATAATAATAATCCTGCAATTACCAGTTATGCCATGTGTAATTCATGACATTTAGTTAAAACGGGAAGGGAATGAAAGTATATATAATTAATTGTGTAAATCCCAGTTATGCAATAGGTAATTCATGACTTCTAGTTACAAGGAGGAGGGAGATAAAGTAAGGAAGAAATATGACGTTTGCTGCCTGAGCTAGCCAGTACTATGCGAAATGGGGTGGGGAGAAAAATAGCAGGTAAAGGGTGCATTTAAGGGGGTAAGTGAGTTCATTTTCACGGCGAAATTCGGTACTCCTACTAAATTACTTAAAACTACACAACGCGTATTTCTGAACTATTTTTAAACTATATAATAATAATCCTGCAATTACCAGTTATGCCATGTGTAATTCATGACATTTAGTTAAAACGGGAAGGGAATGAAAGTAAGGAGAAAGACGATGTTTGATGGATGAGCTAGCCAGAACAATCCGAAATGAGGTGGGGAGTAAAAAGGAGGTAAAGGGTGCATTGAAGAAAATTAGTGAGTTTTATTTTCACGGCGAACATCGGTACTAATACTTAATAACAGAAAACTATACAAGGCGTATTTCTGCCCTATTTTTGATCAATATAAAATTAACCGTGCAAATCCCATTATGCATTGGGTAATTCATGACATTTAGTTAACAGGGGAGGGAAGGAAAATAGGGAAAAAGATGACGTTTGATGCCTGAACTATACAGAACTATGCGAAATGGTGTGGGGAGAAAAATAGGAGGTTAGGCGTGCATTGAAGGAAGTTAGTTAGTTCATTTTCAAGTTGAACTTCGGTACTACTTCTCAATTACTAAAAACCACACAACGAGTATTTCTGCACTATTTTTAAACTATATAATAATAATCGTGCAAATACCAGTTATGAAATGGGTAATTCATGACTTTTAGTTACAAAGGGAAGGGAGGGGAAATAGTTAGAAAGACGACATTTGATGCCTAAACTAGCCAGAACTATGAGAAATGGGGTGGGGAGAAAAATAGGAGGTAAAGCATGCACTCGAGGGGGTTAGTTAGTTCATTTTTACGGCGAATTTCGGTATTCCTTCTCAATTACTAAAAACCACACAACGTGAATTTCTGCACTATTTTTTATCTATATAAGATTATTTGTGCAAATGCCAGTTAAACAAAGGGTAATTGATGACATTTAGTAACAAGGGGAAGGGAGGGGAGATAAGGAGAAAGATGACGTTAGAAAGTTGAGCTAGCCAGAACTTTGCGAAATGGGGTGTTGAGAAAAAGAAGAGGTAAAGGGTGCATTGAGGGGGGTTAGTGAGTTCATTTTCATCGCTAACTTCGGTAGTTTTACATAATTTCTAAAAACTACACATAGCGTAATTCTTTTCTATCATTGGTCTATATAAGATTAATCGTGGAAAACCCAGCTATGCAATTGGTAATTCATGATTTTTAGTTAAATGAAGAAAGTAGGGGAAGTAAGGAGAAAGACGACGTTTGATGGCTGAGCTAGCAAGAACTATGCGAAATGGGGTGGGGAGAAAAAATGGAGGTAAAGGGTGCATTGAAGGGGGTTAGGGAGTTCATTTTCACGGCGAACTTCGGTACCTATACTAAATTACTGAAAATTAATCAACGCGAATTTCTGCACTATTTTCGATCTATATAAGATTATTTGTGTAAATCCCAGTTATACAGTATATAAGGGAAGGGAAACTACAAAACGCGTAATTCTACACTATCTATGATCCACATAAGATTAATCGTGCAAAACCAAGCTATGCAATGGGTAAGTCATGACATTTATTTAAAAAGGGAAAGGAGGGGAATTAAAGAGGAAGATGACGTTTGATAGCTGAGCAACACAAAACAGTGCGAAATGGGGTGGGGAGATAATTAGAGGTAAAGGGTGCATTGAAGGGGGTTTGTAAGTTCATTTTCACGGCTACGTTCGGTACTTTTACTAACTTATTAAAAAATGCACATAGCGTAATTCTGCACTATCTTTGATCTATATAAGATTAATTGTGCAAAACCCAGCTATGCAATGGGTAATTCAGAACTTTTGGAAAAAGGGGAAAGGAGGGGAAGTAAAGAGAAAGATGACGTTTGATAGCTGAGCTAGACAGAACAATGCGAAATGGAGTGAAGAGAAAAAAATGGAGGTAAATGGTGCATTGAAGGGGGTTAGGGAGTTTATTTTCACGGCGAACTTCGGTACCAATACTAAATTACGGAAAATTACACAACGCGTACCTCTGCACTATTTTTGATCTACATTGGATTAATCTTGCAAATCCCAGTTATGCAATGGGTGAATCATGACTTTAACTTAAAAGGGAAAGGGTGGGGAAGTAAGGTGAAAGATGACGATTGATGCCTAAGCTAGCCACAACTATGCGAAATGAGGTGGGGAAGAAAAAGGAGGTATAGGGTGCATTGAAGAGGGTTAGTGAGTTAATATTCACGGCGAACTTCGATAGTCTTACTAAATAACTGAAAACTACACAAGGCGTATTTCTGCACTAATTTCGACCTATAAAAGATTAATCGTGCAAATCCCAGTTATGCTATGGGAAATTTATGACTTTTATTAGAAGATGAAGGGAAGGGATGTAAGGAGATAGATGACGTTTGATGCCTGAGCTAGCCAGAACTATGCAAAATGGGATGGGGAGAAAAATAGGAGGTAAAGGGTGCGTAAAAGGGGGTAAGTAAGTGCATTTTCACGGAAAAATTCGGTACTCTTACTTAATTACTGCTAATTACACAACGCGTATTTCTGCACTATTTTCTATCCATATTTACTACGCATAGCGTAAATCTGCACAATTTTTTATCTGTATAAGTTTAATCGTGCAAAACCCAGCTATGCAATTGGTAATTCATGACTTTTAGTTAAAAGGGGAAAGGAGGGGAAGTAAAACGAAAGATGGCGTTTGATAGCTGTGCTAGACAGAACTATGCGAAATGGGGTGGGGAAAAAAAAAAAGAGGAGGTAGAGGGTGCATTGTAGGGGGTTAATTAGTTCATTTTCACGGCTTACTTCGGTACTCTCACTAAATTACTAAAAACTACACAAAGCGTAATTCTGCATTAATACACAAAGCGGAATTCTGCACTTTCTTTGATCTAAATAAGATTAATCGTGCAAAACCGAGCTATGCAATGGGTAATTCATGACTTTTAGTCAAAAAGGGAAAGGAGGGGAAGTACAGAGGAAGATGACGTTTGATAGCTGAGCAAGACAGAACAGTGCGAAATGGGGGGGGGAGAAAAATAGAGGTAAAGGGTACATTGAAGGGGGTTAGTGAGTTCATTTTCACGGCTCACTTCGTTACCCTTACTATAATACTAAAAACTGCACATAGCGTAAATCTGCACTATTTTTTATCTAAATAAGATTAATCGTGCAATACCGAGCTATGCAATGGGTAATTCATGACTTTTAGTTATAAGGGGAAAGGAGGGGAAATAAAGAGGTAGATGACGTTTGATAGCTGAGCAGGCCAGAACAATGCGAAATGGTGTGGGGAGAAAAATGGAGGTAAAGGGTGCATTGAAGGGGGTTAGTGACTTCATTTTCACGGCGAACTTGGGTACTCATGTATGATCTCAGGTGGGTACTCATATTAATTACTAAAAACTACACAACGCATACTTGTGCACTATTTTTTATCTATATAAGGTTAAATGTGCAAAACCCAGCTATGTAATGAGTAATTCATGACTTTTGGTTATAAGAGGAAAGGAGGGGAAGTAAAGAGAAAGATGACGTTTGATACCTGAGTTAGCCAGAACTATGAGATATGAGGTCGGGAGAAAAATAGGAGTTAAACGGTGCATTGAAGGGGTAAAGTAAGTTCGTTTTCGCGGCGAACTTCGATACTCCTTCTCAATTACTAAAAACCACACAACGCGTCCTTCTGAACTATTTTTGATCTATATTGAGATTAGTCGTGAAAATCCAAATTATGCAATGTGTAATTCATGACTTTTAGTTCAAAGGGGAAGGGATAAAATGTAAGGAGAAAGACGACATTTGATGGCTGAGCTAGCCTGAACTATGCGAAATAGGGTGGTGAGAAAAAGAGGAGGTTAAGGGTGCATTGAAGGCAGTTAGTGAGTTCATTTTAACGGCTAACTTCGGTACTCTTACTAAATTACTAACAACTACACATAGCGAAATTCTCTACTATCATTGATCTACATATGATTAATTGAGCAAAACGCAGCTATGCAATGGGTAATTCATGACATTTATTTAAAAGGGGAAAGGAGGGGAATTAAAGAAGAAGATGACGTTTGATAGCTGAGCAAGACAAAACAATGCGAAATGGGGTGGGAGAAAATTAGAGGTAAAGGGTGCTTTGAAGCGGTTAGTAAGTTCATTTTCACGGCTACGTACGGTCTTCTTACTAAATTAATAAAAAACTTACATAGCGTATTTTTGCACTGTTTTTGATCTATATAAGATTAAAAGTGCAAAACCCAGCTATGCAATGGGTAATTAATCACTTTTGGTTAAAAGAGGAAAGGAGGGGAAGTAAAGAGAAAGATGACGTTTGATAGCTGAGCTAGACAGGACAATGCGAAAAGGGGTGGGAGGAAAATTGGAGGTAAAGAGTGCATTGAAGGGATTTAGTGAGTTCATTTTCACGGCGAACATCGGTACTCATACTAAGCTACTGATAATTACACACCGCGTATTTATGGATAATTTTCGATCTATATAAGATCATTCGCGCAAATCCGAGTAATGCAATGGGTAATTCATGACCTTTAGTTAATAAGGGAAGTATGAAGAAGGATGAAGTTTAATGGCTGAGCAGGACAGAACAATGCGAAATGGAGTGGGGAGAAAAAGATGAGGTAAATAGTGAATTCAAGGGGAGAGTGAGTTCGTTTTCAAGGCGAACTCCGGTAGACTTACTAAATTATTAAAACCTTACATAGCGTAATTCGTCACTGTTTTTTATCTACATATGATTATTCATGCAAAACCCAGTTATGCAATGGGTAATTCATGACTTTTAGTTAAAAGGGGAAAGAAGGGGAAGTAAATGACATTTGATGGCTAATCTAGCCAGAACAATGCGAAATGGGGTGGGGAGAAAAAGAAGAGGTAAAGGGTGAATTGAAGGGGGTTAGCGAGTTCATTTTCACGGCGAACATCGGTATGCCTTCTTAATTACTAAAAAACACAACGAGTATTTCTGCACTATTTTCGATCTATATAAGATTATTCGCACAAATCCCAGTTATGCAATGGGTAATTCATGACTTTTAGTTAATAAGGGAAGGGAGTGGAAGTATGAAGAAGGATGACGTTTAATGGCTGAGCAGGACAGAACAATGCGAAATGGAGTGGCGAGAAAAAGATTAGGAAAATAGTGAATTAAAGGGGTAAAGGAGTTCATTTTCAAGGCGAACTCCGGTACTCTTACAAAATTACTGAATACTACACAACGCATATTTCTGCACAATTTTTGATCTATATTAGATTGATCGTGCAAATCCCAGTAATGCAATGGGTAATTCATGACTTTTAGTTACAAGGGAAAGGGAGGGGAAGTAAGGAGAAAGACGAAGTTTGATGCTTCAGCAAGCCAGAACTATGCGAAATGGGGTGGGGAGAAAAATGGAGGTGAATGGTTCATTAAAGGGGGTTAGTGAGTTCATTTTCACCGCTAACTTCGGTAGTATTACTAAATAAATGAAAACTACACAAGGCGTATTTCTGAATTATTTTTGATCTACATGAGATTAATATTGCAAATCGCAGTTATGCATTGGTTAAATACATGACTTTTAGTTAAAAGGGGAAGGGAGAGGAAGTAAGGAGAAAGATGACGTCTGATGGCTTAGCTAGCCAGAACAATGCGAAATGGAGTGGGGAGAATAATACAGTTAAAAGGTGCATTAAAGGGGGTTAGTGAGTTTATTTTCACGGCAAACTTCGGTACTCTTACTAAATTACTAAAAATTACACAACGAGTAACTCAGCACTTTTTTTATCTATATAAGATTAATCGTGCAAATCCCAGTTATGCGATGGGTAATTTATGACTATTAATTAAAAGGGGAAAGAAGGGGAAGTAAAGACAAAGTTGACGTTTGATAGCTGAGCTACCACAACAATGCGAAAAGGAGTGGGGAGAAAAAAATTGAGGTACAAAGTGCATTGAAGGGGGATAGGGAGTTCATTTTCACGGCGAACTTTGGTACTTTTACTAAATTACTTAAAACTACACATAGCGTAATTCTGCACTGTCTATCATCTATATAAGATTAATCAGGAAAAACCCAGTTATGCAATTGGTAATTTATGATTTTTAGTTACAAGGGAAAGGGAGGGGAAGTAAGGACAAAGATGACGTTTGATGCCTGAGCTAGCCAGAACAAAGCGAAATGGGGTGCGCACGAAAATGGAGGAAAAGGGTGCATTGAAGGGGGTTAACGTATTTATTTTCACGGCGAAATTCGGTACTCATACTAAATTACTAAAAACTACACATAACATACTTCTGCACTATTTTTATCTATATAAGGTTAATCGTGCAAAACCCAGTTATGCAATGGGTAATTCATGACTATTAGTTAAAACGGAAAGTAGGAAAGTAAAGAGGTAGATGACGGTTGATATCTGAGCTAGCCAGAACTATGGAAAATGAGGTGAGGAGAAAAAAGGAGTTAAAGGGTGCATTGAAGATGAGCTGCTCTTACTAAATAACTGAAAACTACACAAGGAATATTTTTGTGTTATTTTTGATCTATATAAGATTAATCGTGCAAATCCCAGTTATGCAATGTGAAATTCATGACTTTTAGATACAAGGGCAGGGGAGGGGAAGTAAGGAGAAAGATGACGTTTGATGCCTGAGCTATCCAGAACTATGCGAAATGGGGTGGGGAGAAAAATAGGAGGTAACTAAATAAAAAGAGGACGTAATTTCGGTACTCATAATAAATTACTAAAAACTACACAACGCGTATTTCTGCACCATTTTTGTACTATATATGATTATTCGTGCAAATGCCAGTTATGCAATGAATAATTCATGACTTTTAGTTAAAAAGGGAAGGGAGGGGAATTACGGAGAAAGATGACGTTTGATGGCTGTGCAAGCCAGAACAATGCGAAATGGGGTGGGGAGAAAAAATGGAGGTAAATGGTGAATTAAAGAGGGTTAGGGAGTTCATTTTCACGGCGAACTTCGGTACTCATACTAAGTTACTGAAAACTAGTCAACGCGTATTTCTACACTATTTTTGATCTATGTAAATTTAATCGTGCAAATCTCAGTTATGCAATGGGTAATTCATGACTTTTAGTTACAAAGGGAAGGGAGGGGAAATAGGGAGAAAGATGACATTTGATGCATAAGCTAGCAAGAACTATACGAAATGGGGTCGGGGGAAAAATAGGAGGTATAGGGTGCATTGAAGGGGGTTAGTAAGTTCATTTTCACGGCGAAATTCTGTACTCAATCTCAATAACTAAAAACCACACAACGCGTATTTCTGCTCTATTTTTTATCTATATACGATTATACGTGCAAATGCCAGTCATGCAATGAGTATTTCATGACATTTAATTACCTGGGGAAGGGAGGAGAGGTAAGAAGAAAGATGACGTTTGATGGCTGAGCTAGCCATAACTATGGGAAATGAGGTGGAAGTGAGGAAAAGAGGAGGTCAATGGTGCAATGAAGGGGGTTGGTGAGTTAGTTTCACGGCGAAACACGGTACTCTTACTAAAGTACTGTAAACTACACAAGGCGTATTTCTGCTCCTATTTTTGATCTATATAAGATTATTCGTGAAAATCCCAGTTGTGCAATGGGTAATTCATGTCTTTTAGTTACAACGGGAACGTTGGGGATGTAAGGAGAAAAATGAAGTGTGATGGTTGAGCTAGCCAGAACAATGCGAAATGAGGTGGGGAGAAAAAAATGGAGGTAAGGGTGCATTGAGAAGGGTTAGGGAGTTGATTTTCACGGCGAACATAGGTACTCTTACTAAATTACGGAAAACTAGACAACTCGTATTTCTACATTATTTTTGATCTATATAAGATTTATCGTAAAAATACTACTTATGGAATGGGTAATTTATGACTTTTAGTTAAAAAAGGGAAAAAAGGGTAAGTAAAGAGAAAGATGACGTTTGATGGCTGATCTAGCCAGAAAAATGCGAAATGCGGGGTGGAGAGAAAAATGGAGGTAAAGGGAGCATTGAAATGGGTTAGTGATTTCGTTTTCACGGCTAACGTCGGTACTCTTACTAAATTACTGAAAACTACACAACGCGTATATCTGCACTATTTTCGATCTATATAGGATTAATGGTAAAAATACTAGTTATGCAATGGGTTATTTTAAACTTGTAGTTAAAAATGGAAGGGAGGGGAGGTAAGGAAAAAGATGATGTTTAATGGTTGACTCAGCAAGAACAATGCGAAATAGAGTGGGGAGAAAAAGAAGAGGTAAAGGGTGCATTGAATATGGTTAGTGAGTTACTTACTAAATTATTGAAAACTACAAAGCGCATTTTTCTGCACTATTTATGATCTACATATGATTAATCGTTAAAATTCCAGTTATGCAATGGGTAATTCATGACTTTATGTTAAAAAAGGAAAGGAAGGGGAAGTCAGGAGAAAAATGACGTTTGATGGCTGAGATAGCCAAATGTTTGCGAAATATAGTGAGAAGAAAAAGAAGAGGTAAAATGTTCATTGAAGGGGGTTATTGAGTTCATTTTCACGACGAACTTTGTTACTCTTACTAAATTACAGAAAACTACACAACGCGTATTTCTGAACTATTTTTTATCTATAAAGATTAATCGTGCAAAACCCATTTATGCAATGGGTAATTCATGACATTTAGTTAAAAGGTAAAAGGAGGGGAAGTAAGGAGGAAGATGACGTTTGATAGCTGAGCTAGACACAACAATGCGAAATGGGGTGTTGAGAAATAAATGGAGGTAAAAAGTGCATTGAAAAAGGTTAGAGAGTTCATTTTCACGGCGAATTTCGGTACTCGTACTAAATTACTGAAAACTAGGCCACGCGTATTTCTACACTACTTTGATCTATGTAAACTTAATCGTGCAAAACCGAATAATGCAATGAGTAATTCATGACTTTTAGTTAAAAGGGGAAAAAAGGTGAAGTAAAGAGGAAGATGACATTTGATGGCTGATTTAACTAGAACAATGCGAAATAGGGTGGGGAGAAAAAGATGAGGTAAAGGGTTCATTGAAGGGGGTAAGTGAGTTCGTTTTCACGGCAAACTTCGGTACTCTTACTAAATTACTGACTGAAACTGGCTGAAAACTAGACAACGCGTATTTCTACATTATTTTTTATTTATATAAGATTAATCGTGCAAAAGCCAGTTATGCAATGGGTAATTTATGACATTTAGTTAAAAGGGGAAGGGAGGGGAAATAAGGAGAAAGATGACGTTTAATGGCTGAGCTAGCCAGAACAATGCGAAATGGGGTGGGGAGAAAAAGAGGAGGTAAAGGGTGCAATGAAAGAGGTTAGTGAGTTCATTTTAACGGCAAACTTAGGTACTCTTACTAAATTACTGAAAACTAGACAACGCGTATTTCTGCACTATTTTTTATCTATATAAGATTATTCGTGCAATTGCCAGTTATGCAATATATATTTAATGACCTTTAGTTAAAAAGGGAAGAGAGGGGAATTAAGGAGAAAGATGACGTTTGATGGCTGAGCAAGCCAGAACAATGCGAAATGGGGTGGGGCGAAAAAATGGAGGTAAAGGGTGCGTTAAAGGGGGTTAGGGAGTTCATTTTCACGGGGAACTTCGGTACTAATACCTTATTACTGAATGCTACACAAGGCTTATTTGTGCACTATTTTTGATCTATATTAGATTAATCGTGCAAACCTTAGTTATGCAATGTGTAATTCATGACTTTAATTACATGGGAAAGGGAGAGGAAGTAAGGAGAAAGATGACGTTTGATGCCTGAGCTAGCCAGAACTATGCGAAATGGGGTGGGGAGAAAAATGGGGGTAAAGGGTGCATTGAAGGGGGTTAGTGTGTTCATTTTCAAGGCTAACATCGGTAATTTTACTTAATTAATAAAAACTACGCAGCGTAATTCTGCACTGTTTTTGATCTATATAAGATTAATCGTGCAAAACCCAGTTATACAATGGGTAATTCATGACTTTCAGTTAAAAGGGGAAAGGAGGGGAAGTAAAGAGGAAGATGACGTTTGATGGCTGATCTAGCCATAACAGTGCGAAATGGGGTGGGGAGAAAAAGAAGAGGTAAAGGTACATTGAACGGGGTTAGTGAGTTCATTGTCACGCCGAACTTCGGTACTCTTACTAAATTAATGAATACTACACAACGCGTATTTCTGCACTATATTTGTTATACATATGATTAACCCTTAGAGTGCTGGGGAGCGCTATCGCTCTCCTCCTGTCTCTTGCGAAAAGTTCCAGGAGCGCGATAGCGCTCCTCTTGCAATGTCACTCTTAGGATCTGCTATTTCACTGATTGTTCACAGATGGCACCTAAATGCAGATTGCTTATGAAGCTTTAAGCAAAAATTCCTCGGCAATTTTAGCATAGTACCGAGAAAATCGGTTGGCACTCATAGGGTTAATCTTGCATATCCCAGTTATGCAATGGGTAATTCATGACTTTTAGTTACAAGAGAAGGGAGGGAAAGTAAGGAGAAAATGACGTGTGAAGGCTGAGCTAGCCAGAACTATGCAAAATGGTGTGGGGAGAAAAATAGGAGGTAAAGGGTGCATTGAACGGGGTTAATAAGTTCAATTTCCCAGCGAACTTCGGTACTCCTTCTAAATTACTAAAACCTACACAACGCGTATTTCTGCACTATTTTTGATCTATATAAGATTATTCGTGCAAATCCCAGTTATGTAATGGGTAATTCATGACTTTTAGTTAAAAGGGGAAGGGAGGGGATGTAAGGAGAAAAATGACGTTAGATGCCTGAGCTAGCCAGAACAATGCGAAATAGGGTAGGAAGAAAATGGTAGGTAAAGGGTGCATTGAAAGGGGTTAGGGAGTTCATTTTCACCGTTAACCTCGGTACTCTTACTAATTTACTGAATTAACACAACGCGTATTTCTGCACCAATTTTGATCTATATAAGATCAATCGCGAAAATAGCAGCAATGCAATGTGTAATTTATGATTTTAAGCCGGAAGAATGGAGGGAGGGAAAGGATGAAGAATAATGAGGCATAATGGTTGTGATTTGGTGGATTTGTAAGCGGAATATGGGTGGGGAGAAGGAAATGGGGAAACAGATGCATTGGAAGAGGTTATGGAGTTCATTTACACGGCAAACTTCGGTACTCTTACTAAATTACTGAAAACTAGACAACGCGTATTTCTACATGTTTTTTGATTTATATAAGATTAATCGTGCAAAACCCAGTTATGCAATGGGTATTTCATGATTTTTAATTAGAAGGAGCGAGTGAGAAAAAGGAAGAAAGATGAGGTTTGATGGCTGCTATTGTCAGAACTGAGGCGGAATTGAGTTAAGGAGAAATAGAGGAGGAAACAGGTTTATTGGAGGGTTAAGTAGTTCATTTTCACGGCGTGCTTCGGCACCCTTACTAAAATACTGAAAACTACACAACGAGAATTTCTACCCTTTTTTTGACCATTATGATGTTATTCGTTAAAATCCCAGTAATTCAATGGGTAATTCTAGTATTTTCGATGGGAGGCGGGAAGGAGGGAAAGGATGAAGTGTGTGAGGTTTTATGGTTGTGAGTATCAGAAATGAAGCAGAATGGGGATAGGGTGAAATAGAGGAGGAAACTGGTGTATTGGTGGGGGTTAGTGAGTTCATGTTTACGGCGTTCATCAGCACCCTTACTAAATTACTGAAAACTAAAGAAAGCGTATTTCTGCACTTTTTTTAATCATTATAAAGTTAATCGTAAAAATCCCAATTATGCAATGAGGAATTCATGATCTTTAGTTGGAAGAAGGTAGGGAGAGGGAGGAAGAAATGGATGAGGTTTGATGGTTGGCATTGTCAAACTTGAAGCGAAATTGGGGTATTGAGAAAGAGAGGAGGAAACGGGCGCATTGGAAGAGATAAGTGAGATCATTTTCACGACGTGCTTTGGCACTCTTACTAAAAAAGTGAAAACTACACTACGCGTATATCTGCCATTTTTTTTGACAATTGAAAAATAATTGTTAAAATCCCAGTTATGCAATGGGTATTTGATGAATTTTAGTTAAAAGTAGGGAGGGAGGGAAAGAAAGAAAAAAGATAAGGTTTGATGGTATGCATTGTCATAACAAAATGAGAGTTTATTTTCACGACTTGTTTCGGCGCTCTTACTTAATTACTGAAAACTACACATCGCGTATTTTTGCCTTATTTTTGACCAATATAATGTTAATCTTAAAAATCCCATTTATGCAATGGGTATTTTAAGATTTTTAATTGGAAAGAGGGAGTGAGAAAAAAGAAGAAGAAAGATGATGTTTGAAGGCTGGCATAATCAGAACTGAGGCGAAATTGGTGTGGGGAGAAAGACAGGAGGAAACAGGTGTATTGGAAGAGGGTAAGTGAGTTAATTTTCACGGCGTGCATCGGCACCTTTACTAAATTACTGAAAAGAACACACCGCGTATTTCTGCCCTATTTTGACCATTGAAAGATTACTTGTTAAAATCGCAGTTTTGCAATGGGTATTTGATGAATTTCAGTTAAAAGTAAGGAAGATAAGGGGTTAGGAAGAAAAAAGATGAGGTTTGATGGTTGTGATTGTCAGAAATAGGCGGAATGGAAGTGGGGAGAAAGAGAGGAGGAAAAAGGTGCATTAGAGTGGTTTATTTAGTTCATTTTCACGGCGTGCTTCGGCACTGTTACTAAATTGCTGAAAACTACACATCGCGTATTTCTGCTCTTTTTTTGACCATTATACGATTAATCGTAAAAATCCCAGTTATGCAATGGGTAATTCATGATATTTATATGGAAGGATGGAGTGCGAGAGAAGAAGAAGAAAGATGATGTTTGATTGTTGACATTATCAGGTCCAAGGCAAAATGGACGTGAGGAGAAAGAAAGGAGGACTCGCGTGCATTGGATCGGTTGAGTGAGTTCGTTTTCACGGCGTGCTTCGGTGCTTTTACTAAATTACTGAAAACTACACATCGCGTTTTTCCGCACTTTTTTAGACTATAATAAGGTAAATCGTAAAAATCCCACTTATTCAATGAATAATTTTTGTTTTTTAGTTGGTAGGAAGGAGAGAGGGAAAGGATGAAGTATGATGAGGTTTTATGGTTGTGAGTGTCCGAACTGAAGAAAAATGGGGATAGGGTGAAATAGAGGAGAATACTGGTGCTTTGGAGGGGGTTAGTGAGTTCATTTTTACGGCGATCATCAGCACCCTTACTAAATAACTGAAAACTTAACAACGCGTATTTCTGCCCTTTTTTTGATCATTATAAGGTAATCGTAAAAATCCCAATTACGCCATGGGTAATTCATGATCTTTAGTTGGAAAAAGGTAGTGAGAGGAAGGAAGAAATGGATGAGGTTTTATGGTTAGCATTGTCAGAACTGAAGCGAAATGGGGGTATTGAGAAAAAGTGGAGGAAACGGGCGCATTTGAAGAGATAAGTGCGTTCATTTTCACGGCGTGCTTCGGCACTCTTACTGAATTACTAAAAACTACACAACGGTTATTTCTGCCCTTTTTTGGACCATTATAAGGTTAATCGCAAAAATTATCGCAAAGTTATGCAATGGGTGTTTCATGATTTGTAGTTGGATGGAGGGAGTGAGGAAAAAGAAGAAGAAAGATGAGGTTTGACGGTTGGCATTGTCAGAACTGAGACGGAATTGGGGTGGGGAGAAAGAAAAGAGGAAAAAGACGTATGTGAGGAGGTAAGTGAGTTCATTTTCACGGCGTGTTCGGCACTCTTACTTAATTACTGAAAACTACACAACGCTTATTTCTGCACTTTTATTTACCATTATAAGGTTAATCGTTAAAATCCCAGTTATGCAATAAGTAATTGATGACTTTAAGTTGAAAGGAGGGAGGGAGGGGAAGAAAGAAATAAGATGAAGTTTCACGGTTGGGATTGTCAGAATTGAGGCGCATTGGAAGTTGGGAGAAAGAGAGGAGGAAACAAGTGCATTGGAGGTTATTAGTGAGTTCTTTGTCACGGCGTGCTTCGGCACTCTTACTTAATTTCTGAAAATTACTACACGCAGATTTCTGCATTTTTTTGACCATTATAAGGTTAATCGTTATAATCCCAATTATGCAATGGGTAAATCACGATTTTTAGTTGGATGGAGGGAGGAAGGGAAGGAAGAAGAAAGATGAGGTTTGATGCTAGGCATTGTTAGAACTGAGGCGAAATGGGGGTGGGGAGAAAAAGAGGTGGAGACGGGGGCATTGGAAGAGGTAGGTGAGTTCAATTTCTCTGCGCGCTTCGGCACTCTTACTAAATTTCTGAAAATTACACAACGCTTATTTCTGCACTTTTTTGACCATTATAAGGTTAATCTGAAAAGTACCAATGATGCAATGAGTAATTCATGATTTTTAGTTGGAAGGAGGGAGGGAGAGGAAGGCAGTATTTAGATGAGGTTTGATGGTTAGCATTGTCAGAACTGTGGCAAAATTGGTGTGGGGAGAGAGAAGGGATGAAACGTGCGCATTGGAAGAGGTAAGTAATTTTATTTTCACTACGTGCTTCGGCACACTTTCTAAATTACTGAAAATTACACAATGCGTATTTCTACACTTTTTTGGACCATCATTAATCGCAAATATCCCTATTACGCGCTGGGTATTTCATGAATATTAGAAAGTAGGAGAGAAGGAGGGAAAGGTAGAAGAATTATGAGGTACAATGGTTGGCATTGTTAGAAAAGAGGCGAAATGGGTGTGTAGAGAAGAAGAGGAAGAGACGGGAACTTTATAAGAGGTAAGTGAGTTCATTTTCACGGCGTGCTTTCCCACTCTGTCCCAGTTATGCTGTGTATTTAATGATTTTTAGTTAGTAATAGAAAGGGTGGGAAAGGAAGAAGAATGATGACGTTTTATGGTTAGGATTGTCAGAACTGAGGCGGAATGAGGTTAAGGAGAAAGAATGGAGGAGACTGGTGCATTACAAGGGGCTATTAAGTTCATTTCACGATGTGCTTCGGCACTCTTACTAAATTACTGAAAACTACACAACGTGTATTACTGCACTTTTTTCGACCATTATAAGGTTAATCGAAAGAATCTTAATTTTACAATGGGTAATTTACAATTTTCAGTTCGAAGAAGGGAGGAAGGAGAAGGGAGGAAGGAGAAGGAAGAATAAGGATGAGCTTTGATGGTTGGCATTGTCAGAACTGACGCGAAATGGGGGTGGGGTGAAAAATAGGAGGAGACGGGGGCATTGGAAGAGATAATTGAGTTCATTTTCACGGCGTGCTTCGGCACTCTTACTTCATTACTGAAAACTACACAACGCGTATTTTAGAACTTTTATTGTTTATTATAAGGTTAGTCGTTAAATTCCCACTTATGCAATAGGTAACTGATGATTTTTAGTTGAAAGGAAGCAGGGAGGGGAAGGAAGAAGAAAGATGAGGATTGATGGCTGGGATGTCAGATCAAGGCGGAATGGTGTGGAAAAAAGGGGGTAAAGGTTGCATTGGAAAAGGTTAGTGAGTTCATTTTCACGGCGTGCTTTCCCACTCTGACTTAATTAATGAAAACTACAAAACGCGTATTTCTTCACTTTCTTTTCACCATTATATGGTTGATCGTAAAAATCTCGGTTACGCAATGAGTAATTCATGATTTTTAGTTGGAAGGAGGGAGGGAGGGGAAGGAAGAAGAAAAATGAGGTTTGATGGTAGTGATTGTCAGAACTGAGGCGAAATGGATGTGGGGAGAAAGAGAGGAGGAAATGGGTGCAGTGGAGGGGGTTGGTGAGTTCATTTTTACTTTGTTCTTCGGCATTATTATTGCTAAATTACTGAAAATTACACAACGCGTATTTCTGCACTTTTTTTTACCATTACAAAGTTAATCGTATAAATCCCAATTATGCAATGGCTAATTCATGACTTTTAGTTGGAAGGAGGGAGTGAGAAAAAAGAAGGAGGAAGATGAGGTTTGATGATTGGCATTGTCAGTACTGAATTGGAATTGGGGTTCGGAGAAAGAGAGGAGGAAGCTGTTGCGTTGAAGGGTGTGAGTTCATATATACTCCGTTCTTCGGAACTCTTACTAAAATACTGAAAACAACACACCCGTCTCTCGGCACTTTTTTTGACCATTATAAGGTTAATCGTAAAAATCCCTGTTTTTCAATGGGTAATTCATGATTTTTAGTTGGAAGGGGAGAGGGAGGGAAAGGAAGAAAAAAGATGAGGTTTGACGGAGTTGATTGTCATACCTGATGCGCAATGGGAATAAGGAGAAAGAAAGGAAGAAACAGGCGCATAGGAGGGGGTAAAACAGTGCATTTTTACGGCGTGCTCCGGCACTCTTACAAAATAACTAAAAAATACACAAAGCATATTTCTGCACTATTTTTGACCTTAATAAGACATAACGTTCAAATTCCAGTTAATCAATGGCTAATTCATGATTTTTAGTTGAATTGAGGCGAAGGGGGGTTGCGAAGCGAGGTTGGTGCGTTCATTTTCACGGCGTTCTTCACCACTTATACTAAATTATTGAAAACTGCACAACCACCTTTTCTGCACTTTTTTGACCATTATAAGGTTAAGCGTAAAAATCACAGTTATGCAATGGGTAATTCATGATTGGTAGTTGGAAAGAGGGAGTGTGAAAAAAGAAGTAGGAAGATTAGGTATGATGGTTGGCATTGTCAGAACAGAGGTAATTCAGAGTACAGACTTCAGTAATTTAGAAAGAGTGCCGAAGCACGCCGTGAAAATGACCTCACTAATACTCTCCAAAGCCTTAACGTTATAATGGTTAAAAATGTGCAGATGTGCACGTTATGCAGTTTTCAGTAATTTAATAAGAGTGTCGAAGAAAGCCGTGAAAATGAACTCTCCGACCCCTTCCACTGTACCCGTTTCCTCCTCTCTTTCTCCCCACCCCCATTTCGCCTCAGTTCTAACAATTCCTACCATCAAACCTCATCGTTCTTCCTCCATCCCTTTCCTCCCTCCTTCCAACTAAAAATCGTGATTCACCCATTGCATAATTAGGATTCTTACGATGAACCTTATAATGGCCGAAAAAAGTGCGGAAATACGCGTTGTGTAGTTTTCAGAATTTTAGTAAGAGTGCTAAAAAACGCCGTGAAAATGAACTTAGTAACCCCGTCTAAGGCACCTGTCTCCTCCTCTCTTTCTCCTTAACCCCATTCCGCCTCAGTTCCGACAATCCTAACCATCAAACCTCATCATTCTTCTTCCTTTCCCTCCCTCTCTCTTACCAACGAAAAATCATGAAATACTCATTGCATAAGTGGGATTTTTACGCTTAATCTTATAATGGTCAAAAATAGTGCAGAAATACGAGTTGTGTAGTTTTCAGTAATGTAGTATGAGTGACGAAGCATGCCGTGAAAATGAACTTAATTACCTCTTCCAATGCGCCCGTTTCCTTCTCTTTTTCTCCCCTCACTCATTTCGCCTCAGATCTGACTATGCCAACCATTAAACCTCATCATTCTTCTACCTTTCCCTTCCTCTCTCCTACCTTCTAATAACCATGAATTACCCATTCCATAACAGAAATTTTTACGATTAACCTTTTAATGGTAAAAAAGTGCAGAAATACGCGTTGTGTAGTTTTCAGTATTTTAGTAAGAGTGCCCAAGCGCGCCGTAAAAATGAACTCACTTACCTCTTCCAAAGCGCCAGATTCCTCCTCTCTTTCTCCCCACACCAATTTCGTCACAGTTCTGACAATGTCAACCATCAACCCTCATCTATCTTTTGCCTTCCTTTCCCTCCCTCTTTCCAACTAAAAATCATGAATTACCCATTGCATAATTGGGATATTTAAGATTTACCTTATAATGGTCAAAAAAGTGCAGAAATTCGCGTTGTGTAATTTTCAGTAATTTAGTAAGAATGCCGAAGCACGCCGTGAAAATGATTTCACTTACCTCTTCCAATGCTCCCGTTTCCTACTCTATTTCTCCCCACACCAATTTCGCCTCAGTTCTGATAATGCTAACCATCAACACTCATATATCTTCTGACTTCCTCTCCCTCCCTCCTTCCAACTAAAAATCATGAATTACCCATTGAATAACTGGGATTTTTACGATTAACCTTATAATTGTAAAAAAATACTGCAGAAATACGCCTTGTGTAGTTTTCAGTAATTAAGTAAGAGTGACGAGGCTCGCCGTAAAAAGGAACTCACTACCCTTTTCCAATGCACCCTTTACCTCCTCTCTTTCTCCCCACCCCGTTCCACCTTTTTCTGACAGTCCCAGGCATTAAACCTCATCTTTCTGCTTTCTTTCCCTCCCTGTCTCCTTTTATCTAAAAATCATGACTTACTCATTGCATAACTGGAATTTGTACGATTAGTCTTATAAAACTCAAATGTAGTGCAGAAATATGCTTTGTGTAGTGTTGTAAGAGTTCCGAAGATAGCCGTGAAAATGATCTGACTAACTCTCTCCAATGCACCCGTATTCTCATCTCTTTCTCAGCTCTCTCATTCCGGCTCAGTGCTGACAACCCAAACCATCAAACCTTATCTGTCTTCTACCTTCCCCTCCCTGCCTGCTTTAAACTAAAAAACATGAATTATCCATTGTATAACTGTGATTTTTACGATTAACCATATATTGGTCAAAATAAAGTGCAGAAATATGCGTTGTGTAGTTTTCAGTAATAAGGTATGAGTGCCGAGGCTCGCCGTGAAAAGGAACTCACTAACCTCTTCCCAGCACCCTTTACCTCTTCTTTTCTCCCCACCCCATTCCGCTTTTTTCTGACAATTCCAGCCATCAAACCTCATCTTTCTCCTTCCTACCTCTCCTTGCCTCCTTTAAACTAAAAATCATGAAGTACCCATTGCATAACAGGAATTTGTACGATTAGTCTTATAAAGGTCAAAAAAATCCAGAAATACGCTTTATGTAGTTTTTAGTAATTTTGTAAAATTTCCGAAGAACGCCGTGAAAATGAACTCACTTTCCCCATCCAATGCACCCGTATACTTATCACTTTCTCCCCACTCTTATTCCGTCTAAGTATTGACAATCCAAACCATCAAATCTCATATTTCTTCTTCCTTCCCATTCATGACTACTTTTAACTAAAAAACATGAATTACCCATTGCATAAAAGGGATTTTTACCATTAACCTTATAATGCTCAAAAAAAGTGCAGAAATGCGCGTTGTGTAGTTTTTAGTAATTTAGTAAGAATGCCGAAGCACGCCGTGAAAATGAACCTACTAACACCATCCAATGGGATTGTATGAGTAATTCATTATTTTTAGTAGGAAGGAGGGAGGGAGGGGAAGGAGGCAGTAAGATGAGGTTTGATGTATGTGATTGTTAGAACTGAGGCGAAATGGAAGTGGGGAGAAAGAGAGGATGAAACTAGTGCAGTGAAGGGGGTTGGTGAGTCCAATTTTACAGTGTTCATCGGCATTATTACTAAATTACTGAAAATTACACAACGCATATTTCTGCACTTTTTTTACCATTATAAAGTTAATCGTAAAAATACCAATTATGTACGGCTAATCCATGATTTTTAGTTGGAAGGAGGGAGTGAGAAAAAAAAAGAAGGAAGATGAGGTTTGATGGTTTGCATTGTCAGAACTGAGGCGGAATGGGGATGGGGAGAAAGAGAGGAGGAAACGGGTGCATTGGATGGGGTTAGTGAGTATATTTTCACGGCGTGCTTCGGCTCTCTTTCAATATTATTGAAAACTACACAACGCGTAATTTAGAACTATTTTTTATTAAAAGGTTAATCGTAAAAATCCCAGTTATGCAATGGGTAATTCATGATTTTTAGTTGGAAGGAGAGAGGGAGGGAAAGGAAGAGAAAAGATGAGGTATAACGGTTGTGATTGTCAGAACTGAGGCGCAATGGGGATAAGGAGAAAGACAGGAAGAAACGGGCGCATTGGAAGAGATGAGTGAGTTTATTTTCACGACTTGCTTCGGCACACTACTTAATTACTGAATACTACACAACGCGTATTTCTGCCCTCTTTTTCGCCAATATAAGGTTAATCGTAAAAATCCCATTTATATAATGGGTATTTGATGATTTTTAATTGGTAGGAGGAAGTGAGAAAAAAGAAGAAAGATGAGGTTTGATGGCTGGCATTGTCAAAACTGCGGAGGAATTGGGGTGGGAAGAAAGAGAAGAGGAAACAGGTGTATTGGAGGGGGTGGGTGAGTTCATTTTCACGGCGTGCTTCGGCACCCTTACTAAATTACTGAAAACTACGCAACGCGTATTTCTGCACTTTTTTTACCATTATGATGTAATTCGTTAAAATCCTACTAGAGCAATGGGTAATTATTGATTTCTAGTTGTAAGGAGGGAGGGAAGGAAAAGATGAAGAATGTGAGGTTTAATGGTTGTGAGTTTCAGAACTGAAGCAGAATGGGGGTGGGGTGAAAGAGAGGAGGAAAGTGGTGCATTGGAGGGGGTAAGTCAGTTCATTTTCACGGCGTTCCTCGGCACCCTTACTACATTACCGAAAACTAGACGCCTATTTCTGCACTATTTTTTATCATTATAAGCGTAATCGTAAAAATCCCAATTATGCAATGGTTATTCATGATCTTTAGTTGGAAGGAGGTAGGGAGGGGAAGGAAGAAATGGATTAGGTTTGATGGTTGGCATTGGCGAAATGGGGTATTGAGAAAGAGGGGGGGGGGGAAACGGGCGCATTGGAAGAGATAAGTGAGTTTATTTTCACGACGTGCTTCGGCACTCTTACTAAAAAACTGAAAACTACACAACGCGTATTTCTGCCGTCTTTTTGACCATTGAAAGATTAATTGTTTAAATCTAAGTTATGAAATGGGTATTTGATGAATTTCAGTTAAAAGTAGGGAGGGAGTGAAAGAAAGAAAAAGGATGAGGTTTGATGGTTGTGATTGTTAGAACTGAGGCGAAATTGGTGTGGGGAAAAAGAGAGGAGGAAACGGGTGCATTGGATTGGTTTATTGAGTTCATTTTCACGGCTTGCTCCGGCACTCTTACTAAATTACTGAAAACTACACATCGCGTATTTCTGCACTTTTTTGACCATTATAAGATTAATCGTTTAAATCCCAGTTAGACAATGGGTAACTCATGACATTTAGTTGGAAGGATGGAGTGCGGGAGAAGAAGAACAAAGATGAGGTTTGATGGTTGGCATTATCAGAGCTGAGGCGCAATGGGGAGGGGAGAAATAAAGGAGGAAACGGGAGCATTGGAGGTTGTCAGTGAGTTTATTTTAACGGCGTGCTTTGTCATTCTTACTAAAATACTGAAGAATACACAACGCGTATTTCTGCACTATTTTTGACCATGATAATGTTAGTCGTAAAAATTCCAGTAGAGCAATGTGTAATTCATGATTTTTAGTTGGAAGGAGGGAGGAAGGGAAAGGATGAAGAATGATAATTTTTAATGGTTGTGAGTGTCAAAACTGAGGCGAAATGGGGATAAGGAGAAAGAGAGGAAGAAACTCGGCGTATAGGAGGGGGTACAGCAGTTCATTTTCACGGCGTGCTTCGGCACTCATTATAAATTACTGAAAACTGCACAACGCGTATTTCTGCACTTTTATTGACCATTATAAGATTAAACGTTAAAATCCCAGTTATGCAATTGGTAATTGATGAATTTCAGTTAAAAATAGGGAGGGAGGGAAAGAAAGAAGAAAGATGAGGTTTGATGGTTGTGATTGTCAGAACTGTGGTGGAATGGAAGTGGGGAGAAAGAGAATGGGAAACGGGTTTATAGCAGGGAGTAAGTGAGTTCATTTTCACGCAGGGCCTCGGCACCCTTACTTATATACATTAAACTACAAAACGCGTTTTTCTGCATATTCTGTGACAATTATAAGTTTAATCGTAAAAATCTTTGACGTGCAATGCGAAATTCTTGATTTTTAGTTGGAAAGAGTGAGGGAGGTAAAAAGAGAAGAAAGATGATGATTGATTGTTGGGATTGTCAGGTCCGAGGCAAAATGGAGGTGGGGAGAAAGAGAGGAGGACACCGGTGTTTTGGATTAGGTTACTAAGTTCATTTTCACTGCGGGCTTCGGCACTCATACAAAAAATTACTAAAAACTTCAAAACGCGTATTTCTGCATTATTTTGACCATTATAATATTAATCGTCAAAATTTCCGTTATGCAATTTGTAATTCATGATTTTTAGTTGAAA
Source organism: Ceriagrion tenellum (assembly GCA_963169105.1). NCBI lineage: Eukaryota > Metazoa > Arthropoda > Insecta > Odonata > Coenagrionidae > Ceriagrion > Ceriagrion tenellum. The sequence continues at coordinate 62,510,755 of OY720638.1, forward strand.
AGTGGAGGGAGGGGATGTATGAAGAAAGATTATGTTTGATGGTTGGGATTGAGAGTACTGAGGCGGAATGAAAGTGGGGAGAAAGAAAGGAGAAAACGGGTGAATTGGAGAGGGTTATTGAGTTCATTTTCACGGCGTGCTTCGGCACTCTTACTAAATTACTGAAAACTACACAACGCGTTATTCTGCGCTATTCTTGATCTATATAAAATAAATTGTACAAATCCCAGTTATGCAATGGGTAATTCATGATTTTTAGTTGAAAGGGGGCAAGGAGGGGAAGGACGGAGAAAGATGAGGTTTGATGGCTGAGATTTTCAGAACAAGGCGGAATGGGGTGAAGAGAAAAAGAGGAGGTAAAGGGTACATTGGAGGGGGTTAGTGAAATCCTTTTCACGGCGAGCCTCGGCACTCTTACTTGATTACTGAAAACTACACAACGCGTGTTTCTGCACTTTTTTTGCCTATTATAAGTTAAATCGTAAAATTCCCAGTTATGCAATGGGTAATTCATGATTTTTAGTTGGAAGAAGGGAGTGAGGGGAATGAAGAAGAAAAATGAGGTTCAATAGTTGTGATTGTCAGAACTGCGGCGGAATGGGAATGGGGAGAAAAAAATGAGGAAACGAGTGAATTGGAGGAGATTAGTGACTTCATTTTCACGACATGCTTCGGCACTCTTACAAAATTACTGAAAACGACACAACGCATATTTCTGCACTTTTTTTACCATTATAAGTTTAATCGTAAAAATCTCAGTTATGCAATGAATAATTCATGATTTTTAGTTGGTAGTACGGAGGGAGAAAAAAGGATGAAGAATGATGAGGTTTAAAGTTTGTGTGTGTCAGAACTGAAGCGGAATGGGGTATGGAGAAAGAGAGGAGGAAACGGGCGTATTGGAAAGGACAAGTGAGTTCACTTTCAAGGCGTGCTTCGGCACTCTTACTTAATTAGTGAAAACTATACATTGCGTTTTTCTGCACTTTTTTTGACCATTATAATTTTAATCGTAAAAATCCCTATTATGCAATGGGTAACTCATGATTTTTCGTTAGAAGGAGGTAGGGAGGGGTAAAAATAAATAGATGAGGTTTTATGGTTAGCATTGGCAGAACTATAGCGAAATGGGGGTTTTGAGAAAGAAAGGAGGAAACGGGTGCATTGGAAGAGATAAGTAAGTTCATTTTGACGGCGTGCTTTGGAACTCTTTCTAAATTACTGAAAAGTACACAACGCGTGTTTCTGCCCTTTTTTCGACCATTATAAGGTTAACCGTAAAAATCCCAGTTAAGCAATATGTATTTCATGATTTTTGTTGGAAGGAGGGAGTGAGAAAAAAGAAGAAGAAAGGTGCGGTTTAATGGTTGGCAGTGTCAGAACCGTGGCGAACTGGGTTGTGGAAAAAGATAGGAGGAAACAGGCGTATTGGAGGGTGTTTGTAATTTCATTTTCACGACGTGCTTCGGCATTCTTCCTAAATCACTGAAAACTACACAACGCTTATAAATGCACTTTTTTCGACCATTATAAGGTTAATCGTAAGAATCCCAGTTATGCAATGGGTATTTCATGATTTTTGTTGGAAAAAGGGAGTGAGCAAAAAGAAGAAGAAAGATGAGGTTTGATGGTTGGCAGTGTCAGAACTGAGGCGGTATGGTGGGGAGAAAAAAAGGGGGAAACAGGCGTATTGGAGGGAGTAAGTGAGTTCATTTTCACGGCGTGCATCGGATATCTTACTAAATTAATGAAAACTACACAACGCGTACTTCTGCACTTTTATTGACCGTTATAAGGTTTTCATGATTTTTAGTTGGAAGGAGAGAGGGAGGAAAAGGAAGATAAAAGATGCGGTTTGACGGTTGTGATTGTCAGAACTGAGGCGCAATGGAGAAAAGAAGAAAAAAAGGGAGAAACGGGCGTAAAGGAGAAGGTAAAACAGTTCATTTTCACGGCGTGCATTGGCACTTTTACTAAATTACTGAAAACTGCACAACGCGCATATCTGCCCTTTTTTGACCATTAAAAAATTTGAAGCGTAAAATTCACAGTTATGCAATAAGATAATTCATGATCTTTAGTTGGAAGGAGGGAGTGAGGGGAAAGAAGAAGAAAGTTGAGATTTGATGGTTGGCATTTTCAGAACTGAGGAGGAATGTGAGTGAGTAGAAAGAGAGGAGGAAACGGGTACCATGGAGGGAGTGAGTTCATTTTCACGGCTAGCTTCGACACTTTTACTAAATTACTGAAGACTACACAACGCGTATTTCTGAACTTTTTTTGACCATTCTAAGGTTAATCGTATAAATCCCAATTATGCAATAAGTAATTCATGATCTTTAGGTAGAAGGAAGGAGGGAGAGGAAGGAAGAGGAATGTGAGGTTTCACGGTTAACTCAGAACTGAGGCGCATTGGAATTAGGGCGAAAAAGAGGAGGAAACAGGTGCATTGGAGAATATTATTGAGTTTGTTTTCACGGCGTGCCTCGGCACTCTTACTAAACAACTGAAAAATTTACAACGCAAATTTCTGCACTTTTTTTGACCATTATAAGTTAAATCTTAAAAATAACAATTAGGAAATGGGTAATTCATGATTTTTAGTTTGAAGGAGGGAGAGAGAGGAAGGCAGAATATAGATGAGGTTTAATGTTTGGCATTGTCAGAACTGAGCCGTAATTGGTGTAAGGAGAAAGAGAGAAGGAAACTGGCGCTATGGAAGAGATGAGTTCATTTTCACGGCGCGCTTCGGCACTCTTACTAAATTACTGAAAACTACACAACGCGTATTTCTGCACTATTTTCGACCATTATAAAGTTAATCGTAAAAATCCCAGTTATGCAATGGGTAATTCATGATTTTAAGTTGGAAGGAGGGAGTGAGGGGAATGTAGAAGAAAGATGAGGTTTGATGGTTGGTATTGTCAGAACTGAGGCGGAATGGGAGTGAGGAGAAAGAGAGGACGAAACGGGCGCCATGGAGGGGGTAAGTGACTTCATTTTCACAGCGTGCTTTGGCACTCTTACTTAACTAATGAAAACTACACAGCGCGTATTTCTGCACTTTTTTTTACCATTATAAGGTTAATCTTAAAAATCCCGATTACGCAATGGGTCATTCATGATTTTTCGTTGAAAGGAGGGAGGGAGAGGAAGGCAGAAGTTAGATGAGGTATGATGGTGAGCATTATCAGAAACGAAGCAAAATTAGTGTGCGAAGAAAGAGAGGAAGAAACGGGTGCATCGGAGAGGGTTAGTGAGTTCATTTTCACGGCGAGCATCGACTCTCTTACTAAATTACTGAAAACTACACAACGCGTATTTCTGAACTTTTTTTGACCATTATAAGTTTAATCTTTGACTTTCCAGGTATGCAATGTGTAATTAATTATGATGATGATTATTACAAGGTAGGAGAGAGTAAGGTAAAGGTAGAAGAATGATGAGGTTTTAATGGTTGGCATTGTCAGAACTGAGGCGAAATGGGTGTGGGGAGAAAAAGAGGAGGAAGCGGTCGCATTGGAAGAGGTGAGTTTATTTTCACGGCGTGTTTCGCGTCTCTTAATAATATACTGAAAACTATATAACGCGTTATTCTACAGTACTTTTGACCATTATAAGGTAAATCGTAAAAATCCCAGTTATGCAATGCGCAATTCATGATTTTTAGTTGGAAGAAGACAGGGAGGGAAAGGAAGGAAAAAGATGATGTTTAATGGTTGGAATTGCCTTAACTGAGGCGGAATGGGGGTGAGGAGAAAGAGTGGAGGAAACATGTGCATTGGAAGGCGTTAGTGAGTTGATTTTACGACGCGTTTCTGCACTCTTACCAAATACTGAAAACTAGACAAAGCGTAATTCTGCACTGTTTTCGACCATTACAATGTTTATCGTAAGATTCCCAATTATGCAATGGAAAATTCACGATTTTTAGTTGGAAGGAGGGAGGAAGGAGAAGGAAGAAGAAAGAGGGGTTTGATGGTTGGCATTGTCACAACTGAGGGGAAATGGGGGTGGGGTGAAAAATAGGAGACGAAGAAATTGGAAGAGTTAAGTGAGTTCATTTTCACGGCGTGCGTCGGCACTTTTACTTAATTACTGAAAACTACACACGCGTATTTGTGCACTTTTTCTGACCATTGGAAGGTTAATCGTAAAAATCTCAGTTATGCAATGGGTATATAATGATTTTTAGTTGGAAGGAGGGAGGGAGGGAAAGGAAAAGGAAAGGGTAGGTTTCACGGTTGGGATTCTCAGAACTGAGGCGCAATGGAAGTGGGGAGAAAGAGAGGAGGAAACGGGTCCACGGGAGGAACGGGTATTAGTGAGTTCATTTTCCCGGCGTGCTTAAGCACTCTTACTAAATTACTGAAAACAACACAACGCGTAATCCTGCAATTTATTTCACCATTATATGGTTAATCTTAAATATCCTAATTATGCAATGGGTAATTCATGATTTTTAGTTGGAAGGAGGGAGGGAGAGGAAGGCAGAAGTTAGTTGAAGTTTGATAATTACCATTGTCAGAACTGAGGCGAAGTTGGTGTGGAGAGAAAGAGAGGAGGAAACGGGCGCATTGGAAGAGGTAGGTAACTTCATTTTCATGGCGTGCTTCGGCACTCTAACTAAATTACTGAAACCTACACAACGCGTATTTCTACATTTTTTTACCATTATAAGGTTTTTAGTAAAAATCTCATTTATGCTATTGGTAATTCATGATTATTAGAAAGTGGGAGAGAAGGTGGGAAACGTAGAAGAATGATGAGCTTTATATTCGACCATTATAAAGTTAATCGTAAAAATCCCAGTTATGCAATGGGTAATTCATGATTTTAAGTTGGAAGGAGGGAGTGAGGGGAATGTAGAAGAAAGATGAGGTTTGATGGTTGGCATTGTCAGAACTGAGGCGAAATGGGTGTAGGGAGAAAAAGAGGATAAAACGGCGGCTTTGGAATAGGTAAGTCAGTTCAATTTAACGGCTTGCTTCGCCACTCTTACTTAACTACTGAAAACTACAAAACGCGCATTTCTGCACTATTTTTGACCATTTTAAGATTAAGCGTAAAAATCCCAGTTATGTAATGTGTGAATAATAATTTTTAGTTGAAAGGAGGCAGGGAAGGGAAGGAAGAAGAAAGATGAGGTTTGATGGTTGGGATTGTCAGTACTGAGGCGGAATATGAGTGGGGAGAAAAATAGTAGGAGACGGGGGCATTGGAAGAGATAAGTGATTTCATTTTCACGGCGTGCTTCGACACTATTACTAAATTACTGAAAACTACAGAATGCGTCTTTCTGCACTTTCTTTGACCCCTATAAGGTAAATCGTAAAAATTCCAGTTATGCAATGGGTGATTCATGATTTTTAGTTGGAAGGAGGGAGGAAGTGAAAGGAAGAAGGAAGATGAGGTTTTATTGTTGTGATTGTCAGAACTGAGGCGGAAACGGTTGGGAAGAAAGAGGACGAAACGGGCGCCATGGAGGGGGTAAGTGAGTTCATTTTCACGGCGTGCTTTGGCACTCTTAATCAATTAATGAAAGCTACACAACACGTATTTCTCTACTTAATTTGACCATTTTAAAGTAAATTGTAAAAATCCCGATTATGCAATGGGTAATTCATGATTTTTAGTTGAAAGGAAGGAGGGAGAGGAAGACAGAAGTTAGATTAGGTTTGATGGTTGCATTATCAGAACTGAGGCGAAATTGGTGTCGGGAGAAAGAGAGGATAAAACGGGTGCATTGGAGGGGGTTAGTGAGTTGATTTCACGACGTGTTTATGCAATCTTACTAAATTACTGAAAACTACACAACGCGCATTTCTGCACTTTTTTTAGCATTATAAGGTTAATCGTAAAAATCCCAGTTATGCCATTGGTATTTCATGATTGTTAGATGGAAGGATGGAGATCGGGAGAAGAAGAAGGAAGATGATATTTGATGGTTTGCATTGTCAGAACTGAGGCGGAAATGGGGTGTAGAGAAAGAAAGGAAGAATCGGGTGCATTGGATAGGGTTAGTGAATTCATTTTCACGGCGGGCTTCGGCACCCTTACTTAATTGCATAAAACTACAAAATGCGTATTTCTGCAATTTTTTTGACCATTATAAGGTTAATCGTTAGAATCCCATTTATGCAATGGGAAAAATATGTTTTTTAATTAAAAGCAGGCAGGAAGGGAAAGGAAAAAAATATGAGGTTTGATGGTTTGGATTGTCAGTACTGAGACGGAATGAGAGCGGGAAAAAAGAGATGAGAATACGGGTGCATTGGGGAGGGTTAAGGAGTTCATTTTCACGGCGTGCTACGGCACTCTTACAAAATTACTAAAAACTACACAAAGCATATTTCTGCACTTTTTTTTACCTTTATATGACTAATTGAACAATTTCCACCTATGCAATGGTTAATTCATGATTTTTAGTTGAAAGAAGGCAGGGGATGGAAGGAAGGAAAAAGATGAGTTTTAATGGCTGGGATTGACAGAAGAAGGAGGTATGGGGTGGGGAGAAAAAGAGGAGGTAAAGGGTGAATTAGAGGAGATTACTGAGTTCCTTTTCACGGCGAGCTTCGGAACTCTTACTTAATTACTGAAAACTACTCAACGCGTATTTCTGCATTTTTTTTACCATTATAATGTTAATCTTGAAAATCTCAATTGTGCAATGATTAATTATTTCTTTTTAGTTGGAAGGAGGGAGGGAGAGGAAGGAAGAAGTTAGATGAGGTTTGAGGGATAGCATTGTCAGAACTGAGGCGAAATTGCTCTAGGGAGAAAAAGAGGAGGAAACGGGCGCATTATAAGAGGTGAGTTTATTTTCACGGCGTGCTTCGCCACTATTACTAAATTACTGAAAACTACACAACGCGTATTTCTGCACTATTTTTGACCATTATAAGATTAAGCGTAATAATCACACTTATGCAATGGGTAATTCATGATTTTTAGTTGTAAAGAGAGAGGGAGGGAAAGGAAGTAAACAGATAAGGTTTAATGGTTGGGATCTTCATAGCTGAGGCGGAATGGGGGTGGGGAGAAAGAGAGGAGGAAACGGGTGCATTGGAGGGGGTTAGTGAGTTGATTTCACGACGTGTTTCTGCTCTCTTACTAAATTACTGAAAACTAAACAACGCGCATTAATGCACTTTTTTTTAGTACTATAAGGTTAATGGTAAAAATCCCATTTATACAATGGGTAATTCATTTTTTTTAGTTAAAAGCTGTCATGAGGGGGAAGGAAGAAGAAATATGAGATTTGATGGTTTGGATTGTCAGTACTTACACGGAATAGGAGTTGGGAGAAAGAGATAAGAATACGGGTGCATTGGAGTGGGTTAGTGAGTTCATTTTCACGGCGTGCTTCGGCAATTTTACTAAATTACTACTAACTACACAAAGCATATTTCTGCACTATTTTTGACCTTTATAAGACTAATCGTACAAATTCCAGTTATGCAATGGTTAGTTCATGTTTTTAGTTGGAAGGAGGCAAGGAGAGGAAGGAAGAAGAAAGATGAGGTTTGATGGCTGGGATTTTGAGAACAAGGTGGAATGGATTGGGGAGGAAAAGAGGATGTAAAGGGTGCATTGGAGTAATTTACTGAGTTCCTTTTCACGGCGAGCCTCGGCACTATTACTTATTACTGAAAACTACACATCGCGTATTTCTGAATTTTTTTTGACCATTATAAGGTTAATCGTAAAAATCCCAGTTATGCAATGTGTAATTCACGATTTTTAGTTGGAAGGAGGAAGGGAGGGGAAGCAAGAAGTAAGATGAGGTTTGATGGTTGTGATTGTCAGAACTGAGGCGAAATGGAAGTAGGGAGAAATAGAAGAGGAAACTGGTGCATTGGAGGAGGTAAGTGAGTTCATTTTCACGGCGTGCTTCGGCACTCTTACTAAATTCCTGAAAACTACACAACGCTTAGTTCTGCCCTTATTTTGACTATTATAGGGTTAATCGCAAAAATCCCAGTTATGCAATGCTTAATACATGATTTTTAGTTGGAAGGAGGGAGTGAGAAACAAAAGAAAAAAGATAAGGTTTCATGGTTGGCATTGTCAGAACTGATGCGGAATGCGGATAAGGAGAAGGAGAGGAAGAAACTGGCGTATAGGAGGCGGTAAAACAGTTCAATTTCACGGCGTGCTTCGGCACTCATACTTAATTACTGAAAACTACACACACAAACGCGTATTTTTGCACTTTTTTGACCTTTATAATGTTACTCGTAAAAATCCCAGTTATGCAATAGGTAATTCATGACTTTTAGTTGGAAGGAGGAAGGGAGGGGAAGGAAGAGGAAAGGTGAGGTTTCATGGTTGGGATTGTCAGAACTGAGGCGCATTGAAAGTGGGGGAAAGAGAGGAGGAAACGGGTGCATTGGAGGGTATTAGTGAGTTCATTTTCACGGCGAACTTCGGCACTCTTACTAAATTACTGAAAACTATAAACGCGTATTTCTGCAATTTTTTTGACCATTATAAGGTTAATCTTAAAAATCCCAATTTAGCAATGGGTAATTCATGATTTTTAGTTGAAAGGATGGAGAAAGATGAAGGCAGAAGTAAGATAAGGTTTGATGGATGGCATTGTTAGATCTGAGGCGAAATTGGTGTGGGGAGAAAGAGGAGGAAACAAGCAATTTGGAAGAGGCAAGTGAGTTCATTTTCACGGCGTGCTACGGCACTCTTACAAAATTACTAAAAACTACACAAAGCATATTTCTGCACTTTTTTGACCTTTATATGACTAATCGTACAAATTTCAGTTATGCAATGGGTAATTCATGATTTTTAGTTGAAAGGAGGCAGGGCGTGGAAGGAAGGAGAAAGATGAGTTTTAATGGCTGGGATTGTCAGAAGAAGGCGGTATGGGGTGGGGAGAAAAAGAGGAGGTAAAGGGTGCATTGGAGGAGGTTACTGAGTTCCTTTCCACGGCGCGCCTCGGAACTCTTACTTAATTACTGAAAACTACGCAACGCGTAATTTTCACATAATAAATCTTTTAATTCTCTCTTACCTATTTTAAAAAGATCACTATTTAAAAAAACAAGAGATTATTTGGGCTTTCTACGGTTGTTATTATCTGTCATCCGGAATTAAGAACTAAAACTGGCTTCATCGATATATATTCTCTCAATGAATGTGTCATTATTAGTATTAATACTCAACTCATGAGATAAAATATTAACGAAAATCGGTACCGATCTTTAGATGGAAAATTACAATTGATTGAGGGAAGATGATTTATTGACGGAGAGGAATGGATAGAAAGGAAATCTTAAAAAATCTCCAACATGGGAGAAAATACTGTTTTGAAATCGTAAAGAAAATTAATTTTGGCTTCTCACAAAAAATATTAAGAGTTAACCAATTAAGGAAGTAGTGGCGGCCTCTTCATATACGCGACTCCAATGGTTGTTAATTTTGGTTTGTTCCTCGCAACTCTTTTATATAGTGATGATTAAGTATAGATAAATTCCAAGGGGAAATTCTAACTTTAAAGAAATTGCGTAATATAGGGAAATAAGGGTAGTTCCATGTGTACCACGGATAAGGGCAGGCAAAGCGGAAAAAATTAGGAGCATAAGACCTGAGTATAGCCTTCATTGAGGCGGCAGGTGGATCAAAAAGACATAATTTTTTAGTTTCATAACGCCTATATTATTGGGGAATAAAAAATTCAATTTCTGCAATGAACACCACTGGATCCACGTTAACGTTTATTTTGAAAATGTTTACAGGAGTCTCCTAACTAAAAATGGAAAACTGGGCCAACGATTTTTGTAAGCGCGAACGATACCGGTTACTTCTCCGGTGAAATATTTTAAAATTTGGGCACTTAAAGAATACCACCTAGTTGCCAATAAATAAGTAACAGAAGCACAGCACGATAAAGGCCGTAACCCTAATCAGGTCTTGGCACAACAGCGGAATTACATAGGGTAAACTTGAATTGTTATAACAACACACAAGATATTTGCCAAGGATACAAAGTTCCTCCCGTCAACTGAAGTCCCGTCAACTGGGACAGGAAATGGGACAAAGAAACAAAATACAAGAAACGAAAAACACCATCTCACCAAAGAATGACGTATTCACATAATTGTAGTAAACGTCTAGCTGTAGCTGATGAAACAAACTGAGAAAGCAAAAACCACCTCCTTCCACACAAGAATTAGAGATATGTAAGAACTGATCCGAAGGACTTCCGCTTGCCTCAAGTGAGACGGAGGGAGAGTGAGGGAGAGAGAGAGAATGAGAGAGAGATAGAGAGAGAGAGAGAGAGAATGAGAGAGTGAAAGATAGAGAGAGAGAAAGGATTGATAAATTATAAAAAGGTTGAAACATGTTAAATTATCAAAACTTAATTAAAATAAAAGGATTCCATGGGTTGTTCATAGAAAGCATTATATGTAAGAAAAATATAAGTAGTAATTCGCTGTCTATTTCAAACCAATTATGTGATGAAGTTTTCAAGAATAAACACATCGTGCGGATCTTAAAGAGGGAAATGAGTTTTAAATAATGGAGTTCGCTATCCCGAGGTTCAAAGAAGAGAAGGATAAAACACTTTTTAAAAAGACTCAGACTAGCTGGAAAAATTAAATTCGTTTATCGGAAATAGATACATTTCATTATTCATAAAAATAAAAGAGATCTAGTTTAAAAAACAAATTCCAACCTCTGCAGTAGCCATTCTTGTAATGATATATTTTTTCACATTTCCTTATCATGTTCATTACACTTGAAAATGTACATTGCTCTGGTAAATTCTGTTGTATGATAATATACATCCTAAGTGGGAGAAATATACAAAAATATCTCAAAATACACACCTGTGTTAATAAGATCATTCATTTTTTTTAAAGAGACATAATTGGGCTTCCTACTAATGTAATTAGCTCTCATCAGGAATAAGGAACTAAAACTGGCCTCTTCGGTACACTGTTGCACAATAATTTAGTCATTTTTAATGGATGTACTCAACTCATGACGGAAAAAATTGACAACAAACGGTACCGATCGTCAGAAGGAAGAGTAATATGGAATGAGGGAAGATTATGTATTAACGGAGAGGAAGGGAAAGAAAGGAAATCTTTAAAAATGTCTAACCTGGGAGAAAATACAGTTTTGAAATTGGAAAGACATCTTCGATTTGGTCTCTCACAGAAACTATAAAAAGTGAAGCAGCTAAAGAACAAGTGGCGGCCGCTTCATATTCCCGACTCCAACGGTTGTCAGTTTTCTCAGAAGATAAGGAAATGGGACAAAAAACAATATACAAAATTAACGAAAAACACCACTTCACGTGTGATATACGTTTCTCCGCTAAAGAGAGTTTCCCTGAGAGAGAAAGAAATGATAAATTTTAAATAGATTGTAACATGTCAAATTATCAATTCTTTACCAAAAAGAGAACAACTCCATGTTTTATTCATAGAAAGTATTAATTTCAAAATATACAAGAATTGACTGGGAATAAGTAAGTACTGCCGGACTCTTCTGTTTCTTTTTTTTTCGAATATTGTGTCTATTTCATTATATTAAACAACTCCTACACGATATGAAACTTGGCAAAGAGTCAAATAGTGTCGATAGATGGCAAGGTAGAAGGAGATGCGACTTGAAAACTAGCGTCGTCCTTAAGTATATCTCGGCATAAAATTGCCTATAATTTTCTCGTATTTCATCACATTTCCTCTGGGATATGACAAGAAAAGGAAACATAAGGTGGTGAGTATTAGAGGAATGAAAAAAATAGGAACTCAGTAGTCGATCCCAGTGAATGTTTTCGAATTGTTTACATGAATGTAGGGAATCCACAAACTGTACCGAATATAACAATCTGAGAAAGCAATAATATCTTCTCTTACTAAAAGATCAGGAATGTGTCAGAACCGTACAGAAGCACTACCGAACGTCTCCAGTGGGACGGAGGGAGAGTGAACAGAGAGACAGAGAGCGAGAGGAAGAAAAATAGAGAGAGAAAGGAATGATTAAATTAAAATATATTGTAACATGTTAAATTATAATTACTTTAATTAAAAGAGAAGGATTCCATGGGTCGTTCATAGTAAGCATGAAATGTATGAAACATATAAGTAGTAATCCGTAATATGTAAGTAGTTCAGGACTCTCCTGCTCTTTATATGACGTCGATTGTGTCTAATTCATTCGTAAAAAACAACTTTTGCACGATGTAAAATGTAACAAAAAGTCAAATAGTGTCGATCCTCGGCAAGATAGAAGGTGATGTGACTTGAGAAATCGCGATGGCCTTTACTGTATCCCAGCATAAAAGTGTCTGCCATTTTCTCAATTTTTGTCAAAATTCCTGTATGATATTACAAAAAAAGGAAACAGAAGGTCCCGAGTATCAGCAGAAAGAGGAATATGGGAAGTGAGAAGTCGATTAATTTAAGGGGGAGTGAGCACAAAAGAGACACAAGAGTAAAAAAATTGGAAAATACATGTGAGAAAATTAATTTCGTAAATAAAGAAAGAGAGATTCAATTATAACTCTCACAAAAATCATAAGTATGATCCGGCTTAAGGCACTATGGCCGGGTATTGGTTGTCCGAGCTAACCTTGGAATGTCATTATTTCTCTGTCTTTTACAAACCATTTATGTAATGAAATTTTCAAGAATAAACACATTGTTCATTGCTTTTGTTCATTCTGTTGTCTAATAATGTACATGCTTAGTGGGAGAAACATAAAAAAAATATCTCAAAATACTCTCTTACCTGTGTTAAAAAGATCAGTCTTTTTTTAAAAAAGAGATTAATTTGGGCTTCCTACGGATGTTATTAGCTGTCATCCGGAATTTAGAACTAAAACTGGCTTCATCGGTATATATTCTCTCAATGAATGAGTCATTATTAGTAGATATACTCAACTCATGACATAAAAAATTAACGAAAAAACGGTACCAATCGTCAGAAGGAAGAGTAATATGGAATGAGGGAAGATGATGTATTGACGGAGAGAAAGGGATAGAAAGGAAATCTTTAAAAATGTCTCACCTGGGAAAAAATACAGTCTTAAAATCGTAAAGACATCTTTGAGTTGGTCTCTCACAGAAAGCATTAAAAGTGAACCAGCTGAGGAACAAATGGCGGCCTCTTCATACTGCAGACTACAATGGTTGTCAGTTTTGGTTCGTTATACATAACTCCTTTATGTAGTGAAGACAACGTATACATAAATCCCAAGCGGAAACTCTAACTTTAATGAAATTGCATAAAATAACGAAATAAGGGTAGCTCCATATATGTCAATTACATGGGCAAGCATAGCGGCAAAAATATACGAGCAAAAAACCTGTGTAAAGACTTCATAGAGGCGGCAGGTGGTGCAATAAGGACAGAATCATTTAGTTTCATAACGCCAACAGGAAAGGGGATCAATAAATTCAATCCTTGCAATGAACACCGCAGAATCCACGTTACCATTTATATTTTAAAAATTTACAGGAATTTCCTGACTAAAAGGGGAATCCAGGGACAACGGTGTTATCAGTCGCGTACTATACCGGCTATTACTCCTGTGAAATAACACAAAATTTGGTTACTTCAGCGATTAACACACAAATACCACTAAGTAGGCAATGAATTAGTAAATGAAGCACACCACGAAAAAGGCCGTAACCCAAATCAGGTCTTTGCACATTAGCAGAGTTACCTAGAGTCAACCTACAATTGTTCTAACAATACATAAGATATTTACCAAGGATACTTAGTTTCTTCAGTCAACTGAAGATAAAGAAATGGGACTAAAAAACAAAACACAAAAAACGAAAAACAGCACATCACCACAGAATGTCGTGTGGTTAACGTACCCCTGCTTCGCGCCGCGAGAGAAAGAAGTTATAAACCATCGTTTCATTGCTATTTTCCCGAGGATATTTTCGAAGTTTTCACAAAAATGTAGCAAAGCTCTAGCTGTGGGTGATAAAACAAACAAGCACAAACCAAAAGCCACCTTCTTATACTCAAGGGTTTAGGATTTGTAAGGACCGATCCGAAGGACTTCCAGTGAGACGGATTGAGAGTGAGAGGGAGAGGGAGTGAGAGAAAGAGAGAGAGGGAGAGAAACACAGAGGGAGAATGGAATGATATATTTAAAATTACTGTATCATGTTAAGTTAACAACTCTTTAAAGATTCCATGGTCGTTCATAGAAAGCATTAAATCGGCGAAATATATATGTAGTAAACCGTAATATGTACGTAGTTCAGGACTCTGCTGCTCCAAATATGACGAGGATAGTGTTAATTTAATTCTAAGATACATCTCCTGCACGATATAAAACTTAACAAAAAGTCATATCGTGTCGATAGTCGGCCAGATAGAAGGTGATGTGACTTGAGAACTAGCGGCGGCCTTTACTGTATCCCGGCATAAAACTGTCTGCCATTTTCTCAATTTTTGTCACAATTCCTGTATGATATTACAAAAAAGGAAACAGAAGGTCCCGAGTATCAGCAGAAAGAGGAATATGGGAAGTGAGATGTATATTCATTTAAGGGGGAGAGAGCAGAAAAGAGAGACATATTGGCGGATTAAAGGGTTAGAAAGGAAATCTGTACAAATCGCTAACCTGGGAGAAAATATTCTTTTGAAATCTTTAAGTGTTGTTCGATTTAGTCTCACACAGAAAATATTAAAAGTGAACCAGCTGAGTAACAAGCAGCGGCCTCGTCATATTACTCATTTTGATGATTGTTAGTTTTTGCTCGTTCTTCTAACTTCTCTATGTAGTGAAGAAAACGTACAGATTAAAGCCAAGCGGAAACACTAACTTTAATAAAATTGCATAAAATTACAAAATAAGGGTAGCTTCATGCATGCCACGGAAAAGGGTAGGCATTGCGGCAAAATTTAAGAGTAAAAAACCTGTGTAGAGCCTTCATAGAGGCGGCAGATGGTGCCATAAGGACAAAATCATTCAGTTTCATTACGCTTACGTTAAATGGTATTAAAAAATTCAATTCCTGCAATGAACACCGCAGGATCCACGTTACCATTTATATTTAAAAGATATACCAGAACTTCCTTACTAATCGGGGAAACCAGGGCCAACGACTTTTGCAGTCGCGTACGATACCGGGTAATACTCCGGTGAAATATTTCAAAATTTGGGCACTTCACCAATTAACACAAAAATAACACTAAGTAGCCAATGAATAAGTAACGGAAACACACAACGAAAAAAGCCGTAGCACTAATCAGGTCTTGGAACATTAGCAGAATTACATAGGGTATACTGCAGACGTCACAACAATACACAGAATATTTGCCAAGGATACAAAGTTCATTCAGTCAACTGAAGATAACGAAATGGGACAAAAAAATAGAAAATTAACGAAAAACACCATTTCACCACAGAATGACAAGTGATTTACGTTTCGGTGCTTCGCTCCGCGAGGGAGATAAGTTACAAACTTACGTTTCATTGCTATTTGCAAATAAATATTTTCTAAATTTTCTTATGATCGTAGTAAACCTCTAGCTGTAGCTGATAAAACAAACTGAAAAAGAAAAAAACCACCTCCTACCACACAAGAATTAGAGAAATGTAAGGACTGATCCGAAGGACTTCCGCTTGCCTCAAGTGAGACGAAGGGAGAGTGAGGGAGAGAGAGAATGAGAGAGTGAGAGATGGAGAGAGAAACGAATGATAAATTATAAAAAGATTGAAACACGGTAAATTACAACCCTTAATTAAAATAAAAGGAATCCATGGGTCGTTGATAGAAAGCATTATATGTAAGAAATATATAAGTAGTAATCCGCTGTCATTAAGTGATGTGAGGGAGAGAGACAGAGAGCGAGAGGAAGAGAAATAGAGGGAGAGAAAGGAATAATAAATATTTAAAATAGACTGTATTATGTTAACTTATCAATCCTTTCAAACATTCCATGGGTCGTTCATAGAAAGCATTAAATGTTTGAAATATATAAGTAGTAATCCGGAATATGTAGGAGGTTCAGGACTCTACGGACGCCCCAGCACATCAACAACCGATGAAAGCGTGGAAAAAGTGAAAGCAGTGGTTATGAATGATCGCCGAATCACAATCAGAGAAGTCGCTGATGATGTTGGCATATCGATTGGCTCATGCCATGACATTTTTGCGAACATTTTGGGTATGAAACGCGTGGCAGCAAAATTTGTCCCAAAATTGTTGAATTTTGAACAAAAACAGCGGCGAATGGAAGTTGCTCAGGAATCACTAAATGAAGTCAACGTCGACTCATATTTGCTCAAAAGAGTCATAACAGGTGACGAAACTTTGTTACACTTTATTTCATTTTTTACGCAAAACTTAATACAAATTCTTTGATCCATTTTTTTTAACAATCGAAAATCGCCAAGCTCATGAAAACACGTCTAACCTTAGCGGTTGCCACAGATAAAGTAAACAATGAATACAGCTGAAAATTGTGTCATACTTCAGGGGCATGTATACCAACACAATAAAATTTTTTTTTGACAATTGGACTCTCCAAACGCGCGAAATTTAAACATTCCGGGTATTTTTTTAACACACCTCGTATGACGACGATTGTGTCTATTTAATTCTAAGATACAACTCCTGCACGATAAAAATGTAACAAAAAGTCCCATCGTGTCGATAGTCAACAAGATAGAAAAAGATGGGACTTAGGAACAAGCGGCGGCCTTTACTGTATACCGGCATAAATTTATATGCAAAATTTCTCTTATTTTGTCACAATTCCTGTATGATATTACAAAAAAAGGAAACAGAAGGTCCCGAGTACCAGCAGAAAGAGGAATATAGGAAGTGAGATGTCGATTCATTTAAGGGGGAGAGAGCAGAAAAGAGAGACGTATTGGCGGATGAAAGGGATAGAAAGGAAATCTATAAAATTCTCTACCCTAAGAGAAAATACAGTTTTGAAATCGTTAAGTTTTATTCGATTTGGTCTAACACAGAAAATATTAAAAGTGAACCAGTGGAGTAACATGCGGCGGCCTTGTCATATTTCTTATTCCGAGAGTTGTTATTTTTTGTTCGTTCTTCTCACTTCTTTATGTAGTGAAGAAAACGTATAGATAAAAGCCAAGCGGAAACACAAACTTTAATGAAAATAAAATTATTAAATAAGGGTAACTGCATGTATGCCACGTAGAACGGTAGGCATTGCGGCACAAATTAGGAGTAAAAAAACTGTATAGAGCCTACATAGAGGCGACAGGTGAAGCCATAAGGGGAGAATTATTTTGTTTCATAACGCCTACATTAAATGGGATTACAAAATTCAATTCCTGCAATGAACACCGCAGGATCCACATTACCATTTTTATTTAAAAGATATACCGGAATTTCCTTACCAATCGGGGAAACCAGGAACAACAATTTTGGCAGTTGCGTACGACACCGGGTATTACTCCGGTGAAATATTTCAAAATATTGGCCCTTCACCAATGTACAAAAATATACCACTAAGTACCCAATGAATAAGTAACAGAAGCATAACAAGAGAAAGGCGTACCATATCATGTCTTGGTACATCGGCAGAATTACATAGGTAAACTACAATTTTTATAACATTACACAAGCTATTTGCCAAGGATTTGCAAAGTTTCTTTAGTCAACTGAAAATGAGTAAATGGAACCAAAAAAACACAAAATTCACGAAACACACCACTTCACCACAGAATTACATGTGATATAAGTTTCCTTCTACACGCCTTGATGGAGAGAAGTTGCAAACCATCGTTTCATAGCTACTTCCAAATTTATATTTTCAATATTTGAACAAAAATGTAGTAAAACTGTAGATGAAGGTGATAAAACAAACTGAGAAAGCAAAATCAACCTTCTTCCACTCAAGGATTAGGGATATGTAGGGACCGATCCGAAGGAATTCCGCTCGACTCCAGTGACACCGAGGGAGAGTGAGGGGGAGAGGAAGAGGGAGACAGGGAGAGAGAGAGGGAGAGAAATATAGAGAGAAAGAGTAATAACAAATTATAAATAGAATGTATTTATCAATCATTAATTTATCAAACATTTAATTAAAAGAAAAGGATGCCATGGGTCATTCATAAAAATCAGTAAATGCATGACCTGGGAGAAAACAGTTTTGAAATCGCAACGACAATTTCGATTTGGTCTTTCACAGAAAACATTAAAAGTGAACCAGCTGATGAACAAATGGCGGCCTTTCATATTCCCGACTCCAATGATCGTCAGTTTTTGTTTGATCTTCACAACTCCTTTTAGTAGTGAAGAAAAGGTATAGATGAAAGCCAAGCAGAAACTCTAACTTTAAAGAAATTACATAAAATAGTTAAATAAGGGTAGTTCCATGTATACCACGGAGAAGGGCAGGCATAGCGGCACAAATTAGGAACAAAAAACATTAAAATAGTCTTTTTTGAGGCGGCAGGTCGTGTCACCATCATCATTTAAATGACAAAATCATTCATTTTTATAACGCCTATATTGAAGGGGAATAAAAAATTCCATCCCAAATTTCATAAAATAACGAAATAAGGGTAGCTCCATGTATGTCAATGAGAAGGGCAGGAATGTCGGCAAAACTTAGGAGTAAAACACCTGTGTAAAGAATTAATGCAAGTGGCAGGTGGTGCAATAAGGACAGAATCATTTTGTTTCATAACGCCTACATTAAATGGGATTAAAAATTTCAGTCCCTGCAGTGAATACCGCAAGATCAACGTTACCATTTATATTTAAAAGATTTACAGGAATTTTCTTACTATGTGAGGAAACCAGAGCCAACCATTTTTGCAGTCATGTACTATACCGTTTATTACTCCGGTGAAATAACACAAAATTTGGTCACTTCAGCGATTAACACAAAAATACCACCAAGGAGCCAATGAATTAGTAAAAGAAGCACACCACGAAAAAGGCCGTAATCCTAATAAGGTTTTTGCACATCAGCAGAATTACATAGAGTTAATTGCAATTGATATAACAATACACAAATATTTGCCAAGGATACAAAGTTCATTCAGTCAACTGAAGATTGGAATTGGGAAAAAAACAAAATAGAAAATTGACAAAAAACACCACTTCACGACAGAATGACAAGTGGCATACGTTTCGATGCTTTTCGCCGCGAGGGAGAGAAGATATAAACTATCGTTTCATTGCTATTTCCTAGTAGATATTTTCTAAATTTTCACATAATTGTAGTAAACCTCTAGCTGTAGCTGATAAAACAAACTAAGAAGGCAAAAACCACCTCCTTCCACACAAGAATTAGAGATATGTAAGGTCTGATCCGACGGACTTCCACTCGCCACAAGTGAGACGGAGGGAGAGTGAGGGAGAGAGAGAGAATGAGAGAGAGAGATAGAGAGAGAGAAATGAATGAAAAATTATAAAAAGATTGAAACATGGTAAATTATCAACCCTTAATTAAAATAGAAGGATTCCATGGGTCGTTCATAGAAAGCATTATAAATAACAAATATATAAGTAGTAATCCGCTGTCTATTACAAACCATTTATGTGATGAAATTTTCAAGAATAAACACATCGTGCGGACCTTAAAGGGGAATACGAGTATATAATAATAAAGTGAGCTATTCCGAGGTTCAAAGAAGAGAAGGAGAAAATAATTTCTTTTAAATACTCAGACTAACCCGAAAAATTAAATTCGTTTATCAGAAAAGAGATACGATTGATTATTCAAAGAAAATTAAAGAGATCGAGTTTAAAAAACAAATTCCTGCCTGAGTTGTAGCCATTCTGTATGATATATTTTTTTCACTTGTCTTGTTCTTGGTCCTTTCGTTGTATAATAATGTACATGCTTAGTTGGAGAAATACATGAAATTATCTCAAAATACACACCTGTGTTGATAAGATCATCCAATTTAAAAAAAAGATTGATTTTGGCTTCCTATGGATGTAATTAGCTGTCAACTGGAATTAAGAACTAAAACTGCACTCTTCGGTACAATGTCTCACAGCGATTGAGTAATTTTTAATGGATGTACTCAACTCATGACGGAAAAAATTGACAACAAACGGTACCGATCGTCAGAAGGAAGAGTAATATGGAATGAGGGAAGACGATGTATTGACGGAGAGGAAGGGATAGAAGGGAAATCTTTAAAAGTCTCTAACCTGGGAGAAAATTCAGTTTTGAAATCGTAGAGACATCTTCGATTTGGTCTCTCACTGAAAATATTAAGAGTGAACCAGCTAAGGAACAAGTGGCGGCCTCTTCATATTCCCGACTCCAATGGTTTCAGATTTTGTTCGCTCTTCAAACTTCTATATGTAGTGAAGAAAAAGTATAGATAAAAGCCAAGCGGAAATCATAAGTTGAATGAAATTGCATAAAATACCGAAATAAGTGTAGCTCCATGAATGCCACGGAGAGGGGCAGGTATGGCGGAACCAATTCGGAGCAAAAAACCTGTGTTCTGCATTCATGGAGGCAGCAGGTGGTGCCATAAGAACAGAATCATACAGTGTCGTAACGCTTGCATTAAAGGGGATTAAAAAATTCAATCCCTGCAGCGAACACCGCAGGATCCAATTTACCATTTTTATTTAAATGATTTACAGGAAATTCCGAACTAATCGGGGAAACAAGGGCCAACGATTTTTGCAGTCGCGTAAGATACCGGCTATTACGCCGGTGATGTAACTCAAAATTTGGGCACTTCACCGATTATCACAATAATACCACTAAGTTGCCAATGAATAAGTAACAGAAGCGCAACACGAAAAACGCAGTAACCCTAATCAGGTCTTGGAACATCAGCAGCACATGGAGTAAACTACAATTGTTATAACAATACACAAGATATAGCCAAAGATACAAAGTTCCTTCAGTCAACTGAAGATAGGGAAAGGGGACCAAAAAAAAATTACAAAATTTACGAAAAACGCCACTTCAACACAAAATGACTTGCGATATAAATGACGCCGAAGTTTTTTGGCGCTCGCTGGAGAGTTTTCACTGAGGAAACATGTCAGGCAAGCGCGTTTGGACGAAGGAGGAGACGATGGAATTGATTCAAAGGGTTGAGTGTCTTCCTGATCTGTGGGACATTAAGTCCACCATTTATAGGGTAAGAAAAAATATAGAGCTGGCAATACTAGGGTACTTGTACTGGTTCTAGAGTATGACGACGGAAGAGCCGAATTCCGCAAGATTCTCCGGAAGAAGCCATGCTGGCAGCTATGAATGAAATTATGATTATCCTGAAATTATTTAGGCTTCGAATTTACAAGTTATATTTAATGACTGATTCCCATTCTAGTTGCTTACGAGCGTCGAATAATTGATAAAAATATCGTGGTGACCATTTAAATACGCTGCCGGTCTCCGCTGCACATTTCGCTTCCCTCTGCTACCAGTGCAATTTTCCACTCCTCTATTATACTTTCCCTGATTTCCCGCTGGGTGTATTTTCCAGACTTTTCATTTCAAGTCCCACACACTTATCAATGATATACTAACTGTGTGTTTAAAATAGTCGCTTGTCATGTCCCGTTTGTCCCTTCTCACGGCAGATTAGATCGCGCCAATAAAATTAGAGAGATATATTGTAGAACCGATAGGTATAAAATGTTTTTTCAGCGTACCATTCGGGACTATAACAGCTGTGATCGTCGTCATGAATAGTGCAAATAGTAACATTAGCTAGACTGGAGATCTTTCTCTGTATATTCTTTAAGTTCTTATTTTTGCGTGATGTAAATATTTATGTTTTTATTTATGCATGATATTTTGAATCTGTAGTCTCAGTCCTTGTACCTCTTGTATGTTGGAACGATTTACGATGGAATGTCTCTTGGTTAGTAGATTTTAATGAGCGCGTTGCATGTGTGGTACCTGTTTTCAATGTAGTTTCGGTGTTCTGCCGTATAATTCATGCATGCCTGGTGTGGAAGCACCACCTGCCACACACCCTTTGGGTGGCTTTCAGGGTATGACGTAGATGTTGATGTACTATTTCAAGGGTTTCAAATCTTCTATGTTCTTTTTCTAGATGTAGGATTTTCTGCATAAAATTAGTGATGGTTATTGTCTCTGAGGTGGATCGCAAACATTTACTCTTGTTTCACTTTTTCGTGGCACTTTTTTTGTTCATTGACTCTTATGTATACTTCTTCTTGTCTTGCCAATGTTTTGTGTTGGACAGTCATCTCACTGTAAACAGTATACTCCACTTCAACAAATAATTTTGTCTATTTATCTGTAACAAACTCTGCATTTTCAACCTGAAAATGACACAAAGTGTCGAAACCTGGGTCGTGTTAATGTCTTCATAAATGGAATTCACAGAGTATTTTGTCATTTTTCCTAATATTTTATGATTATTGCATTGACGCTCGCATTGATGATACGCTCGTAGACTGCGTCGCTGTATGAATGCTGAAATGCATTTGTGTTGAGCTATTTTTTTGCGTTGATTTTTATGTATTTTTCTCGTGTAATTTTTTAAAATCCCGAGGAAAAACTAACACAAGGCTATAGTTTAAACCTCATTTTTCCTGGAAACAAATAGATTAGTTTAATATTAGTCGAGGAACGGTGACTTACAGAATAAATTATTTTGTGCTCGTTCTTTCCAGAATTCTAATGAGAAAAAGAGCTAAAAACTATGATCTAATAATATGAACGAAAAACAGTTGTTACAAGGTGCATGCGTGGAAAATAATAGAGTACTGCACAGCAGTTTAAACACAATCATAAAATTATTTATGAGATTTCAAGAAAAATTCTTTGGAATAGCGACTCGTCATCCCGTCCCTTCTTCAACAGAATTAATAACATATCACCCCGCGTAAAATTTGGCATAGGTTCAATTATGAAGGCTCTATTGTCTTGTAAACCTTTTCATTCAATATCGTCAACATAGAATTATTCTTTCATACTATATTAACATATACTATAGTATACATAAAAATATACTATAGTATAATCTCATGTGTTGTATTCTAAATACATCCTTACCTTTAAGTAATTGGCCCTTAAAACTTCAGTTCATTAATCAGTTCTTACATGGGCGGGAAGAAAGGGTTGACACAAATTATACTCTCTGACTACTCTAATGACATATCTCTCTAATTAAATTAGAGAGATAGATTGTAGAATCGATAGGTATAAAATGTCATTTATTCCGCGTACCATTCGGGATCATAACAGCTGTGATCGTCGTCATGAATAGTGCAATAGTGACATTAGCTAGACTGTAGATCTTTTTCTTTATATTTTCTACGTTCTTACTGATACTTGATGTAAATATTGATGTTCTTATTTATGCACGATATTTTGAATCTGTAGTAGTAGTCTTTGATTCCCTGGCACGCTGGAAGGATTGACGATAGAATGTTTCTTGGTTAGTAGATTTGTAATCGGCGCGTTGCATGTGTGATACGCTCGTTTCAATGTAGTTTCGGTGTTCTGCCGTATAATTCACGCATGCCTGGTGTGGAAGCACCCCCTTCTACACACCCGGTGGTTTGCAGGGTATGATGTAGATGTCGATTTAGATGAACGCAAGAAAATGTTGTGTATCTTCAACCTGTAGCTCTGACTGTAAGGAGTGATATGCTCCCAAACGAACACTCTTCTGCACCCATTCCTTGTCCCATACCCTGCTCCTTTTCTGTCTCCTTCGCAAAAGTACGGCAGTGGCTGCTGCAGTGATAATCGCCCTTCTCGATGTCATTCTTGAAGCCAACACACTTTTCAGGGAGCACGCTCTGAGAGCGACTTTGG
This sequence comes from Ceriagrion tenellum, assembly GCA_963169105.1. Classification (NCBI taxonomy): domain Eukaryota; kingdom Metazoa; phylum Arthropoda; class Insecta; order Odonata; family Coenagrionidae; genus Ceriagrion; species Ceriagrion tenellum. The sequence goes on from OY720638.1 coordinate 62,534,524, forward strand.
TCATCAGAAGTGGAAATGGGGGGCCAAGATCTGAAGCGAAGCCACGTCTATAGACGCTTCTGTTCCTTTGGTTTTTATGACGCTAATTACCGTGAAATTCTAATTTTTGCGAAAGGTTGACTATTTTCTTTCCCACAAATTTTTTTTGGTCACCACGCATACCCTCCACAAGAAGTCTCCATTCTTTTTGCACCTTGGGCTTGCGGAGAGAAGATAAGCTGGGACCCCATAGCTCGCAGCGGGCGGCTCAGTAGTGTAAACGGGCTAGCGAGAAATCGACGGAGCGCCCCCAGAAAAGGTCGCGCGAGGAGCTTCCCGGAAGCTACTCGAGGGATTTATCGCGGTCAGTGTAAACCTTTCTGCGAGGAGCTCGAGGAATAACTCCCTAGAGCCGCTCGCTAGTGTAAACGCACCTTAAAGATATAATAATATGCGACTTGAGAACTAGCGTCGTCCTTAACTGTATGTCGGCAAATAAATGTCTACAATTATCTCGTATTTTGTCACAATTCCTGTGGTATATGACAAGAAAAGGAAACATAAGGGGGTGTGTATCAGAGGAGGGAGAAAACTAGGAAGTCAGAAGTCGATACTAGTGGATGTTCCCCTCGTTTTCACAGGAATGTAGGAAATCCACAAATTGCACCGATTATAACAAACTGAGAAAGCAAAAATATCTTCTCTCGCTAATGGATAAGGGATGTGTCAGGACCTTACAGAAGCACTTCCGCTCGCCTCCAGTGAGAAGGAGGGACAGTGAGGGAGAGAGACAGAGAGCGAGAGGAAGAGAAATAGCGAGAGAGAAAGGATGATATATTTAAAATAGACTGTATCATGTCACTTATCAATCCTTTAAAGATTCCATGGGTCGTTCATAGAAAGCATTAAATGTGCGAAATATATATGTAGTAATCCGTAATATGTACGTAGTTCAGGACTCTACTGCTCTTTATATGACGACGATTGTGTCAATTTAATTCTAAGATACAACTCCAGCACGATACAAAAAGTAACAAAAAGTCATATCGTGTCGATAGTCGGCAAGATAAAAGGAGATGTGACTTGAAAACTAGCGTCGGCCATTACTGTATCCCGGCATAAAAGTGTCTGCCATTTTCTCAATTTTTGTCACAATTCCTGTATGATATTACAAAAAAAGGAAACAAAAGTTCCCGAGTATCAGCAGAAAGAGGAATATAGGAAGTGTGATGTCGATTCATTTGAGGGGAGAGAGCAGAAAAGAGAGACGTATTGGCGGATGGAAGGGATAGAAAGGAAATCAATAAAAAATATCTAACCTGTGAGAAAATAAAGTTTTGAAATCGTTAAGTATTGTTCGATATGGTCTCACACAGAAAATATTCAAAGTGTACCAGCTGAGAAACAAGCGGCGGCCTCGACATATTCCTCATTCCGATGGTTGTTAGTTTTTGTTCTTTCTTCAAACTTCTAAATGAAGTGAAGAAAACGTATAGATAAAAGCCAAGCGGAAACAATAACTTTAATGAAATTGCATAAAATTACGAAATAAGGGTAGCTGCATGCATGACATGGAGAAGGGTAGGCATTGCGGCACAAATTAGGAATAAAAATCTGTGTAGAGCCTTCATAGAGGCGGCAGATGGTGCCATAAGGAGACAATCATTTTGTTTCATTACACCTACATTAAATGGGATTAAAAAGTTCAATTCCTGCAATGAACACCGCAGGATCCACGTTACCATTTATATTTAAAACATATACCGGAATATTCTTACTAATTGGGGAAACCAGGGCCAACGATTTTTGCAGTCGCGTACGATACCGGGTATTACTCCGGTGACATAACTTCAAATTTGGGCACTTCACCGATTAACACAAAAATACCATTAAGTAGCCAATGAATAAGTAACAGAAACATACCAAGTAAAAGGCCGAAACCCAAATCAGATCTTGGTACATCAGCAGAATTACATAGGTAACCTACAATCGTTATAACATTACACAAGATATTTGCCAAGGATTCAAAATTCCTTCAGTCAACTGAAGATAAGGAAATAGGACCAAAAAATAATACAGAATTAACGAAAAACACCACTTCACCACAGAATTACGGGTGATATACGTTTCCTTCTACGCGCCGCGAGGGAGAGAAGTTGCAAACAATCGTTCATTGCTATTTGCAATTATTTATTTTCGAAGTTTGAATAAAAATGTAGTAAAACTGTAGCTGTAGGCGATCAAACAAACTTAGAAATCAAAATCCACCTTCTTCCACTTAAGGATTAGGGGTATGTAGGGACCGATCCGAAGGACTTCCGTTCGTCTCCAGTGTCACGGAGGGAGAGTAATAGAGAGAGAAAGAGCGAGAGGGAGAGAAATATTGAGAGAGAGAGGAATAACAAATTTAAAATAGATTATAAGATGTTAAATAATCAATTATTTAATTAAAAGAGAAGGATTCCATGGATCGTTCATAGAATGCACTAAATGCATGACCTGGGAGAAAATACAGTTTTGAAATCGTAACGTCAATTTCGATTTGGTCTCACACAGAAAACATTAAAAGTGAACCAGCTGAAGAACAAGAGGCGGCCTTTCATATTTCCGACTCCAATGGTTGTCAGTTTTTGTTTGATCTTCAATACTCCTTTTAGCAGTGAAGAAAACGTGTCGATGAATGCCAAGCGGAAACTCTAACTTTAATGAAATTGTACAAAATAACGAAATAAGGGTAGCTCCATATATTCCAATGAGAAGGGCAGGCATAGCGGTAAAAATTAGAAGCAAAACACGTTTGTAAAGACTTCATAGAGGTGGCAGGTGGTGCAATCGGGACAGAATCATTTTGTTTCATAACGCTTACATTAAATGGGATTAAAAATTTAAATCCCTGCAATGAACACCGCAGGATCAACGTTACCATTTTTATTTTAATGATTTACAGGAAATTCCGAACTAATCGGGGAAACCATGGCCAACGATTTTTGCAGTCGCGTACGATACCGGTTATTACGCCGGTGATGTAACTCAAAATTTGGGCACTTCACCGAATAACACAATATTACCACTAAGTTGCCAATGAATAAGTAACAGGAGCACACCACGAAAATGGACATAACACTAATTAGGTCTTGGCACATCAGCAGAATTAAATGGTGTAAACAGAAACGTTCCTACCGGGAGGCCTCAGCTGAGGTCGGATATAATGGGCGACAGTACGGGATTTAGATTCCACCTGCACTCGGAAGAGGGATAGAAGGATGATAAAAATTAAATAAAAATTTAGGAATTCTCTCAGTGCAGGCAGTGCCCGTCAACCACTCGTTGACTCGAACACCTGTTCATCATCGAGAATGGGGTGGGGTACGAGTAAGGATAAGGTCAAGAAAAGAAAAGGAAAAGAAACAACCTCCAGGAAACGGAGAACACAGACAGCCAATACGAAGGTGAGTCCAAACCTAACCAAAGCCAGAATAAAACGAGACTCACAGCAAAACTGCTCGAGACAGATCTCACGGACGAACTGCCTCACTGAACCCCTACGCGAGCCGCAGTTCATACCTCCCCTCTACACCAAAAGCGGCCTCCGCGGCTGCCCCGGCAAACGCAAAAGACAAAGAAAAAGTAGTGGGCGCACTGGAGCGGCAGCATTTAAACGTTACAAAACTACAATTGTTATAACAATACACTAGATATTAGCCAAGGATACAAAGTTCCCTCAGTCAACTGAAGATAAAGAAATGGGACAAAAAAAACAAAATACAAAAAACGAAAAAAACACTTCACCACAGAATGACGTGTGATAGCAGTTTCCCTGATTCGCGCCACGAGGGAGAGAAGTTACAAACCATCGTTTCATAGCAATTTTCTTGTAGATATTTTCGAATTCTACATATAAATGTTGTAAAACTGTAGCTGTAGGTGATAAAAAGAACTGAGAAAGCAAAAGCAACCTTCTACCACTCAAGGATTAGGGATATGTAAAGACCGATCCGAAGGATTTACGCTCGTCTCGAGTTAGGCGGAAGGAGAGTGAGGAAGAGAGAGGGAGAGAGCGAGAGAGAGAGAGAGGGAGGGAGGGAGAGAGAGAGGGAGGGAGAGAGAGAGGGAGGGAGAGAGGGAGGGAGAGAGAGCGAAAGGGAGAGAGATAGAGAAAGGAATGACAAATTTAAAATAGATTTAAACATGTAAAAACATCAATCCATTAATTTCAAGATAAGGATTCCATTGGGTCTCTCTCATAAAGCACTAAAGAGAATGCAATATATTTGAGGAGACCCGGATTATGAAAGTTATTAAGGCATTTACAGTTCCCATTTTTACGAGGTATGACCCTATTTCATTCTATTAAATAACTCCTACACGATATAAAACATGGAAAGGAGTCAAATAGTGTCGATAGTTGGCAAGATAGAAGGAAATGCGACTTGAGAACTAGCGTCGTCCTTAACTGTATCTCGGCATAAAATTGTCAACAGTTTTCTCGTATTTTGTCACAATTCCTGTGAAATATGACGAAAAAAGGAAACATTAGGTGGTGAGTATCAGAGGAATGAAAAAAAATAGTAAGTCAGAAGGCGATCGTAGTGAATGTTAACAAATTTAACACATGAATGTAGGAAAACCACAAATTGTACCGAATATAAGAAACTGAGAAAGCAAAAATATCTTCTCTCACTAAAGGATAAGGGATATCTCAAGACCGTACAGAAGCACATCCGCTCGCCTTCAGTGAGACGGAGAAAGAATGAGGGTGAGAGACAGCAAGAGGAAGAGAAATGGTGAAAGAGAAAGGAATGATATATTTTATATAGACTGTAACATGTTAAATTATCAATCCATTAACTAAAACAGAAGGATTCCATGAGTCATTCATAGAAAGCATTAAATGTATGAAATATGTAAGTAGTAATCCAGAATATGTACGTAGTTCAGGACTCTACTGCTCCCAATATGACGACAAATCTATTTCGTTCTAAAAAACAAGTCCTGCACGATATAAAACGAAACCAAAAGTAAAATAGTGTCGATAGTCGGCAAGGTAAAACAAGATGTGACTAGAAAATTAGCATCGGCCTTACTGTATCCCGGCATACCAAGTGTCTACCATTTTCTCTGATTCTCAATTCCTGTATGATATTACAAAAAAAAGTTCCCGAGGTCAAACACAAGGTCCCGAGTATCAGCAGAAAGAGGAATATAGGAAGTGAGAAGTCGATTTATTTAAGGGGGAGAGTGCAGAAAAGAGAGACAAAAGTGTCAACAAATTGGGGAATACATGTGAGAAAATAAATTTCGCAAATGATGAAAGAGAGATTCAATCACAACTCTCATAAAAAACATATGTTATAATCTGGCACTATGGCCGGGAATTCGTATTCCTAGGTAACCATGGTATGTCATTTTTTTCTCTGTCTATAGCAAACCCTTAGTGTGATGAAATTATAATGAAAGAACAAATCGTTCGGAACATAAACGGGGAAACGAGTTTGTGATATGGAAGTGAGCTATCCCGAGGTTAAAAAAAGGGAAGGAGAAAATACATTTTAAAAAGACTCAGACTAGCTGGGAAAATTAAAGTCGTTAATCAGAAAAGAGATACGTTTGATAATAAAAAGATAATAAAAGTGATAAAGTTTGAAAAATAATCTGTAACTTTAATGAAATTGCATATAACTACGACATAAAGGTAGCTTAATGTATGCCACTGAGAAGGGTAGTCATAGCGGCACAAATTAGGAGCAAAATACCTGTGTATAGCCTTCATAGAGGCGGCAGGTGGTGACATAAGTAAAAAAAATAATTTAGTTTCATAACACCTACTTTAAAGGGGATTAAAAATTCAATCCCTGCAATACATTCTTCCATTGTTCGATTTGCAGTCGCGTACGATACCGGTCATAACGTCGGTGATGTAACTCAAAATTTGGGCACTTCATCGATTAACAAAAAAATACCACGAAGTAGCCAATGCATAAGTAACACAAGCACACCACGAAAAGAAAGTAACCCTAATCAGGTCTTGGTACATCAGCAGAATTACATAGGTAACCTACAATTGTTATAACATTTCACAAGATATTTGCAAAGGATACAAATTCCTTCAGTCAACTGAAGATAAGGAAATGGGCCAAAAAAATACAAAATTAACGAAACACGCCAATTCACCACCGAATTACGTGTGATATACGTTTCTCTGATTCGCGCCGCGAGGGAGAGAAGTTACAAACCACCATTTCATCGCTATTTGCTAGTAAATATTTTCGAAGATTACACATAAATGTAGTAAAACTCTAGCTCTTGCTTGCTTGGTGATAAAACAAACTGAGAAAGCAAATGCCACCTTCTTCCATTCAAGGATTAGGGATGTGTAAGGACCGATCCGAAGGACGTCCGCTCGCCTCAAGTGAGACGGAGGGAGAGTGAGGGGGAGAGAGAGTGAGCGAGAGAGAGGGAGAGAGATAGAGAGAGATGAGGGAATGATAAATTTAAAATGATTAAAACATGTTAAAACATCAATCCATTAATTTAAAGAGATGGATTCTATTGGGTGGATCATAGAAAGCATTAAATGTATGAAATATATAAGTAGTAATCCGTAATATGTAAGTAGTTCAGGACTCTACTGCTCTAATTATGACGACTATTGTGTCTATTTCATTCTTAAAAATAATTTCTGCACGGTATAAAACGTAAAAATAATTCAAATAGTGTAGATAGTCGGCAAGATAGAAGAAGAGGTGACCTGAGAACTAGCGTCAGCATTTACTGTATCCAGGCGTAAAGTTGTCTTCCATTTTCTCCGATTTTGTCACAATTTCCGCAGACAAGAGAAACATGAGTGTCATAAAATTTGGAAATACTTGCGAGAAAATAATTTCCTAAATGATGAAAATGAGATTCAATTATAACTCTCACAAAAATCATATGTTATGATCCGGCTTAAGGCACTATGGCCGGGTATTCGTACCATACCTGTGAGAAAATTTATTTCGTAAATGATGAAAGAGAGATTCAATCACAACTCTCTGTCATATAAACACCATTTATGTGATGAAATTTTCAAGAAAAACACATCGTGTGGAACATAAACAGGGAAAAGAGTTTATAACAATGGAGTGTGCTATCCGGAGATTCGAAGAAAAGGAGAAAATATTTTTTAAAAAGAATCAGACTAACTGGAAAAATTAAATTCCTTTATCTGAAAAGAGATACGTTTGATTAATCGAAGAAAATAAGAGAGATCGAGTTTGAAAAATAAATGCCAGCCTCTGCTGAAGCCATTCTTGTTATGAAATTTTTTTTTCACATTTCCTTATAATGTTCATTTTACATGAAAATGTACAATTCTCTTGAACATTCTGTTGTATGATAATGTACATACTAAGTGGGATAAATATAAAAAAATCTCGAAATACACACTTACATATGTTCAAAAGATCGTTCTTTTTTTAAAAAAGAGATTTAAATGGGCTTCCTACGGATGTATTTAGCTGTAATCTGGAATTAAGAACTAAAACTGCACTCTTCGGTACAATGTCGCACAGCGATTGAGTCATTTTTAATGGATGTACTCAACTCATGACGGCAAAAATTAACAAAAAAATGGTACCAATCGTCAGAAGGAAGAGTGGAATGAGGGAAGATGATGTATTGACGGAGAGGATGCAATAGAAAGGAAATCTTTAAAAATCTCTAACCTGTGAAAAAATACAGTAGTGAAACCGTAAAGACATGTTCGATTTGGTCTCTTACAGAAAGCACTAAAAGTGAACCAGCTGATGAACAAGTGGCGGCTTCTTGATATTCCCGCCTCCAATGGTTGTTAATTTGTGTTCGTAATTGAGACTTCTTTATGTAGTGAAGAAAAGGTATAGATAAAAGCCAAGCGGAAACTCTAATGAAATTGCATAAAATAGCGAAATAAGGGTAGCTCCATGTAAGCCAAGGAGAAGGGCAGGCATAGCGGCAAAAATTACGAGCAAAATACCTGTGCAAAGACATCATAGAGGCGGCAGGTGGTGCAATAAGGACAGAATCATTTAGTTTCATAACGCCCACGTTAAAGGGGAAAAAATTCAATCCCTGCAAAAAAAACCGCAGGATGAACGTTAGCATTTATATTTACAGGAATTTCCTAACTAATCAGGAAAACCAGGGCAAACGATTTTTGCAGTCGCGTACGATACCTGTTATTACTCCGGTGATAAAACTCAAAATTTGGGCACTTCACCGATTAACAAAAAAATACCACGAAGTAGCCAATGAATAAGTAACAGAAGCACACAACGAAAAAGCATGTATCCCTAATCAGATCTTGGTACATCAGTAGAATCACATAGGTAAACTACATTGTTATAACATTACACATGTTATTTGCGGGGGATACAAAGTTCCTTTAATCAACTGAAAATAAGGAAATGGGCCAAAATAAATACAAAATTTACAAAACACACCACTTTAAACAACAAAATGACGTGTGATATACGTTTCCCTGCTACAAACCATCGTTTCATTGCTATTTGCGAGTGGATATTTTCGAAGTTTTCACATAAATGCAGTAAAACTCTAGCTGTTGGTGATAACACACACTGAGAATGCAAAAACCACCTTTTTCCACTCAAGAATTAGGGATATGTAAAAACCTATCCGAAGTACTCCCGCTGTCTGCAGTGAGACGGAGGGAGAGTGAGAGAGAGAGACGGAGCGAGAGAAAGGAATGATAAATTTAATATAGATTGAAACATGTTAAAACATCAATCCATTAATTTAAAGAGTAGGATTCCATTGGGTCTCTCTCAGAATGCACCAAAGAGCATAAAATATATTTGAAGAATTCCGGATTTGGAAAGTTATTCCGGCTTCTGCTGTTCCCATTTTTACGAGGAATGTGCCTATTTCAATCTGTTAAACAACTCCTACACGATATACAACTTAGGCAAAGAGTCAAAAAGTATCCATAGTTGATTAGATAAAAGAAGAAGCTATTTGAGAACTAGCTACGTCCTAAGCAGTATCTCGGGATAAACCTGTATACACTTTTCTCGTATATGTCACACTTCCTGTGGGATATGACAAGAAAAGGAAACATAAGGTGGTGTGAATGAGAAAAATGAAAAAAATCGGAAGTCAGAAGTCGATCCTAGTGAATGTTACCAAATTTATCACATGAATGTAGGAAAACCACAAATTGTACCGAATATAACAAACTGAGAAACCAAAAATATCTTCGTTCACTAAAGCAGCAGGGATTTGTCAGGACCGTACAGAAGCAATTCCGCTCGCCTCCAGTGAGACGGAGGGAGAGTGAGGGAGAGAGACAGAGCGAGAGGAAGAGAAATATAGAGGGAGAAGGAATAATAAATTAAAAATACACTGTAACATGTTAAATTATCAATCATTTAATTAAAAGAGAATGATTCTATTGGTCATTCATTGAAAGCACTATAAGCATAAATATAAATGAACGGACCAGGAATATGTAAGTAGTTATGGACTCTACTGTTCTCCTTTTAGATGACGATTATGTCTATTTCATTCTATTAAAAAACTCCTAGACGATATAAAAGGAGACGAAGAGTGAAAAAGTGTCGATAGTAAGCAAGAAATAAGGAGATGCGACTTGAGAACTAGCGTCGTCCTTAACTGTATCTCGGCATAATATTGTACACAATTTTCTCATATTTTGTCACAATTCCTGTGGTATATGACAAGAAAAGCAAACAAAGTGGCGAGTATCATAAGAATGAGAAGAATAGGAAGTCAGAAGTCGATCCTAGTGAATGTTCCCGAATTTTTCACATGAATGTAGGAAAACCACAAATTGAAATGAATATAACAAACTGAGAAGGGAAAAATATCTTTTCTCACTAAAGAATCAGGGATGTGTCTAGAACGCACAGAAGCAATTCCGCTCGCCTCCAGTGAGACGGAAGGAGAGTGAGTGAGTGAGACAGAGAGCGAGAGGAAAAGAATTATAAAGAAATAAATTAATGATAAATTAAAAATAGATGGTAACATGTCATATTATCAATCCTTTAATTAAAAGTGAAACATTCCATGTGCAAGCGGTCTCCGTGGGTGAACTGGCTGATGGGCGGCGGCTCGAGGAGAGGGTGGCGGCGGGCAGGACCGTCGAAGGGTGTCTTCACCCTGGCTGTCTCCCTTTTTCGCCGAAGAGAACCCTTTTTATATGAATTCTCTCCGGCACGGAGCGGAGATCGTTTGCATCCCCCAGCCGATGAGCGTTGTCAAAGTAGTTTTAAAATGTTCGTTAACGTTCATTGGTGGGGGTGGACAAGTGGGTGGAAGAAGGAAAAACGTCGACACTGGGGGGTGAGGGGTACTCCAGATGTTTCTCAATTGTTTCTCCCGTTTTCTTTTTCCGGAGCGGAGTTCGAATACGAGAGGAGTCGTCGAACGCCGAGATTCGAGGTAGGGTCAAGCGTTCGACACAGCGCGGTCCAGGGCGACGGCTTCTGACAAATGAGGGAGCGAGGGCGGTGGGAACCCTTAGGACCCCTCGTGCTCTCGTCCCTCCGTTTTAAGGGACACGGAAGCGAGGAAGGGGGGACGGCGTGCACGGGGAGGAGTTGAGAGCGGGGGGGTACGGCCCTAGGGGTGAGGATTGGGAGTTGTCTTTACGACCCATCCATATAGGGAAACAACACAAAGGTGGGTGGAAAGAAGTTCCCCCCTTTTTTTCTCTTGCACCTTCTTTCTAAGATAGAAGCGCTGCACCGTGCCCCCCTCCTCTCTGAGAAAGAAAGTGCGAGCATAAAACATCATTTTCACTCCGTGGTCTTCGCTTCATTATCCGCCGATAGGTCCTGTTGCACACGATTTTTATCTATGCCACTAGTAGTGTACTAATGTAGTTTTCACTGAGGGCACTCAAAAAGGTGAGAATTCACACCCAGAGATTTTTCCCATTTAAAATAATACATCATTATATACACATAACAACATAATATATACGTTCTACCTTTATTTTCATCTCTCTTACTAAGGTTTAGGCTCGTTGGCCTGTCTCGCAGGGCTGCATTGGGTTGGGGGAGCAATTTGGTTACTTGGGAAGGGAGCGGGAGCGAAAGAAACTAGCGTCGCCATTTTCTGCATCCCGGCATAAGTGTCCGGCATTTACTCTGATTTTGTCACAATTCCTCTATGATATTACAAAAAAAGGATACACACGGTCTCGAGTATCAGGAGAAAGAGGAATATAGGAAGTGAGAAGTCGATTTATTGAAGGGGGTGAGTGTGTAAAAGAGAGAGTGTCAAAAAATTGGGGAATACCTGTGAGAAAATTAATTTCGTAAATGACGAAAGAGAGACTCGATCACTAGTCTCACAAAAATCATATGTTATGATCCGGCTTAAGGCACTTTGGCCGGGTATTCGTTGTCCTAGCTACCCTTGGTATGTCCATTTTTTCTCTGTCTATTACAAACCATTTATGTGATGAAAGTTTCTAGAAAAAACACATCATTCGGAACAAACAGGGACACGAGTTTATAATAATGGAGTGCGTTATCCCGAGGTTCGAAGAAGATAAGAAGAAAATACTTTTTAAAAAGACTCAGACTAGCTGGAAAAATTAAATTCGTGTATCAGAAAAGGGATACGTTTGAATATTCAAAGAAAAGAAGAGTGAACCAATTTGAAAAACGAATGCCAGCCTCTGCGGTAGCCATTCTTGTAATGATATATTTGTTCACATTTCATTATAATGCTCATTTAACATGAAAATGTACATTGCTCGTGTACATCCTGTTGTATGATAATGTACGTACTTAGTGGGAGAAATATATAAAAATATCTCAAAATACAAACCAGTGTAAAAAAGATCATTCTCTTTTTTAAAAAAGAGATTTAATTTGGCTTCCTACAGATGTAATTAGCTGTTATCCGGAGTGAAGATCTAAAACTGGTCTGTTCGGAACACTGTCTCACAATGATTGAATCATTATTAATTGATGAACTCACATCATGACGGACAAAATTAATAAAAAAAACAGTACCGATCGTCAGAAGGTAGAGTAATATGGGATACGCGAAGATGATGTATTAACGGAGAGGAAGGGATAGAATGCAAATCTTTAAAAAAAATCTCTAACCTGTGAGAAAATACAGTTTTAAATCGTAAAGACATGTTGCATTTGGTCTCTCACAGAAAATATTACAAGTGAACCAGCTGAAGAATATTGGTGGCCTCTTCATATTCCCGACACCAATGGTTGTCAGTTAATTTCGTCCTTCACAACTCTTTTATGAAGTTAAGAAAAAGTCTAGATAAAAGCCAAGCGGAAACTCTAATTTTAATGAAATTGCATATTGTAACGAAATAAGGGTAGCTCCATGTTTGCCGTATGCATGGAGAAGGGCAGGCATTGCGGCAAAAATTAGGAGCAAAAAACCTGTGTACAGCCTTCATAGGGGCGACAGGTGGTGCTATAAGGACAGAATCATTTAGTTTCATCCCACCTACATTAAAGGGGATGAAAAAATTCAATTCCTGCTATGGAAACCGCAGAATCGACGTTACTATTTATATTTAAAAGATTAACAGAAATTTCCAAACTAATAGGGGAAACCAGGGTCAACGATATTTGCAGTCACGTACGATACCGCTTATTACTCCGGTGAAATAAGGGAAAACGTCGACACTGGGGGGGGGGGAGGGGTGCTCCAGATGTTTCTCAATTGTTTCTCCCGTTTTCTTTTTTCGGAGAGGACTTCGAAAACGAGAGGAGTCGTCGAACGCCGAGATTCAAGGTAGGGTCAAGCGTTCGACACAGCGCGGTCCAGGGTGACGGCTTCTGACAAATGAGGGAGCGAGGGGAGTGGGAACCCTTAGGACCCCTCGTGCTCTCGTCCCTCCGTTTTAAGGGACACGGAAGCGAGGAAGGGGGGACGGCGTGCACGGGGTGGATTTGAGAGGGGGGGGGAGTAACGCCCTAGGGGTGAGGGTCGCGAGTTGCCTTTACGACCCATTCTGAGAGGGAAATAACACGAAGGTGGGTGGAAAGAAATTCCCCCTTTTATTCTCTTGCACCTTCTTTCGAAGATAGAAGCACTGCATCGTACCCCCCTCCTCTCTGAGAAAGAGAGCGCGAGTATAAAACATCCATTTTCACTCCGTGGTCTTCGCTTCATTAACCGCCGATAGGTCCTGTTGCACACGATTTTTATCTATGCCACTAGTAGTGTACTAATGTAGTTTTCACTTCACAATGAATAAGTAACAAAAGCACACCACGAAAAAGGCCGTAACCATAATCAGGTCTTGAACTATCAGCAGAACTACATGGGGTAAACTACAATTGTTATAACAATACACAAGATATTTGCCAAGGATACATAGTTCCTTCAGTCAACAGATGATAAGGAAATGGGACCAAAAGACAAAATATAAAATTAACAAAAAACACCACTTCATCACAGAATGACGCGTGATATACGTTTTCCTGCTTCTCGCCGCGAATTACAAACCACCGTTTTATAGCTATTTCCTAGTCGATATTTTCGAGTGAGGGAGAGAGAGAGCGAGAGGGAGAGAGATAGAGCAAGAGAAAGGAATGATAAATTTAAAATAGATTGACACAGGTTAAATTATCAATCATTAAATTAAAAGAGAAGGATTCCATTGGGTCTCTCTCAGAAAGCACTAAAGAGCATGAAAAATAATTGAAGAGATCCGGATTATGGAAGTTGTTCCGGCTTCTTCTGTTCCCAATTTTCGACGATTGTGCCTATATCATTCTATTAATCAACACATACACGGTTAAAATCGAGGCAAAGTGTAAAATAGTGTCGATAATTGGCATGATAGAGGGAGATAACGACATGAGAACTAGCGTCGTCCTTAACTGTAACTCGGCATAAATATGTCAACAATTTTCTTGAATTTTCCCCCAATTCCTGTAGAATATGTCAAGAAAAGGAAACATAAGGTGGTGAGTATCAAAGAAATGAGAAAAATAGTAAGTTCGAAGTCGACCCTGGTGAATGTTCCGAATTTTTCACATGAATGTAGGAAAACCACAAATTGTAACGAATATAACAAACTGAGAAAGGAAAAATATCACCTCTCTATAAAGGATAAATGATGTGTCAGGACCGTACAGAAGCACTTCCGCTCGAATCCAGTGAGACGGAGGGAGATGAGGAAGAGAGACAGAGCGCAAGAGGAAGAGAAATAGAGAGAGAGAGAAAGGAATGATAAATTTCAAATAGACTGCGATATGTTTAATTATCTACCCTTTAATCAAAAGAAAAGGATTTATTGGGTCTTTCATTGAAAGCATTGAAAGCATGAAATACATTAGAAGTGACCAGGAATATGTAAGTAGTTCCGGACTCTACTGTTCCCATTCATGACGATTGTGTCTATTTCCGTCTATTTAACAACTCCTACACGATATAAAACGAGACAAAGAGTCAAACAGTCTCGAAAGTACGCAAGATAGGAGATTCGACTTGAGAACTGGCGTCGTCTATAACTGTCTCCCGGAATAAAAGTGTCAGCCATTTTCGCTGATTGTGTCACAATTCCTGTATGATATTACAGAAAAAGAAACATGAAGTCCCGAGTATCAGCAGAAAGAGAAATATAGGAAGTAAAAAGTCGATTTATTTAAGGGGGAGAGAGCAGATAAGAGAAACAAGAGTGGAGGGAAAATTTGGAGAATACATGTGAGAACATTAATGTCGTTAATGACGAAAGAGAGATTCAATCACAACTCTGAAAAAAATCATATGTTATGATCCGGCTAAAGGCACTATAGCCGGGTATTCGTTGTCGTAGCTAACCTTGCTATGTAATTTTTATCTCTGTCTATTACAAACTCTTTATGTGAAAAAATTTTCAAGTAAAATACATCGTGCGGAAGGTTAACAGGAAAACGAGAATATAATAATGAAGTGCGCTATCCTGAGGCACGAATAAAAAGGAGAAAATATTTTTTTTAAGACTCAGACTAGCTGGAAAAATTAAATTCGTTTATAAGAAAAGAGATACGTTTGATAATTCAAAGAAAATAAAAGTGAACCAGTTTGAAAAACAAAGGCCAGCCTCTGCTGTAGACTATCTTGTTATGATATATATTTTTCACATTTCTTTATAATGTTCATGTAACATGAAAATGTACGATGCTTCTTTACACTCTGCTGTATGATAATGTATTTAATTAGTGGTAGAATTATTAAAAAATGTCTCAAAATACACACTTACCTGTGTTAAAAAGATCATTCTTTTTTTTTAAAAGAGATTTCATTGGATGTAATTAGCTGTCATCCGGAATGAAGAACTAAAACTGGCCTTTTCGGTACACTGTCTTACAAAGATTGAGTCATTTTTAATAGATGTACTTAACTCATGACGGAAAAAATTAACAAAAAAATGGTACCGATCGTCAGAAGGGAGAGTAATATGAAATGAGGGTAGATGGTGTATTGACTGAGACGAAGGGATAGAAAGTAAATCTTTAAATACTCTAAATTGTGAGAAAATACAGTTTTGATATCGTAAAGACATGATCGGTTTGGTCTCTCACAGAAAATATTAAAAGTGAACCACCTGAAGAAAAGGTGGCCGCCTCTTCAAATTCCCGACCTAAAGGGATGTGAGTTTTTATTCGTTCTTCACAACTCCTTTATGACGTGAAAAAAACGTATAGATAAATGCCAAGCGGAAACTTCAACTTAATTGAAATTGCATAAATAACGAAATATGCGTAGTTCCATACATGCCAAGGAGAAGGGCAGGAATAGCGGAACCAATTAGGATCAAAAAACCATGTATGCCGTGTGTATGGAGAAGGGCAGGCATTGCGGCAAAAATTAGGAGCAAAAAACCTGTGAAGAGCCTTCATGGAGGCGGAAGGTGGCTCCATTAAAACAGAATCATTTAGTTTCATTATGCCTAAATTAAAGGGGATTAAAAAATTCAATTCCTGCAATAAACACCGCCGGATCCACGTTACCATTTATATTTAAAAGATTTACAGGAAATTCCTAACAAAACGGGGAAACCAGGGCCAACGATTCTTCTAGTCGCGTACAATACCGCTTACTACTCCGGTGAAATAACTCAAAATTTGGGCACTTCACCGATTAACACAAAAATACCACTAAAAATCCAATGAATAAGTAACAGAAGAACACCACGAAAAAGGCCGTAACACTAATCAGGTCTTGGCCCATCAGCGGAATTATATGGGGTTAACTACAATTGTTGTAACAATACACAAGATATTTGCCAAGGATACAAAGTTATTTCAGTCAACAGAAGTTAAGGAAATGGGACAAAAAAACAAAATACAAAAATATCGAAAAACTCAACTTCACCACAGAATGAAGTATGATATACGTTTCCCTGCTTCTCGCCGCGAGGGAGAGAAGTTACAAACCATCGTTTCATAGCTATTTTCCAGTGGATATTTTCGAAGTCTGCATATAAATGTCCTAAAACTCAAGCTGCAGGTGATAAAAAAGATCTGAGAATGCAAAAGCAACTTTCTTCCATTCATAGATTAAGGATATGATACGACCGATCCGAAGTACTTCCGCTCGTCTCCAGTGGTACGGAGGGAGAGTGACGGAGAGAGAGAGAGAAAGAGAACGAGAGGGAGAGAGATTTAGCAAGAGAATGATAAATTTAAAATAGATTGAAACATGTTAAAACATCAATCCATTAATTTAAAGAGAAGGATTCCATTGGGTCTCTCTGAGAAACCACTCAAGAGTATGAAATATATTTGAAGAGATCCGGATTATGGAAGTTGTTCCGACTTCTGCTGTTCCCGTTTTTATGACGATGTGCATATTTTATTCTGTTACACATCTCCTATGTGATGTGAAACTAGATAAAAAATCAGATGAGGTCAATAGTTGGAAAGATAGAAGGAGATGCGACTTGAGAACTAGCGTCGCCCTTAACTGCATCTCGGCATAAAAATCTCTGCAATTTTCTCGTATTTTGTCACAATTCCTTTGGAATATGACAATAAAAGGAAACATTAGGTGGTGAGTATCATTGGAATGAAAAAATAGGAAGTCAAAAGTCGATTCTAGTGAATGTTCCCGAATTTTTCACATGAATGTAGGGAAAACCACAAATCGTACCGAATATAACAAACTGAGAAACTGGGAACTATCAGAAGTACTCCCGCTCGCCTCCAGTGAGACGGAGGGAGAGTGAGGGAGAGATAGAGAGAGAGCGAGAGGGAGATAAATAGAGAGAGAGAAAGTTATGATAAATTTCAAATAGATAAGAATATGTTAAATTATCAATCACTTAACTAAAAGAGAAGGATTCCATTGGTCATTCATAGTAAACACTACATGCATGAAATATATAATCAACGACCAGGAAAATGTAAACATTTCAGACTCTACGGTTCCCCTTTTTACGACGATTGTGTCTATTTCATTCTACTACACAACTCCTGCACGATATAAAACGAGACAAAGAGTCATATAGTGTCGATAGTTGGCTAGATGGAAGGAGATGTGACTTGAGAACTAGCGTCGTCTTTAACTGTTATCTCGGCATAAAATTGTCTACAAGTTTCTCGTATTATTTTAAATTTCCTGTGGGATATGAGAAGGAAAGGAAACAAAAGGTGGTAGGCATCCTGAGGAATGAGAGAAATAGGAAGTCAGAAGTTGATACTAGTGGATGTTCCCGAATTTTTCAAATGAGTGTAGGAAAACCGAAAGTTGTACCGGATATAACAAACTGAGAAGGGAAAAATATCTTTTCTCACTAAAGGATCAGGGACGTGACAGAACCGTAGACAAGTATCTGCTCGCCTCCACTGAATCGGAGGGATAGTGAGGGAGAGAGATACAAAGAGCGAGAGAAAGAGAAATAGAGAGAGAGATAGGAATTATATATATATAAATTGACTGCATCATGTTCAATTATAAATTCTTTAATTCAAAGAGAAGGATTACATTGGTCGTTCAAAGAAATAAATAAATGTATGAAATATATAAGCAGTAATCCGGAATATGTAAGTAGTGCAGGACTCTACTGCTCTAATTATGACAACGATTGTGTCCATTTCATTCTGAAAAACAACTCCTGCACGATATAAACGTAACAAAAAGTCAAATAGTGTCTATAGTTGGCAAGATGGAAGGAGATGTGATTTATTAATTAGCGTCGTATTTAACTGTATCCCGGCATAAAATTGTCTAAAATGTTCTTGAAATTTTGTTATAATTCCCGTGGGATATGACAAAAAAATTAAACATAAGGTGGTGAGTAGTCAGAGGTCGATACAAGTGGATGTTCCCGAATTTTACACATGAATGTAGGAAAACTACAAATTGTACCGAACATAAACTGAGAAAGCAAAAACTATTTTCTCACACTAAAGGATACGGGATGTGTCAGGACCGCACAGAAGCACTTCCGCTCGCCTTCAGTTAGACGGAGGGAGAGTGAGGAGAGAGACAGAGAGCGAGAGGAAGAGAAATAGAGAGAGAGAAAGGAATGATATATTCAAAATAGACTAACATGTTAAATTATCAATCCTTTAATTAAAACAGAAGGATTCCATGGGTCGTTATGAGAAAGCATTACAGGTATGAAATAAATAAGGAGTATTCCGGAATATTTAAGTAGTTCAGGACTCTACTGCTCCCATTATGCTTAAATTATGTCTAATTTCATTCTAAAAAACAACTTTTGCACTATATAAAACGTAACAAAAAGTCAAATAGTGTCGATAGTCGGCAAGATATAAGGAGATATAACGTGAGAACTAGCGTCGGCCTTAACTTATCCCGGCATAAAGGTGTCTCCCGTTTTCTCTGATTTTGTCACAATTCCTGTATGATATTACAAAAAAAAGGAAACATTAGGTCTCGAGTATCAGCAGAAGGAGGAATATAGGAAGTGAGAAGTCGATTTATATAAGGGGGAGAGGGCAGAAAAGAGTGAATAGAGTGTCAAAAAATTGGGGCAGACAAGTGAGAAAATTAGTTTCGTAAATGACGAAAGAGAGATTCAATCGCTAGCCTCACAAAAATCATATGTTATGATCCGGCTTAAGGCACTATGGCCGGGTATTCGTTGTCCTAGCTACCCTTGGTATGTCATTTTTTTCTCTGTCTATTACAAACCATTAATATGATGAATTTTTTTAGAAAAAACACATCGTGCGGAAATTAAACTGGGACACGAGTTTATAATAATGGAGTGTGATAACTATAACTGGTCTCTTCGGTACACAGTACCAAAATGATTGAATCATTATAAATTGATGTACTCACATCATGACGGACAAAATTAACAAAAAAACAGTACCGATCGTCAGAAGGAAGAGTAATATGTGATAAGCGAAGATGATGCATTAACGGAGAGGAAGGGATAGAATAGAAATCTTTCAACATCTCTAACCCGTGAGAAAATACAGTTTTTCAATCGTATAGACATGCTAGGTTTGATCTCTCACAGAAAATATTAAAAGTGAACCAACTGAAGAACAAGTAGCGTCCTCTTCATATTCCCGACTCCAATGGTTGTCAGTTTTTGCTCGCCCTTCACAACGCTTTTATGTAGTGAAGAAAACGTCTAGATAAAAGTAATGCGGAAACTCTAACTTAATAGGCAGGAATAGCGGAATAAATTAGGATCAAAAAAACCTGTGTTCAGCCTTCATAGAGGCGACAGGTGGTTCCATACGAACAAAATCATTTAGTTTCATAACGCCTAAATTAAAGGGGATTAAACATTTCAATTCCTGCAATGAACACCGCCGGATCCACGTTACCATTTATATTTAAAGATTTACAGGAATTTCCTAAAAAAACGGGGAAACCAGTGCCAACGATTCCTGCAGTCGCGTACGTTACCGGTTACTACTTCGGTGAAATAACTCAAAATTTGGGCACTTCACCGATTAACACAAAAATACCACTAAGTTGACAATGAATAAGTAACAGAAGCACACCACGAAAAAGGCCGTAACACTAATCAGGTCTTGGCCCATCAGCGGAATTATATGGGGTTAACTACAATTGTTGTAACTATACACAAGATATTTGCAAAGGATACAAAGTTATTTCAGTCAACAGAAGATAAGGAAATGGACAAAAAAAGAAAATACAAAAATAACGAAAAACTCAACTTCACCACAGAATGACGTATGATATACGTTTCCCCGCTTCTCGCCGCGAGGGAGAGAAGTTACAAACCATCGTTTCATAGCTATTTTCCAGTGGATATTTTCGAAGTTTGCACATAAATGTAGTAAAACTCTAGCTTTTGGTGAAATAAAAGATCTGAGAATGCAAAAGCCACCTTCTTCCATTCATAGATTAAGGATATGTAACGACAGATCCGAAGTACTTCCGCTCGTCTCCAGTGGGAAGGAGGGAGAGTGAGGGAGAGAGAGAGAGAACGAGAGTGAGAGAGATTCATCTACTTCTACATCTACATCTACATACTACCCCGCAAGCCGCCTCAAAAGGCGTGTGGCGGGGGGTGTTAGGACACCAGCCGTCAACAAAAAAATCAAAGTTCCGCCTAGCATTTATTAAAGTCCTTAATTGTTCGGGGGAAAAACGAATTCCCATACCTATCCGTTCGGCAAAATATCTCCCTTAATTTATCGATTCTGTCGGACCTGGAAATTTAATGTGGTTCTAATATGATGTTCTCCGTGTTGCTCTGAAAGATATTCATTCTCAATTGATCAAGCAATCTAAGCCTAGCGCGTAGCCTCCGACTCTCTAGCGGCTCCCACCCTAAATCTTTCAAAATCTGTGTAACGCTTTCTGTACGGCCGTAGCAGTTTATCACGAATCGCGCAGCTTTCCTTTGTATTTTATCAAGTTCATGGACTAGGTCTTTCTCCGCCGGATCCCATATGCTCGCTGCATATTCAAGGTGTGGCCGGACGAGTGCAAAATAGCACCTCTCTTTCACTTTATCATCCGATAATCTTCCCACAACACGCTTGACAAATCCTAACTTCTTCAGGGCTCTGCCACAAATATTTCTTATATGTGTCCCCCACGATAGGTTCGAAGTTATCGTAACTCCCAGGTATTTCACTTCATCTGTCGCATTTATGCTAACGCCATCCACAACATATACATGGGGATAGTTGGACGACCTACGCAAGAAATGCACCGCCGAGCATTTGCTCAGATTAAGTTCTAGTCCCCACTCTTTGCTCCACGCATGAACGTTGTTTAAGTCCGATGACAGAATTTCAAAGTCAGATTGATCACTAATTTCGCGGTATATGACAGCGTCGTCGGCAAATAAACGTATTTTACTGCTAATTCGGGAGCAAAGGTCGTTTATATATATAATGAACAAAAGTGGGCCAATAACGCTTCCTTGCGGGACACCTGATGTCACTTTAACTATATCAGAGCTAATTCCGTCAAGAACTACTTTTTGCTTACGATCACTCAGAAAGTCACGTATCCAGTTTACTACTTGTTCGTTTAACCCGCATGACTGTAATTTGTATAATAGTTTTCTGTGAGGTACCGTGTCGAAAGCTTTCTTAAAGTCTAGAAATAGTGCGTCAACTTGTTTTTTCGATTCACCAGATTTGAGAACGTCGTGAAGAAAGAGCGCGAGCTGTGTTTCGCATGATCTACCTTTCCGGAACCCATGCTGACAATTATGCAGGAGGTTTCGACTGTCCAGAAAAGTCATGTTATTGCTAACAACGATATGTTCGAGAATCTTGCCTGTAATCGATGTTAATGATATTGGTCGATAGTTTCCTGGGTCATGTCTGTTTCCCTTTTTAAATATCGGTGTAACGTTTGCAGTTTTCCAGTCCATTGGTATCTTTCCTTCAGATAATGACTTATTGAATATTATCTCTAAGAACGGTGCGATCTGTGGTGCTAACTCCTTGAGGACGCGCGCGGGTATTCCCTCCGGACCCGGAGATTTATTACTTTTTATCAATTGTAGCTGTTTAGTTATCCCATCGCGCTGAATTGTTATTTCTTTCATCGGTTCCTCAATGTATGGAATGTCTAAATTACACGCAGTGTCGTCTGTAGTGTAAACACTTTCAAAGTGGGAGTTTAACACATTAGCTTTATCAATATTTTCGGTGACAAGTTTACCATCTTTATCAAATAACGAATCTACGGTAGAAGATTTTCCCTGAAGTTCTCTCGCATATGACCAAAAAGATTTTGGATTTTCTTCGAGTAATTTTCCAAGTATTTTTTTCTTGAAGTTTCGCAGTGCAGCACGCAATGTTTTCTTGGTTTTTGAGCGTTGCGCAAGGTAACTCTCTTTTGCTTCTAGTTCCTTCGACTTTTCATCAAACGTAATGGTTTTTTTGAACATGTTGTACACTTTTCTCTGTTTCCTAAGGTCTCTCCTAACATCGTTATTGTACCAACGAGGTTCTTTGCTATCACTTTTCAGTTTTTGCGAAATGTGTTCGTTGATTCCTTGGCGTAAGATTTCTAAAAAGTATTTCCATGACACATCGGTGCTTTTATCCTCTGTTTTAGCTACGTAGTCCGTGTATGAATCATTAAGCATCTCGCCAAATTTAATGAAGTTACATTTATCAAATAAATAAATATTGCGTTTTGGTTTTTCGGCTGACTCCACTTCTGTCTTTAAGGTTGCAAGAATTGCTCTGTGATCACTTATACCGTCGAGAACATTGATATGTTTTATCAACTTAGGATGGCTTACTGCTAAAAGGTCTAATATTTTATTACCTCTCGTAGGCTTGTCGACTACTTGGGATAGCGAGTGATTTGAGAGTACGTTGAGTAAGATCTCACTGATTTTTCTATTCCTCGAATTCGGTTTTACCGTGTAAGAATCCCAATTTATACATGGGAGATTAAAATCTCCCCCAATAATTATTACACTTTTACTATCTCTCAAAGTGAATGCGGATATTTGATTTTCTAATTGGTAAATAGTATCTACTTCGGAGTTTGGAGGTCTATAAAAAGAGCAAACATGTATTCTCCTATTGTTTTGTTGTTTAATTGTACACCATACGCTTTCTATTACATTGTCGGTTATTTCGTGAGCGGTGCTGTGTAAATGTGATTTAACCGCTAGAAAAACTCCACCACCTGTTCTATCGCGTCGATGGCGTCTGTAGATTTTATATCCTGGCGGGAAAACTTCGCTGTCGCTTATATCCTCCACAAGCCAGCTCTCTGTTCCTTAGACTACATCTGCGTCCTGAAATATATGCTCGATTTCTGCGCGCTTGTTTTTTACGCTACGGCAATTAACTACGACAAAGTTAATGTCGTATTTCGTAAGGTGAGAGTCGGTTGGTCCTTTTTCAAGCTTACGTGTATTAGGTTGACGATTTACACTGGAAGTCCTAATTACACCTGATATAATATCTTTCTCCGGATTACGCGATTTGGAAATATTTCCGCTATTTTCCGGCATAACCGCGCCTAAGTTTACTTTGATGTGGAGGTTTTCGCAAAGTTGATTTCCTCGGAGGCTACGTTTGATTAATTTTTTACGAATCCCACTAGATGACCTACCCTCTAGTCTAAAAAATACCTGCAGTGCTCATAAATCCTACGAGCCACCCGTTCAGACGCCTCTTTGGAGTAATGCACCCCAGACGAGTTGAGGGGAGCCCGGCACGATCTAAGCACCGGCCGAAGATCAACGAATTCTGCCCCAATGCTCACACAGAATTCCCACAGCCTCTTGTTGATCCAGGCAATCCTGTCCCAAACTCGAGAACCGCAGTCGGTCCGAGGAACAATGCTGCAGATGGATAGCCGCATATCGACACCAGTGCCCCTCCGAACGCGTTCCACCTCCGAGTTTAGATCCCTAAAGGAATCTAAAATCTCATTGGCTCCGCGCTCGGAAGCATCATTGGTGCCTACATGTGCCACCACCCGCAGTCTAGAGCAGCCCGTGCCCTTCACCGCTGCTTTTACCGCCGCCGTAGAATTGGGTACAAATCCCCCTGGTATACACCAGGAGGTGACCCGTTGGTCCGCTCCGTCTCTCCTTGCCCTCTTCTCCAACTGGGGGTAAATCCGCCGGACGTTCGAACTCCCTAGCAATACGATCCCTGCCCTCCCAGCCCGACTGCCTTTCAAGGTTGTGTCCCTCGCAACAGGGGGTTCCTTCACGACCTCGCTAACTGGCTCCCCAGAATTGTCCACCGACAAAACCGCGAAGCTGTTGCGAACGGGGATGGGATTAGCCTCCGCTTCCCCCACTCCCCGACTCGGCCGAGCCCCCGCCCCCCGCCCGTGGGGCACAACCACCCACTCGGGCCTCAGGTTGTGAGTCATCCCCTGACTCGAAGACTGCACCTTCTCCCCCAAGGCCACCTCACTAGCTTCCGCCCCCGAGCATGCCCCGGGCACCACCTTGGTGCTGTGAAGGGTCTTCGAGGAAGAGCTACTATCCCCGGAGCCCGAGACTTTCCCGCGACCTGTTACCCGGGCGTGTATCTCCGCAACCAATCTCTCCAGCTTGGCGACACGTGCCTCAAGGAGGTCGTTCTTCGCCTTGCTCTTGATATTAGCTACAGAGGAACGGCCAGCCATACTACTCTACAGGCTTTGACGGTTTAAAAACTAAAAATACACTAAATCCTCTAAATGCGTTAGGAGGGTATAAACGAATCAAACACGGAGGTCTAAATTAGAATGTGTAAGGTTGCGTGAGAAGGACTGTGTGGCAAGGTAGTTACACGTTAGTAATGAGTCAGTGACTAGAATGCCTACGTACGTATAGAATCCAATAATAATAAAGAGTCAATACTCCTACCAAAGTACTATTGGTTGTTTTAAATTTTATATAACTACTTAACCACTAAAGCAAGACAATAGAATTATAATTAGGCACTACAAAACAAAAAAAGCATGCACTACAAAACTAGCAGTAAAAGGTACAGGTAACGATATTAGATTTAGTGTAGGTACTAAATATGAACCTTAAAACTTAAGCACAGGCGTAAGATACTAGAATAAAGGAAGCGAAAGAAATAGAAATTAGGAAAGAGAAAAACAAATGAGATGGTCAGCGACTACTTATCCGTTTCACCGTCACGTGGCAGGCAGGCACAACGACAGCTACAGGACCAGGCTGCTTCACAACACTACTTCACTAATCCACATAACTACTCGAACTACTTCGCAAAATGCGATTACAGAAATAACTAGTAGGACACACCAAAAAAAAACACTTGCAACACTGCTAACTAACTAAGAAACTAAGGCTGAAAAATAGAATCAACGGCGTGAAGCCTCAAGATGATCGCTGTCGGCCAGAGAAGAAACCGGTTTCCAGAGCGCTCCGCAGACACAACCTCACCCTTCGAGAGCTGGTTGAAGAATGAGAGCGATTGAGCACGAGAAAGGAATGATAAATTTAAAATAGATTGAACCATGTTAAAACATCAATCCATTAATTTAAAGGGAAGGATTCCATTTGGTCTCTCTCAGAAACCACTCAATAGCATGAAAGATATTTGAAGAGATGCGGATTATGGAAGTTGTTCCGACTTCTGCTGTTCCCCTTTTAATGACGATGTGCATATTTTATTCTGATACACATATCCTATGTGATGAAAAACTAGACCGAAATTCATATGAGGTCAATAGTTCGAAAGATAGAAGGAGATGCGACTTGAGAATTAGCGTCTTACTAAACTGTACCTCGGCATAAACTGGTCTACAATTTTCTCGTATTTTGTCTCAATTCCTGTGGGATATGACAAGAAAAGGAAACATAAGGTGGTGAGTATCATAGTAATGCTAACAATAGGAAGTCAAAATTTGATCCTAGTGTATGCTCCCGAATTTTTCACTTGAATGTAGGGAACCCACAAATTGTACCGAATATAACAAACTGAGAAAGCAAAAATATCTTCTCTCACTGAAGGATCAGGGATGCGTCAGGACCGTACAGAAGCACTTCCGCTCGCCTCCAGTGAGACGGAGGGAGAGTGAGGGAGAGATAGAGAGAGAGCGAGAGGGAGAAAAATAGAGAAAGTTCTGATAAATTTAAAATAGATTGTAATATGTTAAAACATCAATCACTTAATTAAGAGAAGGATTCCACTGGTCATTCAAAGGAAATACTAAATGCTTGAAATATATAATGAACGACCTGGAACATGTTAGAAATTTCGGACTCTACGGTTCCCCATTTTACGACGATTGTGTCTATTTTATTCTGCTAAACAACTCCTACACAATATAAAACAAGACGAAGAGTCATATAATGTCGATACTTCGCAAGATAGAAGGAGATGTGATTTGAGAACTAGCGTCGTCTTTAACTTTTATCTCGGCATAAAATTGTCTACAATTTTCCCGTATTTTTTTACAATTCCTGTGGGATATGAGAAGAAAAGGAAACATAAGGTGGTGAGTATCAGAGAAATGATAAAAATAGAAAGTCAGAAGTTGATACTAGTGGATGTTCACGAATTTTTCACATGAATGTAGGAAAACCACAAGTTGTACCGGATATAACAAACTGAAAAAGCAAACACTATCTTCTCTCACTTAAGGATCAGGGATTTTTGAGGACCGTAGACAAGCACTTCCGCTCGCCTCTATTGAGACGGAGGGAGAGTGAGGGAGAGAGAGACAGAGAGCGAGAGGAAGAGAAATAGAGAGACAGAGAAAGGAATTATATATGAACGTTCTCGCATACGGGACTACGGAGGATCGTAGGCACCGCGTGATGAAGGGAAGGAAGGGGTATATGGAATGAAAAAACAGGGGGAAAGACAAAGAATGGGGAATAAGAGGACGCTTACCTGATAATGAATGAGGATAACACGTCGTGTCTACGCCGGTCCCAGGAGTACCGTCCCAGGAGCTCCGCGATATCGTGAACAAATACTACATTTTAGTATCTTCGATCTAATAAGGGTCCGAACCGGAATAATCCAGAACTGCCTACAAATTAAGGCTTCCACTACACGTGGACAACCATGCAGAGATACCAAATGGTAATGGCGGATGATAAGAAGTGAAAGATGACTATCTTTACGAAGTTGCATACGGTGTTTACCTAACGACGGTAACAAGGAATAGGTAAGTCTACTGCCCACCCTAATTATTACAACGTCAACTAATATGGGACGAAGACGAGCAATACTGAGCGGCAGGCGATTGCCTTTATGAAATGAGTCAATAATAGATTCGAAGTGAATAAGTTGTTCCAATTTCACCAACCGAAATAGAGCTTTAGTCCACTCAGATCCTACAATCGGCAATTCCGTACTTCTTCGTTCCCTTTTCATCGCCCCAATGAATCTCAAAATATACGCCATCACCCGAACTAGTCTCACATAGGATGAATAAGTTTTCATCCAATTCCGAAGACATTCTTGATCCCGAACCAGACAAATCACAGAAACAGGTGTTTTCAATTCAGGAAGATCAGGTGCAACCTTTTGGTTAGAGCATTTAAATGACCACTGAGCATCATCATCCTTCAGAAAGCTTGGTCCCTTCCAATAAAGATCGCACGAGATCAGCTGTCGAGGCGTAAGTCCGCGCGATGCACAATCTGCGGGATTCCTTGAGGTATCAACATGATTCCATGACGAAAGCGGAATCATGTCAAGTATCTTTAGAATTCTGTTTGCCACAAATGTTTTCAGCAAGTGTGGAGGCAACCGCAGCCAAGCTAGTACAATTTAAGAGTCAGTCCAAGCATAAATTTTAGTAAGGTTAACTTTCTCGCGCAGTGATGATGATAGGCGGGTCAATAATTTTGCCAATAAAAGGGCTCCCAGCAATTCTAATTTCGGGATGGTCAACGATTTTAAAGGAGCTACGTTTGTCTTGGCTGCCAGGAAATTAACCTTCAT
Organism: Ceriagrion tenellum; assembly: GCA_963169105.1. NCBI lineage: Eukaryota > Metazoa > Arthropoda > Insecta > Odonata > Coenagrionidae > Ceriagrion > Ceriagrion tenellum. The sequence continues at coordinate 62,562,354 of OY720638.1, forward strand.
TTCTCCTGAAGTCGGTATTATTTTCAATTATACCACCACGCTATACCCCTTTTCGGATGTATCGCAAAATCCGAGCAAGTGGTAATCGGAAGGAGCCTGCGAACAAATGTAACGGGGAATTCGAATGTGCTCAAGTTGATGGCTCTGTGACACAAAATTATCCCATTGGTTCTTTATTCCCTCCGGAAGAGGATCATCCCATGATACCTTTGCAAGCCACAATAACTGCATCAATGATTTGGCCCAAAATACTAATGGAGCTAAGGCCCCTATAAGATCGAAAATCCTTGCGGTGTTCGACAAAAGTTTCCTTTTCGAGTTGACGATAGTATAAAAATTCATATGATAAGACAGTGTATGATCTTTGGGAGACCAAATCAAACCTAAAACCTTCAAGGAGGAAAGTTCTGCAGTGTCAAAATAAGAATTCGTCACGCATTCCTCCTCTGTAAGATTGACTAGTAACTCCGAGGAATTACTGGCCCACTTTCCTAAAGGAAATCCGTCGGAGGAAAGGAAACCAATTGTTGGCGCTGTTATTCCAAAGCATCAGACAGTGATTCAGCTCCCGTAACTATATCGTCAACATATGTATCGCGTCGGAGTACTGCCGCAGCGCGTGGGAACTTGCTTCCCTCGTCCTCAGCCAAATGATGTAAAACAAGAATGGCCAAAAAAGGCGAAGGAACTATCCCGTAAGTAACGGTTTGCAATTCAAAATCCACGAGTGTAACAGAAGGATTGTCTCACCACAAAATATGTTGGTAACGACAATCATTCGGATTGAGTCTAATTTGGCGATACAGTTTAGTAATGTCTGCTATAAACGCTATAGCATGCGTTCAAAAACTTGTTAATATATCAAAGATATCACCCTGAAGCTTTGGGCCGGTCAACAATACATCATTCAGTGATTTACTTGATGATGTGCGCGCCGAGGCATCAAATACCACTCGAATCTTTGAGCCGTCTGCTGAAGACTTGCAGACAGCGTGATACGGCAAATAATACAAACCTCGACCTTGCGATTTACACATATGCCCCTGTGATTCGTATTCTTTCATAAAATCAGAATATTTGCCTTGCCATTTCTGATTGAGTCGGCGTTCCGAATTAACCCACCGCGAGGCCGCGTGAGAATAGGATTCCCCAAATGGAGGAGGAAGTACTTTGAAAGGCAGTGAAACGACATATCTCCCACTAGAATGTCGGAGATGAGTGTTTTTGAATTATTCCTCACATCGTAATTCCTACGGATCACGATTAATTTCAGCCGACACATCCTCTACCTCCCAAAACCTTTTCAAAACATAAAGAATATCTCTCTCCTCAGACACAATGAAAGACCCAGCGTTATCCGAATGTGATTGTGATATAGATTGGATACTTCCCATAATCACCCAACCGAAAATTGACTCAACAGCAACTATGTCTGAATTTGATAATTTCTTCCGCCCACCAAGGCAAAGGTGGGGAAATAAATCCGTCCCCAGCAAGAAATCCACGGGCGATGGTTTATCAAACGCCGGATCTGCGAGGGGAAGATTGACAAAACCTTGAAAAATAGAAGAGGGAAGAGGAGCGGTCGGAAGTTTATTCATTACTTTCGGAAGAACCACGGCATTTGTGCGTAGCATAGGCGATGACGCATTCCTAGGAACAAGCGCACAGGAGACAAGTCCTTCGGGCTTTCTCAATGGTGTTTGAGCTAGGCCAAAAAGTTTGCCCTGATAATCAGCTACGGTCAACCCCAGGCGTTCGACGGCAGCGGAGGAAATGGCGGAGATTTGCGACCCGGAGTCAATCAAAGCCCTTATGGGCTTCAAAGTCCCATTTCCCGCTTCAATTAATACAACTGCTGTTCCCAAGATGACTGTCCGCGAAAGATCATTTTGAGCGATCGAGGAGAATATCGCGGAAGGCGAGGTCGCCCGTGAAGACGACTCAAGAGGCGAAGCCATGGCTGAGCCGGAATTATTTACAGAACCATGTGGCTCACGACCACCCTAGTTCTCAAGAGCTGAATGGGGGAGCACCCGAGTTGAATTGGTGCGCTCCTGCAGTTCACTAGGCGGGTGAAAATACGTGTGATGATAACGCTTACATTTTTGACAGCGCATATTTCTCTCTTGACATTTCGGGGCCCAATGGCCTGGGCACAGGCAGTTAGAACACAATTTTCTCGAACGAGCAAAATCAGAGCGGGCAGAAAACTCCAAATTTAAAAATTGGGAACATTGGAACAACGAATGCGAGCCAGAACAAAATAAGCACTTATCACGGGTGAATGCATTACTGCCCCTCTTAGGTGACGTTTCCCGAACGGAGACGGGCAGCGAAAACTGTGGAAAATATCGCTTAGTGCGATGGGTTATATCCTTTGAAATGCTACCACCCGAGGTTTGGAGAATTTTAATTTTTTTCTTCACAAAATCAATTCGTTGACTCACCGAAGGAAATAATTCCCCCTCCAATGTTTCCTCAAAACGGGACAATGTATCAAAGTACACAGCCCGAACTGCCAATCGGAAAAGAATAAATTCACCCGAATTTGGAATATTTAAACTATTCAATGCGGCATGCATCTCAGAAAATGTGGTCACAAATAGCTGCAACGAAGATAATTCTCCGGAAGATGCTGTCGAAAACCAGAAAAGTTTATCGACATAACTGAACCCGAGTATTCTGGGATTATCAAAATAATCATTCAATTCCTTCCACGCGGATGAATAGTGTACGTCGCCAAATGGAACGGAATAAATTAATGCAAGAGCCTTGCGTTGCAAGGCTGACTTCAAGTAGGAAAATTTCTCAATGCGAGAAATGTCCTCTCGTTCATGTATGACTACTCTGAATAAATCGCGGATTGCGGGCCATTAAGAAACTGCCCCAGAAAACTTAGGCACTTCTATTATTGGAAGCCTACTTTTCTGCATCGGTACTGAATGAGAAGTAGCACCTGCATCGTCAGATTGATTTTCAGAGATACGGGCAAACACCAAAAGAATGAACTAAAACATATCTTCTACCTCCTTGGCGTTTTCCAAATCAGTAGAAAAAACTTCCATCCGGTTATTAATGCAGCAGTATTCGAGGATTTCATTCTGCGCTCCCAGATAAAATTGATGTACCTCTTTCAAATGTGAACACCGAATGAGAAACGCTGCATATTTTGCATGGGTAGAAATTTCAGCCAGTTGCAATCTACCTAACTCGCTCGCTATAGAATTGGCGGTCAAGATAGTCACCTTAAACTGGTCTCTTTTGAAGCGAAGTAGCTTGATTTGAGCGTCAAAAGCCTCTCTGGTGATGGCCATTTAGGTTAATTAAGTTAAAACCGGCACCTCTGCTGCACACGAATTTCAAATTCATTAAACTATAGTATAAATTATCCCCTTATCATTCCTGATTCCCGGGTTTCGGCACCATGAACGTTCACGCATACGGGACCACGGAGGGTCGTACGCACCGCGTGAGGAAGGGAGGGAAGGGGTACGCGAAATGAAAAAACAGGGGGAAAGAAAAAGAATGGGGAATAAGAGGACGCTCACCTGATAATGAGGATAACACGTCGTGTTAACGCCGGTCCCAGGAGGAGGCACTCCGCGCTTAATTCCGCCGCTGTACCTCCGACTGACAATCGCCGGAGAGAACGCGTTTTCTTCATACCCACATGCACTGCTGCCGATGCGATCTAGGGTGCGTTCCGAATCACGCATGATGCGCATCAGAGCGCTCCGGGTCGTTCCGAATTGCGCTTTGAAGCGCTCTAAAGCGGCCCCGCAACGAGCATTTCCGGTACACTGATGCGCGCATCAAGGCATCAAAAATTTCTGATGCAGTTCATGCGGAGACAGCGAATAGCGCGGGAAGAAGCTAATTCAAAATAACAGACGATGACATGGGAGTAGTTATCGTGTGAGAGGATGGGCACGAGGCACCCTTTGAATTTATTTTAAATAGTGAATAAGCGGAAAAGGCGAAAGCAGGTTATTTAATAGTTATTACATTAATAATTGATGTTAAATATTGTAAGTATATTTTAATGAAGTGGTAAATAGTTGAGTAGTGCTAAGAATTTACTGAATCTTACAAAGTCAAAGCAATAATGCACATATAACTTTTTTTCTGACATAATTACAGAGAATTTCAACAACCCTTATCTCAAAAATATCTCCAAGGACATATTTTTAACCGGACACAGAACCAAATATGTGGGATTTCAATGCGATGCATGTGTTTGCACAATGCATGTACCCGAGTACATAAATAAACACATTCACTATTGAAGTTACAATGTGTAAACACCCAAATTTGCACAAATGCGTGAACATATGACCATAAAATTATAGCTCTAGATCTAACTTGGAGCATTTGTCCATGTATCTGTCCAGCCACGTACATGTATGGGTATTTGCATCATGCAAACATGCCTTTACATGTTGTAATTCATCAGACTAGAAAATTGATATTTCAATGATTTCAACCTTTGTAGAATAATATATCAACAACATGCTCACTGCACTACAGGCAATAATAGATTTAAAAATGAAAATACAATAACAAACCCAGAAATCAACTGCATAGAGTAGGTAATCAAAAGACTTATCTGAAGTCTAAAATCTATGACAATCGAAGTAATAAATTCTGAAAATCAAACTAACCTTCAAAACATCCTTTAAATTCACATCAACCATATTTCACAGCACATAAAGTACCCAATATCAGAAAAAGTTACAGCGAAAAGTTTAACATTTTAGTATTTGTAAATATAATTGATAATACTAACTTAAATCAGAAAACAAATGGGATGGTATCGGAGAGAAGAACAGCTATATGAACAAACTGAATCACAGTATTAAATGACATTTGTTCTGAGATTTCTAGTTACCACACAAAGAATCAGAGAGCAAGCCAAAGCCATTAGACAAAGTTAACCCCTAACCCTGCACCTAATCGCAGCTTTGCTATCATTCAACATTGACCGAGTACTTAATTCTACTTTTAGTTACAGTCAAAAGTTTAACATTTTAGTATTTGTAAATATAATTGATAATACTTGATAACTTAAATCAGAAAAAAAATGGGATGGTATCGGACAGCGGTATTCCTGTTCACGTCAATCATACAAACGTTCTTGTTTGTGAAACATATTGTTTGTATATGTACACACGCTCTTTTACTTATATACTAATCTTTTCCATTTTATCGTGATGTTAATATGTATCTACGTTTTTAAAAATTCACCAGAGAGACGTTAAAATTAAAGGCACGGATAATCGCGAGCTATACTGCAGATCAGTCAGTTCTCCACCCGCTTACTCCTCACGCAGTCTTTTGAACATGATTATTCTGGCGCCATCTTCGCATCAAATCCGTTCCGATTTGCACACACGCTTCAAGAGCTTCAAAGCGTGTTAGCAATTCGGAACGATCGCTCCAACGCTCCAGCTTCATGCGCATCATGCGTGATTCAGAACGCACCCCTAGTCTCTCACTCTCGGAGCATATAACACTCCTGGGCGCTACCTTCTTCAGCGCCCTCTTATTCGTCAAACAAAACAGGGACGGAAAAAGGAAAAACGAGGGAAAGGAGATGGCGGGAGGTTTAAAAGATAAAAAAATAACAAAAGGGGCTCACGCTGGTGCGCACGAAAGATATATATAAATTGACATTAACATGTTTAATTATCAATTCATTTATTCAAGGTGAGGGATTACATGGGTCGTTCATAGAATGCAATAAATGTAAGAAATATATAAGTAGTAATCCGCAATATGTAAGTAGTTCAGGACTCTACTGCTCTAATTATGACGACGATTGTGTCTATTTCATTCTTAAAAACAACTCCTGCACGATATAAACGTAACAAAAAGTCAAATACAGTCTATAGTTGGCAAGATGGAAGGAGATGTGATTTATTAATTAGCGTCGTCTTTAACTGTTACTCGGCATAAAATTGTCTACAATTTTCTCGTATTTTTTTACAATTCCTGTGGGATATGACAAGGAAAGGAAACATAAGGTGGTGAGTATCAGAGGAATGAGAAAAATAGGAAGTCAGAAGTTGATACTAGTGGATGTTCACGAATTTTTCACATGAATGTAGGAAAACCGAAAGTTGTACCGGAAATAACTAACTGATAAAGCATACACTATCTTCTCTTACTAAAGGATCAGGGACGTGTCAGGACCGTAGACAAGCATTTGCTCACCCTCCATTGGGACGGAGGGATAGTTAGGAAGAGAGAGACAGAGAGCGAGAGGAAGAGAAATAGAGAGAGAGAAAGGAATTATATAAATTGACTGTAACATGTTCAATTATCAATTCTTTAATTCAAAGAGAAGGATTACATTGGTCGTTCAAAGAAAGCCATAAATGTATGAAATATATAAGTAGTAATCCGTAATATGTAAGTAGTAGAGGACTTTACTGCTCCAAATATGACGACGATTGTGTCTATTTTATTCTAAGATACAACTCCTGCACGATGTAAAACGTAACATAAAATCAAATGGTGTCGATAGTCGGCAGGATAGAAGGAGATATAACTTGAGAACTAGCGTCCGCCTTAACTGTCTCCCGTTTTCTCTGATTTTGTCACAATTCCTGTATGGTATTACAAAAAAAGTAAACACAACATCCCAAGTATCAGCAGAAAGAGGAATATAGGAAGTGAGAAGTCGATTTATTTAAGGGGGAGAGGGCAGTTAAGAGTGAATAGAGTGTCAAAAAATTTGGGCAGGCAAGTGAGAAAATTAGTTTCGTAAATGAGGAAAGAGAGATTCAATCGCTAGCCTCACAAAAATCATATGTTATGATCCGGCTTAAGGCACTATGGCCGGATATTCGTTATCCTAGCTACCCTTGGTATGTCATTTTTTTCTCTGTGTATTACAAACCATTAATATGATGAAATTTTTTAGAAAAAACACATCGTGCGGAACTTGATCAGGGACACGTGTTTATAATAATGAAGTGCGCTAACTATAACTGGCCTCTTCGGTACACTGTCCCACATTGACTGAATCATTATAAATTGATGTACTCACATCATGACGGACAAAATTAACAAAAAACCAGTACCGATCGTCAGAAGGAAGAGTAATATGGGATAAGCGAAGATGATGTATTAACGGAGAGGAAGGGGTAGAATAGAAATATTTAAAAATCTCTAACCTGTGAGTAAATACAGTTTTTCAATCGTATAGACATGCTAGGTTTGATCTCTCACAGAAAATATTAAAAGTGAACCAACTGAAGAACAAGTAGCGTCCTCTTCATATTCCCGACTCCAATGGTTGTCAGTTTTTGCTCGCCCTTCACAACGCTTTTATGTAGTGAAGAAAACGTCTAGATAAAAGTAAAGCGGAAACTCTAACTTTAATGATACAAAGTTCCCTCAGTAAAGTGAATAGAGCGAAATGGGACCAAAAAACAAATTATAAAATTAAAGAAAAAAACCACCACAGAATGACGTTTGATACACGATTCAATGCTTCGCGCTGCGAGAGAGAAAAGTTATAAACCGTCGCATTATAGCTATTTGCTAGTAGATAATTTCGATGTTTGCATCTAAATGTACTAAAACTCTAGCTGCTGGCGATAAAAAAAACCGAGAAAGCAAAAGCCACCTCCTTCTATTCATAGATTAAGGATATGTAAGTACCGATCCGAAGTACTTCCGCTCGTCTCCAGTGGGAAGGAGGGAGATTAAGGGAGAGACAGAGAGAGAACGAAAGGGAGCGAGATTGAGCAAGAGAAAGGAATGATAAATTTAAAATATTTTGAAACATGTTAAAACATCAATCCATTAATTTAAAGAGAAGGATTCCATTGGGTACCTCTCAGAAACCACTCAAGAGCATGAAAGATATTCCAAGAGATCCGGATAAGGGAAGTTGTTCCAGCTTCTGCCGTTCCCCTTTTTACGACGATAAGCATATTTTGATCTATTACACATCATCTATGAGAAGTAATACTAGACAAAAAATTAGATGAGGTCGATAGTTGGAAAGATAGAAGGTAATGCAACCTTTAGAAAAAGCGTCGTCCTTAACTGTATCTCGGCATAAAATTGTCTACAATTTTCTCGTATTTCGTCACAATTCCTGTGGGATATGACAATAAAAGGAAACATAAGGTTGTGCGTGTCACAGGAATGAGAAAAAAAGGAGAACAGAATTCGAAAACAGAGAAGACGGTACCGACCGTCAGAAGGAAGAGTAATATTAAATGAGGGAAGATGATGTACCGACAGAGAGGAACGGATAGAAAGGAAATCTTTTAAAATCTCTAACCTGTTAGAAAATACAGTTTTAAAAACGTAAAGACATGTTCGACTTGGTCTCTAACAGAAAATATTAAAAGTGAACCACCTGAAGAAAAGGTGGCCGCCTCCTCATATTCCCGACCTAAATGGATGTGAGTTTTTATTCGTTCTTGACAACTCCTTTATGAAGTGAAAAAAACGTATAGATAAATGCTAAGCGGAAACTTCAACTTTATCGAAATTGCATAAAATAACGAAATATGTGTAGCTCCATGTAGTCCAAGGAGAAGGGCAAGAACAGCG